>OU343219.1:172806780-172924163 GCA_910596185.1 Chrysanthemum makinoi | reverse complement strand
AAATGCTCTAAAACTAGTTTTTCATTTCTTGTAATTCTTAAGGAATTTTCTAAATTTTTCTTTGATCACCATCTGGTTTCTATAACCATTTTCCATCCTCAAAACTCTTAGTGTCACCCTTGATCACTCATTGGTGTTCATAAAAACTCTATTTCTTTCCATAAAAGTCATCATTGGGCATCCTCACTCATTACACTTAGTCATTCAAGTCTTATACCCTTTAAGACACCTTAGTAGACCAAATCATTAAAGATATATAGGTGTTAGACCTTGCTAGAACCCAATCACCCTTTTTCTTGGCTTCTGAGAGCCGGATCCCTGGCTTAAAGCTAGCCGGATCCCTCAAGGGAGGGATCCATGAAAACCGGCTGCACAGAATGCTTAATCACACTTGATACAATCATTTCAAACCCTCTTTGTTAATCTAAACACTCCACATTGTCTTAAATGAATCCCTAAAATAGGAACAACAATGTAGTTGACTCTTGTGCATGCAAATCATTGCAATTTGAAGAATTTTAGTGGTTTAGGCTTTAATTCACTTGCCTAATTTCTTCCTTTATAAACCACTTGTGTTTTTACTTACAAACCATCACTCAAACACTCATTCTCAGTAGCTAAACTTCCCTTTCCAAATCTCACCTTGTAACATTTCACCATGAGAAGAACACCTAGTGCAAATTCATCAACCAAAGGACCTCCCAAGAAAATTGCTCGTATTGTTCATGAAATTTCCTCAAGCGAGTCATCACCTATCAAAGCTTCAAGCACTAGAGTTCCTTCCCAACCAACTCTACCAATAAAACCAACTCCCAAAAGACTTGTTCCCACAAAACAACCTTTGTCAAGCACTACCATACCTCCTAAACCAAACACTCCTATCTCCAATAAAGCAACCAAACTCTCATCTCTAGAACCTAGAGATATCTCCTTCACCACACCTATTTCATCTCCAAATCTTTTCTCTCTAGAAGACTTACCACCTAGGCCTTCTCATCCACCACCATTGCTCACATTCTCATCAATTGAGAAAATGGTACCACAACAACCTCTCACCAAAAATTTAGTGATGGTACTTCACTAGCACCGTGTCTCTCTCCTTCACCCTCAAATGGTTCATTTTGGATTATGAGGAATCACCAAACTCAACAACCGGACCATATGGAAGTAGATACTTCTTTACCTCTACCACCAACACATATATCACCTCCTTCATCCTTGGTATAACCACCTCCTACTTCATCAAACGCACCTCCACAAATCCTCCCATCCTTTGTGGAACCTCCACCTTCCTCATCAAACTTACCTCCTCAAACTTCTCAACTCTTACCACCACCATTTCCTAGTCATGACAATGATTTCTATCATTGTCAACATGTCCAAGGGTTAGTCCATGAAGTACGTGATGAATTACGTTTCATGTTCTATCACCTTATTGAATGTTTTGATTAAGTCAACAAATCTAATCTTCCCTAAACTTAGGAATACAAGCACAACTGATGTTTCCTCTAGTCTTAGGCGCAACTTAGATTGTTAGGAATTTTACCTTAATGCATGTTTGTATCATTTTCTTAGTTTTAGAGATATGTGTGTAACACCCCCGAGATCTTAATGACAGCGGAAGACTAATCTGGGCGTTACTCGAATGGAGATCATAGTCAACAATTATAGAAAACGACTCGAAAGAGGCGTTTTATTAAAAGTAGTTATCATTCATTGAAAACTCATACTTGTTACAAAATATTATAAATTGTTTAAGTGTTTTCCCAAAATAAAGAGCATGAGTTTGAAAGAAATGATAACTTTATGTTTACACCACAAGAAAGGTCTTGGTATGCCCCACTCCATGCCTTGGACATAATATTCACTGATTACCTAAAATAACATGCTAAAAAGGTCAACAAAAATGTTGAGTGAAGTTCATAGGTTTAAATAACAGTTGAACACAAGAATATGAGCATGATAATTGTAAACTAACAATATCAAATAGAAAATCATAGATTATTATGCGCTAAGCTCATGCAACCAAGACTCAACTGCATACACTGAATTACTGGTGTACGTAAGTTTTGCCCCAAAGGAGATAATAGCCAATTACCTAATGCAACTCAAATATGGTACGCCCCGGTTATTTCTCTATAACCAAGACGGGGTTGATGCAGGTTTTACTGACCAGGTTTTACATTTATAGTAACTCGTCTACCCATGACCTACCTAATGCACTAACGGGCAGTGTACCCAGTCGCATGTAGTGAGGGAATGGTATGACCGAGGTCGTCCCAAGAACGGTTGATTCCTAACTGTCTAATTAATTAACGTTGTCAAATAAATAAGTTTTAATGTAAGGATTGATAATATTTAAGGTGTCACGTGATCAATTGGGGCTGGTTCTCTGGTAAACAAGCTAATGGGAACGATAGTGATGCAATTCTTAAACCGAGTTCTTCCACAAGTGGCAACAGTCGATAGACTCCTTTGGTCAATTCGCCTACCCTATGGTTCTTAGAATCCTCACCAAGATGAACAGGTCACCCGGGATCATTCGGCAATCTAATAGCAGTCATTAAGAGACGGGGTTTACTATCGCAATACACGGGTTCTAAATGTCACTAGATTCCTATTTCAAGTGGGGTCAAAGTCGAGAGGACAACATTTGGTCAATTCGCCCTAACCTATCAGCAAAGATGCCACCACTGGAGAAATCAGGCACACCGTCATAAGTCCAGTTGTTCCTGGTCCCCTAAGTCAAGTCATTAAGTACCGCTACATGCTAAATTTATAATAGTGAGTGCCCGACCGTTAGGAACTTAGATACTCACCCCCTAATTCTTAAGTTCATCCAAACGGTAGGTGATCAGTTGGTCAAATCGCACAAGTAGAAAAAGTCGTCAGTTGGTTATATCTTACCCTTCCCGTCTCAGTCCGCTCACCTAGAGTCAGTTGGTCATCTCTCCTAGGCAATTGGCTTCTACCGCCATTCAAAACTATCGAAACAAGGGTAGCTACCAATAAACTATGCATGCATATGCTAGAAACAATTAATAACGCAAAAGCATTAATAATAAAAAGAATCTAAACTAGGCCAAGACCTAATTTCCACATCCATAATACCCTATTGGAATGACAAATATAATTACCACGTAAAACTATAAATAAACAAAGACATAACATCAAATAATTAATTGACTAATAATAAATTAATAATCAATTAAATAGAACACAATAAGAATTAATTTGCCAACAATTATATTGAGAATCAAGATTAAAATAAATAATAATGAAACCAAAATAATATTATGAGTCAGAAAATAATTATATATCGTGCGAAGGATAAAGCTATCGATCCCCTAGTTGAGTACCGGGGCAAAACCCCGGAGGATTTTGCCCCTAAAAAACCTGCGCCTACTGTTTTCTTTCTTGGTCTCCTCGTACGGCAAAAACACACGCACCCTAATTGATGAATTCAATCATCATGTGCTAATCATATATATAATAAATTGATTTTTACAATAAACCTCCAACTTAAGAATATTTACTCTTTGGCCCTTGTGGTTTATTTAATGAATAACACATAAAAATGTGTTATTATCTTGTACGCTTTTGACCCTCCATCCTTCTTCATATTAATTTATTCAGTCCTTATAATAAATAAACTTAGTGCCAACTTGCCGCTTTTAATCCCTGGACCTCGAAACTTTGCGCCCAAGTAATTAGTTACGGCGTAACTAATCCATAAAGCTACGACGTAATCCTTTGCCAGCTAATACTTATCAGATCCGAAACAATCTCTACGGCGTAACTAATGCCATGTTACGCCGTAACCTTCACAAAATAATTACGAAGTAACCATAAGAGCTGGTTATGCCGAATCCTTCAAAGCATCATAAATACGCCGTAATATTATTAAGCAGTTACGGCGTAACCTTCACAAATAAATCATAGGCCTTTATAAATCACTCTTCAGAACATAAATTTGACCTTTAATCACTTCATTTCTGCTCCAGCGCCTCATTTATCCTGAAATGCAAATATGAATGAATATGAACGAATTAAGTACCATATTAATAAAAATGAGGCCATAAACACGGGGATTTGATATATAAAAGATCAGGCTAATTTGATGTTATCAAATATCCCCCCACTTGAATCCTACTTGTTTTCAAGTAGACCCTTTACATAATTCTTAAAAAGATATCTCCCAAGATTAATTGGAAAATATGAATCTAAAAATCACCTAAGCTAGAAAATTCCAAACCGAGCACCTCACGAAAAGGGAATTGAAATCACACTCTCTCTCATAATTCACGTGTTTATTTTTGGGTGATCACTCAACTGCTCAGTCATGGCGAGTATTCTATCATAAGCTTGGCAAAGATACTAATCTCCACCACTAGAGTCTATAGATGCAGCTATTCTAAAAGGCAATGGGTTGACACAACACAGGCTTATGGGGTAATTTTGTCATTACTAACGAGTTACGGCGAAGGGGACAAAACCAATGATACATGACCAAATCCATGGCCAAGACACCAATGATTGCTCGCTTCCTCACCTAAAATCGATTCATGACTAAAGGTAGGATAAGACATGGGAACACATTTAATGGGTGTAAACAAAAAGACACGAAGCAAATAGATTCCTAAGTCCACAGTCGCCCCACCACTAGTCGCATTCAATCCCATAGCAAAAATCGAGGGTCAAGAGTCAAGGGGTCTTCAATAATACACGAGTCAATGCATATAAAATGTAACGTAGTGCCTCAAAATCTCCATAAACTTAGGCAAATAAGATGAATTAACTCGGCCTTCATAATCAATGAAAAAAAAAGTATGTGCTATAAAAATTTTAAAAATTTGGGTCAATTTAGCACATATTTCTATCAAAATCGACCATTTCTATCTCCCATCCCCCCACTTAAAATGTACAATGTCCCCATTGTACGATTATTAATTAAAATTTGAAAGGCGAGATAAAATGTACGGGTTTCTAATTTTATCCGTAAGAATACAACGGATATTTAAAAATTACGCCTAGCTGAAACAAGGCGAGAACACTAATCGCAATACGACACATAAGCTGATTATAACGATCAGCAATAAACAAACTAATAAACTCTTGCTTGCATTCTTTTTCTTTTTTTTCACTTTTTTCACTTTTTTTTTGATCATTTTTTTTTTATTCAAGATAAGGTATACATGAATAAAAATAAAAACAATACGAACATATAAAGCATCGCCCCCACTTGAGATCAACTATCATCAAAACCCGATTTTCTTCCAAAACCCTTTTTTCAAAACCCGCGACTTTCACTAGTGGAACCAAAATTAACCAACAGCGCCCGGACCATGGATATAAGGAAACTACAGGGTAGGCTAGGCGATAGGTGTAACGAAACCACATATATTGGGTGAATAAAATGAAAGGAAAGGCTCTGAAGGGTGTATCTAGGGGTATCTTGAACTAATGGTGAGTGCAACAAACAGGGTTTAACAGGGGGATTGACTAATCGATGTGAAAAGTCAATATACACAAACGTATATGATGGGCTATTTGGGTTTAATCCTAAAATTGTCTTATATCCTAGTTGCACCGATCACACCAAGTTACCTTGGTGTAATGCTCATTATAATGGTCTCGAAAAGATATGCAAAACCAAGTTCTAAAGTCTACTACAGCCACCGGCACACTCATATTTATGGAATTATGTATAAGGGGAAAACGGAAAGGCTTATCCTCACACAATGGAAATATAGGGTAGGTGTGCTCAGTCTAGATTAATCCAGTTAAGTAATGAAAAACATATCAAAATTTTATTAATGAAACACTTTTCATCAAAAACTAGAAAAATAAAGGCAAGTAAAATCAAGTGGGTGTCTATGTCTAATCCCTTCCCCCCACTTGGGTCATACTTAAGCATATAAATAAAAAATAAGAAGGGTTAGAGATGGAACCAAAAACTCCCCTGGATTAGCTCGGTATGAATAATAATGCATGTTCAAAAACACGCTCCAATTGTGCCTCCACGAGCAACATCCATCTTCACATCAACACTCCTTGAAAACACCATGTCACTCAACTAGGTCGGATAAAAAGTGTTTCCTTGCAGCCAATCATAGCTCCATAATTCTTCAGTCTGAATTGCTGCAAGAAAAACTAATAAAAAGCATAATTCCGGATAAAAAACAAAAATAGCACGAAATGTAAAAATAAAAATAAAAATTAAAAAAACCTAACTCAATTTCGTAGGAATCACGGTTGCATTTAGCATATGCAACAAGCCTTTTAAACCCCTCGGTGTCCCGAGTGGACGAGTGAAGTCTCGTGAGGGTTTACCGGGAACACACCCACAAAGTTCATGTAATTACTAATACAAGGTTATGGAAATGTTTTGAAACTGTTTTTTTTTTAAGAAAAAATTGTCACAGTGGATAGTTACGGCGTAACTGGATCGACCCAGTTACGGCGTAGGTTTAGTTGACTTAAGAAAAATGTTACCAGGAAGGGGTTACGGCGTAACTGGATCGGCCCAGTTACGGCGTAATAAGAAAGCCCGAGAAAGAAAATACCTGGAATAAGGGAGTTACGGCGTAACTAGATCGGCCTAGTTACGGCGTAATTATGTAGAAGTGGGCAGATGGCCTTACTGATAGCCAGTTACGGCGTAAATGGATCGGCCCATTACGCCGTAATTTCATTCTGATGTTGTTGTGCCCTAGGTGTCAACTTTTTCCTACGTGATCAAAAGGAGTTAACGAAACTCCTGTCATCTATCCTTGGTCTTGAAACCTGTAAACAAGATAACAAAACATACCAAACCCAAAGCAAAATCTAAAAACTACCAAAAATATCCAAAAAGGTCTAAGAAATAAAATCAAAAACAAAGTCTAGGATAGGGACGGGTAGTCTCCCGACGAGCACTTTTCTTTATCCTCCCGAGTCTTTAAGTTAGACTCCTACAACAGCCATCAATCACACGTCTCCAATAATGTCCATTGCACTCCTAATCTCGGCTTATGATCATGTCGAGATTTTCCTCCACTTGTTCTTCATTGCTCAACCTGCACACTATCAACCTCGTGCATTAAATGTGTAAAAATAATAAACATGAGAAACAAGTGAGATATACCACATCATTAATAATTTTTAAGATGTCTCGGACTTGGTTATGGCGTAAGTCCTATTAATAACTACGTCGTAACCTCAGTCTGAAAGAAACCTGATAAATAATAAGAATAGATTACGCCGTAACCATGGCCAAGGTTACGCCGTAATCTTAAGACAGAAGACATAATTGCAGAATAATATTAATCAAACAGCCAAAAATACGAAGACCGTTCCCCGGCAGCGGCACCAAAACTTGATGCAGGTTTTACTGACCAGGTTTTACATTTATAGTAACTCGTCTACCTATGGCCTACCTAATGCACTAACGGGCAGTGTACCCGGTCGCATGTAGTGAGGGAATGGTAAGGCCGAGGTCGTCCCAAGAACAGTTGATTCCTAACTGTCTAATTAATTAAATTAGTCAAATAAATTAGTTTTAATGTAAGGATTGATAATATTTAAGGTGTCACGTGATCAATTGGGGCTGGTTCTCTGGTAAACAAGCTAATGGGAACGATAGTGATGCAATTCTTAAACCGAGTTCTTCCACAAGTGGCAACTGTCGATAGACTCCTTTGGTCAATTCGCCTACCCTATGGTTCTTAGAATCTCACCAAGATGAACAGGTCACCCGGGATCATTCGGAAATCTAATAGCAGTCATTAAGAGACGGGGTTTACTATCGCAATACACGGGTTCTAAATGTCACTAGATTCCTGTTTCAAGTGGGGTCAAAGTCGAGAGGACAACATTTGGTCAATTCGCCCTAACCTATCAGCAAAGATGCCACCACTGGAGAAATCAGGCACACCGTCATAAGTCCAGTTGTTCCTGGTCCCCTAAGCCAAGTCATTAAGTACTGCTACATGCTAAATTTATAATAGTGAGTGCCCGGCAGTTAGGAACTTAGACACTCACCCCCTAATTCTTAAGTTCATCCAAACGGTAGGTGATCAGTTGGTCAAATCGCACAAGTAGAAAGGGTCGTCAGTTGGTCATATCTTACAATTCCCGTCTCAGTCCGCTCACCTAGAGTCAGTTGGTCATATCTCCTAGGCAATTGGCCTCTACCGCCATTCAAAACTACCGAAACAAGGGTAGCTACCAATAAACTATGCATGCATACGCTAGAAACAATTAATAACGCAAAAGCATTAATAATAAAAAGAATCTAAACTAGGCCAAGACCTAATTTCCACATCCATAATACCCTATTGGAATGACAAATATAATTACCACGTAAAACAATAAATAAACAAAGACATAACATCAAATAATTAATTGACTAATAATAAATTAATAATCAATTAAATAGAACACAATAAGAATTAATTTGCCAACAATTATATTGAGAATCAAGATTAAAATAAATAATAATGAAACCAAAATAATATTATGAGTCAGAAAATAATTATATATCGTGCGAAGGATAAAGCTATCGATCCCCTAGTTGAGTACCGGGGCAAAACCCCGGAGGATTTTGCCCCTAAAAAACCTGCGCCTAATGTTGCTGCCTTCTTTCTTGGTCTCCTCGTACGGCAAAAACACACGCACCCTAATTGATGAATTCAATCATCATGTGCTAATCATATATATAATAAATTGATTTTTACAATAAACCTCCAACTTAAGAATATTTACTCTTTGGCCCTTGTGGTTTATTTAATGAATAACACATAAAAATGTGTTATTATCTTGTACGCTTTTGACCCTCCATCCTTCTTCATATTAATTTCTTCAGTCCTTATAATAAATAAACTTAGTGCCAACTTGCCGCTTTTAATCAATGGACCTCGAAACTTTGCGCCCAAGTAATTAGTTACGGCGTAACTAATCCATAAAGCTACGACGTAATCCTTTGCCAGCTAATACTTATCAGATCCGAAATAATCTCTACGACGTAACTAATGCCATGTTACACCGTAACCTTCACAAAATAATTACGAAGTAACCATAAGAGCTGGTTACGCCGTATCTTTCAAAGCATCATAAATACGCCGTAACATTATTAAGCAGTTACGGCGTAACCTTCACAAATAAATCATAGGCCTTTGTAAATCACTCTTCAGAACATAAATTTGGCCTTTAATCACTTCATTTCTGCTCCAGCGCCTCATTTATCCTGAAATGCAAATATGAATGAATATGAACGAATTAAGTACCATATTAATAAAAATGAGGCCATAAACACAGGAATTTGATATATAAAAGATCAGGCTAATTTGATGTTATCAGGGGTCGTTACTCCCCATAGTACTATTCACGATATCTGCGTTCACTCGCGGTGACTAATGGTTCATGATACAAGGGACTTATAGCTAAATACTTAGGCAGTACCAATAATCAAGAAGCGACCATTTATGAAAAACATTGTGTTCGAGTATAGAGTATATATCTCCCTCGCGGGGTTTGCAAATAAAAGTAAAAGCGAGGCTATGAACTCACCTTGATGAAAATGAACAAGCACAAACAGATCAAGCACAATGTAGTGGAGGTTCCAAACCGAAACCTAAAAATGATGAGATGGCGAGTCTCAGAATATGATAAACATTTTGGTTCGCGACCAAAATAATGGAGCATTGAATATTCTTATTCAATAGATCATTGAATTGTCCAATTCAATAGGGTGTGTGCGTGCTTAACGTTTTAAGTTAATTTACTTGCTACATTGACTTAGTTGATATTTATTAATGATCCTCACTTACGCATAAGTGAAATGTTCCCCCGTTGTGATCTCGTAGAATGATGGTGTGGTTGAGTATTTTAGTTCGTTTAGATCCCACGTGCGCTTTATCGGATTATATATATATAATATATATATATATATATATATATATATATATATATATATATATATATATATATATATATATGTATATGTATATGTATATGTATATATATATATGTAATATATTTAACGATATCCGATAATAAAATACTTTGAGAACACTTATATGATCAAAATACTCGTTTTTACGAAATTACGATAAGCTTATAAGTTTTTCTAAACTTTTCCTGAATTTACACTTTTTACCCTCAAGTTTCAAAGTGTACGAGTTTAGTCCCTCAACTTTGAGTAATTGACACTTTTTACCCAAAACCTGTTTTATATCAAAACTTTTTGAAATGACAGTTTCAACCCTTGGTGAAACTATTTTTACGAAAACATTCCTCCAAAATATGTTTTTGACGCGTTCAACCCTAGAGTTTTCAAATTTACACTTTCGACCTAAAGTTTATTATAGCTAGTTTCGGTACTTTACAAAATCAGTCCTTGTAGTTTTATTCGCTCACATGAAAACGTATATACATCCTTTTACTTTCAAAATAGTGCATGTCTAGTCCCTAGACTTTTCATGGAACTTTTATTCACGTAATATTAAACCTTTATCTTTTTGAAAAGTTCCAAAGTTTACCCATGGTTTACACAATTTTCGTTTTTGATCCGATGTTAGGATATAGAAAGTCAAAGTGCTGAAGATTTAAAGTACTGAAGTCAAAGTACAGCTAAAGAAGGAAGTCAAATTACTGCTCATTCATCAAAGTACTGCATGAATAAAGGACTGTTATGAAAAATCGTTAAGGATCATTATATAATTCTAGAATGTTCTTAGATTAGTTTAGTATTACTTGTCGTACAAGGTTTGTAATTGTAAACCGACTAGGGTTATCCTTAAGCCTATAAAAGGGACATTAGAGATATACGTTTTTAGAGAGTACGATATTAGAGTATTAGAGTTGTTAAAGAATCTGTATAACAAGCAGGTTCTAAGTATTAATAAAATCGTTGAAGTTAAAGTTAATTCTTCTTAGCTTTGTTAAGTAAATTCCGCATACTTAATAGAGTTAGTTCAGTGTTTCATTGTTAGTAACTTAGGATTTATCCGAGGTTATTAAGCCCTTACAAGCTACATAAGTTAGTTTGGTTAGAGTACATCGATCCAACAAGTGGTATCAGAGCTTGTGTGGAAACTCTGATTAAGAAGAAACCTTAAAAACCGATTTAACAAAACCCTAAAGATGTCGACTGAAGCTGCACCACCACCATCCATCACCTCACTCAGAATACCTATTATCAAGAAGGGAGAGTATGACCTATGGAGCATGAAGATGAGACAGTACATTGCTATTACAGACCATGCACTGTGGAATGTAATTGTCAATGGTAATGAAGTTGTTGCAGACCCTATTGAAATTCCTGGACAACCAAAACCACCTAAGGCAGTCTTGCCAGCAGCAACAATAAGAAATCAAGAAAAGGCTCTCAACATCCTATTGTCTGCTATACCTGATGGTCACCTACTCAAGTTTCATGATGCTAAGGATGATAAACAACTATGGGCTGCTCTCAAGACAAGGTTTGGAGGTAATGATGCTTCCAAGAAGATGCACAGAAATCTGTTGAAGCAACAGTTTGAAACATTCACTGTTGGTGAAAGAGAAGGACTTGATGCTGCCTGTGACAGATTCCAAAATCTTCTCAGTATGCTGGAGGTATACAAGGCAGAGGTATCTGTTGAAGATGCAAATCTGAAGTTCTTAAGGAGTTTGCCATCGACATGGCATGTGATTGCAACTATGATCAGAAGACAACCTGGTTTGGACACTATGGACTTTGATGATCTCTACAACTATCTGAAGGTGTATGAGCATGAGATGAATGGCCAAACAAGTTCAAAGTCTCACAGTATAGCTTTTGTGTCTTCTGAAAAGATTCCACTAAAAGTACTGCTTACCCTACTCAAAGTATTGTTGCTCAAAGTACTGGTTATCCTGCTCATTCTATTACAACCGTGACCAACCCCACATCATCACCAACAAACACCATCCATTCTGATGAAGTTGTATGCTCATTCTTCGCTCAGCAAGCTACTTTACCTGTTACCTATAAAGAGGATCTGTCACAAATTGAAGAGGATGCTCTTGAAGAAATTGATATAAGGTGGCAAGTTGCTATGATCACTGCTAGAATCAAGAAGTTCATGAAGAAAACAGGAAGAGGCATCGACTTCAAACCCAAACAGGGTATCACTTTTGACAAGTCCAAGATTGAATGTTTTAATTGTCAAAAGACTGGACACTTTGCAAGGGAATGCAAGTTTGCTAAATACCAGGCAAATAGAATGACTGAGAAACCCAAGCTTGAACTAAAGGAAATCCCTATTACTGAAACAAAAGCTTTGGTTGCTCAAGAAAATCTATCAGAGGTTGACTGGAGTGCTGAATTTGATGATGAACCAGTAACCTATTGTATGGTAGTCATGGAGGAATCAGTGGAAGAGTTTGATTGGAGCACAACTTTTGATGAGGAACCTGGATTTGCTGCTTTGGAGTCCAGAGATGGTCTAGGAAGCTTTGATTGGAGCATGGAGAGTGAAGATGAACCTGTTCTGCTTGCTATGGTAGCTACTTCACCAAGTTCACCCCTATCTCTGAGGTATGCTCTAAGTGTCATGATTTTTATCAAAAGGTGCTTACTGATTATGTAACTGAAAGAGATAATTGTAGAAGAGCTAGGTCTGAGGTAGCTGGTTATCAAATTACTTTGGAATCAATGGAAGCCAAAATAATAACACATGAAAATAATGAAATGGCTTGGGCAGAAAAGTATGAACAACAGGATTATCAGTTAAAATTAAGTGAATGGAAGAGAGGATGTTAGATTTCTGAAATTGAGAAGCTAACTAAGGAAAGAGATGAATTGCTAGAAAATTTTGCTGCTTAGGGACAATCAGGCCTTTCTCATGTTAGTTATATTGAAAAACAAAGAAGAGCTTACATTAGAACTGGAATAGGTTTTGGTATGGACTTTAGTAGCATAGAAAACCTACCTAGTGATCAGGATGAATGTGATTTTGAGGATATAACAACTAGTGGTGATGAACTCATTAACTATGTAGACACATCTAGTAATGAGGACTCAATTAGTCAAACACCTCCTGAATATAAGAAAGACAAAGGTTATCATGCAATCCCTCATCCCACTGGTAGTTTTCAACCCCTTAGGGCAGATGTTTCTCGTTTTGGAGTAGACAACTTAGAGTTTAGGAAGAAGCTTAAAGGTCAATCTAGTTCTGAAATCCCAAAAGAAACATTTGAGAAATCTAAGGATGATGATGTTAAGAGTCAAGCAGTACCTTCAACTCAAAGTACTGCTACACGATCAGCAGTACCTTTAAGAAAACCTTTTCAAAATACTGCTAAACCTTTTTGGGATAATTTTGGTCAAAACAGTTTTCATCATTCACCAAAAAGACAGGATAGTTTTAATCATAGACCTAAAGGAAGATTTTTTGGGAGTATGGGTCAAAAACTGTGTTTTGTTTATTATAGCCCTGATCATTTGATTAAGGACTGTGACTTTCACTCAGATTACCTAAGCAAATTCCCAAAGACCAGAACTGCCAACCAAAAACCAAGGGAGAATAAACCAGTCTGGAATCATTCACATAGGGTTAACCACAGCAATTTCTCACAAGACCATAGGTACCCTCACCAGAGAAGATCTTTTTCAAAATCACCAGTACCTTCTCAAGGTACTGCTAGATTTTCACCTAATCAAGGTACTGCTAACACTTTTTGGAATGGAAAGCCTAGGAGATCTAATTACTATCAATCTAGAAGGCGTTACACCTCAAAAAGAGTAGCTAGATCAAAGGACTCAACACCAAAAGTTAAAACAAGTTGGGTTAAGAAGGAAAGTACTGATGGGGAACAAACAGTACTTTCAGCAAGTGTGAGTGAAACAGAGATTTTTGTTGAAAATAATAAAGAAAACTTGGATGTAAAAGAGATTTTTATTGAAAAACCAACACAAGTTTTGGAACAACCAAAGATAATTGATCATGTGCTACATTGAGTATGCATAAAGTTAAAGTCAACCTGGAATTACATACTTAAGTCAGACTTTAGAATGTAGTTACATTTTCCTAATAAGTAATTCCAAGCCAGTCTCATAAGGCAAAAGCAACATCTGAAGAAGCACATCAGTGGCATAGAAGATTGGGCCATGTAAATTTCAAGAATATCAACAAGTTGGTCAAAGGAAATTTAGTTAGAGGTTTACCTTCAAATACTTACAAGAATGATCACTCATGTTTGGCGTGCAAGAAGGGTAAACAACACAAAGCTTCATGCAAGAAGCTTGAAGAAAGAACTATTAGAGAAGCTTTGGAGTTGCTGTACATGGATTTGTTTGGACCTGTTTCTGTTGCTAGTCTAAACAAGAAGAAGTACTGTCTGGTTGTGATAGATGATTGCAGTAGATTTAGTTGGGTATTTTTCTTGGGATTTAAAGATGATACTTTTGATGCTATGAAGCCAGTCACTACACCTATCAAGTCTATCAACTCATTGGGAAAGGATGAAGATGGTCAACCTGTTAAAGTCAAGCTGTACAGATCTATGATTGGTTGTCTCATGTACTTAACTGCATCTAGGCCTGATATCATGTTTGATGTCTGTTTATGTGCAAGATATCAAGTCTCACCTAAGGTCTCTCATATGAATGCAGTGAATCAAATTTTTAGTTATTTGAAACAACAACCTAAGTTAGGGTTGTGGTATCCAAAGGATTCACCTTTTCACTTGGAAGCTTTTTCAGATAGTGATTATGCAGGTGATAATTATGACAGAAGATCAACCACTGGAGGATGCCAGTATCTTGGAAGAAGATTAGTCTCATGGCAATGTAAGAAGCAAACTATTGCAGCAACATCATCCACTGAAGCAGAATATGTTGCTGCTGCAGGCTGTTGTAGACAAGTGTTATGGATGCAGAATCAACTTTTGGATTATGGGTTCAACTTCAAGAATACTCCTATCAACATTGATAATGAGAGTACAATTTTTATTGTGAAGAAAATCCAGTTTATCACTCCAAAACCAAGCACATTCAGATAAGGCATCACTTTATCAGAGACTGTTATGAGCATAGGCTCATTCATGTTGTCAAGGTTCACACAGATGATAATGTAGCTGATCTACTCACAAAAGGTTTTGATGTTTCAAGATTCAATCACTTGGTAGTGAGCATTGGTATGATTAATTACTAAGCTACATTTAAGGGGAGGACTGATTAGTTAGTTAGACAGTCCTATGTGTTGCTTGAGGGGAGGCAATCCAATGCCTATTTGAAGTGTTTGTCACTATAAAGAAGAGAATGGAAAAATACTGCTTTTTGGTTATCTGAAAGTACTGCTCTGAAAGTATTGCACACGTGGAAAGCACTGCTTGTCTTATCAACGTACTGTTCCAACGGTCAAAAGATGGGTTAAAATTCAAATAACGGTAACTTTGTTATTATGGGCTGTGATTTTTCAAATCTCACCTATAAATAACTACTCTCCGATTTTCCCTCTCATCTTTATACTTATCAATCTTTTCCATATTTCTCTCTCTTTCCCATTTACTATTCATCGAATCACTTTCTTTTGTAATCAACAACCAATGGCGAATCGAATCACAGTTTCTAAACACAACATGGTGGCTAATTTGGATAAAACTGAAGCTAATGCTGTATTCCATGACATCATTGATTTTCTTACTGGATCTCCAATCAGTTATGCCCTTTTGGTGGAACCAGATGTTATTGAGCCATGGATTCAACAATTTTGGGCGACTGCTAGAACTCACGTGGAGAATGATGAGTCATATATACAGGCTAAGGTTGCTGGTAAGATCATTAGAGTTAGTGAAGCCTCCATTCGAGAAGATTTGATATTTGATGATGAAGAAGGGGCTATACGTTTTGATAAACAACTTATTTCGGATACTTTTAGAGATCTTGGGTATGAAGGGTCTTTAAATGAATTAACATTCAAGAAACCCTTGTTTAGTCCACAATGGAAGTACCTGGTTCATGTTCTACTTCATTGTATCAGTTCAAAGAGTACTTCCTGGGAGCAATTTGGATCCAATATAGCATCTGCTTTAGTGGGATTGGCTACAAATCGTGTCTTTAACTTTTCAAGACTCATTCTGGATGGTATGCTATCTCATATTTCCAATGGATCACCCTGGTTAATGTATCCAAGATTTATTCAAGTTTTCTTGAATAAACAACTTCATGATGTACCAAAGCCTTCAAGCTTATTACCAGTTGTGATACAACCTGCAAAGATTTTCACCTTCATGGCTAAGAAGAGTGATAGGTTTTCTGGAAGGAACACTCCATTGACTACTTCCATGATGGAGATTGTTCAAGCAATCAGAGATGAAGCTGCTGCAAGTGAAGAAGGAGAAGGTACTGCATCAACTCAAGGTACTGCTTCTCAACATACTGCTTCTTCACAAGGTACTGCTGAACTAGAAGGTACTGCTGAACTAGAAGGTACTGCAGTTTCACCTGCTGCTTCTCACCAAGAACCTACTCATGGTGATTCAGAACCAGAGGTAAACCCACCATCCTCTCCCAATGATTATACTTCCACAGATGGGCTTCAAACATCTGGAGGAGATGAGGGATATGTGGCTTTTGAGGGTCAAGTTCTAGATAACTATGCTTTGACAAGGGAGCTAGTAAGATTGAAGAAAGACTTTGAAGCTCAGGCTGCACAAATCAATAAGTTGAAAATCAAGTTTCGAAGCTTAAAGACTTTTGTATGGCCTTTGGTTAAACATCATAGGTTATGGGTCAAGTCACAGCAGAGACAAGGGAAGAAGTTTAAGAAGCCTTCAAAGGGCAAAAAGGTTCAACAACAGTCTTCATTCAACTTGGGGAGGAATCTGGAGCAAGATAATTTGAATGAAGATGCTCAACTTCATACAGATAAAGATACTGAACCTCAAGGTACTGAAACTCAAGGTACTGATGTTCAAACTCAAAGTACTGAAGCACAAGTAAACATTCAAAGTACTGAGCCTGAAGGAACTGATGTTCAAAGTACTGCTGATCAAGGTACTGCTGCTCTTCAAGGAACATACAGACAAGAGCTAATCACACCAAGGATTCTAGACTTTGAAGAGGAAGTTGGTCCTTCAACAGTCATACCAGAAAAGGAAGCTGATACACCCAAACCAGTACACACTGCAAGTGATGATGAGACTGTAGCTGAGATATTGCACAACTTATCAAAACCAAGGGGTGTTAGTATTCCAGGAGTTGCTGAAGAACAACCTCAAGCTTCTCAACCTTCTTTAGATCCAAAAGATAAAGGAAAAGGTAAGCTAGTAGAAACAAAGAAGAAGAAGCTCACTTTGGCAGAAATTAGAGCAATTGAAGTAGCCAAGAATGAAGAGGCTGCTAAGAAGTTTCAAGCAGAGTATGATGTTGAGGTGACTATACCAGTGAAGGAACCTGAACCTGCTGTACCAGTAAAGAGTTTACCAAGAAGACCAAGTATTGCTAAGGAAAGAAATGCCATGATGGCTTATTTAAAGGGTCAAGGGTATACTGGGTTACAGAAGCTGAAATATGTTGAGATGAAACAGCTGTATGACTTGGTAAGAGAAGCTTATCAAAAGCAGGTTGATAGTATTAAAGATTTTAAAGATGATGATGAGCAAAAGGGGGATGATGGAAAAAGAAGTTTAAAGAGAAAAAGAACAACTGAAGAAGAACAGTCATCAAAGAAGGTAGAATTGAGATCAGATACAGTTGATGAACTGAGAAATTACTTAAGAGTTGTCGACTTTGAGAATCCTAAATCCAAAGATGCTGCAGTAAAGAAGACTAAGATAACTACATTTGAAGTAGTAGAGTCAAAAGATGGAAACTATCTGATGTTCCATAGGGAGGATGAAAGTTTTAGAGTATTCAATTTGCTATGGGATATACTGCACATAATAGATAGAGCAGATCTGTTTCAACTATATCAGTTAGTGCAAGAATACTTTGAACATATTCCATCAACTGGAGTTGGCTTAGTATTACTAGGAGATCTGACAACTATCTTTGAAACTGAGGAAACAAGCACTGATGAAATCTGGCTAAATCAAGAAAATTGGGAGATTACAAGCTGGAGATTTTTTGAAGAATCAGGAGTGCATGCCTTGGAATTGGAAAATGGAACTATGATCCATATGTTAGCTGAAAGAAGATATCCTTTGACTAATGATCTTATGAGAAGGATGCTGGATCATGGAATGGAAGTTGAAGAAGAAACTGAAACAGCTCTAATGGTTATTGAGTTATATATCAGATGGACAACTATGGCTGATGATGAAGCATAAATACTGGTATGATGTTTAATTGTATAATTTTTTGAAAAATAAGTACTTTTCTCAAAGTACTGCTGATCAAACAGTACTTTAATCAAAGTACAGCTATAGCACAAAACCAGTTAATGATTTTTGAAAGAAAACTTTTGTTAAGTGAAAAATATTTTGAAACAAAGGTTAAAAGCAACAAATGGTTTTTGAGATGGTTACAACAATAGGTTATCAATCCACCATGTTTAACAAAAGGATTGGCTAATCCATGAGCAAACGGCTCTGGTAAAGATATCTCAAATCCGTTATATAGTTGACAACTTGCTAATAAGTTGTATGGTAATCAACTCACCATATCAGCAAATGTGAAGAGTTGGCTAGCCCACAAGAAAAATGGCTTGTGGTAAAGGCTGTGGAAAAACCATTTATATGGTAATTAGTTCACCATGATTGCAAGAACTAACTAGTCCAAAAGGGTACGGCTTTTGGTAAAGATAAAACAAATCCGTTGATAGCTGATGATTTGCTAAAAATCATATGGTTATCAATGTACCATGGTTTAACACACCTAAACATTTGGCTACTCCAGAGATAATGGATTTGGTAAAGAGACATCAAAATCCATTAAATTTTCAATGATTCACCTCTCACAGGAGTTTACACACCTGGAAGTGATGAGAATAGACTGAAACTTAAATGAATTGATGTACAAATTGTCATACGTTGCTGAGTTTCTGAAAAGATGGAGCTTGCTGATTGTTGCTGTAAAGAATTACTGATAAAGACTACTTTGATGATGATTATACAAGCACAGGGAATACAAAGACAAAACTTTGAAGATAATGACACAATCTTTTCTTGAAGACAAAGATATTTTAGATGAATATACAAAGGAACTTGAAATCAAGCAAGTAGAATTCAAGTTAGGGGAGGATTGTTGGGATATAGAAAGTCAAAGTGCTGAAGATTTAAAGTACTGAAGTCAAAGTACTGCTCGTTCATCAAAGTACTGCATGAATAAAGGACTGTTATGCAAAATCGTTAAGGATCATTATGTAATTCTAGAATGTTCTTAGATTAGTTTAGTATTACTTGTCGTACAAGGTTTGTAATTGTAAACCGACTAGGGTTATCCTTAAGCCTATAAAAGGACCCCTAGGTTGACATTAGAGATATACGTTTTTAGAGAGTACGATATTAGAGTATTAGAGTTGTTAAAGAATCTGTATAACAAGCAGGTTCTAAGTATTAATAAAATCATTGAAGTTAAAGTTAATTCTTCTTAGCTTTGTTAAGTAAATTCCGAATACTTAATAGAGTTAGTTCAGTGTTTCATTGTTAGTAACTTAGGATTTATCCGAGGTTATTAAGCCCTTACAAGCTACATAAGTTAGTTTGGTTAGAGTACATTGACCAACATCCGAATACTCATTATTGTATACGAAAACTTTTCAAAATCATTCAAGATTATTCATAGCTTATTTTCACGACTTGTTAACTTATTTGAGCTTATTGGACCGGGTATTGGGCTAGTTGGGCTCGGTTTGGGCATAATGGGCTCGTTTATTGGGCTTTAGGCCCGTTTGGTTTTGCGCATGATATTAAACAGTTGAGGGTTTTAGAGGTTGGCAACGAGGGTTTTACACTTGCTTTCAATAAGTTTTACAAGTTATAATCATGTTGATGTGATAATTAGTGAGTGAGCAAGTGTCGAGTATGTACATTACGAGCTAAAAATGAAATCATCAAAGAATATAAGGTGCGTTTAAATGTTTATGTGTGATGTCGAGTGTAACAAAATAGAGACATGAAATGGTTTAACTACACTTCGAATAGTGGAGATGACAACAAGGTGTACGAGGCAAATGAGAACCCGTGTTCTCCTTATAACGAATTCGATTATCACCCAAGCTTTTCCACTTTCTCCTTAACTTCTAATACCCAAAATCCTTCGATTCTTTTTCCTAGTTTCTCTTCGGCAGTAATGTGATGATATTATATTGTGAGTTTGGAAATGAGAGTGTTTGAGTGTGCTAGGTTCCCATCAAGTGCTTAGGGGGTCAATTTATAGTAGAAATGGGTATGGTTCTATGTTTCTTTTCTTGACTCTAGCTTCTAATTTCCTAGCAAACTAAGTTGGAGTGTAACTTTGGTCTTTGCATGGGTTATGTTCGGCTGAAAATGTGGTATGCCTTGCCTAGTCGAAATCACAAGGAACACAATATCCTTTGGTTTATAAAGTCCAAGGCTTGGTCAAAAGATTAGACTTAATTGTATATTAATCTAGGGTGGCTTGGCGTGTTCCTTGTCCCTCCTTTTATATACACACGTTTTGGTCATAGCTAGATTACACTTGGTTTGGTTTTCGCTTCCCTTGTTTTTACTTCACTCGTTTCTCAGCTCCAAGAAAGGATACCACAACAAAATGTTGCAACTATATCATATGTACAAATATTTAAATGTGCCTACTTGGGCTTGAGATATATTACCGGTTTGGTGTTGGGTTCCAATTAGACACAAGGCCCAAAGGGCAGTTTTGGTTCGTGGGTTAGGCGAAGGCCCACTAGTGAAATAATGGTGTTGGGCTTGACGGGGTATATGAGGCCCAATAGGTACTAGGTGGTGATTTGGGTCCAAGTTGAGGCCCAATAAGAATTCTAGGCCCGATCCGATATTAATGTATTTTTATTTTTATTTATTTTATATTTTTATAAATTTATATATATATATATATATATATATATTGTGTATTCTATGAATATCAGGATCGTGGGAAAGTTCATTTTGATTACAACGGTATTTTTATGAACGCTCAAGCTGCGTTGATCATGCATATGCCAAATGATATGCAAATGTGATAATTAGAAAATTTCATGATGATGTAAATCGTGCTTTATTTCTGATTAAAGTCTTAAGTACATTGAAATTTTCCGGGAGCTTACAGTACCTACCCCTTAAGAGAACCGCGTCCCGTGGTTTAACTCGCAGAGGTTGTCATGGGTGCTTAGATGAACATGTGGGGATACTTGGAACGCATTACATCCTCGCGCTCCCAGGTGAACTCTGCTCCCCGTTTCTTATGATTCTATCGAACTTTAACGATAGGAATGCGGCTTTGCTTAAGCCTCTTGACTTCCCTGTCCATGATCTCAACGGGTTCTTCTATGAAGCTAAGTTTGTCATTGAGCTTTATGTCCTTTAGGGGTACGACTAAAGTTTCATCCGATAGACACTTCTTAAGATTCGAAACATGGAAAGTGTCATGTACTCGACTAAGCTCTTCGGGAATTTCGAGCTTATATGCCACTGGACCAATTCTTCGTAGAATTTTGAATGGTCCTACGTATCGAGGTTTGAGTTTTCCTCTCTTTCCAAACCTGACCATTCCCTTCCAGGGTGATACTTTGAGCATTACTCGATCTCTGACTTGGAATTCCATCGGTTTTCTCCTGACATCTGCGTAGCTCTTTTGTCTATCTCGAGCTGCTTGTAGTCATTGCTTGATTTACATTATCTTTTCAGTTGTATCCTGGACAATCTCAGAGCCTGTGAGTTGTACTTCTCCAACTTCCGCCCAGCAAACAGGCGACTGGCATTTCCTTCCATAAAGCACTTTAAAAGGAGTGGTTTTAATGTTGGCGTGGTAACTGTTATTGTAGGAGAATTATGCCAGAGGTAACTGCTTATCCCATCCTTTTCCGATATCGATCACACATGCTCTCAGTATGTCTTCTAGAGTTTGGATCGTTCTCTCACTTTGTCCATATGTTTGAGGATGGTATGCGGTACTCATATCCAATTTGGTACCCATGGAGTGTTTGCCAAAATCGCAAGGTGAATCGGCTATCTCGATCAGATATGATAGAGATCGGTACACCGTGACGAGAAACAATCTCCTTGATGTACAACCAAGCAAGTTGTTGGGAATTCTGTGAAGTATGAATTATGCTGAAAATAACGCTGAAGGAATCTACTGAAGTACATGGATTCTGCTGAAGGAATCTACTGAAGTATATGGATTCTGCTGAAGAAGGACTTCTGCTGAAGTTATATTATAGTATAATTCATACTTCACAGAATTCCCAACACTTAAGTTAAGAGTTACGCCGTAACATCCATTTCTTCGTAATTTGCTCTGGAAAAGCTGGTTACGGCGTAACATCAGGAATGAGTTACGCCGTATCTTCAATAAATCGTGGTTACGCTGTAATTGTGGAATTAGTTACGTCCTAGCTTGCAGCGGCACGGAACCTCTTTTGACCTAATTAGTTATGGCGTAATCTTAGGATGGAGTTATGCCGTAATCATCTATTTAGTTGGTTTTCTGAGCCACGCTTCTGTTACGGCGTAATGTGAGAGGGGATTACGCGTAACTGGCTCAGAAAACCAACTATAATATGATTGCGGATTTTTCAATAAACTCATCCAAGATTCCGCATGCATAACTAATTAGGTCAATGCTCGTAGAGGCCGTGCCGCTGCAAGTGAAATATAGAGGAAACAAGCGTAACATATAAATAATAAAATCCACAATTACAGGGGTATTGACACGATTTATTGAAGATACGATCGTGGCTCATTCACGATGTTATCAACCGTCTCACGAAATTCGCTCATTTTCTGCCTATCAAAGAGAACAACGAAATGATTACGGCGTAACTCGTAACATTAAGTTACGCCGTAACAAGATCTGGACTATAAGTACCGCCCAAATTCCATCATTTCAAATCATCCACTTCACACACCAATTCAGAGAATGTGAGTAGAAGGTTGAAGGCAGATCTTAGGGAGCATACAGAGCCATCTCCAAGGGAGAAATCACTCCCCTACGATAAGCATTAGCATTTTATCATTTCTTTACTTTCAATTCATTTATTTCGTAATGTTAAACATTGAATCGATTTTTTTAGTTAATATGAGAGGCTAAGCACCTCTGGTGCTAGCCTAGTTATGATTCCTTAATTATTTTGTTTATGTTTACATTGCTTCTGTATAATTGTTTCTAGTGTATGCATGCATAGTTTGTTGGTAGCTACCCTCGTTTCGGTAGTTTTGAATGGCGGTAGTGGCTAGTTACTTAGGAGATATGACCAAATGACCCTAAGTAGTTAGACTGAGTGGGAAGGGTAAGAATTGACCAACTGACGACCCTTATTCGCTTGTGCGATTTGACCAACTGATCACCTACCGTTTGGATGAACTTAAGAAGTTAGGGATGAGTGTTTAAGATGCTAGCGCCCGGGCACTCATTGTTACAAATCTTGCGTGTAGCGGTACTTAATGACTTGCTTAGGGGACTAAAAACAACTGGACTTTCAACGGGTCACTTGAGATCTCCGGTGGAAACCTTTGCTGATAGGTTAGGACGAACTGACCAAATGTTGTCCTAGCGACTTTTACCCCCACTTGAAGCAATTGGAAGTAATTAAACGTGAACTTAACATGATAGGATGACTAACTAGGTTAGCACACTTCTCCCCTATTGATCACAACCCTTGCCTTTACTTGCTATCTTTTATTTTCTTGTCTTTAGTTTTAATTAATCATTTCATCCTTAAAACCTATTAAAATCTGTGACACCTAAACTTAGTTTAAATCCACACACACAGCTCTTGGGACGACCTTGGTTTTACCGAATACTACACTACACACGACTGGGTACACTGCCCGTTAGTGCATTAGGGTAGACCGTAGGTATAACAAGACAATATAAATATTAAAACCTGGTCAGTAAAACCTGCATCAAGTTTTTTGGCGCCGTTGCCGGGGAGTTATTAGGATTTTCATTAAGTCTTGGATTTCTGTTTTGTTTTAAAATTTTCTCAATTTCTCACGATCTCTTTTCAAGTTTCAGGTACCATGGAAGTTGTTAACATTGATGACCTCACTCTTGAGGAATATTTGGCGTTGACAAGAGAAGAACAAGGGTCGGGGCTCATAAGACCGGCGATTGGAGCTAATGTCTGTTTCGAGATTAAAGATCAATTTATTAGGGAGCTTCGTGCTAACCCTTTTTCAGGAAACAGGGACGAAGATGCGTATGAGCATATTGATAATGTCTTGTACATCGCAAGCCTTTTCAACATTCCGGGTGTGTCTCATGACGCTGTTATGCTGAGGGTGTTCCCCATGACTCTTACTGGGGGAGCAAGAAGATGGATCGAAAGATTGCCCGCCGGGGCAGTTGATACATGGGATCTACTAAAAAAGCACTTCATCCAAAGATATTGTCCTCCGTCGAAGATATCTAATCAGCTCATGGAGATCCATAATTTCAAGCAAGATGACGATAAAACGTTGTAACAAGCCTGGGATAGATACAACGATCTTCTCTACAAGTGTCCTACACATGATCTAAACAACCAGCAAAAGGTCAACATCTTTTACAAAGGAATCAACGTGACTACAAGACAGATGTTGGACTACCAAGGACCAATTCCAAGCATGACCCCTACTCTCGCAATTGAAGCCATCCAAAAAATGGCCGATCATTCCCAAAAATGGCACGATGGAGGTAGCAAAAGAAGCCTGGGCGGAAGTCTTGATGGAATTGCCGCCATCACTAGTAAAATTGAAAATCTTGGTCAAGACATGCTCAAGCTTCGAGAAAGTGTTCATGCCATCCAAGCAGGATGCGAAAGCTGCGGAGGAGTACATCTCACCAAAAATTGTCCTCACACTAACGAAGATAGCACAATCGAAGAAGCCAAATATGGAGAAAATCGACCGTTTTATGGGGAAAATCAGAATAGTAATGGCTATCGTGGAGGACCATCTGGAAATTACAACCGCGGGCCTTATAGAGAAAAAAGGTCCAACATTGAAGAGACCATCAGCAAATTTCTGGAAACCTCAGCCCAAGACAAAAGGAACAAGATGAATGGGTCAAGGAATTCCAGGAAAACACTAATAGAAACCTCTCCAATCACAACATAACCCTAAAAAACCTTGAAACAATGGTGGAGAAGCTTAGTGAGAAGGCAAGGAAAAATAACACTAAACCGGAAGGGATAAAACCTATGATGGAATGCAAGGTCATCTTTTCTGATGAAGATGCAAAGTTACAGGGCAATTCTCCTACCAAAAATTTGGTTATTGTTGAAAATTCCTATGACAGTGATCAGTTAGGCCGTAACATTTCTGAAGAATTACGGCGTAACTATGTTTTAGAAAACGATCGGGGCATTATGAAGAAGAATGATACCGATTCTGATGACAGGAGTGAGCTACGCCGTAACCAAATATCAGAGTTACGACGTAACTGGGATACATGGTTCAACAAATTTCTCGAGGTAGATGAATCAGGGACGCAAGTTATAAACGGATGGTCGAATGATATTAATTTATGCCCTCAATCTCCATCTAAAAGGAGGTATCACTGGTGCAAGAAAATTCCCATAACTAAGAGGGAATGGTACGATCTATGGGCTTCATGCGACCCTCAGGACGAAATTTGCGATGGATGAATCGATAAGGATAGGGTCAAGGATAACAAATTCATGTGGCCTGCATATACTGATGAATAAAGATTGGAAAAGCTCTCATTTGAAGAAGAGGAGGAACCACCTATTAGGCACTGTTGCACCCCGATAATTATCACTGATGACGAGTCCACACGAGCATGGCCTACATGCAATCCTTTCAGCGAGTATTGCAACGGGGGTGGTAACATGAAAGACGAGGAATGGACATGCCCGCATGAGCTTGAAAGACATGATATTAAGTTGGGGGATTTATCCATCGATGATTGGTATCACCGATCACAATTCAGGGATGCTAAAATTAACCCAAATCTGCTAAAGAAGCTCAAGATTGATTATGAGGAGCATTGTCTACAGAAAAAGCCCATAAATGATGATATCTACTGCATGGAGGATCCCTTAAGCGACACCAATGACGAGGTAACTCAAAGTCATTGGTGTTAGAAAATAAGGACACCTGGCGAATTTTTTTGGGCATCTTGCAACCCGTATGAGGATAAATGCAACAGAGGAAGCAGAATTAACAGAGTTGGGAAAGATGAATTCTTTTGGACATCAACAAATAACGTAGAAAAAACTGAATTACCTTGGTTAGACAATCTAGGATTTGATAATTGGGTAAAAATCAAGTATGGGAAAGTCGATGCATTGACCAAGGAAAAGATCTGGAAGGAATATATGAGTAAAAAATACCCGAGCGAAGAAATTCTCAATGACATAAGTGAAGTAACGGATGAAGAAATCAAGGATTCAACGAGAAATGAGAAAGAGGAATGAAAATGGGTACTAGTGGAAGATTTACTCGACGATGAATGGTTTAAAGGTACCGAGTCCGACGATGATAATATAGAAGGTATTTTGGATTACCTTGAACTACAAGGAAGATGGATTTGACTGACGATGAAGCATATGAGCAAGAGAAGGTGCGGACTTCTTGGCATCCTTATAAAGGCCGCCCACCGATTATAGCCGAAAAATATGAGTTCACTAGATACGATTTGGGGCCGGACGAAAATTTTTGCAAAATTCGGAAGATCGAGACTAAAGAGTACCTCCGCACTGCTACAAATGTTGCTTGGGTCAGACATAATTTGATGAAGGACATGGAGGAAGTTGGCCAAGTCCAAAGGCCACCATAAAGCCCCGAGGCTTTGAGTCTAACTTAAAGACTCACAAATAAATAAAAGTGCTCTTTCGGGAGACAACCCAAATTATCCCTTTCATTTGTTTTATTTCCATTTCTGTTGGGTTTTGTGTTTTTAACCATATTTGCAGGATTTCGGAGAAAAAGTTAAATGCATCTTGAATGGGGACTGATCGTCCAGTTCGGCGTAACTCATTCTTATGGTTACGCCATAACATACTTTTTGCAGAAATTCTTCTCGGAGCATTACCAGTTACGGCGTAATCCCATGCAACGGTTACGCCGTAGCTACACTCCTGTAGCGTCTGCCAGGTTTTGCTTAATTACGACGTAACTCCTTATAAGAATTACGACGTAACTATCCTCTGTAACACTTCTTTCTTTTTAAAACACAATAACCTTGTATTAGTTTTTAAATGAACTTTGTGGGTATGTTCCTTGTAAGCCCTCACGAGACTACACTCGTCCACTTGGGACACCAAGTGGTTTAAAAGGCTTGTTGCATACGCTAAATGCAACCGTGATTCCTATGAAAGTGCATTAGGTTTCTTTTTCATTTTTCTTTTTCTTTTTTTAGAATTATGCTTATCGGTAGTGTGATTTCAGGGATTGAAGTTTGCTCGTGGATGCTTATGCGAAGGCACGATTCATTTCGTGGGCCTTCTTTCTTTTTGAAGCAAATTTCAGGGAAGTTATCGCTCTAATTCTACTTTTCTCTTCACCTTTATTTAACGCTTAGTACAAAAGGGACTTTGTACATTTCAAGTGGGGGGACGAGAGTAGAATTGTCTCTTGAACATTATTTTGCCCTCGTTTTTCTAGTTTATTTTGAAAGATTATGCCATTTTTAAAATTTTGATATGTTTTTCTTAACCTAACTAGATTAGACCTTAGCCGTGCACATTATAACCCTTGATATTATATGGTGAGATTAGCCTTATCCGTTTCAAAATTTTTACCCCAAATCCACCAAATTATGAGTGTGCCAGTAGCTTGTAAACTATAGAACTTAGCCTTTACATTATTTCGAGACCATAAACGAGGTATGTTGAGTTAGCTCGATGTAATTGGACTTTTCAATTTAAGAAGGCGGTATTATAGGATTATCACCCAAATAGCCTATCACTGTGTGTCTATCGATTAGTCACCTCGACTTCTCGACCCCCATGTTAAACCCTTTGTTGCACTCACCTTTAGTGTAAGATACCCCTAGATACACCCATCTGAGCCATTCCTTTCATTTTGTTCACCCAACATATTGTTTCGTTACACCCTTACACCTTAGCCTACCCTGTAGTCTTTATTTGTAATTGGGAAGTCATTATTTGCCTAAGTTCAAGGTTCAAGTGGAAAGGTTCGGGAATCACGCTTTCGTCTATGACATATTCTTAAAGATCATTGAAGACCCCCCAAATTGTTATATTGTTCATCTCAAGTGGGGGGATGTTATGTTTAGTTGTTATGTTTGTTGGAAAAAAAATGAGATTCGAAAGAAAAAAAAATAGTTATTGTTATTCATTTGATTGTAAAGTGCGAAGTTATAAGCACTATGTTATGAGCTGATTATAGATTTAGAATCGAGGAGGCCACCTCGGTCACATTTGAATAATGGAGTTGGAAATGTGCCTATCATGACGTCCTCTAATGGCACATCTACCTGGTATCATTATCCGGTTTCTTAACTTCGAAACTTGAACTTTGGACGAACGGTAAGTAGTGATGACTTTGTTATATATTTAGACTATCTGCTTGATTTTATTTTACACCAATTTTATCCCATGTCTTATCCTACCCTTTAGTCCTGAAGCGTGTCTAGGTGATGCAGCGAGCAATCTTTGGTGTCTTGGCCATGGATTTGGTCATGTATCATTGATTTTTTCCACTTCGCCGTGACATGTTAGTAATGACAAATCACCCTTAACCTTTGTCGTATCTACCCATATTGCCTTCGAGAATTGTTTTGTCCTTAACTCTAGTGGTGGAGATTTGTGTAACCGCCAAGCTTATGATAGAATACATGCTATGACTCTGCAATGAGTGATCACCCCGAAATTGACACTTAGAATAGTTGAGAGATTTGAGTGTTTTGTTCCCATTTCGTGAGATGTTCGGATTTGTTATATTCAAGCATAAGGGATTTGTAAACTTATATTTTTCAGGTAATGGGAGATATCTTTTTAGGAATCTATCTAATAAGGTCTATATGAGGGCAAGTAGAGTTCAAGTGAGGGGATATTTGATAAAATCAAATAGTCCTGAATATGAAGTGTCAATTTCCCCCGATAATGCTTGTATTTTATATCATTTATATGGATTTACGCTTGTTTTCCTCTATATTTCACTTTCAGGTAAATTACGAGCATTGAAGCTAAAGAGACGTGGATTTGGAGAGTTTATTGAAGATATATGATAGTATGCTCATTTTGAAGATGTTACGTCGTAACTCCCCTCTCACATTACGTCGTAACAGAAGCATGGCTCAGAAAACCAACTAAACGGATGATTACGGCGTAACTCCATCCTAAGATTACGCCATAACTAATTAGGTCAAAAGAGGTTATGCGCCGCTGCAAGCTACGACGTAACTAATTCCATAATTACGGCGTAACCACGATTTATTGAAGATACGTAATAACTCATTCCTGATGTTACGCCGTAACCAGCTTTTCCAGAGCTAATTACTAAGAAATGGATGTTACGGCGTAACTCTTAACTTAAGTTACGCAGTAACAAGATCTGACCTATAAATACGGCCCAAATTCCATCATTTCTAATCATCCCGCACACCAATTCATAGAACGTGAGTAGAAGGTTGAAGGCAGATCTTAGGGAGCATACGGAGCCATCTCCAAGGGAGAAATCACTCCCCTACGATAAGCATTAGCATTTTATCTTTTCTTTACTTTCAATTTATGTATTTCGTAATGTTAAACATTGAATCGATTGTTTTAGTTAATATGAGCGGCTAAGCACCTCCGGTGCTAGCCTAGTTATGATTCCTTAATTGTTTTGTTTATGTTTACATTGCTTCCGTATAATTGTTTCTAGTGTATGCGTGCATAGTTTGTTGGTAGCTCCCCTCGTTTTGGTAGTTTTGAATGGCGGTAGTGGCTAGTTACTTAGGAGATATGACCAACTGACCCTAAGTAGTTAGAGTGAGTGGGAAGGGTAATAATTGACCAACTGACGACCCTTCTTCACTTGTGCGATTTGACCAACTGATCACCTACCGTTTGGATGAACTTAAGAAGTTAGGGATGAGTGTTTAAGATGCTAGCGCCCGGGCACTCATTATTACAAATCTTGCATGTAGTGGTATTTAATGACTTGGCTTAGGGGACTAAAAACAACTGGACTTTCAACAGGTCACCTGCAATGATGCAAGTAGTAGGATTATTCTCTTTTTGAAACTAATCCTTTCTTTGTAGGTTCATATATATACACTTTGATGTGTATGGGATTCTCGTCTATATATGGACGAAGTTTAACAATATTTTTTTTCTTTGTAGGTTCACTCATATACATGGGTTTGTATATGGCACACTTGTCTTCGGACGAGGTTTACTTTTTTTTAGGTTCTTCTTGACGCCCTTGAGCTAGTACAAAGTGCATCATATAACTCGTCCAACGACGAATATATTTTTTCACTAATTTTTTGTTTTATAGATTTTCAAAACACACTAGGAGCACTTGACGTCCTCAATAAAGGGGAGCTTTCATCGAAGCAAAAACAATGCAAATTTTGCAATACTTTCGTCTTAGCTTCCTAAAATACTTGACGATCTTAAAAAGGGGGAGCAACCGTCAAGGGGGAGCATGCACACATTCATTCTTCAAAATTCCTTTATGTTTCAACAAAATGGAGATTTCTTTCTCATCATATTTTTTTTTTATTCCTTAACACTAACCTTGATGTAGGTTAAGCCTCAAAAATTTGATCCATTAATCTGTTGGCAACAATGGTTATAATTCAAAGGATCTTTCTATGTATTTTTTTTTTGTGTGATTCTCTAGGTTCCTCTTAAAGGCGAGATCACCACCTCTTGAAGACGTGCAAGCTCAAGGTCATGAGTTGCTAACCTTCGTCATCATCAAAACCACTGAAGTGAATCTTGTTGATAATTATTCTCTTCCTCCATTAGTGTTTCTTGTTGAAGGTTTTGGTGTTGTGTGCCAATTGGAGCAATAAGGTGTTTTTTAATTTAACTTCACTAGGGACGATGCAAACTCGCCATTCTTGGGAGAAATTAAATTTAAACTCCAAGGACACACCCTTTTTGTTTCGACAAAAGGGGAGAAAGGTAATAGCGGAGAAGGTAATGTATAGGAAGTATGAACACAAGTAATCTTTGCCATTTTACCTATCTATTACGTTTACATATATTTTGTCATCATCAAAAAGGGGGAGATTGTTAGTGCAAATATTACGATATTTAATCTATACATTCTCGTTTGTTTTATTGATGACAAACATGTAACTTGTAATACATAACGTACAATGTATAAGTTACTTGTAATTATATTTTATCTCAACTTACTCTCAACACCTCTCGATGACTCAAGTCCTCGTATGCTACAACACAGGTTCGTACATGTTTGTTATGTTGCGTTATGATTAAACCCCTAACAAACCATTAAACATGTTAAGTTAAATAGTTTATAAAACACTTAAGTAATTTTGGTTACTTACATTTTATAAAATACATAATCATAAGTAAATGTGTTGGGTAAAACCCATGACCCATGACCCAAGACCCATAACCCAATGTCTAGATACATTGTACCTTAGTGGGCACTCAAGTCCATGACCCATGACCCATGATCCATGACCCATAACCCATGGGTAAAGAGGAGCATCCCACAGATCCCTCTAATTGCCCATGGATCCCTTGGAATTACAAGGGCCGGATCCCTCAAGAAGGGATCCTTGGGACAGAAACATAGTTTGGTCTTTTTGCTTATAAATAGCAAGCCACTTCTCACCATATTTTCACACCTTTACACATAGTTTCTCTCCACCATTTCTAGCATATTTAGATCATTAAGAAACATGTAAATCACCCTCATCTCATATGATCATAATGCTTCTAACTTTCATTTGTTGTAAGCATACTCCCGAAGTGATCCTCCAAAGCAAGCCTAGAGATCTTGCATCCTTACCTACTGAAGTGATCACCCATCACAAGCATACAAGCACATGAAGATCTTATACAACAAGCTTGAGAAACTTGTCATCTTCATTCATAGAAGACTAACTACATCATGCTTTGTGTTCTTGATGTTTAGTTTAGGATTTCATATCCATTAGACACATTGTCTTGGATATTGTATAGTATCATATTCTTGTATCTATAACTAGATTAGATGGTTTATGTGTTTGTGCCATAAAACACAAGGTTTGTTATGTTGGGCCACAAAACATAACGGGTGTCATAGATGTGTCGTGTTGGTCGGGTAATGGTTCCTCCTTTGTAATGGAACTCGGTATCTAGCCTTGTACCGGATAAAGTGTAGGCGACGTTGTGATAGGTTTGGTTCTACCTCGTGGAAGGACTCGGTATCTAGCCTTGAACCAGATAAAGTTTAGGTGACGTTGTGATAGGTTTGGTTCTACCTCGTGGAAGAACTCGATGTTTAGCTTAGTACCGGAAAAAGTGTAAGCGACGTTGTGTAAGGTTTTCTCCGCCAAGAATGGAGTTTGTTGATCTAGTGAAGTAACTCTCGAGTTGGATACTTGGGGAGTGGAGTAGGGCGAATAGGAGATTCGTGACCGAACCACTATTAATCCTCGTGTTGGTTTGTCTATCCTTTTACTTATCGCTTTACTTTTATTCTTGCTTTATATTGTTGATTGTCTATGTGGTTGATGTTTATGTGTGTGATGCATACTTGGTCTTTCATATTGTCATAAACTATATTTAACACTTTACATATTATGACACGCTTGATCAAGAAAAGTAAACCGGACTAATAATGGTGAAACATGATTTATATTGAACCATTAATCTTGCGGAATCTTATGTGATATTAAGGGGTTGTCCTTACATGCCGTAATGCGTTAAATGCATCATCACGTCGTGATTAGAAAATGCGATGGTTTATACTATATTTGATACAAAAGTTTTAAGTTGTTTTCACAATTGGTATTAGAGCGGGTTGGCTCTAGTTTTTTAAAAACAAATGGTTTTTTAAACGAGTAAGGTCCTTGTATAAAATTTTTGGTGAAGTCAAGCATAATATGCAAAGTGTTTTGTTGTTTTTTTTTATCTTTGAAGTTTTGTCGTTAGATATCTTGTTAATCAAGCTTGAATAAAGATTAAAATGGGTAATATAACTTCACTAAAAAGTCTGCAAAGGTTAAACCTTTTCGTCGGGTCAAAACATGCATTTTTGTAAATCTGTGTCAGATCCGCGGATCCCTTTGCTATCAAAGGGCGGATCCCTTTTGGAATGGATCCGGCCATTGGCTCAGAAACAATTTTGTCTAAATTTTAAAATTCATAACTAATTAACCGTAAGTCCGTAGAAGTCGTGCCACCAATCGTTTGAAAGATATTTGAGTCTACTTTCATTTAAAAATCATTTCATAAACTGATTCAAAGCAAAAATTTACAAAATCATTGATTTATAATAGAAAGTCATTTTTCAGTCATCACTTTTGCACAAACTTTTGATCTAATTGGAGACGGATGTTTTCGTCATTAAACAATAGTGTGTCTTCTTTTGAAATTAAGGTTTTGATCATATTTATAAATATAAAAGAAACTAATCAAGCTTGGTATACATGTTTATATTTAACACAAAATGATGAAAAGAACTTTCGTATGCTATGCTAAATGATTAATTGTCTTACCTTGCATTAGTTGATTATTTGCTTATCTCAAATAGTTTTTATGCTTGTTTGTAAGAATAACATATGTGGTTTCCTCACCTTACTATTCATTCTCTTGTTTGTCGATTTAGTAATATTTTATTAATCAATGTGCTATTTGAAGGAGTGTTTGGGATAACATCTAGGTGTGTCAAAAATGTTAGTTTACATACTTAGATAAGTCATATAAGTTGAAAAATGTTTAAAACATGTAATATACTAAGTGGCTTCAAGTTGAGTTTGTCATGTGTGCAACATAAATATTTTATGTGCTTATATGATTTCTTGATTTCATATTTTCTTGTGTCGTTTTCTAAAAACAACAAGAATGTACATCGGATCATAACCTACACTTGTGTTGATAATATACTCTCCCGTTATCCTTTTCATGATCGCTTTCCAAACTTCATAGTAGGATTGACAACTTGATTATTTCATCCGATATACTCAAGTAAATTATTTTGCAACGCAAATATAATTGTTCATATCCAAAAATCCAAACTCGAGCTTTCCAACAACATATGTTGAACTAGCTCATCCAACCATTTTTTCACCATATGGACAACTTTTAATTTTTTTTGACACCTTCGTCACTTTAGTTGTTTCAAGCATAATATTAACAAAAATGAAGCAAAGTATCATCATTGTTACTCTTCGATAGGCCATTGTAGGAATATAAATTTTCCTAAGTTGAGAATGAATACTGGAGAACTTATTGCACTAAAAACTCAATTTGACATAACAGTTGAATTGCTTCCTTGATAGAAGTTGGGTATGTGGAATCACCCGTAAAAATGGTCGTGTTTAGCCATAATGGAGCACCGCTAGTAATAGTCTAATATTCATTCTCTCACTTGAGAAATTTATACTCCTATTTTTTCCTAAAGTAAGTTTACAATGGAAATACTTTGCATTGTCTTAGGATTACTAATCAAACAAGTTGTAAAATTAATTTTTCTTTTAAGTTAATCACAACCACTTGCCTCATCAAGCGATTATCTTGCTTTGATCGAGAAGAGCTACATGACTTCATGCACAAAACTCATTGTATGCTAATCACCATCCGTAATGACTATACATAGTTCATTGCTTCCGTTGACCAAAACAACCTTCTAAAATAATTCACTTTCTTAAGGACGCATATACATCTGTTTCTTACTCTTCAAATACCAACACATAGGCAAACATCTTTTAGCCAAAACCAACTCACAAAACGGTACTTGCTTCAAGCCTTTCTAAATCCAACACTTACTTTTCTAAACACAATTCCTTCATCTCCACAAATAACAACTCCACCTTTTGGATCCAAAGATAGTCTAGATTGTCCTAAACTAGCACCTCACAACTCTTTCTAGACACATACCTTGCATGTTATTGTTAGTGTAAATGATTTACTAATCTAGACCATAAATCTGTTTTGGGCTTCTTGAATAGTGCTTGTTAAGTTTGCTAAACCATTGTGTTATTTGTGAGCTCAATCTCATTTGATTGCCTATATGTTATTTCTACATGCTCTCCTTGCTATGCTTAACTTGTGTATATGTATACTTGCTGTAGAAATCATTAGTTTCAAAATTCGAAACATAGTGCAAAATTTTGCAACTATTCTGTTAAGAAAATCTGTCTCAGACGCCGGATCCCTTAGATATAACTAAACGGATCCCTCAAGTGAAGGATCCGTGGGATCCGGGTGGACAGAAGTTCCATTTTAGCCTCCTTGCATCAATCCAACCTTCCAGACCTTATTGGACTAGTTAAACATGCTACATTAGGATCACTGAAACGTTCCTTAGGCTCAGTTGATCTCACATTCACTCATAGATGACTTAGGATCACATTCAAAGTATTTTTGAGTTATAATTACTTCAAAACTCATCATTTTTCCGCTACAATGTTTACACATTATTCCTCTCAACTCAAAACACCTAGTTTGATATTTCTTTCAATTTTAGCAAATTGATTTTAGTCATCTTTACCTTAAAATGCTCCAAAAACTAGTTTTTCATTTCTTATGATTTTTAAGAAATTTTATAAATTTTCCTTTAACCACCATCTAGTTCCCATAACCATTCACTATCCTCAAAACACTTAGTGTCATCCATGATCACTCATTTGTGTTTCTAAAACTCAATTTTCCCCACAAAAGCCATCATTGACAAATCTCACTCATTAGTCTTGACCACTTAGGACTCATGCCATGTAAGACACTTAATAGACCAAGTAACTTAGGATAGGTAGGTGCTAGACCTTGATAGAATCCACTCATCTCCTTTTCACCTCATATGTTAGCCGGATCCCTCTATTGAGGGAACCGGTGGAACTGGGGAACAGAAGGTACATTATCTCTTTAGATAATCATTTCAAATTTCCTTTTTCCACTCAAGCACTTATTCAACACTTAGGATTATCAGTTTCTTATATGTTTATAAATGAGTTGCATTTATATGATTATTTACGTGTTCTTTCTTTTCTTTTCATGATATTATATGAACAATTTCTCCATTTGTATAAATGTTTTCCTTTTGTACTAACTCTTTTGGATTCTTGTAGGATGACAATGGTCGATTTCATCATCAAGTCAAGTTTTGCTCATTAGTACATTTTTTTTATTTCTAATCTTGCATCATCCTAACCATCTTCCACCACTTTTGTCACTAGTCACAAAGTCATCATGTCTACCACCTCTATTGAGTCATCAACCGAGTCAACAAAAAGACTCACCTTGATACCTTTCATCACCATCCCTTGTTACTCTTGAGTCACTTTATTACCTAGTAAAACTTGACCTCTCATCACCTCTACCACAACTTCCATACCTCTAATTCATAATGATGATTTCTATCATTATCATCGTGTCCAACATCTAGTTCATGAATTACGTGATGAAGTATGTTTCATGTTCTACCACATCCTACTTGTGTCAACCACAAGCTACTTGTGTCAACCACATTCTACAAGTGTCTCACTACCACTACAATTCATGGTCTCTCAACCATCCTCCACAAACATCTATGTTGTCAAAAGCCAAGTGAATTTCGTAATGAAATGCGTCTCATCCCTAAACCAACCACGATGATGCAAGTAGTAGGATTATTCTCTTTTTGAAACTAATCCTTTCTTTGTAGGTTCATATATACAAACTTTGATGTGTATGGGATTCTCGTCTATATATGGACGAAATTTTACACTAATTTGTTTTCTTTGTAGGTTCACTCATATACATGGGTTTGTATATGGCACACTTGTCTTCGGACGAGGTTTACTTATTTTTTTTGTAGGTTCTTTTTGACGCCCTCGAGCTAGGGGGAGCTTCTGTCGAGCATTTACAAAGTGCATCATATAACTTCGTCCAACGGCGAATATATTTTCACTAATTTTTGTTTTGTAGATTTTCTAAACACACTAGGAGCACTTGACGTCCTCAATAAAGGGAGCTTTGTCAAATCAAAAACATTGCAAATTTTGCAATACTTTCGTCTTAGCTTCCTAAAATACTTGACGCCCTTAACAAGGGGGAGTAACCGTCAAGGGGGAGCATGCACACATTCATTCTTCAAAATTCCTTTATGTTTCAACAAAAGGGAGATTTCTTTCTCATCATATATATTTTTTTTCATTCCTTAACACTAACCTTGATGTAGGTTAAGCCTCAAAAATTTGATCCATTAATCTGTTGGCAACAATGGTTATAATTCAAGGGATCTTTCTATGTATTTTTTTTGTGATTCTCTATGTTCCTCTTAAAGGCGAGATCACCACATCTTGAAGACGTGCAAGCTCAAGGTCATGAGTTGCTAAGCTTCGTCATCATCAAGACCAATGAAGTGAATCTTGTTGATAATTCTTCTCTTCCTCCATTAGTGTTTTCTTCTCTTCCTCCATTAGTGTTTCATGTTGAAGGTATTGGCGTGGTGTGCCAATTGGAGCAATAAGGTGTTTTTTAATTTAACCTCACTAGGGATGATGCAAAATCGCCATTCTTGGGAGAAATCAAGTTTAAACTCCAAGGACACACCCTTTTTGTTTCTACAAAAGGGGGAGAAGAGTGTAAACGGAGAAGGTAATGTATAGGAAGTACAGACACAAGTAATCTTTGCCATTTTATCTATCTATTATGTTTACATATATTTTGTCATCATCAAAAAGGGGGAGATTGTTAGTGCAAATATTACGATATTTAATCTATACATTATCGTTTGTTTTGTTGATGACAAACAAGTAACTTGTAATACATAACGTAAAATGTATAAGTTACTTGTAATTATATTTTGTCTCAGCATACTCTCAACACCTCTCGACGACTCAAGTCCTTATGCTACAACACGAGTTCGTACATGTTTGTTATGTTTCGTTATGATCAAACCCCTAACAAACCATTAAACATGTTTAGTTAAATAGTTTATAAAACACTAAAGTAATTTTGGTTACTACTATAAAATACATAAGTAAATGTGTTAGGTAAAACCCATGACCCATGACCCAAGACCCATAACCCAATGTCTACATTGTAGGTGGGCACTCAAGTCCATGACATGATCCATGACCCATAACCCATGGGTAGAGGAGCGTCCATGGATCCCTCTTATGCCGGATCCCTTGCCATTACAAGGGCCGGATCCCTCCAGAAGGGATCCTTGGGAAGAAACATAGTTTGGTCTTTTGCCTATAAATAGCAGCCACTACTCACCATATTTTCACACCTTTACACATAGTTTCTCTCCACCATTTCTAGCATATTTAGATCATTAGGAAACATGTAAATCACCCTCATCTCATATATGATCATAATGCTTCTAACTTTTATTTGTTGTAAGCATACTCCCGAAGTAATCCTCTAAAGCAAGCCTAGAGATCTTGCATCCTTACCTACTAAAGTGATCACCCATCACAAGCATACAAGCACATGAAGATCTTCTACAAAAAGCTTGGGAAACTTGTCATCTTCATTCATAGAAGATTAACTACGTCATTCTTTGTGTTCTTGATGTTTAGTTTAAGATTTCATATCCATTAGACACATTGTCATATTGTTATCTAGTAGATGATTTTATGTGTTTGTGCCATAAAACACAAGTGTTTGGTGTCATATGTTGGGTAATGGTTCTCACTCTTGTAATGTAACTTCGGTGTCGAACCTTGTACGGATAAAATTGGCTGATAGGCGACGTTGTGATAAGATTTGGTTCCTATCATCGGAAGGGCTCGGTATCTTTGCGGCACATGCCGGATAAAGTTTAGGCGACGTTGTGATAGGTTTGGTTGTACCTCGTGAAAGAACTCGGTGTTTAGCTTAATACCGGAAAAAGTGTAAGCGATGTTGTGTAAGGTTTTCTCCGCCAAGAATGGAGTTTGTTGATCTAGTGAAGTAACTCTCGAGTTGGATTCTCGGGGAGTGGAGTAGGGCGAAGAGGAGATTCGTGACCGAACCACTATAAATCCTTGTGTTGGTTTGTCTATCCTTTTACTTATCGCTTTACTTTTATTCTTGCTTTATATTGTTGATTGTCTATGTGGTTGATGTTTATGTGTGTGATGCATACTTGGTCTTTCATATTGTCATAAACTATATTTAACACTTTACATATTATGACACGCTTGATCAAGAAAAGTAAACCGGACTAATAATGGTGAAACTTTATTTATAACGAAGCATTAATCTTGAGGAATCTTATGTGATATTAAGGGGTTGGCCTTACATGCCGTAATGCGTTAAATGCATCCTCGCGTCGAGATTAGAAAATGCGATGGTTTATACTATATTTGATACAAAAGTTTTAAGTTTGAAACGGAAACGTATTCACCCCCCTCAACATTTTCACATGATTCATTCATGATCAGTTCTCGGATACCTCCTTAGAGTGGAATCCAACTTCGATCTTTGAAACATAACGTTCCGTCTGACCTTTTCACAAATCCATTTTCATTCAAAATGGATGCCATAAATCTTCTCATTCGGTCTGTTTTCTTCTTTAAAAGCTTTGATCCGAGCTTCAAGAATTTTTTGATGGTAGAGGTGAATTGATTACCATTCCCAATGATCTCACTCTAAATGGCTTAGGGCGATCTTTTTTACTCAAGGCGTCGGCAACAACGTTCGCCTTTCCGGGATGGTAATGAATCTCGCTATCATAATCACTGAGCAATTCTAGCCAGCGGCGTTGACGCATATTCAGTTCCTTTTGATCTAAGATGTGTTGAAGACTTTTGTGATCAGTGTACACTATACACTTGTTTCCGTATAAGTAATGTCTCCATAACTTGAGTGCAAATACCACAGCGCCGAGTTCTAGATCGTGAGTAGTATAATTCTTCTCATGAGTTTTGAGTTGACGTGATGCATAAGCAATCACCTTGTTCCTTTGCATGAGAACAGTGCTAAACCCATATGCGAAGCATCGCAGTATACTACAAAATCTTCTACTCCTTCGGGTGCCAAGATAGGTGCTTCGCAAAGCTTGCTCTTAAGGAGTTGAAAAGCTGATTATTGATCGTCTCCCCATTCGAATTTCTTTGTTTTCTGGGTTAACTCGGTCAATGGTTTGGCTATTTTCAAAAAACCTTCGATGAATCTCCGGTAATAACTGGCAAGGCTTAACAATTGACGAATCTCAATGGGGTTGGTTGGTACGGACCAGTTCTTTACGGATTTGACCTTTGCGGGATCCACGTGGATTCCTTTAATGTCGATCACGTGACCAATAAATTGGACTGTCTTAATCCAAAAATCACATTTGGAAAACTTTGCGTACAATTCTTCATCCTTGAGTAAATTTAGAACAGTTCTCATATGTTCTACGTGTTCTTTTTTTATCACGAGAGTAGATAAGAATATCGTCATTGAACACAATGACGAATTTATCCAGATATGGTTTACAGACTCTATTCATGAGGTCCATAAATCGTGGTGCATTGGTTAAACCAATGGCATTACATGGAATTCATAATGGCCATATCGAGTTCTAAATGCAGTCTTGGGTATATCTTCCTCTTTATCCTTAAGCGATGATATCGGATCTTAAATCAATCTTGAGTATACACTCGAGCCTTGTAACGATCAATCAGATCATAGATTCTTGGTAAGGGATAGTGGTTCTTGATTGTGAGCTTGTTCAATTCTCTAATGTCGATACACATCCGAAATCATCCATCCTTCTTCTTAACGAATAAAACCGATGCTCCCCAGGGTAAGGAACTTGGTATAATGAATCCTTTGTCAGATAGCTCTTCTAGTTGTTTCGATAGTTCTTGCATTTCCGAGGGTGCTAAACGGTATGGTGCTCGTGCTATAGAAGTAGCTCTAGGGATAAGATTGATTTGAAATTCGACTTGTCGAGCAGGTGGGAGTCCAGGAAAATCTTCTGGAAACACTTCAGGGAATTCTCTAACTACAGGTACATCCTCTAGTCGTTTCTCTTCCGACTTCTTTTCCATTACCTGAGCTAAGAAGGCATAACATCCTTTCTCCATGTACTTTATCGACTTCGCACAGGATATGATATTTAAGTACTTTCTACTTTGATCTCCTTGAATAACTAAGGTTTCACCATTGATTGGGATATGAACGGTTTTGTCGTCGCAAAAAATCCTAGCACGGTGTTTTGACAACCAATCCATGCCAATTACGACGTCAAAACTACCAAGCTTGATTGGCAAAAAATCTATAAGGAACGAGTGGTCTTGTAAAAGAATAGGGCAATTACGGATTACGATGTTGGTTCCTATTATCTTTTCATCGGCTAGATCTATCTCATATGTTGTATCTAAGGCAATTGGGGAAATTTCAAGTAATGGTGCAAAGGTACCTGTCACAGCATCAGGGTTCAACGGCACGTCTCCATCTCCTAGCATCACGCCCTTGCACGCGCATTGTTCGGTTGAGCTACATTCATCTTTGGGCATTGACTCTTGAAATGACCCTTCTCTCTACATCCATAACAACTCATGTTTGCCATAGTGTTTCCACCTCCAGGGTTTCGGCAATGCTTACCCTGATGACCTACCTTGTTGCACTTGTCACACTTCACATTGCAGGGTCCAGAATGGTGCATCAAACATCTATTGCACTGGGGATGTGGTCCGACATAACCTTTTCCGTCAGTGGGTGCAGCATAAGCCCTTGCGGCTTCTTGTCTTCGGTTTTGCCGATTGTGATGATGGTTTCTGTTGCAGTGATACTGGTTGTTGTTGTTCCGATTATTGTTGGACTGATGGTGGTTGGAATTTGAGGTTTTCGGATCATCAAGCTTTCTTTTGTTGTCACTTGAGCCTTGTGCATTTTCAAGCTTCAGTATCGGTTCCATAAGGCGGTGGGATACAATGACAACTTCCTCAACAGTCTTTGGATTAGAAGTGATGACATCTCCTTCAATGCTCCGAGGTAGACCTCCAATCAAAGCTTCCAAAATCTTTTCATTGGTAGGGAACAGATGAGGACACAGAGCTCTCAGCTTGTGGAATCTTTTGAAGTATGTCTTGAGATCATTACCTTTAGCAGCCAAATGGTAATACTCATCTTCTAGCTTCTTTATCTAAGTTCTTGGGCAGTATTGTTTCATCAACAATTGTTTTAGATCTGACCATGAAATCCTACAAGCTTCTTCCATTCCGATTGGTTGGACATGAGCTTTCCACCAAGATAATGCATCTTCTAGCAAAGTTCCAGTTGCAAACTTGACCTTGCAATCATCTGTGTAGTCACTTAGCAGGAACACAGTCTCGGTTCTCTCAAACCAATGAAGTATAACAATAGCACCTTCTGTGCCTTTGAAGAATGTTGGCTTGCAGTTCATGAATTCCTTGTAGCTACACTTATGAGCTACGGAAGACTCACTTTGATTTGTTGGAGTGTTGGTTTCATTTGAGTTTGCCATTTCAACAATACGTGCTGCTACTGCGACACGAGTTGCCAGAAGACAGAAGCCTCTCGGCTTCCGCGTCTGCTGGGCAACACTGCGCTCATTTCAACTTCGGCGATCTCGCTTCTCGGGAATCTTCGACTTCCCTCGCAATCTCGACCTCTCTTGCAATCTCAGCTTCTCTTGCAATCTCGGCTTCTCTTGCGGCAGCTTCACTTCACGCGTGCCTCTTGGGCAATTCATTCATTCGGCTCTAGCGATGTCGTGACATGCTTAGCGATAGCAGCTTGCTTTCAACGACCATTTTCGGACGGCAGGTTGGAGTGATGGTGGATGAGGTAGCTTTCTTCTTGACCATTTTTCTAAAATTACCAAGAAATAAACACCAAGATTAGGAATCATCGACGATAACAAAAGTGATTACATATTATAAATATCATAATAGTCAAGATCATCACTTTAAATCAATGAAATGATATCGTTATGAACAGTAATAAGTGAATCATGATTTATCTCAACAAAATCATAACATATATAAGGACGTAATGATCGGTTCGGGCATATGATCGATGAATAATATTACAACACAAGAATATAGAAATATAACCATAGATAGCATAGAATACATCGATACATAGTAATTGTTCACAACCATAGGTTACAACATCAACATTCTTGTTCCATAGTTACAAACCAAAAGGATACAATCCTTAATGCCTCATAGGGCGGCTTTATGATACATACTACAATAAAGATGACTAGAACCTATGCATCGCCAGATGCGTCATCATGACGACGACGAATCTCCTCAACCACAGCTGTCAAATCTCGGATCGCTCGTGCTAACGATCTCTCGCCGAGGTCATCGATCCTGCTCTAGTATAGTGGTGTGAGCATGAGTGGTTGCAAGCTTCGTGATGTAAAGGCTCTCTCGGGCCTAGGGCGTGTCTCAGCATCGGCATCTCGAATAGTAGTCTCAAGCCTCTAGGTCAATGGTCATGGCATCTCGCCCACAATGGCCATCATGTCAAATACAATCTCAATGGAGTAGCGACCTATCAGGAGGTTTTCAACCTCCTCCTCCAAGCTCTCTATACTAACTAACAGAATCTCATCATAATGTGCTAGGAGCTCATTCAGCTGGTCCTCGTGTTTAACGAGTCTAGCTGCCAACAGAGGAATAGTGTGGTGTACAGGCTCACCGGTGACTGATAATGCTTACACAGCGCGTTCGGGGTCAAAGGAACTTCCTTTTCATCGAGCAAGTTTTTCAACACCCTAGGCAGTGAACCTAATCGTTGTAGTGTAGTATTAGAGTAAGCCACGGGTATGGATATCGTTCTCTAGGGGAATAGGAATGCTAATTGAGAAATTACTATGCTAAGGTTGGGGTTGAGGAAGATTATTTTTTAGCTTTTTATATTTTTTAGGAAATGGAAAGGTACGAATCTCGGGGTTTGAATTTGGGGGTTGGTATTTCTACCTATTACTCTACTTATCTATTTATCTAATCTAAGCTAGGGGTAGTCTATGTCTAATTATTGTGTGCTCGTATGATGATTTAAAAATGTGTTTACTTAGGTTTTATTACTCTCTAATTATCTCCTATTGATGGTTGAATTGTCACGTCCTTATTCTTAATCGCGTTATGTGTCTAAGGTCGTAGGGTATGCGTTTATCCCTAACTCTTTGAAACTACCAAAGGTTATTTCCTACAAAATCTCTAGGATTTATAAACTTAACACTAAGGTACTCTTCGGATGTTTAGCCTACAATGACTCTAGGTGACTATAAGCTAAGGTTCACAAAGATTAATCAAGCATTAATTACACAACGGATGACCTATCGCAATACTAGATCATTAACAATTAAGATAAGAGACAACCAATCAATATTCAATAACTAAGTTTCATATTCCCTAAGCAAACACACAAGTAAATTAGCCGGACATGGGAAACATGCAAGCATACACACAATCAATTGAAGACATAATTAAATTAATGAAGTAAAACACTTATCTAGATGTAAGATAGGGTATGGAACCCTAAAATACTATACAAGACAGCCTTGGTTCGGTTTAGGTGTTTACTCCACAAAACTACACCGAAAACTAAAAATTCGGTTTCTATATATAAGGTTACAATCGCGACGGTCACTCTTTAATTGTGACGCGCCGTGGTCGCCGTTAATAAGCTTTCATCTTGGCCACGTTAACATTGTGGCGGTCACCATATGCCGTGGACGCCGCCTTCAATCTCTTACGCCGCGGATGCGGATCAAATCTAGGCCGTCGAGCTGCGACGCCTACTATTTTAAAACCCGATGCCGTCACTTGATATTAAGCAATTTGGCTATCGAGCCTCACAAAATATGCACGACGGCGTCGCCATTCTGGTAGTGATGTCGTCCCCTTCTAAGTTGTGACGCCGTCCCCTTCAGGTTCAGACTGAGTGTCTCGATTATTGACTTTGGCCATTTTCTTGAGATATTCGCAGCCTTTTCGTCCGAATAAGTGTCATTCCAGCAATTTGCCTTCAAGAGACCTAAAAAGTGAAAAGGAACGAAATTAAGTAATAACGGATACAAAAGTGATCAATTAAGGGCTTAAATGACCCCTCAAAATGGTACCTTTTAAGTCCTTATCAAATATCCCTACACTTGGTATTTGCTTGTCCTCAATCAAATGTGCTTTTAGCCAATTAATTTATAAGTTAGGGGTCATGAAGCATTAGTTTAGAATAATTCACAACACATATAAGCCCCGTAAAAGTCATAACAAGCACGGAAATTACATAATAGCATCTTACAAGGGGTATTTGGGTACTCACATCTCTCGGGTGTATATGAAATATATCAAAGTGGAAATGGAAGATAAACATTCATTAACCGGTCCTGGTACATAGATTACCATAGGCTTGAGACTAGATCAAACCTCCATCGCTTTGGCGTAAGCACCTAGGGAAGACTATCCAAGAGGCCTTTTAAAGGGTTGTAATGTTAGGCTTACGGTGGGGAAACAAAGGGTTTGGTGGGATAGGCGATTTAGTGGTGGCAAGTCAAAAATCTTTATGTTACAAGCATGAGAAGAATGGCGTTGCTAAGCCAAGACTCGACACTCTAAACTCTAGATAACTGAAATAAACATATATAAATTTAAAGATAGATGTAGGATGGTAGCCCGTATGTTTTTTTTTTTTTTTTTACACTTTTACTCTACCATCCTCTACGATAACATCAAAATAATAGGGATTTATAGGCACATCCCTACACTTAAGTTTTTATTACTCTAACACTAATTTGACCCGAATTGAAAAGATCAAAATATTTGGAGTACATTATTACAAATAAACGAGAATTTGAATTTAACGTTCCCTTCCGCATTTCATAAAGTTTAACTTTTCCCATGAGTCCCAATCGTCCCAAAACTGTGTACAAAGGATATGACTTGAATTAGCAACTTATGTAAGCAACTAGATAATTGAACTAAGGGTTTAGTATGGTAACAATAATGCACTAAAAGTGAGTGCATACAAGGTAGGCTAAGGCGATTTGGGTGTACATTTGGGGGGTGGGGTGTAAACAATGCTCTTCATTGATATTCCGGAAAACCGAAACATCACGAGAACCGCGTAAAGGATAGGCTCTGAGGGGTTAACTAGGGGTATTGTGTACTAAAAGTGAGTACAACACAAGGGTGTGGGGGAATTACTCAACCGATGTGGAAGAAGTAATTATATTATAGGTATCAAACAAGGGTTATCCTAATGCCTCTTATCATTTAGTTATTCCTAACTACACAAGTGTAGTCTTACTAGCGATCTCGGGATGCATCACAAAACAAGTTCTAGAATCTATTATACTACCGGTTCACACTCTAAGCATTAAAGTTGAATGCTTTATTTCATACTAATCTAAAGGCGATCCTCACATTTTTTGGTGGAATTTAAGTGGTAAAGGGTTTTTGTGCTAGTCATATAATTTCCTATTCATGAGACGCTTTATTAAGACTAATGGCCCACTCCAATATGTCATGAAAATTTTTAAATTTGGTGCCAAAATTACCCTAACCGATATTTTTCATGGTTTATTACACAAATGAAATTGGACAAAGCAAATAGTTAAGGATAAGCATAGTTTCAAAGTTCCCGTTTTATTTTCCCTCCCTACACTTAAACTGAACATTGTCCCCAATGTTCCCGAAAATATCAAAGTTATGATAATGGAAGGTAATTAAAATGAAAGAAACTAATACTCCCCTGATTAGCTCGGTAGGATCCGTGTGTGAAGTAGTGGTTAAATCTTTCTTTAAGAAGAATATTATGCGTGAAAAGCTCCTTCCAATCTTTTGTATCATCTTCTTGATAAATTAAACCTGCACACTTGAAGAAAACAAACTAAACCTTCGCGTAAAATCGGCGGTAACAATATATACACAAGACTCTACTAAACTTGGATATAATGCTTGTGGAATGGATGTTTACAGATTTTTCTTTGAAAATTAAGACCTGGAAAATTCCAAAATTTTATAAGTAGCACAGAAAACGAGAAAAAGTAGCATGTTGTTTCTGCTCCTCCTGACGCCGTTAGGTTGTCCTGACAGAAACTGTTCTGCGATTTTCTGAAAAAAATTCTGGAAAATTTATATCTTTAGAATATGGAAAAAAGTCCTGCAAAACCATCCATTATGACTTGATACAAGCATTTGACTCACACATATATATCTTTTCAATAATTGTAATTCTCATGTTCACGTTCTTTTAAAAACATGTGTAATCTTCCCTACACTTATCCCTTTTGTAAAATACGTTTATATGTAATTAAGACGAGGTTAATGACAAAATAAAGCATTTTCACAAATTCAAACATGAGAACATACAATAATGAAAAGATATATGACACATAAATAAAAATGAAAAACAAATACACGTGGGTTGCCTCCCAAGAAGCGCTTGTTTTTGTTCGAGTCACGAGCTTGACTCTACCCTTATTTAACGGATAAAGGGGAGGTTTTCCCTACTCTTAAGCTTAAGTGCGGGTGATAGTAGCGATACACATCCTTAGGGTGGAAATTTGCTACGTGAGGAGAGGGTGATGGGTGATTTATATGCTCAAAGGAGTGTGCTCCATTCATTATAACCTTACCTAAGTCTATTGGTGTAGCGGGTGAATCAAATATCTCTCCTAAAAATGGATCGTCTTCTATCAACTTCAATAGATTCTTAGTTAAGGATCCATCTTGACCTAATAAACCCGGTTTAAACCCATAATGTTTATTGTTATCAACCATGAATGGGTGATATAAGTGTGTAAGGTCATGGGTTACTTCTATATTAGCTTCCACTCTACATGGCCTAGAGTCTACCACCTTTATCAAGCAACTACCTGGATTATTTATTTTGATGGGTGGATTGGGGCCTAATTCAATTCCAAGATTCACATCTAAAGACGGAAAATTGGGTAAGGTTTTTGGTTGAGGCTCCGGTTCATCAAAATTAGGAACTTCCCTAGGACTAAGAGAGGTCATGACAACAAGCATCTAAACCTACATTCTCTAGTGGCGTTTGGTCCAAAGGTTCTATATCAATCGGGGTTCCTATAGTCTCTTCTACTTCTTCCGCTACTTCTTCCGAGTAAGTTATAGGCGATGTGTGTTCCTCAAGTGATGGTAGGGCTTGTGGGCTTGGAGTTTCCACCTCATTCTCCATTACATCTAGATCTCCTAAAAGTTCATCATGCGTTTTAGTATGATCTAACCCAAATACACTCCTAAGTATCTCAAATCCTTCTTTAGCCATTTCAAATTCTTGGTCCGATTCATAAGAATTATTCTCAAATATTTGATCACTATGTTCTATTTGCCTAAAGGATTCCTCACACGTGTCATATGATTTGAAATCTATCCCACGCATGCAACTAGGCAGTTCAACTATAACCATCTCACAATCTTGTTCGGGTTTAGGTTCCATGTTCTTAAAAACTAGGTTTTTTTGATCATGATGGTTTATGCTTAGGAGGCTTTTCTCAAAACATTTCCAGAGGGTCTCACTAAAAGGAGTTGATTCTAACAATGATCGTTGAATAGAAGCCACACAAGCACAAAATTTATCAAATCCATCCAACCTTACACCCGTCTCCTTTTGGATATCTCTAAGATCACTCACAAATTCATTAGAACACTAAAATGCAATCCAATCTGCGAAATTCAATTGTTCCTCATTTGTTAATGATTCAAATGCAACTTCACTTGCCATAGCGACAAATGAAAAGGGTTTTATAAACACAAACACAAAGAAGGGGATAGACTACAAGGAAGCTAAAAATGAGAAAAAAGCTTACTTGATAGGAATAAAGTAAGGAAACCTAAACGAGGTGGACTCCTAACTAGCTATTCTATTCCCCGGCGTGGCCAAAAACTTGATAACGTTTACGCGTTGGGGTCAAAGGAACTTCCTTTTCGTCAAGCAAGTTTTTCAACACCCTAGGCAGAGAACCTAATCGTTGTAGTGTAGTATTAGGGTAAGCCACGGGTATTGATATCGTTCTCTAGGGGAATAGGAATGCTAATTGAGAAATTACTACGCTAAGGTTGGGGTTAAGGAAGATTATTTTTTAGCTTTTTATATTTTTTAGGAAATGGAAAGGTACGAATCTTGGAGTTTGGATTTGGGGGTTTGTATTTCTACCGATTACTCTACTTATCTAATTATCTAATCTAAGCTAGGGGTAGTCTATGTCTAATTATTGTGTGCTCGTATGATGATTTAAAAATGTGTTTACTTAGGTTTTATTACTCCCTAATTATCTCCTACTGATGGTTGAATTGTCACGTCCTTATTCTTAATCGCGTTGTGTGTCTAAAGTCGTAGGGTATGCGTTTATCCCTAACTCTTTGAAACTACCAAAGGTTATTGCCTATAAACTTAACACTAAGGTACTCTTCAGATGTTTAGCCTACAATGACTCTAGGTGACTATAAGCTAAGGTTCACAAAGATTAATCAAGCATTAATTACGCAACGGATGACCTATCGCAATACTAGATCATTAACAATTAAGATAAGAGACAACCAATCAATATTCAATAACTAAGTTTCATATTCCCTAAGAAAACACACAAGTAAATTAGCCGGACATGGGAAACATGAAAGCATACACACAATCAATTGAAGACATAATTAAATTAATGAAGTAAAACACTTATCTTGATGTAAGATAGGGTATGGAACCCTAAAATACTGTACAAGACAGCCTTGGTTCGGTTTAGGTTTTACTCCACAAAACTACACACTGAAAACTAAAAATTTGGTTTCTATATATAGGTTACAATCGCGGTCCGTCACTCTTTAATTGTGACGCCGCGTGGTCGCCGTTAATAAGCTTTAGCCTTAGCCACGTTAACATTGTGGCGGCTACCTTATGCCTGTGGACGACGCGCGCCTTCAATCTCTACGCGCTATGCGGATCAAATCTAGGCCGCCCGATGCGAACGACCTCTACTCTTTTTAAAACCGATGCCATCACTTGATATTAAGCAATTTGGCTCAGCCGTCACAAAATATGCACGACGGTCGCATTCTCGTAGTGACGTTGTCCCTTCTAAGTTGTGACGCCGTCCCCAGTTCGGCCAGCACCTAAGTGTCTCGATTCTTGACTTTGGCCATTTTCTTTGTATATTCACGCCTTTTCGTCCAAATAAGTGTCATTCCAGCAATTTGCCTTCAAGAGACCTAAAAGTGAAAAGGAACGAAATTAAGTAATAACGGATACAAAAGTGATCAATTAAGGGCTTAAATGACCCCTCAAAATGGTACCTTTTAAATCCTTATCAGTGAATGGCAGAACTGGAGCTGGTATAGTCGTTGAGCTCTCTCCAAGCTCTAAAGGACTCGGTGCTCCCTCCTCGTCTCTCTAACGACAAAGTAGAGGTAACAAGAATAACCATCGTCTAGCGCCGTCCCTCTTCCTAGGTCCAGGCTGGACATCCACACGAGTATGCATGTAAGGATCAGTCGGTGATGGAGAATAGCATCTAATTCCAATGGTGGTGATGCTACATGCGGTGATGAAGCAGGAATAATAGTGGTCTTATAGTAGAATACAGTAGGTGGCGGTGGTGGTGAAGTAGCAGTAGGTGGAACGGGGTGGCGGTGATGACTGAGCACGTGGTGACTGGGCTGGTGGTGATTGAGCTGATGGTGTCACATGGGTCATAGTGATGGATCGCACACGCTTCCTAGCCGTGTGTTTGAAGATGGTACCCTTAGGATGCAGTCTGAAAGGTACTCCGAATGGCTCGGGCTCATATGGCTTCAGGACACGGATCCTACGTCGGCGACGACGGATCGGTAAGGAAGATGATACATAAGTGTCTGATGAGACAGAATCAGTGCTCTTGGATAACTTGGATGATCCATCATCCACTGCGACATCTGAAGCAGGTAGCCATTGCTGCGACTCATAATACTGATCTAGTGTCATAGAGGCAAAAGCAGTACGCTCTTGAGAACGAGCAGTGATAGCTGGAATGGTAGGAGTTCGGGCAACCTCGCCTTCCTCAAAAGGTTTGGTCTCGTCCGAAACAGTGGCTGGTATGACTGGACTGGGATGAATTGGCATATTGACAGTCATAGAGGACATAGTATCTTCCATCTCAGTGTCTGAGGACAGAACAACCGAGTGGGAAGCAGACATGGTACTGTAATAACCCATAAAATAATAATGTAAGTAAAATGCCAAATAGTATGATTAACAAGATTTTAGTTAGTTACGCACATCTGCCAAGCAAATCTCCATGCCTAACTAAAATGAATGCAGTTTACTTATGATCTAGTGATGCATTAATCCTAATGCATAGAGCGGTCACGGAAGGGCATAGGGCAGTGGTGTAAAATAGTCCCGTTTTAAAAGTGCGGTTATAGTCTAATTGTTTTTGAAAAACTCTTTGGTTCTCTATAACCTTGGCTCTGATGCCAATCTGTAACACCCTCGAGATCTTAATGACAGCAGAAGACTAATAGGGGTGTTACTCGAATGGAGATCATAGTCAACAATTATAGAAAACGACTCGAAAGAGGCGTTTTATTAAACGTAGTTATCATTCATCGAAAACTCATAGTTGTTACAAAATATTGTAAATTGTTCAAGTGTTTTCCCAAAATAAATAGGATGAGTTTGAAAGAAATGACAACTTTATGTTTACACCACAAGAAAGGTCTTCGTATGCCCCACTCCGTGCCTTGGACATAATCTTCACTGATTACCTGAGATAACATGCTAAAAGGTCAACAAAAATGTTGAGTGAAGTTCATAGGTTTAAATAACATTTGAACACAAGAATATGAGCATGATAATTGTAAACTAACAATATCATATAGAAAATCATATATTATTATGCGCTAAGCTCATGCAACCAAGACTCAACTGCATACACCGAATTACTGGTGTAAGTAAGTTTTGCCCCAAAGGAGGTAATAGCTAATTTCCTAATGCAATTCAAATATGGTGCGCCCCGGTTATTTCTCTATAACCAACACGAGGTCGTTACTCCCTATAGTACTATTCACGATATCTGCGTTCACTCGCGGTGACTAATGGTTCATGATACAGGGGACTTATGGCTAAATACTTAGGCAGTACCAATAATCAAGAAGCAAACATTTATGAAAAACCTTGTGTTCTAGTTTAGAGCATGTATCTCCCTCGCGGGGTTTGCAAATAAAAGTAAAAGCTAGGCTTTGAATTCACCTTGATGAAAATGAACAAGCACAAACAGATCAAGCACAATGTAGCGGAGGTTCCAAATCGAAACCTAAAAATGATGAGATATAAACATTTTGGTTCGCGACCAAAATAATAGAGCATTGAATATTCTTATTCAATAGATCATTTAATTGTCCTATTCAATAGGGTGTGTGCTTGCTTAATGTTTTAAGTTAATTTACTTGCTACATTGACTTAGTTGATATTTATTAATGATCCTCACTTACGCATAAGTGAAATGTTCCCCCGTTGTGATCTCGTAGAATGATGGTGTGGTTGAGTATTTTAGTTCGTTTAGATCCCACGTGCGCTTTATCGGATTATATATATATAATTATAATCTTTTATAATATATATATATATATATATATATATATATATATATATATATATATATATATATATATATATATATATATATATATATATATATATATATGTAATATATTTAGCGATATCCGATAATAAAATACTTTGAGAACACTAATATGATCAAAATACTCATTTTTACAAAATTACGATAAGCTTATAAGTTTTTCAAAACTTTTCCTGAATTTACACTTTTTACCTTCAAGTTTCAAAGTGTACGAGTTTAGTCCCTCAACTTTGAGTAATTGACACTTTTTACCCAAAACGTGTTTTATATCAAAACTTTATGAAAATGATAGTTTCAACCCTTGGTGAAACTATTTTTACGAAAACATTCCTCCAAAATATGTTTTTTGGCGCGTTCAGCCCTAGAGTTTTCAAATTTACACTTTCGACCCAAAGTTTATTATAGCTAGTTTCGATACTTTACAAAATCAATCCTTGTAGTTTTTTTCGCTCACATGCAAACGTATATACATCCTTTTACTTTCAAAATAGTGCATGTCTAGTCCCTAGACTTTTCATGCAACTTTTATTCACGTAATATTAATCCTTTATCTTTTCGAAAAGTTCCAAAGTTTACCCATGGTTTACACATTTTTTGTTTTTTATCCGAATACTCATTATTGTATATGAAAACTTTTTAAAATCATTCGAGATTATTCATAGCTTATTTTCACGACTTGTTAACTTATTTGAGCTTATTGGACCGGGTATTGGGCTAGTTGGGCTCGGTTTGGGCATAATTGGCTCGTTTATTGGGCTTTAGGCCCGTTTGGTTTTGCGCATGATATTAAACAGTCAAGGGTTTTAGAGGTTGGCAACGAGGGTTTTACACTTGCTTTCAATAAGTTTTACAAGTTATAATCATGTTGATGTGCTAATTAGTGAGTGAGCAAGTGTCGAGTATGTACATTACGAGCTAAAAATGAAATCATCATAGAATATAAGGTGCGTTTAAATGTTTATGTGTGATGTCGAGTGTAACAAAATAGAGAAATCATGAAATGGTTTAGAAAGACTTACTACACTTCGAAGAGTGGAGATGACAACAAGGTGTACGAGGCAAATGAGAACCCGTGTTCTCCTTATAACGAATTCGATTATCACCCAAGCTTTTCCACTTTCTCCTTAACTTCTAATACCCAAAATCCTTCGATTCTTTCTCCTAGTTTCTCTTTGGCAGTAATGTGATGATATATATTGTGAGTTTGGAAATGAGAGTGTTTGAGTGTGCTAGGTTCCCATCAAGTGCTTAGGGGGTCAATTTATAGAAGAAATGGGTATGGTCCTATGTTTATTTTATTGACTCTAACTTCTAATTTCCTAGCAAACTAAGTTGGAGTGTAACTTTGGTCTTGGCATGGGTTATGTTCGGCTGAAAATGTGGTATGCCTTCCCTAGTCGAAATCACAAGGAACACAATATCCTTTGGTTTATAAAGTCCAAGGCTTGGTCAAAAAATTAGACTTAATTGTATATTAATCTAGGGTGGCTTGGCATGTTCCTTGTCCCTCCTTTTATATACACACGTTTTTCTCATAGCTAGATTACACTTGGTTTGGTTTTTGCTTCCCTTGTTTTTGCTTCACTCGTTTCTCAGCTCCAAGAAAGGATACCACAAAAAAATGTTGCAACTATATCATATGTACAAATTTTTAAATGTGCCTACTTGGGCTTGAGATATATTACCGGTTTGGTGTTGGGTTCCAATTAGAGGCAAGGCCCAAAGGGCAGTTTTGGTTCGTGGGTTAGGCTAAGGCCCACTAGTGAAATAGTGGTGTTGGGCTTGACGGGGTATATGAGGCCCAATAGGTACTAGGTGGTGAGTTGGGTCCAAGTCGAGGCCCAATAAGAATTCTAGGCCCGATCCGATATTAATGTATTTTTATTTTTATTTATTTTATATTTTTATAAATTTATATATATATATATATATATATATATATATATATATATATATATATATATATATATATATATATATTGTGTATTTTTAGAATATCGGAATTGTGGGGAATTTTATTTTGATCACAACGGTATTTTTATGAACGCTCAAGCTGCGTTGATCTTGAATATGCCAAATGATATGCAAATGTGATAATTAGAAAATTTCATGATGATGTAAATCGTGCTTTATTTCTGATTAAAGTCTTAAGTACATTAAAATTTTTCGGGAGCTTACAATGTGTATCATTTCTCTTGTTTTATTAAATGAAACTACATGTTTGTATGTTATATAGTTATGTGAACAAGTTTTGTGCAACAATACATAACTTACTTGGACGTTTACGTCACTATTTATATCTACATTGTTGCTGATAAGTTGCAGGTACACGGTTACCACTATTTTGCCTGGACGGATCCCTCACATGAAGGAACCGGGGGTACAAGGGACAATTTTTGAGCTTAATTAAAGTTCATTTGCATGAAACAATGCACCATATACTTGTTCTCTAACATTTGTTTTGTAGATTTTCAAAATACACATGAAGACTTTGACGGCCTCGACAAGGGGGAGCTTTTCATCAAAGCAAAGCATTGCAAAACAATTGCAATACATTCACTTAGCCTTCCTAACTACTCGACGCCCTCATCAAAAGAGAGCATTCGCCAAGGGGGAGCATTTCGTCAAAGAAAAAACGTTGCAAAATACTTGCAATACACTCGTTTAGTCTTCCTAATTACTTGACGCCCTAATCAAAGGGAAGCATCCGTCAAGGGGGAGCTAAAACGAGAACCTCCTTCTCACCTTACTACTTCTTCTCTTTACATCTCTTTCTCTAACTCTTTCTCATTTTTTTTACTTTTCACAAGTTTTTTTCTCAAAATTTTCCCCTACTATGTGTTAGTTTCTTTTCGACGCTCTTTTTATTTCGACAAAAAGGGGGAGAAGAGAGTAAAAACTCCAATTCAAATTTTTACGAATTTTATTCTTTACTTCAAATAATCTTATGTTTTGTCATCAACAAAAATGGGGAGATTGTTAATACAAATAAACCCTAAAAACGTTTATTTATATTTAACAATCTTCTAATGTTTTGTCGATAACAAACGTAAAATCATTTTAATGAAATAAATAAAATACGTAAAAGCTTTAAGCCAATAGTTTACTAACACACTTTTACTAAACATATTAAAACCATCAAAACATGTTTAGTTAAATAAGTTATATAAAACCAAAATCATTTTTATAAAACACTTATAAGTAACATTGTTTGCTTACATTTTATAAAAATGTATATGTACTTGCATAACTTGTAATGGGTAAATAATGGGTAAAAACCAAAGTCCATAACCCATGACCCAAGACCCATGATCCATTGAATAGGTACAATAAATCTTGTTGGGTAAGAACCAAAGTCCAAAAACCATACCCATGGAGCATTATCCATAACCCATGACCCATTGCATGACATCATGCATGAAGTCATGTTGGATATTATCCATGATCCATGACCCAAAGTTCATGACCCATGACCCAAGATTCATAACCCATTGACTAGGTATATTGTATCTTGTTAGGTATCTATGATCCAAAGTCCATGACCCATGTTCCGTAACCCATAACCCGGTTTGTAACCCAAAATCCGGACTAAGCTGACCCTGCAGCCAGATCCCTGGAATTGCACTGGCCGGATCCTTTGGGTGAGGGATCCGCCGGAACCGTGGATCAGTAGCCATGTTTTACCTATAAATAGTGAGTCATTTCTCTCTTGCTCACCAACCTTTTTAGATATACTTTCTCTTTATGTTTTAATCTCTCTAATCACAGATCCAAAGGATTATTCTATGTAGTTTTATCTTTGTGGGATTCTCTAGGTTCCTCTTAAAGGCGAGATCACAACCTCTTGAAGACGTGCAAGCTCAAGGTCATGAGTTGCTAAGTTTCATCATCATCAAGACCACACAAGTGCATCCTGTTGACAGTTCTTCTCTCCCTCCATAGTGTGTCTTGTTGAAGGCATTGGCGTAAAGTGCCGAAGGTGTACATTTGATATGGTGCGTCGATGTACCGGTTATGTAGATTGGGTTAAAGGATATTGATATCCTTTCTAGTATTGTAAAAAGGATTTTGTCTCCTTTGGGTAGTAGTTTCTCCTTTGTAATGTAACTCGGTATCTAGCCTTGTGCCGAATAAAGTGTAGGCGACGTGTGATAGGTTTGGTTCTACCTCGCGGAAGAACTCGGTTTCTAGCCTTGTACCGGATAAAGTGTAGGCGACGTTGTGAAGAATTCTCCACCACATTAAGGAGCTTGTGTTGTGTAGTGCTTAGAAACTCTCGAGTTGGTTACTCGGGGAGTGGAGTATGGCAAGGAAGGTGTCCTTGTATCCGAACCACTATAAATACTCGTGTCGCGGTTTTGTGTTCCTTTAATCTTTATCTCTTGCATTACTTATACATATATGTCCATCTATCAATATCCAACACACGATCTAAACGGATTTGAATACTTTAAATCGAAGTTTTAATCGGCAAAACTATTCAACCCCCTTTTTAGTTTTCCACAGTGCTTTAGTATGATTTGGTTACATCGTAGTAGCTTATTCTTTTAGGGTTATGTTTTTATTGCGTCTATTTAGGGTTTTAATATGATTTGGTGACATCGTAGAATATTTTTAGGGTTTTTTGTATTGCTTCTCTTTTAAGTGCTTACTTTATGGTTGTGTTGTTTATTCTTATGGTTGTGTTGTGTAAGGGATAGGCTAGTTTTTTATGCAATTTTTATTGAAGATTGAGAATATTCAAACCTACGTTTGTGGATTAATTGTAGTTGTGCATGTTTGTGAAATCACAAACCATTTGTACATGTTTTCCGGTCTTAAGGCTCATGCTATCTTATATATATGATGTATGTTGTCCAGTAGGTACCTAGCTCGAAAACATATTGGGAGTCTTTTGATTCTCCAATTGTGGTTAAAGTGTGACTAGGTCTGTGGGATAGTTTGTTAGTATATAGTGTGTTTAATATGCCTAAGTCTATGGGATAAGGTGAATGTGAGCTATGGCTAATATATTGTGGTTAAGTATTTGTAAGTCTACCTAAGCATGTTTGTGAAATCACAAACCATTTTTTACATGTTTTTCGGTCTTAAGGCTCACGCTGTCTTATATATATGATGTATGTTGTCCATTAGGTACCTTGCTCGAAAACATATTGGGAGTCTTTTGATTCTCCAATTGTGGTTATAGTGTGACTAGGTCTGTGGGATAGTTTGTTAGTATATAGTGTGCTTAATCTGCCTAAGTCTGTGGGATAAGGTGAATGTAAGCTATGGCTAATATATTGTGGTTAAGTATTTGTAAGTCTGCCTAAGCATATATTTTTGTTAAGTCTGCATAGTGCCTAAGCATATATTTTTGTTAAGTGTGCCTAGGTCTGCCTAAGAGTTTCTTTGATTCATTGGTTACATATTTTTCGAAATTAAACTTCACACATTTACACAAAACAATTTTCAAAATTAATCGATGGAAACCATTGGTTGTGTGTTTATGGTCGCTCCTAGTAGTGAGACCTGGTGGTAGGCGGCTATTCTATGGGAATCTTTCGGGGGACCGAAATGTTCGGGCTTATACATGACAATTCTGATTCCGGACACTCCTTGAACCATAGATGTTCTGTTTACTTAACCCGTTAGTTTGGGCTCAGATATCGGGCCTCAGATTATTCTTTGCTTATACAAGGGGGGGGGGGGGTAATATCTGCTCTCTCGATCAAGTTCAGTCTAACAGGGCAACCAGAATATTACTCTATTGGTGATTGCAACTGCGAAGACGTTACTGATGTGGGACCTCTTAATTTTGCAAATTCTTTTGAAAATATGTGAAATTTAATTTTCCACTTGAAAATGTTTAAGTTTAACATCAACAGTTTATGAAGTGTGTGCTTAAGTCTGCCTAATTATTGTTTATAACATGTAGTGTTTATAACCTATAATTACCTTAAGTGAAAAACTAATTATACATTTAGTAGACTCTTACTGTCTAAAATTATGGTTGTTGATTGTGATTAAAGGAGGTTGATGATGTGTTTGGTTGTTCATTCTTTATTATAGTTGTAGACTTGATTCTATGTGGTTTTTATAGGGCCAATTTATTATGATAGGGTGTGTTGTTTAGAGTGTTTAGTGTATTTTTTTGTGCTTGTTTCTTAGTGGTTAATAGCGATTGAAGGAGGTTGGAAATTTCCTGACCCTGCTTTACAAATTGTTTGGTTATCAAAATTTATACCCGAATAATTCTTGATTACACTTGACCTACTTCTTATGAGAAGCAAGGAATCATGTCCCTGATCATTAATTGGTATAAGTTTTGTACCACTTCATATCTGGGTCTAATTGATTTCCATCTGGTGGCTTATGGTATTGTCAACTGAGATAATCTGGTAAATAGAGGACCGATACATAGTTGGTTTATACACGACCAATGTATTTCTCTAGACTCTAGTACCATGAGGCTATCTTACATGTGATTATCTTGGTTCACAGTATACACTTAGGTAAAAGACTCTAGTACTTGATATGGGATCCGAACGTCGAGTATGTAAGAGGTTGTGTGATCACAACCTCTAATTCAAAGGGTGTATTTGGAGGACAAGATAATAGCATTATGCCTATAAGCTTCACTTTTTTGAATCTCAAAGGATGATAAGATATAATTGAAATGGTGTATTTCTAGACGAGAAAAAAACAAATTCCCTCAAAATGTATATGTAAGAGGCTGTGATGATAAATATATAATTCAAAATCATTCATATGATGCGATTATCCATTTCTTGGGGGGCAAATTTATTCTAATATTTTTGCATCCATGGCGGTTATATCCTGATGTTTTTGTACCCTTAATGATTTTACAAATCTGAGCCTCTCTATTGCATACAAATATGAATCATGGGTTAGATATTGTATGTGTGAGCTTGTATTTGGTTTTCTGGTGGTGTGTTAGATACGAGAATTTGCGTACCATGGCGGTTATATCATAAATTTTAAAAAAAATGTATTTCCAACAACAAGGCAATGTATAAGAGAATTTTGGGAGTAACCCGGTCGCCCCCAGATTTACCTTTTTATACCGTTAATTTTTTTTTCAATTTCTAGACATGGCTACTTAGGACTTGGGCTACCTTCTTAAAATGATTACACGTGTCCACTTCTGAAAGTACAAAAGTACAAGTGTGTTAGTTATGTGTAAGACTTGTCCTATTGGTGTACTTTGATCTACTATTGTTGTGTCCGGGCATCTTATGCTCTAAGTTTACGTAAGAGGTTGTGATGACAAATATCTAGTTCAAAATCATTCAAATGATGCAATTTTTCATATCATGGTGGGGCAATTTAATTGTATTAATTTTGCAGCCATGGCGGTTATATCCTGATGTTCTTGTACTTAATGATTTTTACATATCTGAGCCTCGCTATTACATACCAATATGAAGCATGGGTTAGACATTTTATGTGTTAGGTTATATTTGGTTTTGTGGTGGTGTGTTCGATACGCTAATTGATTTTGAATTATGTATATGCTATGTGTTGTGTGTTTCTTTGAAATTTATGTATTTGTGATATGCAAGTGGCTGTGATGACATATATCTTATTTAATCAAGAAAATGATGCGATTTTACATATCTTAGCGGGGCAATTTTATTTAAACAAGTTTGTAGCCATGGCGGTTATATCTTGATGTTTATGTACTTATTGATTTTTACAGATCTGAGCCTCACTAAAGCATACCATAACTAACTGTTGTGTTTGTAAAGTATGATGAAATGATAGATCTTTAGACGAAAGGTATACTTGTCCACTAGGTTGAACATCTACTTCAAGTACTTTAGGCATTCTATCATAGTATCCACCAAATGCGTTAAATATTTTTTGAAAGGACATTAATACATGTTCAAAGAAGTCATGTGCAATAACAAGGAAATGTATATTTCCGACTTAAACGCTATACTGCTTTTAGTAGTACAATATTAAAAAGTCTTGAAAAAACTACATTTATTTTGTTTCACACATCATCGGGTCGCCTCGGGTGCTAGTAGCCCCGACAGAATAGTAGTCGCTCAAAATACACCTAGGGGACAAGTCTTACATATAGCTTACACACGTTTACTTTTTGTACTTTTAAAGGTGGACACGTGCCATCATGTTAACAAGGTAACCTAAGTCCTAAATAGCCATGTCTAGAAATTGATTTTTTGTTTATTGGTCTACAAAAGATAAACCCGTTGAACGACCGGTCCCCATCCTAAATTTTCTCTAAATTATATGAGGTTTATGTGTGCACAATTGTCTTAAAAAATCACTCTTCTATAGAATATTTCGTGTAGGCCATTAGAAGGCCGATTACCCATATTTATTTTTAGTTTTTTTATATCAAAACTTTTTCTGTGACATATTTTGGGGAGCTTGATATGCATTTTGTTCTGATTTTGATAACTTGAATTCACATTTAACAACCAATTCCCAACATATCTCTAAAAGGTTGTTTATTATTTTTCTTTAGCTAAAGGTCAATGTGAGTCTCACATTTGTCCTAGCCTCTTGTTAGAGAGGATGTCAATTTTCATCCTTTGTGGATAGACCAAAGAAATTTTATGAGTCCCATTTAAAAAAGTAATAATATTAAATGATTTTGTGAATGCGATCCCTTCACTAAGGAAAAAAAACACAACCTAAGTCTATCGTTTGCAAGTTTGATATTTTGTTGATAAAAAGAATTGGCACTTCTGATCAAAACATTTGGCGAGATTGATTATTTCTAGCTTTAGCGATTCTTCTGGTATACGTTAATTTTGGACACTTTGGGACCTTGCACTTTGGAGATTTGAATCTCATGGAACAAAGCTATCTTCAGTGACTCTTCTTCTTATTGGGTCCGTGCGATCAAGAAAGTCATGTCGAAAACATTGGGCAGTAGAGGGTAAATTATGTCAGGTTCATCAAATCATCAGTACCATGTATGGTGTTTGTTAGTGCAAATATTACGATATTTAATCTATACAGTCTCGTTTGTTTTGATTGATGACAAACATGTAACTTGTAATACATAACGTAAAATGTACAAGTTACTTGTAATCACACTTTGTCTCAACATACATTCAACACCTCTCGATGACTCAAGGCCTCATATGTTACAAATACGTTCGTACATGTTTGTTATGGGGCATTATGATCAAACCCATTAACAAATCATTTAGAATGTTTAAAATACATTTAGAGTCACTAAGTATTTTAATAGGTTAACCATTCTGTTTCGAACCTCATTTTTACATTTCCGTGATTCACAAGTATTTCAAAAGGTAACTAGACATTTTATTAACTAGTTACATAATACATTTTACAAGTTTACCTTGATAAACCTTTTTAATCTAAAAATGGAAATACATGTTACATCATGTCATGCATCATCTTTGAAACTTGAAGATCACTTGAATATTTTGGTTTGATTGATACTCAATATATCAAATGTGATCTTAGTAAGATTTGGTAATATCTTGGAAAGAATTGAAGAAAGATTTTTAGACTTCGTCGTGCACCCACGTAAAACCTTTTTGTATAAAGGCGGAACCCTTTAAAGGCTCCTTGGTCCGTGGATCTTCCCACCACTTGGCTATAAATAGAAGCCCATTGTTTTCCCATTTCTTCACCACTTCAAATCACATCTTCTCCACCTTCTTGCATACATTTAGATCAATCATTAACAATGTAATAACATACATTAAACACCCTAATGATCATGATCATAATGCTTCTAACATTCATCTTTGTTGTAAGCATACTCTTTGATCAACCAAGGAAATCTTGGAGATCTATCCATCCCCACTCACCACAAGTCAAGATCTATCACAAGAAGTTTAGTGGAACTTAGGATCTTCATCATGAAGGCTTCCTATCAATGGAAGTTCATTTAGAAGTAGTTATTCATATCCATTAGACATTTGTGTCATGGATCATTAGTGTAAACATCATTGCATCATAACAACACTTTCACCAAACTAGATTAGATGGTTTATGTGTTTGTGCCATAAAACACAAGGTTTATTATGTTGGGCCATAAAACATATTGGGAGTGGTTGTACCCTTTAAAAGAACTCGACATCTAGCTTAGTGTCGGAAATATTGTATAGGCGACGCTAGGTTGGTTTCACTGAACTAGAACCCTGTATTTAGCTTTGTACCGAAAAAGTGTGTGTTTAAGATTGTAAGGTTTTCTCCGCCACGAGAAGGAGCTTGTTGATTTAGTGAAGTAACTCGAAGTTGGGTACTCTGGGAGTGGAGTGGGCGAAAGGAGATCCGCGGAATGAACCATTATAAATCCTCGTGGTTCGGTTTGCACTTTCCTTTCTTTATCTCTTTACTTTTATACTTGCACTATACTATTGTTTGTGATGTCGTTTGATGTTCATGATTGTGTGACAACTTGGTTTACCATGCTTTATATTAGTCACAAACAATAATTGGTACTTTCAAATTATAACAAGCTTCAAGTTTATTTGATACTAAAGATCTAAAGTTTTAAACGGTAACGTATTCACCCCTTACGCTTTTCCACAATTGGTACCGAGACACGTATCTTATTTTCAAAACAAATGGTTTTTAAAATAGAGTACGATCCATGTATAAAATTACCATTGAAGTTTAAAAAAATAATATTGAAAAATGCTTTGCAAATTATACTTAGAAATTTATTGTTAAATGTAACTTTGTATACAAGCTTGAAGGTTTTCTTGAAAAATAAAATAAAAAGTTTGTTGAAAGAACTAGTAAGTATTGTATTGTGTGCTTATAGAAAATTTATGAAGAAATATGATTTTAAAGGTGTGTTTGGGATAACTATAAATTTAGTTGAAAAATCACCGAATGTTTAAGATAAGTTACACAAGTAGATATGTTGTTAAATATGTGTATTATATGTTTACTATGAAATCTAGTAAGTCACACACGCTTTCTCTATGTCAAATACTAGTTTTGTGAATTGCCTCGAGACCACGGACCAAATCTTATAAAGGGCGGATCCCTTTATTTGGTTCCGAATCCCGGTACATAAGATGCAGCTTTTTGGGCAACTTCAAAAATCATAACTAATTAACCGTAGTCCGCATCTAGCTTGAGCCACCTATCATTTTAAAGGGAATTGAGTCTAATTTCACTTAAAAATACTGTCATGTCCTGAGTCTAATTTTAAATAAGTAAAATAGACCAAATACTACAGTATGTCTAAAATATCAAGTTTCGCATTAACATAAAAACTCAAAATTTTGAATCAAACAATTTAAGTTGGTATTCTTAGAACTTTGATACAACTTCTTTTGAAAGTAATTAATTTGGTAATATGTTTAAAGGAAACTAATCAAGCTTGGTATACATCTTCATATTTAAACGCTTAAAATGACTAAAGTGTTTTTCTTGTCATACTATGCTAAATGACCACTTGTTTATGTTGTTTGCATATATGTTGCTTGCTTATTTTCAAATTGTTGTTTTCACTTGTTTGTTTGCATAATATAAGTGTCAATCCTGCCATGTTATTTATTCATTGTTTGACATTTCTTGTTTATGCATTAGACATTTGCTAGATTTTGTCCACTAAGTTGGAAAATTGTTTTACCATCACTTATAGTCTTTGATCACTTCTTTTGCATAGGTTATACTAACATCTCACATAACTTATGAAATGTCATAACTCACTTAGTAATTAGTACTAAGTAAATTAGTCAAGTACTTTGAAAAATGGAAGTTTTAAGAGAGTGTTTGGTACAAGGACAAAAACAATGTTGTATGATGTAATTTAGTTGTTTTTACTGTATAGGATGATAATATGACTTAAAACAATATTGTTTGTGTTGGAATCACTCCTAAACCTTTATTCAAGTGTTAGTTACTCATATGTAATAGTTAGCTTAATTATGGCCTTTATGTTTGTTATTAGCCTTAAGCTTATGTAGAAGGCCCATGAGCTTAGGCCCAAGCCCATAGGAGAAAGGAAGGAACTAGGAGTGTTGCCCTAGCTTCCCTCCTATAAATACTATGTAATAACCTTGATTTGAAGGTTGGTTGTTCAATGCATTTCATTCACTCTAAATGCTTAACCATCTTTTCATTTATACGCGGTTTGTAAAGTGTGTGTTGTTCATCCGCCTCTCTTCTCCTCTCTATCTCTTTCTAGTAAGCTTGTGTTGTAAATCTAGTGACCTAACAGTGGTATCAATCGCCAACTAGTTGGGTGAAACGTTTTTTGTTTTTGAAGTGGTTTCGTCCACGCTTTTAAAACACACGCTGATACTTTGGTTCGCTTTAAAACATTGTTTTTTACATTTTAAGATTCTTGTACTTTCAACGCTTTAAGGTGTTAAAATACGTGTTTTTGGCAAAAAGTTTCAAACTTTATGCGTGGATCGTGTTTTTAAACTAGCTTTATACGAGGGTTTCATCCCACGCATCAGCTTTTAGACGCTTTGGTTCATCAAGTTTCACACTTTTGTGTCATTTTGGTGTTATTGAAGCTACTTCATCACACAAAAAACCGTTTAGAAACATCTTTGGGCATTATCATTTTTACGAGTAATCCCACGTATAAAACCCTAAACTACGCGTAGTTATCCTTGGTTTGATCTTCTGCTGTAGTTTACTCGCGTGTTTTCTTGCTTGGATAAGCCCTGAAAATAAGTTTCCATTTGGATATCTTTTTGCAATGCGGATAGTGTAAAGATCATTTGGGCAAAACCCTGTATTACGCAGATAAGCATAAAGCTTATACCAGAAATCCTACGCCAAGATTCATCTTCACTTAAGCCTAGTCTTTTACATAAGATAATCCCAATGCCTAACTTTCACGTTTAACTTTGTGTTCACGATAACTTTAGCGCCTTTTTCCCAACTTACGCCGTGAAGCTAAATCTACGCGTAACTCTTGATTGTTACGCGTAACTTTGGTGTTTTTTTACGCTTAAGTGCTACTTGGTTATTGTGATTTCTAATGCCTAAGGACACTTCATCTACAAAGGTTCATTCGACTACAAAGATCCATTTTTACCAACACAAGTTTTCAACATGTCACAACCACCATACTTTAACTATTTCCCTTACACTTATTCTCAACGCCAACAACAATTAAGTCCCCAACATCAACAATGGAATCAACAACACGCAATTTATCAACAACAATTTAATCAACAACATACCACAACTTGTGCAATCCCACAACTCAAATGGTTCAACCACCACCAAGTCTTCAAGTTCAACCCTACACAAATGATTTCAATCAACATCCATCAAGGAACACTATGAAGGAACCCACTTGGTTTGCAATGATGTGTGAAGCTTTGCACCAACAATCAATTCATGAGGTCGGATCACTAGATAACCTCCAATGCTCACCCAGAAACTACACGATCAATGGGTAATAAGGTTCTTCTCATTTTGTGATCCCAAAAGCCACATGGAAAGTTCTTAAAGAAGGTTATCTGGAAGGTCCATTTCAGATGCTCAATGTTATCGTATCCGCCGATCCAAATGCTAATCCTCCAAGAGATGCACAATCCAACATTGCTACTGCTGTCGCACTAATGCAGAGGAACTTCTACACTATGAAGCTTATGAACTTGCAATGCAATATATCCTCTTAGGATTACCTAACCCAATTCTTCGGGTGTTGACGCCAAAGACCGTGAAAGGAAATGCGGATCATATTCATCTTCTTATGGAAGGACTGTATCAATCAGAGGATTTGGAATCCAAAATTTACTTGGCTTATGAACACTTCATGATTGAACCCGAGAGACACACTAGAGTCCTATCATCATCGATTTTCGTGACATCATTAATGATTTACAACACAACATCATCATGCCAAGAATTGCAAGAACACTAAGTTCCCGAAGTAGTTCTTGGTCCCTAATGGAGAAGTATGTCATTTTTCTCCGTCGTTTTAAGAATTTGCATCATTCTACATGGTATGTTGTATGATTACTGCTTCCTGCTTAAAAGGAAGTTGATAGGAAAGGATTCTTCCGCGGCTCAAATTACCCAATCACACATCCTGAAAATCAACAACTGCCTTATATGCTCAAAATGCTTATTCTCCTCAACCAAAGAACTCAACCAATCAAGCATAATCACACCATATGATTGATTCGCCTGCATACCAAGTTTTATCACACTGCTAACCACTTGTGAATGGTCAACCGTATTAAACTTCAAACAACTCGTAAACCAATGCAATTATGATCCGAGTAGTATAGTATCCTCAAATGCTAAGTCCCAACGAGGTGTGAACAATCGTGAGTACAAATCTTAATCAGGATCGGGTGATATTGAATGGAAAGGTTTGTAGATTGGAATAATTATACCCAAAGAAAGTTTGTAAATTACGCGGGTTCTTAAATGCAAATTAAAGAAAATTAAAAAGCTAAAATATATTAAATAAACGCTATCACTATTTTTAAAATGATGTTTTCTTGATTTATAAAATAAAATAACTTAAATAAACTATTTTAATTAAAGCCGCGAAACCTAAATTATCTAAAAACGTGACCTGAATGAAAAACGCCGGTTATGTATAAAATTACGCTACATAAAGTAAAAAACGCAAGTAAAATTTGTGAAATAAAAGTCCACGAAAGTGTAAAAACAATTTTCTTACTTACTATATGACAAAAGAAAATTTTAGAAAAAGATTTATATTTTTTTGACTTTTATATTTTTTATTATGAATTAAATACGGTTTTAAACTAATTAAATGATTAAAAATACTAAAAACTATTGAGAAAATTCCAAACTTTTTATAAAATACTTTTAATAACAATAAGGCTAAGAAAAATGCAAAAACTTAAAAGCAAAGACCGGATAAGCCGGTAATAAGCCAATCAGCCTAAATAAGTTTAATAAGGCAAAAATGGTTTAAGTAAATAGATAATGCAATCCATGACAACAAGAAAGACCAAGGGCGCTATCCGTACAACACTATCACTTTTGTAAAGTTGGGAGGTCTCATGTTCGAGTCACTTCCTAACCTTTTGTTTTTATTTTTTCTTTTGACTTTTCTTTACAAACTAATTAAGCATACTAAAATAAGCAAAATTATAACTACAACTTTTTATGAAAAACAACTAATAAGCACGTATCAAGCTTAAGATTGCTTAACGTGACCACTATATGAACTTTTAATAGGATTCTTCAAATTGCTAAAAGTTTGAAAAATAAGCTGCAAGGCTTATGAAAGAGCTAAAACGACTGAAAAGAATTTAATTAAGCTAAAGAAACTAGAAAGCTAAAGCATAATAAGTCAGAATTGAAAATAAGCAAATAAGCAAATCTAATCCTAACTGCTGTACAAGCAGGACTCAGCAGCTTCTTGATAGCCCAAACAAGCTTATCGATAAGCTGAAAAGCTAAAATAAGCTTTGATCCAACAAGTTGGGTGGTGGGGTTTTCAAAAGCTGGTACAAAGATAATTGGGTTACAATAATGAGCTTGTGAGAAGCTTTTGAAAAACTTATGAACACTGAATGACTGATGAACTAAGTGAAATGGACAAAATTAAAAGCCACTAGCAGGCTAGTCAAATAAGCTAGAGATTGGAAACTAAACTCTAGAACCATGAGACAGCTAGGTAAGCTTCTCAAAAAGCTAAAGTACAAGAGTTAAAGCTAACTAATAAGCTCTTGATGGGCTTATGAAACTGGATAGCTCAACTGTGCACAGGGCATGTTTCTAGAAAAGTGCTTAAAAGAAATAAGGAAATAAGCAGTTTATAAGCTAAGTAGTTATAAGCTAATATTTTTCTAATTTAGATAAGCAACAAAATTTTAATATTCCAAAAGATGATTAGCTAAATCTTAATATTAAATACACACTAAAATTCTAAAGTTTATTCAAAAACTGCAATTAGGAAAAATTTGACTTTTTATAAAAATGAGCTAAGTTGACTATGATGAACTTTGAATACTTATAATTGACTGATTATGTTATTATAAGCTATAATAAGACTGTTTTAACTAATCTTAACAACTTTTAAAGCTAGAATGATGATTATGCAATCAAAAATCCTAATAGTGAAGTAGAAATGAGATTCAAAGATCATTTTGACTTTTTAACAAGTTAATACTGGATTTTATTGTTGCACTGAGCTAAAATGAACTTAAATGATATATGTAAACTAAGGTAAGCAACAATGGCACCTTTATTTCACAGGTACATAACTAAAACAAACACTTGAGTAAAATGTTTTGAAGCCTTAGACACTAAAACAAGTTTTTAAACCAAGTAATCTATTTATTATCTTAATTTAACTATAATAAGACAAGATTGAACTGGAATTAACAATATTTAAACACTTATACTAGGAAATGCAAATTTTTGAGAATAAGCTTACATGATGAGTCCAAGCTCTAATCCCTGAGAACCAAAAGCCAAAGACACACCCTATAGCTTCCCAAGAAGCTCTAAACCCAAGGGCAATCCTTTATTAACCCTGCTCCATGCTTCTTGATAACCTTCAATTGATTTTTTATTTTTCAACAATTTTTTTTTAGTATTTTTGGTATTTTTTTCTTTTTGCTTCTAAACTGAATTTTAAGGGTTACTAATAGCTTAAACAAGCTATCTAGGAGCTTAAATGGGCTTATGAGTCCAAGACAATAGCTACAAATAACTTTAAGACATATGAGAATTTTGAAATGAAAATTGCATAAACATGAAAAGTGAAACTCTAAAAACTTGAAATTGAGGTTTACATGAAGTTTTATTATACACTAAAAACATGAATTACAGTATTTTGAAAGCTAATTGATACAATGGAAAATTAAATTAACTAAGTCGACACTACCTAAACTAAAATTACACTAGTTGTCTTTCACCTCTGCTTTTTTCCTTCTTTATAGATATTTTTGGAGTTTCTTGGGTTCCTCTGAATCTTTCCCACTTCACTTGAGCCATTGGATCTTCATATTTCATCATATTCGTCCATTTGGAGTTTTGGCACCAAAAGTCATGAGCAGGTTTTTTTGCATTTAATGATTTTTGGTGGATGTGAAGGTGGAGGGGGGTTGGTATACAGCTGGTGAGGTGAGGTGGAAACCACCTCTGGTTTTGGTTTGCAGAGATTGGTGAAGGAGATGTACAGTAGTGGCGGTTTTCTATTTTTTAAACTTTGGGTTTGGGCTAGTATTGGGCTTGGGTTGTGGTTAATAACAAAGAAAAGGGTCCGTTTGGTTTTAAGTTAGCACAAGGACCATAGTTGTAATTTGGTAAACTTGAGGGCTGAACCTGTAACATTTCCAAAGCTCATACAAGGGTTAAACTTGCCAAGTTTCATTTACCAAAGGACCATAAATGCTAATTTCCAATTTTTATACGTCCAAGGGTAATTTATGTCATTTTTGAAACTTGAGGGACCAAACATGTAATTTCTCCAAAGTTCACCATAAGGACCAATTATGCCTCATTTGAATAGTACAAGGGTGTAGTTTAAATGATTTCCATTTTTAAACACCTGTGGACTGATTTTTGACACTTTTGTAAGTCAGAGGGACCAAATTTGTAAATTGTGATTTTTAAACTTCAAAGGATAATTTCTTACAATTTGTGAATCCCAAGGACCTTTTATGACTTTTTATAAGTTTTGGAATGACCAGGGACTAGTTTTGACAACTTTTGAAACTTGGGGGACTAAAACTACCAATTATGCAAACTTGATACGTTTTCATCTGATTTTGGTATTTTTGCATTTAAAACACATAAAACACTTGTTTGTGATATTTTCATCATTTTGATGCATTTCTGAGTGTTTTCAGATGTTTTTGCAGTCTAGATGGTACAAAAATGATGAGTATTTAGACACTCATCAATGATCCTTCACAGTCTCAATCTCAACAAACTCAATTGGTTCCATACAACAACAACAATGCTCAAGCACTTGTGAATGAAGTTAATGAGGAATCTGATCCGTTCGAAGCACTGCAACAAGGATTTTCTATGATTGCTAATGCCTTTAGCCGTTATACCAACAAATCCAACGACCGTATTCGTCCCTCATCTAACACAAAGAATCAAGCTGTTGTGAACAATGGAAGAGTTGAAGTTCGATGGGCGGTGGTCAAGGGTTTAATGCTGTGGGTAGGAATAACAATAGAGCACAAGTGGTGGAACAAGGGAATGCTCAAAATGGGTTGAATGGTCTTCGATGCTACAACTGCAATGAGAAGGGACACCTGGCTAATGCATGCCCAAAGCCAAGTACTAGGGGCAGTGCTTATCAAAGAGAGCTCTTCTTTGGCTCTTAAGGATGAAGCTGGTGGAACTCACGCACAAAGAACAAAGCTTTATGGCAAATGCACTCAGATGATGATATGGAGGACTTGCAGCCAATGCAAAATGTTATGTTGATGGCTAATATGCATGAGTTACACATGAGTGACACAGGCCCGCTGTATGACACCGATGGCTTGTCTCGTGTACCCGAACAAACCATATTTATCTCTCGATCTCATATCTCCCGCCAACATCTCATCCAAAGGCTCGGAATGTTCAAAATGAGTCGCCCACATCTCATTCGAATTTATTTTCAACTAGACCCCGTCGTTATATTTGACGATCAAGATGACCAAACGGTTTCCTTTGATAATCAAATTGACTCTGTGGTTATACTTGAGGATCTCAGTAATGATCATGTTGTGACTCCACGCTGAACACGCCGAACTTTTTGCCTCATCCGGATTTTGCTCGCTTAATACAAGACCATCAGACCATAGTGGAAAAATGTCATGCCATTAATCAGGACTTGAAAAGCAAAAATGCACTGTTAATCAAGGACTTTGAATGTTTACAAAAGCAACTCAACTTTTTCAAAACTCAAGAAAAACGTGAAAAACGTTTTGAAGCGCCTTTGCCAAATCTCATCAAAACGAAAAATATTTAGAGACCAGATGTGAGATCTAGCCGCCTTGAAGAATGCTTTGTTGTTCCAAAATAGAACAATCAAACATGAACATAAAAAGCAAATTAATGCTCTCACCTTAAAATCAAAAGCTAAGGCTGAGTTAACTTGTCAAAAACATTCTCTGATACAAAAAGCATTCAACTTAAACGTAATAGATGATCATCTCGAAGAAATCATCGGCTTGCAAAACAAACTTAAAGAGTTTAAAACTGTTTTTTACAAACATGGTGCGTCAGTAACAGCTATTGAAAAGTTTACCTTAAAACCCAATCCAAATGTATATGGACCAAATCTTGCTGACACAAACCTAAGCTTTCACCAAAAGTATTCAAACCAAATCCTCGAAGTTTCCAAAGGCAAGTGAATATAAAATTGATAATTCTCAAGTATGAGTGTTGTTGAATATCATCGCCAAGAGGAATTAGATGCGTAAGACGAGAGTCGATCAAAATTAGCAAAAGTTGTTTACAACAAACCTTTTAACTATTCAAAAGCGGTCACTTTCGACACACCAACGGATTCTTCTAACACACCAAGGATTATCATAAAAACGTCTGAGTCTTCTAATGATAATCCCAAACCAGATTATGCACAAACTTATGGTCCTTTACCTTCCATCAGTGAAGTAAACTCAAAACCTGAAAATCGCAAAATTCTTCGATATTTTGACCTTTTCATGGCCGACCTCAAAACTTTACAACATGAGATAGAATATCATTCTGAAATCAAAGTTCAACACTTTCAATCGCCTCTAGCGCGAGAACAAAGAGACATTTTTCAGAAAAATCTTTTACCAAATGTCAAAAATTTGAAAAGTTGTGCATTGTCTTGGGAAAGGGACTTTCATAAGGAACTTGGATTAATGAAGGTCGTTTTTGAGAAAATAGAAACATCTATTTCTAACACTAAACGTAAAAAGAAACTGTTGAGAAAAGATGTTGATCGACTCTTGGAAGATGTCATCTGTGTTGATGTCCATAATGCTGTGTTATTGAATTCTTTGTCATATGCATTTGATTATATCTCTGCTGATACTGTTGATTATGTGGTAAATGTTGAGAACGTTGATAATGTGCTTCAGACGAGTCCTTAAAAGTTGAAAACAAACGATTGTCAAACGAACTTTCAAATGCAATACGTCGCCTTAATTGGTGTCAAAAAGATATTCACGATCAACAACTTGCTTTTCAACACAAAATTGCCCAGCCCATGCGTAAGGCAAGCAAAATCTTCTCTGATCCTAAAATTGAGCAACCGGATGATCAAAACGTAAAGTGTCTTTTAAGTGTCAAATCTCAAAATATGAACAAGAACTTGTAAAAGTTAAAAAGGAATATGGTGTCATATTTGATTTACTCAAAAAGACTCGTGATGAAGCATCAAATGAACTTGATCATTATCTTGCACACACCAAAGAAGTTATGCATTTTGCTGGAAATATTTGGTCCGAAAATCAAGATCTGATTCACACTATCTTCAAGTTAAGAGAAATGTTAGTAAAGTATGAACAACTTCCCGCCTACCGTGGATTAAGTTAAGAATAGCCCCAAAGAATACTTAGTAATCATGAACCTAGAATCACCTGCCCAAATCACAAGTTGCTAACGTGCTTCCTTCTACTAAACAGACTAGTTATGCGTCTTTTCCAAACGTCTGCACTTCACAGCCTAGGAGCACTACATCGAAGAATAGGAAGTTACGACCTAAGAAAAGATCAATAAGGAATCCTAAAGTAGAAGAACACCCTAGGACTATGAATAAGACTCACGTTGCCTCCACTATAGATATTACGTCCGGCAAATGTAATAGAAATAGTGATGTAACGAATGTTAAACCGTTAAGTACTTTTTGTAGAAAACTAGAAGGGGGTTGAATAGTTTACCAATTAAAAAATTTGTTTTGAAACTTATTGTAAAGATCAATTAATATTGATCTTAGATGTGTTAATGAAATATGCAAAAGCAATAATGTAAGGAGTAAATAAGGAAGAAATGATCAAACCACAACAAGTTTGTTTATAGTGGTTCGGCTCTACAAGGACTCTTTTCCTTGCTCCTACTCCACTCCCTCGAGCCTCACACTCGAGAGTTTAACTTCACTAGTCAACAAGCTCCTTTCACCTGGCGGAGAAAACCTTTTCACTTCGCTTACACTATTTCACTAATTCGCTAGATGTCAGTTCTTTCCAAGGGTACAACCACTCCCACACACAACGTATTTTGTGGACTAAAATACTAACCACTCACACTCACACGATTATGATGGTTTAATACAACAATGAAGTATGAATCAACACAAGATCATACAACACTAAACAAACAAGACTTCCAACTTCTCGTTTGAAGCTTGAATGTGACTTGATCTTCTTTGCTAGAAAAGAGATCACTAATATGATATGAAACGAAGTTAGAAAGGTTAGAGAGAAGATATGTATGAGAGTATGTTAGAAAGGGATAAAAACTACTTGGCTTGGCATTGCTATTTATAGCCAAAATGGACAGGAGCGCCCACTCTGCATTCAATTTGGTAAAATACACTGGTCCAACCAAGATATCAAATCTTTGCTAAAGTCAACTCTATCTAAGTGAGATTGTGCAAGATATGAAGAGTACAAATCCACACAAAATATCTAATGAAATCTTCCAATGATTTCCATGATGCATCACATGATGTCATATGTTGTATTTCTATTTTTAGAAATATACAAGTACTTAAGTAGTGTTTGGTTTTAAGAACCTAACACATTCTAAAAACTACTATCATACATAATGATTAGAGTTATATCAAGATGTTACTAATCATAAATGTAAATGTTTGAATGATGAATATATTGTTTGAAAAAGCTTGTTTTAATATCTATTAAACTTGACAAGCTTTAAGCTTTTATACAAATTAAAATTACTTTTGTCGTTAACAAAACTTAGGTAAAGATCAAAAATATAAATAACGTTTAATGACGATATTTGTATTAACAATCTCCCCCTTTTTGTTGAGGACAAATATAAATTTTATTTTTATAAAAGATACAAAGTTTGTGCAAGAGTTATAAAAATATTAGTTTTAGAATTTGAAAAGAGAAAGATAATGCAAGTGTATGATGTTTGACTATTTATGAAAGTCAAAGTGTTCACTAGTTGATGTATAATGTTGACTTTTTTAAAGTCAAGTATTCAGTTGACTTTTAAGAAAAGTCAAAATGTAATCAAGTTCTATATTTTCTCCCTCTTTTTGTCTCAACAAAAGTAGAGGCGATGCGGAATGTAATGAGCCCGAGCCATTATCTCCCCTTGATCAAAGCTCCCCCTAAATTGGGTGCGTATGGGAAGATACATGGATTGTGAAAGTAAAAGCTACAAAAAAAATGCTAGTAATAATGATCATTCACAAGCATTTCCAAACACTATGTAAAAGCACTAATACTATAATAAAACACCATTCATTAGTTAAAATGTTCATGAATAAAGATCATGAAATGAGAACACAATGATGTGTTTTAGTACAAGAAGAAAAGAAAAGAAAATAATCCTAAGAAGAGAAAAACTAGAAATGCTAAACTATGACCATCCTAATTTGATGGTGGATGAGAAAGAGCGTTGATGCGCTCAAGGATATGATTGAGGATGAACCTCATTTCTTCTTGAAAGTCAAGGACCATAACCCGTCCTATTAATCCGCTTGGGGCCGCTTTGCTCACAAGTTGAAAGCAACCATGCCTAGGGGTAGTATGTTTGGGAGGTTGTGGTGGTGGAATGGTAGATGTGTTGGTGTTGGTGGAAATGTTTGGGGTGGTCATGATGGAAGCAAGCAAAGCACTTTGCATTTGCATTGTCTCACTCAAGTGAGAGTCCACCATGCCTTTGAATTGGTGGAGGTTGTGGAGTTCGGCTTGAATCTCCTCTCTAGTGGGATTGGCATCCCATACATGCTCAATGTCCTCAAGATGAAGGGACATTGATGTGGGGAGTGAATGATCCCCATACAAAGGACCATGAATGCCTTTGTGAATGGGGTGGAAGAGAAGAGGTTTAGGCCCTAATGTGGGGCTGTTTGGTCAAAGTCAAAGGATGACCGAGGTGACTCATGAGCCATCCACTCAATTGAGCCAAATGATGGCAATGGTGGTGGATGATTTGGCCTAGTAGGCAAGTCATCCAAGTCCTCCAAGAAAGGATTGGTGAAGTAAGCAGGTGGAGTGGAAAATAACCCATAGGAATGAGAGTGGAGACCTTGGTGAAGGTGCTAAGGTGTTTTGATGTTTGGATGGGTGCCCGTGGAGGTGAAGTTGGTGTTTTTGTTGGTGGTGGAGTGGTGATCACAATGTGTGATTGAGTAGTGTGGCTAAGGTAAGGTTTGTATCATCTCGGATGGGAGATGAGATTGTGAGTGGAGAAGACCCCTGATGAGGAGCTAAGGTTAACGAAGCAACAAGGCCTCACACTAATTCTAGCTATTTCTTGCAAGGTTTTGAGATGATTTTGTCATTTTTGACTTTGGTTTTTCTTTGCTAGATGATAGTAAGAATGAAGAAGGTGTGAGGATGATCATGGTAAAACCTCTTGATGAGTGTCTAAATACTCATCATTTTCATACTGTTTAGAATGCCAAAAACATCTGAAAACACTCTTAAACGCATCAAAATGATGAAAATATCACAAACAAGTGTTTTATGTGTTTTAAATGCAAAAACACCAAAATCTGATGAAAAACGTATCAAGTTTGCATAATTGGCAGTTTTAGTCCCCCAAGTTTCAAAAGATGTCAAATCTAGTCCCCTCGTAATTCAAAAAACTTGTAAATGTCATTTAAGGTCCATGAGATTCAAAAGTTGTCAAAATAAACCCTTCAAAGTTTAAAATCACAATATGACAACTTTAGTCCCTCAAGTTTGAAAATTGTCAAATATAGTCCTTGGTGAATTTAAAAAGTGAAAATAATCAAAAATAAACCTTGTACTATTATTAAATGACAAAATTGGTCCTTATGGTAAACTTTTGGAAAATTACATCTTTGGTCCCTTAAGTTTCAAAAATGGCATAAATAGTCCTTGGATTTATTAAAAATGGAATTTTATGCATAATGGTCCTTGTACTATTAAAGAATGACAGGAATGGTCCTTGTATGAACTTTGGAAACTTGTCAAATCAGGCACCTCAAGTTTAGAGAAATTGCATTTTTGGTCCTTTTGTGTTATTAAACAAACCAAACGGATCCCTTATTATTAAACCCAATCCTTTCCTTGGCCCAACACCAACCTATAAGCCCACCCACCTTTTAAAATAAAAACCGCCTCCCAAACCAGTGTTACAGACACCTTCTTCATCATAGCCGTAACTCAAACCATACCATTCTACCCGCTTTCTTTTCCACCCACCACCTCACCCTTATCCTACCAAATGCTTTAACATCTCCTTTCCACCTCCACATCCCACCAAAAATCTTTAATTGATAAAAGCCCACTCAAAGACTTTTTGGCGCCAATTTCAATTCAAAGGTCAGGATCACTTTGACTCATCCAACGGCTAAGAAATATGATGGGATATGATCAGAGATGAGAGAGGATGCTTTTGTTGATAAATAGAAAGAAAGGCAGGTAGAGTAGTAGTTAGTTTTAGTATAGTCTAAATTGTCGTTCTTAGTGTAAATTTAATTTCGGTTTATTTTAAAAGCTTTCAAGTATTTGTAATCATATTCCAGTGTATTTCAAACATAAATTCAGTTTCAATTTCAGTTTCAGAATGTACTAACTCAGTTTATGTCAATTTCATAGTTAAAATCTCAAAGTCAGCTTATGTTGTTTGTGATTGTTGTTCTAAGCTCATTAAGCTTATATAAGCTTCTAGTAACTTATTTAAGCTTTTGAAAACATCTACAACTCAGTTTACATTCATAACTCAAAAATTTCCAAAAATACAAATAAAGTAGTTGTAAAATTAAAAATCCATGGGAATGAAGTTCAAGGACTGAAGCTGGTTGATTATGGATTGTTTACTGGTTTAGAGCTTCTTGGGAAGCATTAGGATTGGAATTGGTTAGTGGTTCATAATCTTTGGTCGAAAGAATTTGTAATTTTCATCAGCATCCTTACGGACACTATCCTAGTGATCATTCTATCATCCGATCAAGTGTTTTTACACAATTCATCCTCCGTGGGACTTAACGACCCTGGACCATTGTATTCTCTCGATCTTCATCAAATTTTGTTTAAGCAGCTTTTAAGCTTCTTTACTGCCATCTCACAAGTGGCAAAGCTTGTGTGAGGTGGAAGCCGATCGCTTTCAGCATTTATCAAATTCTTTGCCGCTTCTGCATAAGTTTTAGCGCTGTTAAACCTTTTTCGATCCATTCTTGCACATACCCCATCTTTGTAAAAGTTTTTGTAAAGTTTTCAAAATCAAAAGCCATTAACACTTTTCCTAAAAAGTATCAACACCCAAAATATTTCTTCTTTGTTTTTATAGCAATTGTTTTTCAAAAAATACCAAAAATACCTTTACCCCTACCCCTTTTGATTCTTCATTTCTACCCTCTAGAACCATTTGATTCTTTTCATGCCTTATCCTCAATCTCTGTCAAGGTGTGGTGGTCCTTATAATGGTGGCATTGTCTCCAGCTTGTAGCATGGTGGAATCAGAAACGGCCCTGTTTCATAACCGTGATCCCATTCCTACCAACACAACCAACCCATTTATTCATCGCCACTACACCGTGAGACTCAAGAAGCTATCAATATAGTACTCGGATGGTTCACACTCAGCTTCATTGTCAATCGGGAAACACGCTTTGTCTACAGCAAAATTCTCATAACAATTATGACTACAACATATGACTCACGTTTCACATCGGGAACGAGCAGTATTGTGAGGTCCTCACTCTAGCTCTGATTGTCAAAATCGTGGAATCCAATTCTTGTAACAATTACGACTCTTCAGATAGATTCAACCTCCACACAATACCAAATGATTCAAGCAACTCCTCATGAAACCACGCATGCACCTTCTACCTAAAAAAGTCTTGAGTTATTAAAAGAACTTAAGTAGAGCTCCGCTATGCAACATGAGAAATCCTATGGAAGAATTGTTAGCTGAGGAATCCATTACAAATTAGATTCCTGAAAAGCCATTGAAATACCCAGGGAATCAATTAGATCATAAAAAGCATTCAAATCTAGCTCTCAATTCCATTTCATTCCCGATGACGATGATTTATGAAGATACCCTTGATATTCTACAATTTTATTCATCAAGTTCATCGGCTTGAGATTCCATCCGTGGAAATGCAGGGAGAAAGAATATGACCTAATCACTAGCCAGTAGAAATAATGGAACTTGTAGAATCCATAATCGCTAGTCCTTCTCAACTCCCTCAGCCTCGTTATCACACCGGTGATACACCTCACTCTCTATTACGGGGACGAAACATCTTGACACTGCTCCCTCAAAAGGAATCTGACGAATCTATAAAGTCTAGTGTTGAGGACCTTGTCCCAATCCCGAGAGAGAGAGCTGTCACAGGGAATTCTTGATCATGTGTGTGATATCCCTCCTCCTCTTGTCTTCCATAATGATTATATTGAGATGTTCTCCATTCCCCTCGATGAGGACTATTCTTATCTTGTGGAGACATAAGTTATGTAGGGAATTACCTTCTCGGTTTAGAGCTTAGGAGAAGAGAATGTTAATCACTTTGTTCCAAACGCTCAAAACAACTCACTAATCCTCTATTTGAATTCAACTCAATTCACCTTAATTTCTCGAGAATCCACTCTTTGATGCTCAAATTGATAGATAGTGATGAGTCTACAGTGGAACAAGAATTCACATGTGATTTACATCTTGTGATTGATTCTTCTTCACGCGTGAGTTCGCCGATGAACTCACACTCATATCATATCTCCTGAGTATGATAATTTCCACTTTGATCTAGACATTCCCATAATATGTCTTGATCGTTTAGCTTAACCGAGGAGATTCATGAAACTATGAATTCTCCTATTGAGGATGAAGAGTTAGTCATGATTTGTATCATGATTTTCTTTTTTTTCTTCATATATTCTCGGCCACTTCTCCTGCTCTCCACTCCTTCTGAATGAAGATTATTATCTTTGACCCCGGCATTTCCATGTACCATTTGTGAGCCGGGTCTGTCGGAACTGCTCTCTCAGATCTCATCGGTGTGGAACTTTCACGTACTTCAATGTTTATTCAAACATCTTGAATGATAAGTCCGATGGAGATTGTCTCTTCCACTTACTTCCCCATGAACAAATTAATCGTGGCTGTCAAGCTAGTGACTCAGGAATCAAAAACATTAGCATGCACCACATGGGTTTTCACCCATGAGTACCACTCTAGTGTGTGGGAGATGCCCCCACATATTGTAAAAAAAAAAAAAAAATTGTTGTGTTTCTACACTTGGCTAGTAATGACATTATCTTTTAACGTTCAAGGATTCTAAGCATACATGACTTTGAATATTGAGGACAATATTCATTTCTAAGTATGGGGGGAAATTTCCGCGCATTTGATCATAAATGTACCCTTTAATCCCTTTTCCTCCAAAATGGCCCAAATTTTAAAATTTTTATTTAGTGGAAGTACTATTACACTAAACACAACAAATGGTAATCATCCACCATGTCTAACTCCACATAAGGATTGGTTAATCCAGAGCAAACGGCTCTTGGTAAAGATATCTCAAACCTTATGGCTTGCAATTTGCTCCAAAATTGTATGGTGTTTCAACTTCACCATATCCTAAAAAGTAAAGAGTTGGCTAGCCCGCAAGTTTATGGCTTGTGGTAAAGGCAGTTTGAAAACCATAATTGGTAATCGACTCACCAAAGATAATATTGATAATTTATCTAAGAGTTATTAGTCCGTACAAACGGCTTCGGTAAAGACAAATCAAACCGTTGAAAGCTTAATGATTTGCTCAAAATCATTTTGTTATCATTGTACCAAGGTTCTTACTTGAACTAAAACAATTGGCTACTCCATAAGTAATGGCTTTTGGTAAAGAGATAAAATCCATTAACTTTTCATAAATCATCGCTAGGGACTAGCAATATCTTAGTGTGGGGGATTGATGAGTGTCTAAATACTCATCATTTTCATAATGCTTAGAATGCCAAAACATCCAAAACACTCTTAAACGCATCAAAATGATGAAAATATCACAAACAAGTGTTTTATGTGTTTTAAAATGCAAAACACCAAAAATTGATGAAAAACGCATCAAGTTTGCATAATTGGCGTTTTAGTCCCCAAGTTTCAAAAGTTGTCAAATCTAGTTCCTGGTAATTCAAAAACTTGTAAAATGTCATTTAAGGTCCATGAGATTCAAAAGTTGTCAAAATAAACCCTTCAAAGTTTAAAATCACAATATGACAACTTTAGTCCCTCAAGTTTGAAAATTGTCAAATATAGTCCTTGGTGAATTTAAAAAGTGAAAATAATCAAAAATAAACCTTGTACTATTATTAAATGACAAAATTGGTCCTTATGGTAAACTTTGAAAATTACATCTTGGTCCCTTAAGTTTCAAAAATGGCATAAATAGTCCTTGGATTTATTAAAAATGGAATTTTATGCATAATGGTCCTTGTACTATTGGGAAGAATGACAGGAATGGTCCTTGTATGAACTTTGGAAACTTGTCAAATCAGGCACCTCAAGTTTAGAGAAATTGCATTTTTGGTCCTTTTGTGTTATTAAACAAACCAAACGGATCCCTTATTATTATTAAACCCAATCCTTTCCTTGGCCCAACACCAACCCAAGCCCACCTACCTTTTAAAATAAAACCGCTTCCCCAAACCAGTTGTTATCAGACACCTTCTTCATCATTTGTAACTCAAAACCATACCATTCTACCCTACTTTTCTTCACCACCACCTCACCCTTATCCTACCAACTGTTTAACATCTCCTTTCCACCTCCACATCCCACCAAAATCTTTTAATTGATAAAACCCACTCAAAGACTTTTGGCTACAATTTTCAATTCAAAGGTTAGTGGATCACTTTGACTCATCCAACGGCTCAAAAAATATGATGGGAAATGATGTGAGATGAGAGAGGATGCTTTTTGTTGAATAAATAGAAGAAAGAAAGGCAGAGTAGAGTAGTAGTTAGTTTTAGTATAGTCTAAATTGTCGTTCTTAGTGTAATTTTAATTTCAGTTTATTTTAAAAGCTTTCAAGTATTTGTAATCATATTCCAGTGTATTTCAAACATAAATTCAGCTTCAATTTCTGGCTTTCATGTACTAACTCAGCTTTATGTCAATTTCATAGTTAAAATCTCAAAGTCAGCTTATGTTGTTTGTGATTGTTGCTCTAAGCTCATTAAGCTTATATAAGCTTCTAGTAACTTATTTAAGCTTTTGAAAACATCTACAACTCGGGCCATATTCATAACTCAAAAATTTCCAAAAATACAAATAAAGTAGTTGTAAAATTAAAATCCATGGAATGAAGTTCAAGGAGAAGCTGGGTTTGGTGATTATGGATTGTTTATGGTTAGAGCTTTGGGAAGCATTAGGATTGGAATTGGTCAGTGGTTCATAATCTTTGGCTGGAAAGAAATTTGTAATTTTCCATCAATATCCTTACTGATCACTATCCTTAGTGATCATTCTATCATCTGATCAAGTGTTTTTACACCAATTCATCCTCCGTGGGACTTAACGACCCGGGAATTCATTGTATTCTCTGATCATTGTTTTGTGTTTTTAAGCATTTTAGTTTACTTGGTTGAATTACGTTTGCCTTGTGTGATGATGTAGAATGAAGTAGGTGTGAGGATGATCATGGTAAAACCTCTCAATTTATAGAAGTGAAAAATCATGGAGAAATGTGTTTGATTTGATGTTAAGCCATTGAAGAGATGAGGTTCCTAATGATTTGGAAGTGGGTTGAATGCTAGTCATATCACCCAAGTCAAGCCATTCAAGAGAGATGGAGTGAAGAAGAAAAGATTTGCAATAAATGTGTTCTAGTGAGTGGAATTTCCTAATATTCAGATCACCCACGGATTTGAAGGTACCAAGTTCCTTCCTTTATGCAAAAGGGCTCCTTGGGTGGATTTTTCAAATTTTTGAATTTTGGTGGGAAATGGATTTCTTATATTCCTAAGTGAATTATACTAGTTCTAATAAGAGTATAAGCAATTTAGGATTGATTTATAAGCATTGGATGGTAATTTGGAATCACGAAATAGTAGAAATTCAGAAAGTTACCTGAAGGATCCACGGCACCAAAACTTACACCGGAACCCTAAAGGGTGCCCGTCCTACTGCATGTACGGCGGTACCAATTTACATAACAGATGGTACCAAATTTATGGTGCCGTCTGATCCGTGAAGTGCATAAAAATGGACAGAGTTCGTTTTTAGGTGTCGGGGACTTTTCCGAAACCTGAAATTCTTCTCAAAACATGTTATACTAAACATTTCTAGTTAGGAAAAGTAGATAACATATATATAAACATAGTGGAGCATGTATTTTGAGCAAGGCTTTTTGATTTTCACATTATAGTGAAAATGGGTAAAATTTGATAGCATACTTGCGCTATCCCCCTGCATGAAATTGTTAGCATTCACCATTGTTTCAAGTTATATTATCATCCTACATAATAAAAACAACTAAATTGTATCAAACATTAACGATAATGCATTGTTCCAAACACTCCTTAAAAGTACCCTTATTTGTCCAACTTCTTGTAAATCTTGTTCATCATCCTACCAAGGCACTTGAACATTCCCCTAGTTTGCTTGAACTCACGATTCATTCTCTATTTCTGGGAAAGAGACGATAATACTCATGAGGCGAAGAAGAGCTTGGAAGACCATCCTCTGAGCTATTTGATGATGATGATGATGATGGAGTTGGAGGTTTTGCTCTCTTGCCTTTTGTCTTAGCAACTCGTGCATCACTCAAAGGTACAAAGATGTGAGGGATGAGCTCATAGTGAAGGTGCATCCCCTTTGGTGTTGGTGGAATTGGTGCAAAGTTTCTATAGAGACGGGTGAGGAGCATCCCGTATGGAAGAGCAACCGATCCTTGAGTTGGAATATCAATCATTCTCCTAGCTATGTAGTAGGCTAAATTGAATGGTTGACGGGTGGACAAGTTGTAGAGCATATGACAAAGGCAAGCGTTAATGTGATCCCTATTTCCTATGGTGCTAATGACGTTGGCTCTAAGTAGCTCCTCCCATTTCTTAAATTCGGGCTTAAGTTCATTTAGCTCCATTCCATATGGATCTCGGTTTACCTCCTTTCCCTTTCGGGTAACTCGGGTTGTATCACCCTTTGGGTTAAAAAGGTGTTCACGGATGACATCCTTGTCGGCCAAACGGGTTTGGTAGGGTAGAGAGCGGTCATTGATTGCATCAAGAGCCGTAAGTGACCACTTATCCGTAGACACAAGTTCCTCGGTTGGGAATTCCTAACACTTGAGCAAAGTTGGCTAAGGTGATGGTGTAGTCGTTTTGATTGATTCTAAACCTAAGACAAAATTCATCATCGTCTTCATCATTAAAGCCGGTCACACTAGCATAGAATTCTAACACAAACCTAGGACAAATTGGTTCATCGATGTCAAGAAGACAATTGAATTGAATGGCGGCTAGTTCTTCACAAAGGTTGGTATTTTCAAGGAAGGATGAGTGAATGGTTCTACCCTCATGGAAATACCTTGATTCTAGACCCCTAAATATTTCTACTTGTTCCTTGGTAAGTCCTTTGGTTTTGTGGTGTTTGGGAATGTAGTTAAGGGTGTCTTTGTGATCATAGAATCTTGTGGCTACCATGGTTATTCCTAAGGACAAGAGTTAATATGTTAAAAAATGAGAATAAGTTTTAACGTTTTTGGTTCTAGTGTGTGCCTATATGAAAACAATTTGGAGTTGCGGTTATCTCGACTCATTTTATGCACAAAAATGGTTTTAGTGGGTGTTTGGCAAATACCATGAGATAACCCAAATGCTCCTAATTCAATGTGGCTTCATTTGAATATACCCGCGAATGCATATTAGTTATGCAATACCTTTAGTATTCAAGAGCATGCAAGTGATGAAAATTTAACGTTTCTATTTGTATTAGCAATGAAAAAATTGTTTTCCTACAAGTGAGAAGCTTTTCAAAACTTTTGACATGGGGTGTTTGGTTGTTTGAATAGGGCCTTATATTCATTATCTATCAATTAGTGGGAAGCATGATTTGTTTATGCAATATGATAATGTAGTACCTAATTTCAATGACTAGTTATGCAATTTGCCAATTGAATTCATATTTGGTATAAAAGCATACATAAAACCCCATGTAATGATTTGTGATAGTTTTGTGCATGAATAAGAATCCTAGACCTCGAATTAAGAGATGAAATGTAGTTAGGATACTTACAATGATGTTATCTTCAGTGATTAGTGAGTGGGAAGATGACAATAATGAGCTTGGTTTAAGTTTTACACGTTTTGGTAAAGTGGGTTTTGAGGAAGAGTATGATTTGTATATAGCTTTTTTCGAGACACCCGGACCGGACGGCACCAAAAAATTTGGTTCCGTCTTTGTTGTCGCTTGGTGCGTGGCTACAGAGTGTGTACAAGACAAATTTGTTTAGTTTTGACTATTCTAATGTTTTGGGCTATGTTTATCCTACATGTTTGGTTCCATTAACCCTAAACCAAGTCTAAGAAGATTAAAAGGTTCTCGTTTAAGAGGCTTAGTTAAGATGTCGGCAATGTTGTCTTCGGAGGATACTTTCTCGATTGAAATGTTTCCTTTTGAACATTGTCGCGAAGAAAGTGATGGCGGATTTCAATATGCTTTGTACGAGCATGTTGAACGGGATTCTTGCTGAGATCGATGGCTCCTTTGTTGTCGCAAAGTATCACAATGTCGTTGAGATGAATTCCGTAATCTACTAGAGCTTGCTTCATCCAAAGAGTTTGTTGACATGCTTTTCTGAGACGTACTAAACTCGCTTCATGGTTGAGATGGCTAAGGCCGTTTGCTTCTTTGCAAACCATGAGGTGAGACAATGTCCAACAAAAGTGCAAATACCACTTGTACTTTTTCTATCGACATAATCACCGGCATGATCCAAGTCGGCATACACTATGGTTTCTATACCCGTTCCTTTGGGATACCATAATCCTAAACACGTTGTTCCCTTAATGTATCTAAAAATCCTTTTAAGGCTTCTAAGTGTGATGCCTTTGGGTTTTCTTGAAAGCGAGCACATAGACAAACACTAAACATAATGTCGGGTCTACTAGCCGTAAGATAGAGTAGGCTACCAATCATTCCTCTATATTTAGTGTTATCTACGGATTCACCTTCTTCATCCTTGGTGAGTTTAGTGTCCGAGGACATGGGTGTCTTAGTTGGTTTGGAATCTTCAAGACCAAATTTCCTAAGCATGTCTTTTATATATTTAGATTGGTTAAAGAATATGCCATCTTCTAGTTGTTTTATTTGAAGTCCTAGAAAGAAATTTAACTCACCCATCATACTCATTTCAAACTCGTCGTGCATGATTTTAGAGAAATCATCACATAATTCTTGACAAGTTGATCCTAATATAATGTCATCAACGTATATTTGAACAATGATAATATGTGATTCCTTTTTCTTGGTAAAAAGAGTATTATCTACTAATCCCATAGTATATTTGTTATCAATAAGAAAAGTCTTAAGTCGGTCGTACCAAGCTTTTGGTGCTTGCTTAAGACCATACAATGCTTTCTTGAGTTTGAAGACATGATGTGGTTTCTCAAAGTCGGTGAAACCGTGAGGTTGAGCAACATACACTTCTTCGTTAATAAACCCATTAAGAAAGGCACTTTTAACATCCATTTGAAATAATTTAAAATCATAGGCACATGCATAAGCAAGCAATATTCTAATAGACTCAAGCCTAGCTACCGGTGCATAAGTTTCATCATAATCAATCCCTCTTGTTGATTATAACCTTGCGCTACAAGCCTAGCTTTGTTTCTAGATACTATCCCATTTTCATCCATTTTATTTCGAAAACCCATTTTGTTCCAATTATAGTTTGATCTTTAGGTTTTGGAACTAATTTCCAAACATCATTTCTAACGAATTGGTTTAATTCTTCTTGCATGGCAATAACCCATGATTCATCTTTTATTGCTTCATTTATGGGTTTTGGTTCAATGGTGGATACAAAACAAAAATAATTACTTTGATTTTGGGCTTGTGACCTTAAGGTTCTTTGATTAAGTTGTCCTATGACTTTTCTAAAGGATGACTTTTAGATTCTTTGATGTTGACAATTTCTTTATTTAATGGTTCATCTTCCTTGTTATTATTAATTATTTCTTGACCTTCTATCATTTGACTTTCAACTAAGTCATCATCTACCAAAGGTGATGTCTTAGAGGGAGGTGGACTTTCGTCGAATGTTATGTTCAACGATTCCTCGACTATCATTGTTTCTTTGTTTAGGACAATGTAAGCTTTACTAGTTTGAGAGTAACCAAGAAATACACCTTCATAAGACTTTGGGTCAAACTTGGTGAGATAATCCTTAGTATTAAGAATAAAGCATTTACAACCAAAGACTCTAAAATATCCTAACGTTGGCTTTTTACCTTTATAAAGTTCATATGGTGTTTTGTTTAAGAAAGGACGGATTAAGACTCTATTCAAAATATATGTAGAAGTGTCAACGGCGTTACACCAAAACTTTTGAGGAATGTTTTGTTCATTAAGCATTGTTCTACTCATTTCTTGAATTGTTCTATTTTTACGTTCTACTACTCCATTAGATTGAGGTGTTCGTGGAGCGGAAAAGTTATGTGTTATACCATTTGTATCACAAAAGTTTCCAAATTGAGTTTCGTTGTCAAATTCAGGACCATGATCCGTTCGGATCGACACAATTTTGACACCTAGAAGATTTTGAATTTTCTTGCTAAGTATTTCAAATTTATCAAAAGCTTCATTTTTGGTTTTCAAAAACAACGTCCAAGTAAACCTTGAGTAATCATCTACTATGACCAAAGTGTATAAGTTGCCTCCATAGCTTCTTATAGCGGATGGTCCAAACAAGTCCATATGTAATAATTCTAGACACTTAGATGTGGACACCATATTTTTAGATTTGTGACTACTATGTGTTTGTTTACCAATTTTGCAAGCGCCGCAAAAGTGTTGGTCATATTTAAGTTTTGGTAAATTCCTAACCAATTCTTTTGAAGATAGGTTTTGTATAAGTCTCATATTAGCGTGACCTAAACGTCTATGCCAAAGAGATGAGCTATCGTCTAATGTTGTTAGGCAAAGTTTGTCATTATATGTTTTATCTATTTTCATGACGTATATGTTATTTTTCCTAACTCCTTTAGCTATGGTGATACCATCTTTTAGTATTTTACTACCATTTTCATCAAATAGTACTTTATACTTTTTATCACATAGTTGGCTAATACTAAGTAGATTAAATCCTAACCTATCCACATGAGCAACATTTTCAATAGTTAGGGAGTTATGAGCAATCGTACCTTTGCCAATAATTTTGCTTTTGAGATTGCTACCAAAGGTGACATTACCTCCGCCATACTCTTGGTATGATGAGAAGAGACTTTTGTTGCCCGTCATGTGTCGTGAGCAACCACTATCTTTTATCCATTCATCGGGTTCCAATCCAACTTTCAAGCATACCTAAGAAGCAAATAACTCAAGCATTTGGTCCCCAATATCTCATGGGTCCATTTGGGTTAAACATACCATTTATTTGATTCATGTATGGAAATGATGGGTAAGAGTTCCATGGCATGTAATCTGGAGTTTGATATGGTCTAGGAAAGTTTTGATTCCAACCATTGTGTTGGTAGTTGGGTTGTGCGTTGTGGTTGCTCTTAGGAAAGGGGCGTTTGGCAAAAGGAGTTTTATATCGTTGTTGAGTAGTTTTTGATCTAAATTCATTTTTGACAAGTCCTACTCCTGAAGTAACAGCTGGTTTTAGTTTAATACTATTATTGGTTTTCTTTATTATTTTAACAAATTGATGCGGTCCAGATATGCGAACATTCTCGTTCTGAAGTACCCACGGCACCATTTTGACAACGGACGGAACCCTTATTTTGGTTCCGTCACGTCCGTGCTGCATCTGCAGCAATTTTGATGAATGTTCGTCCTTTCGGCCGTTTTGTTTTGACTCTTTGGAATTAATACTTCATTAAAACCTAGCCCATTCATGTCTCCTGGTGTTTTATGAATTTTAACTATTTCATCGGCAAGAGCGATGTTTTTGTTAAACCTTTTAAATTTAGAATTGTTTTCGATTAAAACATCTTGTGTGAGCTTTAGTTTTTCTATTTCAAGTTTAAGCTCTTGACATGATTTACAATCATCGTCATTTGCTTTTCCTTTTCTAGTCGTTTTGCTTTTTCTTTTAACTCATAAACTTCATTTTCCAAAATTCCTTTTTGGTTTTTAAAATTTATTTTTAGTTATGATTTTTAGACTTAGCTCACACAATTGATTATATTGTTTTTGCAAAGTGTCATCATCAATAGAAGAATAAGAAGAGTCGGAAAGTACCTCATTTGACTCATGTGCCATTAGAGCGATCTCTTCCTTGCTTGATTCTTCATCGTCTTCACTATCACTCCAAGCACCACTTACAAAAGCTCGTTGAGTTTTGCTTTTAGGTGGCTTGGGACATTCTCCTATGAGGTGACTTGCATCACCACATCTAAAACATTTTCTTTCACCTTTACCCTTCTTTTCGTCCCGATCTTTTCGAATGGCTTTTCTTCTCGAGGTTGTCTTACAAACTTTCCTCTTCTTCTAAAGAACTTCTTAAAATCTCTAACGGCCATGGCATATTCCTCATCTTCACTACCGGAGCAAGATTCGTCATCATCACTTGATTCCGCTTTTGCTTTTAGAGCAACGGATTTGATCTTCTCCCTATTTCCTTTGATGATCTCGAATCTTTCTCCATCACCATTTCGTGTACTTTGAGGTTACCGATCAACTCGTCTAGTGACATTATTGAGAGATCTTTTGATTCCTCAATGGCGGTCACTTTAGCTCTCCATTTGGGATGGAGTGCTCTAAGAAATTTCCCGACAAAGTTCTTACTACGAAAAGATTCATCAAGTGCTTTAAGTGATGTAATAATAGTGTTAAAGCGAGCAAAGCCACAATCAATGGTTTCATCTTCGGGAATAACAAATTGTTCATATTGTTGAACAAGAAGATCAATTTTGTTATCCTTGACTTGTGAATTACCTTGATGTGTAACAATTAAAGATTCCCAAATATCTTTGGCGGTTTCACACATAAAATTCTTTCATATTCTTTTCTAGGTAAAGCATTATAAAGCATCATTTTAGCTTCATTATTTTTAGCAACTAGTTTCTTTTGTTCATCAACGGAAATATCCTTTGTTGTAGAACTAAAATCCCCTTTAACAATAATAAACCAAAGATCTATATCTTTTGATTTTACATATGTTTCAAAACGGTTTTTCCAATAGATAAATCCATTGGTTTCAAAGAGTGGTGGTCTTTGCATAGATTGCCCTTCTTTAAAGTTTTCAGAATCCATGGATCGTTTCAAGTTTATAAAATACAAGTTATTTTAGAAATTCTTGAGCAACGAGGCTCTGGTACCAATTGTAGAAAACTAGAAGGGGGTTGAATAGTTTACCAATTAAAAACTTTGTTTTGAAACTTATTGTAAAGATCAATTGATATTGATCTTAGATATGTTAATGAAATATGCAAGCAATATGTAAGGAGTAAATAAGGAAAGAAATGATCAAACCACAACAAGTTGTTTATAGTGGTTCGGTCTACAAGGACTCTTTTTCCTTGCCCTACTCCACTCCTCGAGTCTCACACTCGAGAGTTTAACTTCACTAGTCAACAAGCTCCTTTCACCGGCGGAGGAAACCTTTACACTTAAACACACTATTTCCGACACTAAGCTAGATGTCAAGTTCTTTCCAAGGGTACAACCACTCCCACACACAATGTATTTTGAGGACTAAAATACTAACCACTCACACTCACAAGATTATGATGGTTTAATACAACAATGAAGTATGAATCAACACAAGATCATACAACACTAAACAAACAAGACTTCCAACTTCTCGCTTGAAGCTTGAATGTGACTTGATCTTCTTTGCTACAAAAGAGATCACTAATATGATATGAAACTGAGTTAGAAAGGTTATAGAGAAGATATGTATGAGAGTATGTTAGAAAGGGATGAAAAACTACTTGGCTTGGCATTGCTATTTATAGCCAAAATGGACAGGAGCGTCCACGGACCGCGGAACCCTTAAAAGGGTTCCGCCCGTATACCAATTTGGTACCGGCCCGACATCAAGATATCAAATCTTTGCTAAAGTCAACTCTATCTAAGTGAGATTGTGCAAGATATGAAGAGTACAAATCCACACAAAATATCTAATGAAATCTTCCAATGATTTCCATGATGCATCACATGATGTCATATGTTGTATTTCTATTTTTAGAAATATGCAAGTACTTAAGTAGTGTTTGGTTTTAAGAACCTAACACATTCTAAAAATATTATCATACATAATGATTAGAGTCATATCAAGAATGTTACTAATCATAAATGTAAATGCTTGAATGATGTATATATTGTTTGAAAAAGCTTGTTTTAATATCTATTAAACTTGACAAGCTTTAAGCTTTATACAAATTAAATTTACTTTTGTCGTTAACAAAACTTAGGTAAAGATCAAAAATATAAATAACGTTTAATGACGATATTTGTATTAACACTTTTGATATTCAGTCTGATGCACCTTGTGTTATTTGTCGTAAAAGTATGAATTCTGATTGTCATGACAAATGTGTTGCTAAAGCTATAATCTCACGTTTAAGGAATCCTAAGAACCGAAATACCTCTAGGCCCACTAATCTTTCTCGTCTAGTGCTTGGCAGTAGACCGCCTTCTTCAGATTTAGAAGCATTCTGATCTCCCCAGCTCGGGTTTCACCCCTAGGAATGTAGTACCACCTAGTGCATTCACTAAGACTAAAGCAAAAACTAGTTGGAGATGGCAGAAATGGATATATAACACACTAGGATTTAAATGGATACCTAAAGCTATTGATGTGTATATGTCTACTATAACGCTCTAGAACCTCTAACATTTCCGGTTCCACATCTACTTCTATTCCATCTGGCAATGGAATCAGTGTGTGATACGTGAATCATTCTCTGATTGTTGATAGCGGATGTTCCCGACACATGACAGGCAACCTTAAACTGTTATCAAACTTTATTGCAAAGTTATTGCAAAGTTCATTGGCACTGTCAGGTTCGGGAATGATCACTTCGCAGCTATCATGGGCTACGGATACTATATCAATGGAAACATCGAAATTAGCAGGGTTTATTATGTGGAAGGCCTCTGTCACAATCTGTTTTTGTTTTCAGAGGTCAGTTCTGTGATGGAGACTTGGAGGTTGATTTTAGGGAGAAAACTTGTTTCATTCGTGATCTACAAGGAAACGACCTTATGTCAAGCGTGCTATTCCAGTCTGTACACTATCTCTATGCAAGACATGGTTGCTTCTTCTCCCATCCGCTTACTTTCAAAGGCAACATCAACAAAATCCTGGTATGGCACGTCTCTCACATCTAAACTTTCAAACCATCACCAACCTTGCTCGACACAAACTAGTTGAAGGACTCCCACGATTTCGGTATTCTAAAGATCACCTTTGCTCAGCTTGTGAACAAGGCAAAAGCACTCGTGCTCATTTTCCTTCAAAGGTGGAACCCAGCTCTCAGCATGTGCTTCATCTTCTTCACATGGATTTGTGTGGCCCGACGCGCGTCAGCGATCAATGGCAAACGCTACATCTTAGTAATCGTTGATGACTATTCACATTTGTGACTTGGTCTACTTTCTTAGAAGCAAAGACCAAGCTCCAGATGATTATCACCTTTCTCGAAAATACAAGTTCACTCAAAACACCGTCCGACAAATCGAGCACGCATGAGGCATCAATTTGTTAACCAAATTCTTGTGAATTTTATGAGAAAGTGGGAATTGATCGGACATCTATTGCACGTACACAGAACAAAAACAGAGTTGTTGAAAGATCTAAACCGAACGTTAGTGAAGGCTGCAAGAACAATGTTAATCAATGCTAAACTTCAGATTACTTATGGGCGAAGCTGTATCTACCTTGCATGATATACTAAACCGGTCTATGATTACAAAACGCCACAACAAAACACCTTTTGAGCTTGTCCACAATAGAAAACCGAATCTCAAACACTTTCATGTTTTTGGATCTCTTTGCTATCCGAATAATGATCGTGATGACTTTGGAAAGCTCAAAGCAAAAGCTAACATTGGAGTCTTTATAGGATATTGTGATAATTCTAAAGGTTTCGAATCACGAATCGTCGAACAAGGAGGTTATGGAAACGATTCATGCTCATTTTGATGAACTCATGGAAATGGCTTTTGAGTATACACTTGGAACCCGACACAACCGCTTAAACTTCCCCAAACACCATCATCAGCGCACAAAGCCCCTAGCTTACTTCGTCAACAAATGGAAAGGTTATTGCTCCGGCTCGTTGATCGATATGATGAACGTGCTCAGTGTATCCGTTGTTTTGCTACTCAACACGATAATACTCTTATACCGATACACCTGCTACAACAACTACGGTTGAAGAAGCACCACCAGTTGACTCCAACACAACATTAGAACAAACCGCTTCCAACAATGATGAACCGGTGATGATGTTCAATGAAGTACCCCACCTGCAGATTTTGATCCAAATGCGTTCTTTAACCCTTTGCTAATGAGACTGCTGCACCAGATGTCGCGGAATCTTCACACAAGCCATTTGAATCCTCAAAATCGCACAATGTATACCAACATCAACCCTCCACACATAGATGGACAAAAGACCATCCTGTGGAAAATATTATTGGCAATCCGAATCAACCAGTCGTTACAAGACAACATCTTCACTTTCAGATGGTGAACATTGCATTTATGCACTCACCGGCTCGCCAATCGAACCTAAAAAACATCAAAGACGCAATGACAAAGACAACTGGATCGAATCCATGCAAGAAGAACTCAACCAATTCAAACATCTTGAAGTATGGGAACTGGTTGAAAGACCAACAGGGGTCTACGTCATTGGTCTTAAATGGATTTGGAAAAACAAATTGGATCAGGAAGGAAACGTTATCAGCAAAACAAGTCATCTGGTGGCTAAGGGTTATCGTCGTGGGAAGAGGGTATTGACTTTGAAGAATCTTTTGCTCCGGTTTGCTCGCCTTGAGGTCGTTCTCGATTTTTACGGCGCGGCTCATATGAATATAACGGTCTTTCAGATGGACGTCAAAACTGCTTTTCTCAATGGGCAACTTAAGCGGTTTATGTCACCAACCGTAGATTCGTTGATCCCGCGCTTCCGAACCATGTCTACAAACTGAACAAAGCTCCGTATGGTCTCAAACAAGCTCCTCGGGCATGGTACGATAAGCTATCATCTTTCCTAATTGCCAATAATTTTACCAAAGGTTCGGTCGACCCAACTCTTTTCATACAATATCACGGGAACATATTTTAATTGTTCAAATTTATGTGGATGACATCATTTTTGGGTCAACTCATAAAAAGTACTCAATCGCTTTGGCAAAACTAATGAAGAAACATTTTGAAATGTCCATGATGGGTGAACTTACGTTCTTTCTAGGACTACAAGTTCATCAATCACCCCGTGGTATTTTCTTGATTCAGTCCAAATATGCCCTTGAATTACTACACAAATTTAGAATGCAAAACTGTGACACCTATGCCACACCAATGGCTCATACCAAGAAGCTAGACGCTGATTTACATGGGAAATTGGTGGACCCTACAAAATACCGTAGTATTATTGGATCTCTCATGTATCTAACGCTAGCGGAGAACTGATATTGTCTTTGCCGTATATCTTTGCTCTCGTTATCACCATGACCAACTGAAACCCACCTCTCGAGGCTAAAGAATCCTCGATACATAAAGGAAACCATTAACTTGGGATCCGGTATCCGAAGGATTCGGGTTTTGAACTAATCGCTTTTGACCACGCGAGGATGCTAGACTCACGGAAAAGTACTTCAGGGAGCTTTACAATTTCTTGGTGATAAACGGTGTCATGGCAATCAAAGAAGCGAGATTGTACATCACTGTCCTCAACGAAGCGGAATATGTAGCCATGTCGTCGTGTTGTGCTCAAGTCATTTGGATGAGAACACAACTCAAAGACTTTGGTTACGTATTTGATGCAATCCCGATGTATGCTGGACAATCTGGTGCCATTGCGATCTCGTGCAACCGGCCAAAGACTCGAAATCAAAGCACATTGATCTTCGATATCATTTCATCAAGGATCACGTGGAGCAGTGCTGTTGAATTATATTTTGTGGAGTACAGAATACCAATGGCAGATCTTCTCACCAAAGCCTTGCCTCCCGCTAGGTTTAATGAGTTGGTCCACCGGATTGGTATGAGGTGTTTGACTCAAGAGGAATTGGATGACCTCCTAAAACAGTCTTAAAACCTGTCAAACACCAAAATCTCTTTTTGTAAATATTTTTCAAAAACAAAATACAAAAATATAAAATCCGATAAAACAACAAAAATATTCTTCTATCTATTTTCTTTCAACATTGCAAGTACATTTCTTCCGTCAACACTATAATCTTTCAAAATTCAGTATTTTTCCGATCAAGTGTTGAGGGGGAGAAAATAAATACTTAACTGTTTCATATACATCCGTGTACTTGCATGTTACTCTATTCTGGTTGTTTCTTGAATCAATGGTGGTAAACTTTTCTGGATAAACTGACACTCCTCGGACTAAAATTTATAACCTTTCATCATTTTTCTTAAGTCGAGGGGGGTGTCAAGTTTCTTTCTTAAAATCTTTGTTTGATAGCAAAAATGGAAGTTAAATGGCTTTGGATGAAAAAGGAAAAGGTGGAGGGACCAAAACCGTCAAAAGATGAAAGTCATTTAAATAAAACCCCTTCCACCTACTTTTTCACCTCACATTTAATACTCTCAACTAACAAATCCTACGCCTAAGATTCGTTCATCCAATCCGTGTTTTTTGATCATCAAACTGTAAGTGGATTAATGTTTCTAACATGTTTTTAAGCATTGGTTTTGATTCTCAAATGAATCCAACGGTTAAATTTGCTCATATGGTTGATTTTGTGTTCTTCGCATATGCGTAAGAACACATGATCATGTGTTAAGTGTTTGTGGTTAAAAAAGATTGTGTCAAAACGTTTTTAGAACATCTATAATATCTTCTTTATCCTCAAAATGCACCCATATACACGAATTGATGGATTTTGGATATTAGGGTTTACGCGTGGTTTTGGGTACTTTCAAATGTGAAGGTTTTTGGTCTAAAAGATTGTTTTGTGAGGTTTATATCATGTTGAATTAAAGATTTACAGGCCTTATAACAACCCAGAAACTCTAATTGGTTAAAAATTGGAAGTTAGGGTTTAATGTTCTTGAGCTTGGGTATTTTTGATTCACCACGAATTAGATGTTAATACTTGGTTATCAGACTATTTCAACACCTAAGACCTACCAGAAAACATTTGGTGCAAATCCTATGGTTAGAAATGTTATGCGTAAGTCATAAACTTTAGGGTTTTGACCTACGCGTATGTGTTTCTACGCGTAAACTTTGTAATGTGTTTCATGCCATAATCTGTCTTTAATATGACTATACATGTTAAGATTGCTGATATGATGACTTTATTTCGCTTGCTTAACGCGCAATATTCAGAATCAAGGTCCTTGTTACTCTACGATAAGGATTACCACAGCGTAGAAAGTTATGCGTAAGAGAAATCCTACTAGTAACTATTACGCGTAAGGTTCTACAATGGGACTACGCGTATCCTGTGAAGGATATGCGTAAACAATGACCTCTACGCATAAGGTCTACTCTTACGAGTAAGCCTTACGCGTAAGGTTCTTATATGCCTACAGCGTAAGCTCTACGCATAAGGTCCCCTTTTTCCTACGCGTAACATTTCTTACGCGTAAGTTAGGATCCTATGCATAAGCTTTCGTCTACGGTATATCACTCTGTTCGCGTAACTTTGCCAAATCTACGCCTAAGCCTTGATTGACCTTCATTATGAGTTGTTACGTGTACAAACTTGTTAATAAACAAATTATATCATCACGAAACCAATAATGTCACTAATAAACTTAAACGTTTGATATGTTGTGAACTATAAGTGATAACATAAACTTTAAAACTTAAAGTTAACTAACTCACAAAACGCTTCACGACGTCAATTGGACTATTGAACATACAAGTGACTTAGGACTCGTAACAATCATTAACACTGAATATTCAATAATTAGACATTAAAAACCTTCTGCTGACTAACATTATGTCTTTCGATATGTTGGTTCTTTTGGCTAATGTTATTTCAGATCACGACATGCCTGCTCAAATGAATGTGGATGCACCAGAAGTTCTCACAATTGCTTTGATATCTTCCCCAATGGCTATCCTAGAAAGATTGGAAAGAACAACCTTAGGGTTGACTTTGAAACCCTCACATGCTCAGAATCTTCTTGTCTCATTGCTGTGGATATTCTAAGGAATCATCCCTACCGGAACATGCTCTCACACTCGCTACAGTGGAAATCTACATTCGGCATTCCTTGGAATTCAATGCGAGGAGGATCACAGGTCAAAGTGCATTGACAGTGACACTTAATCACAAACAAGTCACTATCACTCCTGCAGACTTACGGGTCAGTACTTATCATTCGGACATCGTATCCAACCTGACTTCTTTGCCACACTCTGAAGAGACAGTTCTGCAATTTCTACTTGATATTGACTATGATGAAGCTTGGGATTATTAACAAGCATTCTCACGTGGAGCTTAAGAACATTCCTCAACTGTGGAGAACCCTCTACATCATCATCACTAAGTCTGCTGCGGTCAGACCGATACGCTATGAGCATCAAGCTCATGGAACTGCAAGTCTCGGTCATTGATCAATAAGAAGGACATTGAAATCAGGAAGCCACCGATATGGGATGACATGATGACATTTCACAAAGCTTGGCTCAAGATTCCCTATGTCGAGATACATGAAGCTTTTGATCCGAGAGCACTTGGGCTTAATCCTGATATTCCCAAGAGGCTCAATGACCCTGACAATCACGACATGTTGTCCGAACCTATCCTTTCTATCGTAATCAAGGAATCGACAACAAAGAAACAAGGTGCCGTGCTGCACGATCACCTCGACAAATGAAATTAAAAAGCTTGAAACATACAAAAGGTATCGAGTAGCAGTAAGAGAAGGTAAAGTTGGTCATCTCGATGAAAAGCTCTTGGAACTCCTACTCTAGGAGAACAGAAGGAAGTGCTGGAAGTGCAAGGAGCAAAGAGTCAAAGGAAGGTCCCAAAGAGGAAACCTACTCCAAAGAAGAAAGTTCCCTCCAAGGAAGCTACTCCCATTCCTACACCTGAACCACAAAGAAAGCTACTGGACGAAAGCTCGAAGATACACAATCAGGACGAGGAGGTCCACTACTCAAAACCGCAAAGGATGACAATCCATCAGTACCAAAACCTCCTAGTCCAATAGCTGAACATGGCAAAGGAAAGACTCTGTACTTGTGCCATATGATGAAAGCTCAGAAAGTGATGAAGAGCAACTGGATAAAGCATACTGAAGGAAGAAGTTCAAATTTGTTCGACTTCAACACGTTGCACAACAATTTGCTCAAGAAAAAATGGGTGGCCCCGGAGGTCAAGTAGTGCTCAACCTTCACCCGGATCCTCGATGCGGTTAATCAACCCGATAAGGGATCCGGTGCCACCACTTTGGAGCAACAACAAAAGCCCGTGGAAGAAACTATTGAGCATGAATTTGAGGAACCTCTTAAAGAAAAGTCCGAGAAAGATGGGTGACAAAGAAGAATTTAGGGCGAAAAAGATCAAGAGAAAGATAAGTAAGGAGATGGCTGATTATGATAAGTTTCTGCTAGACAGTCATGCTCGCTCAGAGGAGAAAACCTCTGCACCTCCAAAGGATCCAGAATCTTCTCACATCTCATCATCATCAGATTCTTCGTCTCACTCTTCACCACCACCATCAAAGAAATCAACCAAATCAGCATCCAGATCATTGAAGAAGCCACCTCGATCTTGGATTTCTCATACTCATGAAAGAATTGTGAAAGTGTCCAACAAGTCGAAAGAAGGACATGCTCTACAGAAAACTGAATTGGTTTGTCAACCAAATACAGATATCTACATGATGAGAATGACAAGATGCATAATGAAAGGGAATACATACAGAAGCTCATGCGGGATGATCTACAAGGGAAAATGGACAGAATGATCGAATGCTACACTCACAAGTACCTTCGGATATCGTTCCTAAAAAGTCACAAAGGAGATGTTTACCGGACAACTATATCCGAATCTTATGCAGATAGCCAAGCAAACTATAAGATCAACACCCTTAACCGTCACAATCAATCCATTTGATCCTGTAGTTTTCGGATAATGAATTGGTGGCCAAGCTTGTTACACAAATGTCTGCACGATCTAGGACATTTACTTCGATGAAGAAGGAAAGTTGTTTCAAGCATTGCTGGACTACCAACTCCAAGAAGCATGTAGATTCGAAGCTGAAAGGTCTAAACGTCCTAGAGACGATGAAGATAAGGATCAGGATAAGAATGATGAAGCTAAGCGAAGAATAAGTCTCGGTGAATCATCTTCTATGCCACCACCTCCCAACGCCTCCTGCTTTCAACAAAGGTCTCCTCCTCGTTCTTCTCTGAGATAAACCTCGAGGATTCTTTTGAATTGCCCTAACCCCTCGAAAACGGTGATCACTTTGAGTATACGGGTGGTGACGATGAGGAGTCCGTAGCCCCTACAACAACCCACCTCTCCCAAACAAGTTTAGAAACCAGAATCATCATCTAGGCCTTCAAGAAGAAGAATAAGACACCTCAGACTGACGTCGTATCATGGCTAGATGACGATAAAACAGAGGAATTTGAATGGTTCTCTACACTTTTTAACTCAACTCCCTACTATTTGCTGAAGGTCAAGATCGTAGCGGTAATACATTGGAGCATGCTAAGATTATGCAAGAAAAGTTCCATGTAAAGAAGATGCGGGAAATCGAAGTTGAGGCGAATCAAGAATGAAGCTTTTCAACGTGGAAGATAGCTCGAGAAGTGCCATCGAGGTCGAATATCACCTTGAAAACATTGCTCGAGCTATGTCTAACAACATGGATTGGCTCAACCTAGAAGCAAACATCGACTTCACCAAACGGGACAATCCTCCATACTACATCGACTGGTCAAAACCTCTACCAACAATTGGCCAACCGTGATGAACCAAGGATTCCATTCGATATTTCTTCAACAGAGACTTGGATTTTCTTCTACATGGTGGCGATGGTTCAAGGAATACGCTACATCGTTGACACTTCCATTCCCAGAGCTATATACTCAGACTGCATAGCCATCGAGGAACGTTCCAATCACTTGTTCTCTAACAAAGTGGAAGCATACGACCGAGATGCGTTGTATGGGATTCATCATTGGCGTTGGAACGCCGAAGAATCTACTACAAAAGCTGCCAGGTTCGTGAAGTCTCAACATGCGTATTCAGTTCTAAAAATATCGTTGCCATCAAACACGTCGATCTTTCATCTAAGTGGGACTACACCTTCCTAAAGAATATCGTGGTCAAACGACAAGATGAAAGGGATTATGCATTTTCTGAAGCTGACTTTGAGAACTTGTCTATCAACGACATCGAAGACATGTACCTTGCCAAAGTACAGGGTCGTATGAGACAATTCTCCACTGAAGTACAACGTGAATTCATCAAGTCAGTGCTCATCTTCATCAGACGCATAGTTTTCACCTAAAAGCTGACAATGCAACTCCTTAACTATGCCACGTAACCGTGTCTCGCGGGGGAATGTCTATCTTGAGTTGATCAATTCAAAATGTGCGCGCTCTTTCATCACTGTGCATTTAACCGTTAAAACTCTTAAGCACATATGGAGGGGGAGTATTTATGCAAAATCTCATCTCAAAAAGGGTTCAAAAATGTTTTATTCATAAACACTGAGCGAGATTTTTCAAGTAAATGGTTTTATGGCAACATAGGTTAGTCATGGAGTCATAGGTGACTAAGGTAGGAATAACAGTCCTATGATCCGCAGGGAGTTTGGATCTACCCAAGGACACCACAAATAGTTAGTATTTAGAAGTCCTTAGGTATGATTATAAAAAGGAGAAAATGAGAATTAGAGAAAGAAGGAGTTGAAGAATTAAAAAGAAATGCAAAGAAAAGGGTGGAAAGAAATAGCCCTCCAGATTATTCAACTTAGTGAAGACCGGTTCAATCATATGCTACTGGTTGTCACTAGATGACATCGGTATTGAAGATTAAAAGTCGTCATGGACCCAGTGACGCATGCACTAAACCTTCTTAACCACTCAAGTTTCTCTCAACAGAAGCTTGTTTCATTCTCACAGGGAACCCTACGTAAACTATCGGCTTTCTCTTAGAGATTGCTGGTATTGAAGAAGGAGACCCTCTCCCTAGTCTCCGGTCAGGAAAACCAAAATGCACTATTGAGTCTAGAGCCACGAGATTCATCAAAAAGATCTCTTAGGTACACTTGACATTTCATCACTTGACATTCAACAATAAGAATTTCAATGATACATTATCGAGTCCTTCACGATCTTAGCAACTGTCGAGAACACTTATGAGAGGTTCACATTTGTGATCCTCAGTGATTAAATGGAAACTCCTGCCAAGGTCAACATCAAACAGCGGCGGCCCGGCTTCGACAACAGTCGCCGCAACTCCTCGTGGATTGCTTAGTGGTCTCAAACGGTCACAGTCAGGTGATACTGTGTACCTCAAGCGACTCATCCGAATCGTAGGTGTACTTCGGTACATCGTGTTATCTCACTTGTGGGACTCGATTCAGGAACGGCCTTTGTAAGAATTAGAGTTGTGTTTTCACACTATGCTGTCAACACTCGTTCAAACTTGTAAGTGCCGGAATCCGCTTATTACTAACCGTTTTTATGTTTACTTCTTATGGAAGCTCTGTAGCGGAATGATCGTGGCAGTATTCTTCACTTGTTCACACCAACAACATCATCAAAGAAGTTCTATCTTAAAGCAACACAAAAGTCAGAATGATTCTTCGTAAAATCAAAGAATCTACAAAGTTAAAGACTTAAAGAACTTCATCAGACGTAATCCACGCAACGTTAAAGAGTGTGTGAGCATGTTGGAGAAAGACGTGGAGACACCGAAGCAAATGAAGGCAGAACTGAGGCGAGACTTGATGCGATAACAACATACTATCACTTTCATCACAAAGAACAATGATCAAAGAACAAAGTTAAAGATGACGTCAAAGCATAACTGTTCAAAGAAAACTATCTCGCTACACTGGGGAGATGGTTCAAATCAAGGCAATTCTTCTGACAAGAAAGAAGAATGTCGAGAAGGACGCCAAAGCTACTATTACATCAACGCCTTCACCTTTTTTCATCACCAACACTTGAGGGGGAGATTGTTGGAATCACTCATAAACCTTTATTCAAGTGTTAGTTACTCATATGTAATAGTTAGCTTAATTATGGCCTTTATGTTTGTTATTAGCCTTAAGCTTATGTAGAAGGCCCATGAGCTTAGGCCCAAGCCCATAGGAGAAAGGAGGGAACTAGGAGTGTTGCCCTAGCTTCCCTCCTATAAATACTATGTAATAACCTTCATTTGAAGGTTGGTTGTTCAATGCATTTCTCATTCACTCTATACGCTTAACCATTCTTCATTTATACGTGCGTGTTTGTGTGTGTGTTGTTCATCCGCCTCTCTTCTCCTATCTATCTCTTTCTAGTAAGCTTGTGTTGTAAATCTAGTGACCTAACAGTATGCTAACCAGTTTATGCAGGTGGATAGCACAAGTGTGTTATCAAATTTTACCCATTTTCACTTTTATGTGAAAATCGTTAGCCCTTGGTCAAAGTCTATGCTCCACTATGTTTGTATATGTGTTATCGACTTTTCCTAACTAGAAGTAATTAATGTTATATGTTTTAAGCAAAATTTGGTGTTTCGAAAACTCCGACACCTAAAAAATGGGTCCTGTGAACTTTTCGTGTTCACGGATCAGACGGCACCAAAATGTTGGTACCGCTCTGTTATGCATTTTGCGCCATACCGTGATATACAGGCGAGACCAGCGGCACCAATTTAAGGGTTCCGCTTGTGTAAAGAAATGGTGTAATGGATCCAGGTAAGTTGTTGAATTTTTACTAAATCCCATAATCTAATTTACCAAATCTCATGATCTTAGACACTTCCATCTCATATTAAAACTACCATCTTTGTATGGATAAAACACATCTCTCCGTGAATCCTTAGCTCCATAAATCGACACATTCAAGATGGTCATTTTCACACCTACACTATTACTTTTCCTTAAGCTTAGCATTTTTTAAAGCAAAGTCAAAATGACTAAATCCTCAACCTCAAATAAACCACTAGGATTAGCATTCGATCTTGTTGCTTCATTAAACTTGAACTCTTCATCCTCGGACTCGTTACCTCTCAACATCTCATCACCTATCATTATGACTACTTCACAACCATCCAAAACACCTTCACAACCAAAGTTTCCAAAACTTGTACTTTGTGCAACACTACCAACATCTCCTCACCCGTTTGCGGATGACTTAGATGACTTACCGAGACTAATAAATCTGGACTCATTATTTTCAAAGATATCATACACAAGTCTAACATATGACTATAGATATTGTTTTGTATCCGCATGTATTGCCTCACTTGGTTAACACGAAAATAATGTGTCATCCTTCAAGACGATAAGTATTTACATAGAGTCATAACTCACACATATGTTAAAGACATACTATCAAGTCTTGTTATCCTTGAGTTCAATCTAAGTTTTATAATCTCAACAAATTAGGATTGAAAACTTAAGTATTTCATCCGAACTATTCAAGTATATGCGACTTACGATTGTAGTCATTAAAAGTCATATCCGAAAAATCAACACCCAAGTATTTTAACAACACATGTTGAAACACTTATCCAAAACTTCAAGCACTTCACCCACTAGTTGTAGCAACCAATGAACCATAAGAATTAGTATCCGTACTTTTTGTGTTCAACATCTATGGACAAACAATCAACCTAAGTACTCCCATAGCACAACAAACCCCTACATCACCACATCCTTATTTAGACACACTAGAAGACATACCACCTAGATCAACCAATCCACCATCCTTACCATCATTTGAATTCGTTGAGTGTATTGCTCAAAAAGCCTTTGTGTCCAACACTTGTACTGAATCAAATGCACGTTTGAACAAACTCAACCATCCTTTCCCATATATAAGGACTTAGATAATTCATTATGGCTAGAACCTCAACTATCAAATAAGCATGGTGCTCTTGGTAATTGTTGTCAATGTCCACTAGGTATAAGTAGTACTACCATCACAAATTATCAAAGTATTAGTAATACTTTGTTGATAAATTTCTGCATAAATTTTGTTAAACCTCAAATCGACATTTTAACAACATATGTTAAAATGCAATCTCAAAGCCAACATCATACACCCCAAACAACAATGACTTTTGAGGAGTATACCTAAGAAACTCGAGTGAATTCCTCTTGTCATCATCTAGTGAATATAATCTTGAGACCAAGTTTATTTAGATTGGACTATCCGATTCAAACACTTTGGCTTCATATCTTCATTTAGGAAAACATGATGTTTTGAAGAACATTATGACTAAGATTCATGCGTTCAGCTTTCATCTTGTTAAAAGGATATTGTATATCCTATGCATCATTCTTGCGACATAAATAGTTGTGTTACAGGAGATTTCATTACACCTCATTGGCTAAATGATCTTGAAACAAACACCTACAAGTTCTATGAACTAGCATATCCAATTCATCTTGTCATACTTGTTTTCATAAGCATGATAACTTTATCCCATGGGATAATCTCATTTGTTGAAAGATACTATTTGTATCTATTTTCTTTCAAGCGTACATCATAACCTAACCTTGCTCAAACCGAGTGCACATCCAAGGTTAAAACTACACATCTTTAGAGCATACACAAGATCTATTGAAGTTGGTAACCTCACTTAGATTCTTGTTAAATAAAATACCAATGAGCTTTCTTGAGAACGTTCTTAGTTTAACATATTCCATTCTCTAGTCTTAGATGATCAATTCACATTTAAATTACACACTTCAAACTCAACATAAAAGATGTCATCCATTAGATCATACAATTAGCTGTGTAATTTGAACAACTTTAGATTCTAAACACAAGATTAAAACACATTGTTTATCAAACACACCATTGTTAAAATTCATGTGTATAACATAACATCTTCATCACCTTAGTTATATTGCATATTAGTTAAGTCATATTAAGCCAAGTATTGGTAAACTATCATCTTTTATGCACTTTAATATGCAAAAGTAGGAGTTCCCATCTTTCTAACATGAGAATGACTACTAGAGAACCTATTGCACTAGAAACTCAATTTGACCTAATGGTTGAATTGCTTCCTGGAGAGAAGTTGGGTATGTGGAATCACCCGTAAAAATGGTCGTGTTTAGCCTTAATTGAGCACCGCTAGTAATAGTCTCATATTCATTCTCCAACTTGAAAAATCTGTATTCCTATACTTGCCTAAAGTAAGTGTTAAAACATTGATAGTTTGCCTCGCTTTAGGAATACTAATCAAACAAGTAGTATATATGACTTTTCTTTTAAAACAACTTGCATTACACTTACATGTGTTGATTACATGTTCTTGTTTGATACGATAAGTTTATTTGACATTATCTTAGTGTTTGATAACTAGTCAAATGTGTAAACCTTAGTACGGTTTTATCTTTATAATGCTTGTATCCTTGTTTCATGCTACTAAACGTTTAAACCTAAACTTTATTTGCATGATACTTACTTTTGAATTATCTTTAGCATGATTAACATGTTGCTTATGAACTCATAATATGTCATTTTGATATGTGATAATTTTGATATGATATATTTGTTTGAAAGCTATTAGTTGGCATTCATTATATCTATGTGTAGTACGATCTAAATGACACATGCTCCAAATTGTTATGTCTTAAACATGGCTTGCATGACTCTTTCATCTTGTTTCTTTTGCTTCTTGTCACACTATTTGTTTGCTATGTGTGCACATATAATATGTCAAAGTGCTTTTGGTATGACAAACTTTTAGAAGCCTTTTTATCTTACAAATTAATCACATAGATTGTTGTGTTAATTTATAAGCCAAGTATGCTTAAGCGTCTAAGTCTAACGACAAAACAATCTCAAAATGAAATGTCTTGAATAAAGTTGTATTCTTGCATAATATGATTGTCTTGATGCTATCTTGTATGGTGATTTCTTGTCTACTAAAGTGCAATGTGTTGTTTTTGCTTATATAATATGTTATCATTTGATTTCTACCTAATCACCACCACCTTCCATCACCACTTTCACTAATCATCACCACCATGGATTAGCGAAAACTTGCTTTTGTAAATGTCGAGTCATCTACCATCACCACATGAATTCTACTAGTAAACCGACACCAACACTAGCACTACTAGTGGCACACCCGGTGGAAGACTTCATATCTTCTTTCTAGGAATTATTTTGTAGGCTTTTATCATATTATATTCTCACTTTTCTTATGATTGTAATTAGGAGAATACACTTCATGAGATATTTGATTATATCATTTTTCACATATATACATCTTATTTTTCTTTGTGAAAAAGATGAAATATATTGCACTAATGTTTTTCATTGTAGGTTCATCATCATATACACTCGATTATATATAACTTACTCATCTAAGGATGAAGTTTGCATCAATTATTTTTCTTATTTTAGGTGCCTCTTGACACCCTCAAACAAGGAGGAATATCCTTTAAGCACTCATATTGCATCGTCTATACACTTGGTTGTATATGACATATTTGTCTAAAGACAAAACTTCTATTATACTAATATTTATTTTGAAGGTTCATCTTGACGCCCTAGAGCAAGGGGAGCTTCCGCCAAGAATTTCTTGAATGCATCTTATACACACTTTGTTGTATATCACTTATTCGTCCAATGACAAATATAGTTTTGCACTAATATTTGTTTTGTAGGTTTTAATCATACCACACGCTCAAACAAGGGGATCAACCGTCATAGGAGCATGCACCATTTAGCATCATTCTCACTTTTCAACAAGCATTTGTGCTTCGATAAAAAGTGGAGAAAATAGGCTAACATTGCTATGCATTTTTCTTTTTCATATATTTCTCATAATTTTTTGCATAAAACTAACCTTGATGTAGGTTAAGCCTCTTTATTTGATCCATGTATCCGCTACCAAACAAGGGACGGATTGAAGTGGACGATTTAACTTCACTAGGGATGATGCAAGCTCGCCTTTTTAGGGAGAAATAAAGTTAAACTCCAGGACACTTTTGTTTCGACAAAAGGGGAGAAGAGTGTAAACGGAGAAGGTAATGTAAAGGTAGTAAGGATACAAGTAACCTTTTACATTTTACTTTCTATTACGTTTACATATCTTTGTCATCATCAAAAAGGGGGAGATTGTTAGTGCAAATATTACGATATTTAATCTATATAGTCTCGTTTGTTTTGATTGATGACAAACATGTAACTTGTAATACATAATGTAAAATGTACAAGTTACTTGTAATCACACTTTGTCTCAACATACATTCAACACCTCTCGATGACTCAAGTCCTCATATGTTACAACACAGGTTCGTACATGTTTGTTATGTGGCATTATGATCAAACCCATTAACAAATCATTTAGAATGTTTAAAATACATTTAGAGTCACTAAGTATTTTAATAAGTTAACCATTCTATTTCGAACCTCATTTTACATTTTGCATTCACAAGTATTTCAAAAGGTAACTAGACATTTTATTAACTAGTTACATAATACATTTTACAAGTTTACCTTGATAAACCTTTTAATCTAAAAATGGAAATACATGTTACATCATGTCATGCATCATCTTTGAAATCCTTGGAAGATCACTTGAATATTTTAGTTAGATTGATACTCATATATCAAATGTGATCTTAGTAAGATTTGGTAATATCTTGGAAAGATTTGAAGAAAATTTTTAGACTTTTTTGTCGTGCACCCCGGAACCCTTTTGTATAAAGGGCGGAACCCTTTAAAGGGCTCCTTGGTCCGTGGGCGCTCAGCCACTTTTGCTATAAATAAAAGCCCATTGTTTTCCCATTTCTTCACCACTTCAAATCACATCTTTTCCACCTTCTTGCATACATTTAGATCAATCATTAACAATGTAATAACATACATTAAACACCCTAATGATCATGATCATAATGCTTCTAACATTCATCTTTGTTGTAAGCATACTCTTTGATCAACCAAGGAAATCTTGGAGAATTAGCCATCCCCACTCACCACAAGTTGAAGATCTATCACAAGAAGTTTAGGGAACTTGTGATCTTCATCATGAAGGCTTCCTATCAATGGAAGTTCATTTAGAAGTAGTTATTCATATCCATTAGACATTTGTGTCATGGATCATTAGTGTAAACATCATTGCATCATAACAACACTTTCACCAAACTAGATTAGATGGTTTATGTGTTTGTGCCACAAAACACAAGGTTTGTTATGTTGGGCCACAAAACATATTGGGAGTGGTTGTACCCTTGTAAAAGAACTTGACATCTAGCTTAGTGTCAGAAATATTGTATAGGACGATTTTAGGTTGGTTCTCCTCGAACTAGAACCCGTATTTAGCTTTGTACCGGAAAAGTGTGTAATGCGATTGTAAGGTTTTCTCGGCCGAGAAGGGAGCTTGTTGATTTAGTGAAGTAACTCTCGAGTTGGGTACTGGGAGGTGGAGTAGGGCGGAAGGAGATCCAGTGACCGAACCACTATAAATCCTCGGGTTCGGTTTGCACTTTCCTTTCTTTATCTCTTTACTTTTATACTTGCACTATACTATTGTTTGTGATGTGGTTTGATGTTCATGATTGTGTGACAACTTGGTTTACCATGCTTTGGTACTTTCATATTATAACAAGCTTCATAAGTGATTTGATACTAAAGATCTAAAGTTTTTAAACCAACGATTCACCCGCTATCGCCATTTCCATGTTGTTCAACTCAACGAATCCTAAAATAACTTCTTGTAGTTTAATGTAGTTGGTATTTGGGTCAGTTTTGTTTCAATGGTCAATGTATATGAAGAGTTAAGGGGGAATTTCATATATATCGAAGGAAACTTCAAAAATTATATATTTTCTCAAAATATAAATTTTTAATGCATGATGTACAATGCTATTAAAACATGCTTTAAGGAAATATGTTATTATTGAAGTTTCGTTGGGATATATGTAATTGCTCCGAGAGTTAATACTGTAATAGTATTTCTTTAAAAAGAAAATTGTAATTTATATTTTCTAGCTTCACATCTTTCGAACTAATGGTAGTTCTTTAAACAAATGGGATGTGCCAAAATCGCGGTTTTACAAAACAAGCTGGCCCAACATTCTATAATAAATCTCCAGTTAGAAAATAAGGAATCATATCATGGCTTAAGGCAGTGTTTGATTTTGACTTATATGGATTAATTAGTTAGGACAATCATTTAATTTATAGATCTTTTTGTTACTTCTAGTTAACCAACAAGAATGATTTAGCGTATCACAACACATAGCGCTCTTAATAAAGTACCGAGTGTTAGACTAGGAAACGCAATTAAATAATTTAGTAGGTTCATAATACGAGTTCGATATTGCCATTGTTTTTCTAATCTTATGACCAACATGCCAATTGCAAAATCTTTACCATTAAATTTAGGCGAAATTTTTTAGAAGTTCCCGATGCAATTACATCTCTTATATAAAAAGAGAATTCCTCAAATTAAAAAATAAAATAAAAATAAATAAATAAATAAATAAAACACACTAATGCACCATTATGCCTACGTAACAAAATTGAACGGTCCAATTAGACAGTAAAAATCAAAATTGAAAATATTCGTCTAATTTATAAAATGTGCTAAAAACATACTACGTATATGTCATGTTTTCCTATGACTATAAATTTAATAAATACCCTCTAAACTTTATACTCCTTATATTTTATAAAAAAAAATACAACAATATGTTGTTGTTATTTATAGATATTATTATCAAGAAAAACACGAGTTACTGTGATATGTAAATGAATATACAAGATTATATTTACACGAACGACTCATGTCATACCTTTTTATGAGATTAAATTTTGAAAAAATATTATCTCTTAACTATATTTAATAATGACTCATGTTATTCCTCCTTATAAGTTTAATCCGTACAGACGTTTAAAAATCGGTTTAAATTATTACTCCCTCCGTCCCAAATTATAAGTCTATTTTTGACTTTTCAAAGTCTTTATCTTCCGATTTTGACCTTAATTATTTTTTTTCTTGTTATATAATACTTGATGAAAAGTATACAAATGAAAATGCATTTAAATCAAATATCCATTTATATATTTTACAACAAGTATTATATAATACTAAAAGAAATAATTAAAGTCAAAGTTGGTATAAAATGACTTTGAAAAAGTCAAAATGGATTTATAATTTGGGACGGAGGGAGTATTAACATGAATATAAAATTGAAAATGAAGGCACAACCTCACACGTCGGTTAATGTGAGATGAAATAAATATACAAGATTCTATATATAACAACACATGTTTTTTTAAGGTCATTATGTGCTACTAAAGTAAACACACATAATGTTTAGAACATGATTTTAGTAGTTAAATTTAAACAAGTTCAACGTAAACACCATATCCGTTAAATAAATTCAAATCCTTCGTGCAACAAAAAATTATACAAAATATTAATCGATATTAACAAATATTCAAATAATGAAAAAATTATGTAAAAGCTCTTTCGTACACGGGTATTATAACTATATAATTATTAAAAATTGAATTTAACTTTTTAGAAAAATCTTAAACATTACAAAACCATGAATTTATGAATTGTCATGATATTTAAGTTCAAAATAAAGTTATTAAAATATTATTACACGTTATACTATCTGCCAAAACTCCGTGCATACACAAGTTCTAAAACTAGTAATTATTACGGAGTAAAACATTAACAAAAAAACCTTGAATTAGCATTTTTTTTATAAATATTCCAAATCATTTCAAAACTATTTCCAAAAACCTTGAAAAAATTAGCATTTTTTGGTATAAATATTCCAAATCATTTCAAAACTATTTCCAAGACACTTCAATGTATTACTCTCGTATGTTTGCAATAGCTATATAATAGACACAAATATGTTTTAAACAAGACATAGCTTTATAATCATCATACAAAAGAAACAAAACTTCTAGGGGTTTGAATTTCGATTTGCAAGCAATTATCCGAATCATCGCCTTTGCGAGTTTAACATTCCATTGAAAAAGGTAATTCACTTACATTTTCTATTTGGCGTAACCACGTTCTAAAATCCGTAGTGTGTTACTTTTTCTTAAACTCGCTAATTTTGAAAACGAATAAATTATTAGGGGGTGTTTGCTTAAGCTTATTTAGCAGACTCATAGTTTATGTAATTTTCGGCTTAAAATTAATCAGCTCTTTTTTTTTGACTTATTTGAAACTTTTTGATTTAAATACAAACTTATATAAGTCGAAAAGGCTTTGGATAAGCATGAAAAAATAACTTATCTATACTACATATAAATTAAAACATATTTGATTAAAACTTAAAAATTTATAAATCGAGTAATATTGTTAGACAAAAACACCTTTACTTATAAAAGACAAAGATATCTATCAAGTATTTAGTTAATTAATCATAATTTAAACTACTAAGTTTTTTTCAATCTCACTTAATCGACACCCATTATATATAAAAAGAAATTACAGACACAAATGAAAGCTAGCTATCGGTTGTGGTTGGCAAAAAGTTATAGTTGTGAGCAATAGCTGTATTTTCTATTAAAAATATTTGATAACATAGCTGTAATTGTTATTATTTAAAATAAAATATTTCAAAAATAGATAAACTTGCTACGTTAAAAATCACGCTCAAATAGCACAAACACACCGCTATGCGCATTAAGAAATAACATTGATTGACATGACTAAATGATATGCATAATTAAAAGGGAAAAAATCATTAAATGGTAATGAAGTTTTATTAGTGTTCCAATTTAGTCACTCATATTTTTTTTTGTGAGGTTTAACCACTCAAGTTTTACAAGTGTTTTATTTTTATGTAACTTTTATATTTAAGTACAAACCTAACATTCTCAAACTTCTATTATTTGGTGAATTCTATTTTTCTTAAGTCATAAGTTGGTTAAGACATCGAGTTAGTTGAGATTGTGATTCAGTAAATGTTATTATCAAGGTACAACCAAACAATGCACTTATTTTAAACATAACACTTTTTAAACTTGAATGGTTTTTGTAGTTAATATAAAGTTCGAGTGAGTGAATTGAAACAGCTATGAAATTTGGTTACTATTTGCCAACATTTTTCCTAATTAAAACCATATAAAACAAGTTTACATTAGTTTGGAATCAAGTCAGTCCACGCCCTCACTCCATCCATCACAAATTCAGAATGGACGGAGCACAACCGCCACCACGGCGACCACCGGTGGAACCACTTCCTCAACAAGGTTTCGGCGATTTCTCCGCTATCATAACCGTCTTCTTCGCCTTCATTATCATCGCCTCAGTGGTAATCACTCACACATCATTATTTCATCTGTTAACTGTTACATTTATTTATTTATCTATTGAATTATATATATTGATTGCTGAATTAGTTTATTTCAGGGCTTTATTACTTAGTGTCTATTTATTTTTTAAATAATTTGTGTAAATATGTGCCTTAACGTGCTGCGTAGTTGTTGATCAAAATGTGTAATGTGAGAGATACTAGTATTAGGAAAAAACACGATCTGAACACAGCGAATGAGAATTAATGATACAACGTGGTTCACATGATCATAGTAGGCGTTGTCCTCGGACCGTTGGTCTAGAATCTGATAAATTTGAACCGATTTTATTGGTTTAGGATTAGGTACAAGGTTGTCTCTAGTATATAGAATAACCTGTTACATTAGTAATCCTTTTGGTATATTAGGATTGTGTGAATATATTTAACTTTGAAAGAAGGTTGGGATTAAATCTCGGTGGTGAATGTAATTTTCTATAGTACATTATAACCTAATTAGTACGTATTTGTAGCGAAATTATAAAGAGAGATCTGACAGGATGTCAAAGCAGATAGTTAAAGTCTGCGGTCAAATACACAATAGCGAATTAAAAATAAACGACACGAAGAGTTAACACATGATCAGATTAATTGTGCTATGTCTACGATCGAACTAGAGGGGAAATTTCCCTCTCGGCTACTAAGTCATTCAGGCAACTGTGAATCTTCATGCTAAACATATAGGGTTTGAAACTTAAACAAGTTTATATAGTTTCTGCAATACAGTGTCATAGTTATTGTTGGATCAGGATCAGATAAATTTAGATTGATTTATGTTTTTGGGATTAGCGACAAGGTTGTATATACAATAGACAGGTGCATTAGTGTTGATTTTTGTATATTAGGATTCTGCGACTGGTATTTGTGAAGTTGAGTGTAAGTTTTAGTCTGAAAGAAGGTTTGGAGTATAACTCCTGGTAGCGAATTTATTTTACACTAGTATATTATCATCAAACTAGAGTACACATTCGTAACAAAATTGTGAAGAGATTTCTGACAGGAAGTTAAAGGGAGTCCAAATGTTATGCATGTCAATGAAATTTACTGGATTTTTGTATCTCTTCGTACTTAAAATTTTAGATGGGTAACTGAGAAGAATGAAAATTTCCAGTACATGATACGTGTCATTGAATGTTTTAAAGCCGTTCATCTTTGTGTATAAACGGTCTCTTCTATGGGGGACCACATTAAATGCTTACATAAATGGATAAGTACAATGGTCGGATCCCATTTTGACTCCAAGATGAATCTGAACATAAAACTATTTGCTTGTACTTTGCCAGCTTTTGTTGTCGTCCAGTAAGTTCGTAAAACCCACTGGCATAGGAAAGTTCATTGATCTGTACAGGAAAAAGTAATGAACCAAAGACATGTTTAGCCTTGCAACTTTAAGGTGTGTACTTGGTACGGCTTTCCAACTGGACAAATGTACGTCTATCATTTGCCTATGTGAAGGGTTTGTTAAGGTATGCCAACAACCTCCAATTAGAGGACCTAAACCTAGACAGCAGGGTGGTTGTACAATAACAATATATTTTGCTCGACCATCCTGTTCTGTACGATAATAACCCTTTCAGTCATACACTTTACTTGAAACGATAGAAATTCCTGTATTAGATGGATATTGGAGTTAGCTTTTATTTCTCTCGCACACTGCTTTATATTCAATAGTTCCGTAACATTTCATACTTTACTACGAAACGGTGAATCTAATGATTAAGAAGCAGCATGTTCTTAACTAGCTCAAAGCCTGAAACACCATATTCTTTAGAAAGATTGTTTCCAAACTAATGAAGTATCAAATGCCTTTCCTGTTATGAAATAATATCCACTTATAACTAGACCTGCCGTTGCATAGCCTGTTGCAATTAGCAAGCTGCAGCATTGACACTCTCGCATAGAAAAAGCTAAATCAACTTCTAGGAATTGTTAATAGTATTTTTACTTATTTTGTAAGTGTCCGCATTTCTTTAGTGACCTTAAAGAGCGTGTAACATGAAAACTACTGCTCTTATTATGCTCACCATGAAATTAAGTGTGAATTTTGATGTTATAACTTATTTAACTTCATATGTCTTCATCTCTTATATTTGTAGGTTCTGATACCATCTTCGTCCCCAAACTTGAAGAACAGCTTAACAGTCTTACATCAGGTTCCTGAAGGTCATGTAGGGGTTTACTGGCTAGGAGGTGCTCTCCAGAAGACAACTACAACTCCAGGTTTGTTAATAGTACTTCATACATGATCGTTTTCGTGCTATAGAACAACCAAATATTTCCTTGTTTATACATTTGGTATGTCTTGGATTCTAGGTTTTCATCTGAAGTTGCCTCTAATAACCCATTACGAGCCTGTTCAGGTGACCCTTCAGACAGATCTGGTAAGTATGTCATAAATATGCTGAAGAACTGATGCATCACTGAACTTTTGAGTAAGAGTAATTTGGTTGATAATGTTTGATATGTAATAGGTGAGGGATATACCTTGTGGGACAAAAGGAGGTGTTATGATCAACTTCGACAGGATAGAGGTAAACCTGTAAATACAACGATATCAGCACAACTGATTACGGTTTAGCATTTACAGATAATTCTTTTTCTACAGGTTGTTAACCGCCTCAACAAGGACTCTGTGTATGATACCCTTCTCAATTATGGTGTACAGTATGACCATACTTGGATATATGACAAAATTCATCACGAGATCAATCAATTTTGTAGTGTTCACTCCCTTCAAGAAGTTTATATTGACATGTTTGATCAGGTATCAAGTAACGCCAGATTATGTCCTGTTCTTTAAATTAAGTGCTTGAAAGCAGTTCATATTATTTTAGTAAGAGGATATACTTATGGTATATCAATTTTTTTTTGTATGCATACTTCATGTCTTATTTACGAATGTTCGTTTGAAGGAGCATATCTATATTTGACATATAAAAAGCAATGTCATTAATACAAGATTTGCATTAATAGAGCCAATAATGTAAAAATTCAGATTGATGAAACAATGAAAGATGCTCTTCAAGCTGATTGTACGCGTTATGCACCAGGCATCGAAATTATCAGTGTGCGTGTCACAAAGCCTAGAATCCCAGAGAGTGTAAGGCGAAATTTCGAACAGATGGAAGAAGAACGCACCAAGGTACATCATTATTTTTAGCTTTCCATTCTTCAACGTTTCCCATTTAATGCATGTTCATTTCTAGATAAAACTTTTGCATGCATTTGTTGTTTACTAACTTCATCATTTTAGAAGGATCTCGTTTCCTATATACTAATGCATGTTCATGTCTCGATGACACTTGTACATGTTCATTTCAACTTTATGTTCATTGACTGGTTTAACTACGTTTGATATGGCTTAACAAAGTGATAAACAGTAAACTAACAAAATAAGGAAATCTTGTAGACGTAAATTTGTTACTAGTAATGATCATGACGAGTTACGATCAAGATGAATTGATGATTAAATAGGTAGTGCAACTTTATAACTATATAACTTTCCAAAAAACGTAATATTGCAATTTCATGGAAATTTTAAGCGGGTACTTATTGCAGTTTTTAAGGAAGGTGTACAATCAGTATACATTCTTATAAGTTATGTGTGACTTTCCTAAACCTTGCTTTTATCACTGGCTCATCAATAGGTACTGGTAGCCGTAGAAAGGCAACGAGTTGCTGAGAAAGAAGCAGAGACACAAAAGAAGATAGCTATTACTGAAGCTGAGAAAGATGCCTATGTGAGCAAGATTGTAATGGAACAAAAGCTGATGGAAAAAGACAGTTTAAGAAGGCAAGAAGAAATTTCTAATGCAATGTATGTCGCACGAGAAAAGAGTTTGGCCGATGCCAAATACTATCAGTGAGTTCTCTTATCCATTATATTTCAGACTATTAATCGCCAACAGTTTTAAGTTAGCATGATATTCTTTTTTTGTCTCAGGACCATGAAAGAGGCCGAAGCAAATAAGTTGAAGCTTACACCCGAGTTTTTGGAGCTTAGATTCATCGAGGCAATTTCCAACAACACCAAAATATTCTTTGGAAACAAGGTCATTTATTACCCTCTTTCTCATAAACAAGTAATACAACCGTTATGATGTGTTATCACATATACATGATATAAGAAACGAAGCAAAGTTGTTGTAATGGATAAGATAATCTATTTGTGTACCCCCATTAGAGGTGGAAATTTGGCCAGGTCGGGTTCGGGTAGCGGGTCTAAGGGTGTCAGTTCAGGTTGACCATTAACACCTTTTGTCCTTCTAGAGGTGGAAGTTGAGCTTCTGACAAGGTAAATGTAAATAATGCAGATACCGAATATGGTGTTGGATCAAAGGCTACTTGGAAACCTTTTGAAGGACTTGGATGGAAGAAGGAACTTGGAAGCATAGGTTGCGATTTTGTTACTTTAATTGATGCTTGATATAGATATGACATTGGAGAATCAAATTGTTTTAAAGGACTGTTTTGGTTGTCCTTATCTGTTTAGATGTTCTTATACAGTTTTAAGGAACTTCTACTTTTTATTATGTAAGCTGTTCACAATAAGGATTGGGATTGGGGTGGGATTTTCTGCAGATTTTGGTCTTTAACAATGAGTTCCTAGCTAACTCTGCCTCATCGTGCATTTCCTCTCTAACAGGTTCTGTTGCTCCTACTTATCGAATGTGTGGTAAAAATGGTTTGTTCACGC
>OU343219.1:172585743-172806680 GCA_910596185.1 Chrysanthemum makinoi | reverse complement strand
AATAACACAAACGGGCATTTGGTCTAGTGGTATGATTCTCGCTTAGGGTGCGAGAGGTCCCGAGTTCAATTCTCGGAATGCCCCCTATCTTTTTAATCAATTACGAGTATTATTTTAAAGTTTTTATTGTTTAAATATGTCAAAACGCTAGAAGGAGGGCTTGAACCTCCGACCTTGTGGTTAACAGCCACACGCTCTAACCAACTGAGCTATTCCAGCTTTTGTTTTTTAAGAGTAAACTTGTAGTTTATATTTTAATTATCCAGATTTAAAATATTGTATTTTGGTTGATTCAAATGGATAGTAATATGATGTTATTTAGTTTTCCATTTAGTAAGTTTATGTTCAAGAGCATGATCTTATGCCATTTTGCATCCTATAGAGATTAGTATGAAAAATTGTGTTTTTGCGACGACTTTGTTGGAGGGGCAAAATCATTTTATTTCACTTTGGAGATGCCAAACTTTAAAATTGTTCCAATACAAATTAATTTCATAAACAAAAACACTAAAATTGTATATGAAAGTAAAAAAAAAGAAAAAGAAAGATAAATGTGGGATGGGGTGTGTGTGTGTGTGTTGGGGGCACCCTTCCTAGCCCTCATTATCCTCCGTCCATGTTAGTATGCACTATGAACATGCATTTACTTTGATTAAATTTTTTGATTTTGCGACCTAGTATGTACTATGGACTAGTATTTGCTTGCATAGCTACATACACTAACAAAATGATTCAATAAATCTTGTTACTGTGTGACTTTCTTATAATGATTAGAGAATGTTTGTTGCATTTCATAACTAAACAAGGATTTTTCATTTGAGTCGGGATTGAGGCATCATAATGGTCTACAATGACGTTTAGGGCTTGAGAGCTTGTTGATTTTTAGGACTTGCCAGCTTATTGATGTTGTAGGACGACGTTAACAGACAAACATTAATAGTCAATTGATTTGAAGGTAGATCTTACTGTAGTTTACTTGGGCTTGAAATAGATCTTGCAATAGCATTTTGAGATTCATGTTAGCGTGTAAACGTACTCATATGTGACGCTTGTCATCAAATTTGATAGTTGATGCTTTCCAAACATAAATCCACTAACTAGTTAATTTGTGAACTTGTTCTCATCAACTAAGAAAGCATCCTTAGTAGTTACTATTCTAACATAAGATCAATTTTGATTAAAAAAAGTTATTTAGCTAAAAAAAGTAAAACTCATGATTACCATTGTATCCACTTTTCAAAAATCTTGAAAAACTTTCAAACCCACCGAAAGAAACCACTTTTTATAACTCCTTTTAGCTCTTTCAAACTATTTGCAGACACCAAAGTCTTTCAAATTTCCATTCATGTCTGCAACAAGCTCATGGTTATGGCTACTTCTCCATATTGTTCTCATCCATCCTATAGTGTCCTCATCGCATATACCACCAATTGTCCCTACTTGCAGGGACAAATGTGGAAATCTCACTATCAAGTATCCGTTTGGGTCGGATTATGGATGTGGCCATCCAGACTTTGCTAGATACATAAAATGTACCACGGGTGAGCTCCGGTTCTCATCTGGAACAGGAGCTTACACTGTTTCAAGCATAGATTATACAACTTCAACTTTAGTACTCACTGATATGTTCATGTCAACATGTTCTTCAATGCAGAATTCGGGCAGCTTTAAATTGGACCGGGCCAGCCCGTTTACATTATCATCACAAGATATGTTTGTTCTACTTGGGTGCTCTAGGACGTCACCTGTTTTTGACCCGAATGAGGATTTGTGTGATACGGGCTCGGGTTTGCATCTTTGTAGGGGGTTGTATTCTTGCGAAGGGGTGACCGGGATTGGGTTGGAACCAAATGCGCCCATTTCTAGTTGCTGTGTTTATCAGCCTATTATTGACTTCGCGTCGGGTTTTGGGTTGGATCTTCCGAAACTGCAATGCTCGTCTTATGCTTCTATATATGGCTTTGGTGGTGATGAGACGGACCCGATGAAATGGGACTTTGGTATTTCTTTGGACTATAATGATTCCTATTATAGTGAAACTTGTAAGGATTGTGAGGCGAGTGGCGGCTTTTGTGGGTTTGCTGGTTTTAGGCAGTCTTTTTCTTGCATATGTCGTGGTGGTGGGAATTCTACAACAAATTGCTATGGTCGAGGTTAGTAGAATTTTGTGTGCATATTGTCCAACTATAATGTTGACTTGGCGCATCTTGTGATATTTTGGATTTAATGTGTTTAGGCTATGCTTGGAATGGAGCATCGAAATACAAAATTCAAACCAAGATTATATTAGGAGGTAACATGAATATTGAATTGTCCTTTTCTCTTTATTTCCATTCTGCTCCTTTTCGATTTTTCAGACCAACATTCTAAAATTAGTGCACAACCTTTACTGTATTAGTTATTGGCTTATGCCATTCCACAAAAAGAAACATTTAGTAATTATTGCATGACATACAATTTTTGTGACAACATTACCCTACAATTTGGGCAATCTTGGGCGGCTTTGACTCGAAACATCAAACTGGAGGTATTTTTAGGGGCTTGTGCAGAGTTCAGCATAACGAGTTCATTTTTACAGTTTCTAATTTTTTGTTGTCTATGGTATTAATAATAATTTGGCAAAAATGCATATATATCCCTCCCAAAGTGAATAATTGCATATATATTTTTTGTACAACTTTTTTTTACAATGATTTTTATGCATGCTTTGAATATATATGCAATTTTGTATTTTCGAGAGGATATATATGCAAAAGCATTTTCAAGGAAGTTTTTCTTACTAAAAACCAAAAGTTAGAAAGATAGTGTGCTGATTGATTATATCACAATTTATCACAAAACCTTTTATCAGAAAGTGAAACTGTAGACTTTTCTATGTCTCATAAGTTTGAATTTGTGTCCTCTTTCTTTTTCAGGAACTTTACTCTTGTGGATGCTCCTTCTCCTTTAAAATGTTAGAAGCATTGTCATATTCTTGGTTCAAGACAGATTAATCTTTTTGGGGGCTATAGTTCTGAAGTTCAAATGTACTTGAGAATTTTTTATTCATGTTTTCTATTATTGCATCTATAAGATTTTATTCAGTAATGTTCATGATGAAATGTCTCTTTTGTATTTCTAATAGTAATAATCAACACACGAGGCATTTTGAGTAGTAATTATATAGTACATTGAAGGATGGTTTATTCTAAAAAAAATACTTGAATTGTATACTTCTGTGCCTCATAGATCCCCATTAAGACTTGTTTATATACTTATTAGTACACATTTTGTCTGCTTTGACTTAACTGGATGCAGTTTGAAATGACAATTGAACATTATCTATTGAATTTTTGGCGGTGTAACATATTTATTATAGCGAAATGATAGAGGGACCTAAAGTTTGGCATAAATTTAGATCTAAAACCAAATGTCATTATTCTAATGGGTTGTGATATAAGTGTCTCTGTCTGTAGCCATCAGGATGATGCCACTTGATTTTAGGTCTCAGTTTAGGTCTCTTTATCATTTCCCTTTATTATATGAGTCACTTTATTTTGGTTACCCATAAATTCATACTTATTAAGGGACAAATCTTCACCATTCATCTAGTTTGATCTAATGGTGAGGATTAACCTAAGATTTAAAGGTAAACATAAGTCTATGTTTTTTTTCTTGCCTTTTCTTTTTTATTCGCATACTTTTTTTTGTCTTTTTTATTATTATTAAATTCACGTTTTTTATTTTATTCACGTTTTTTTTTTAAATTCGCGTACGTTTTTTTTTAATTCGCGTTTTTTCTTCGCTTTCATGCGCTACCGTTTTCATAATGCTTCCACCGCTTTCACAATGCTTTTGTCCGCTGCTCGTTTTCATACGTTTTGTCCTTTCGCCGCTGTTTGTTCATTTCATACAAATTCATCCATTTTCACAGTTTATACGCATGTTCGTTATTATATCGCCCATTTTCTTTTCGCCATTTTTTTTACGTTTTCATACGTTTCTGACTATCACAAGTGATTTTCTGTGATATTCAGAATATCACTTTGTGGGTGATATTCTGAATATCACTTGTGATTTTTCTGAATATCACTTTGTGATATTATGAATATCACTTGTGATTTTCTAGATATCACTTTGTGGTATTCTGAATATCACTTGTGATTTTCATTTTACAAAGCATTAGTTGAAAATCACTTGTAATATTAAGAAAATCACTTGTGATATTCTGAATAGAATATCACAAGTGATTTTCTGAATATCATAGAATATCACTTGTGATCATCTAAATATCACAGAATATCACTTGTGATATTTAGAATATCATTTGTGATACTCAGAATATCACAGAATATCACTTGTGATATTCAAAAACATATGAAAACGGCCGAAAACATTTAAAAACGGACGAAAACGTATGAAAACGGACGAATATGTATGAACTTTAAACCAAAATTTGACCATTTTCTCTTTATACGTGGTAAATATAAACTTACATATTTATATAAGTTTCAAAATAAGCAAATTAAGCTTGTGAAACATAGACCGAAATCACATAAGCTCATAAGCAAATAAAATAAGGTTAAAGAAATACCCCCAAACTATGTAGCTGCTATTCAAATTATATATTTGTGATATTCTGAATATCACTTGTGATTTTCTGAATATCATTTTGTGATATCATTAATATCACTTGTGATTTTCTGGATATCATTTTGTGATATTCTGAATATCAGTTGTGATTTTCATGTTACAAAACATTAGTTCAAAATCACTTGTGGTCATCTGAATATCATAGAATATCACTTGTGCTATTCAAAAACGTATGAAAACATCTGAAAACGGCCGAAAACATTTAAAATGGACGAAAACGTAAGAAAATGGACGAATATGTATGAAAACGGACGAAAACATATGAAAGCGTAAAAACAAGTATGAAAACGAACGAAAATGGATGAAAACGTATTAATAATGAACGAAAACGTAAGAAAACAGGCGAAAACGTATGAAAACGGACGAAAACGGAAGAAAATGGACGAATATGTATGAAAATGAACGAAAACGTATGAAAGCGTAAAAACAAGTATGAAAACGGACGAAAATGTATGAAAACAGACAAAAATGGAAGAAAACGTGTGGAAAACTAGAAGGGGGGGTTGAATAGTTTTACCAATTAAAACTTCCTTTTAAACTATTAATTAGATCGACTTATGTCAATCTATTTGGATGTGTGTTGGATGTTGATAAACAAACATATAGAAATATAAATATGTAATGAAAAGATAAAGAGTAAGAATCACAAAACCCCAACGCGAGTATTTATAGTGGTTCGGCTACAAGGACACCTTCCTTGCCTTACTCCACTCCTCGAAGTACCTACTAGAGTTCGTAATCACTACACAACAACGACTCTTTATGGTGGAGAAACCTTCACAACGTTGCCTACTCTTTTTACGGTACTAGGCTAACCACCGGTTCTTTCACACCAAGGTGAACCACACCTACCACAACGTCGCCTACCCTTTATCCTAAGACTAGGCTAGATACCGAGTTCCAATACAATGGAGGAACTACTACCCAACACTACACCAACGACTAACCCCAAAGGAGACCAACTCCTTATTACAACATCATCAAGGATATCAATATCCTTAGATCCAATACTAATCTATCTTGTACATCAAAACACACCATATCGAATGTAAATTTTAGGCACCTTCACTAATGCCTTTAACTAGATCTTCAAGACACCTTTCACTAATGTCTTGTAACTTGACTTCTAGGCACCCTTCACTAATGCCTACAATATGTACGATCTACACCTTTCACTAATGTCTTCGTCCTTGAATTTGAGACATCTTTCACTAATGTATTCAACACTACACTTCTTAGAGAAAGAACCGTCAACAAGATAACTTTAGTCTTGATGAGAGGAAGCATGGCAAATCATGGACTTGAGTTTGCTTGACTTCAAAGGTGGTGATCTCGCCTTTAAGAGGAACCTAGAGAATCACACAAAACAAAACTACAAACATAGATCACTTGGATCTGGGATTAGAGAGTTTTTAAGTCAAGGAGAAAGTATGTGAGAAAGGGGTTAGAAACAATGAAGAAATGGCTCACTATTTATGAGAGAAAAAATGCTACTGTTCCTCGGATCCCACGGATCCTCCTCAAGGATCCGCTCTAGCATGTGCTAGGATCCGTGTGGACGCTCCTCTTTACCCATGGGTATTTTGGTCATGGGTCATGGGTCGGTTATGTAAGGTTGATCCATGGGTATTCTTTTAGATACAATGTATCTAATGAGTACAATGTATCTAGTCAAGTAGGTATGGGTCAATACCAAGGGTTATGGATATGCTCCATGGGTTGCAGTTATTTACCCATTTATAATATACTAAGTTATGTATATATTTGCCCAATATGTAAACACTAGTTGTTGTACATATGTGTAGAAAACTAGAAGGGGGGGTTGAATAGTTTACCAATTAAAAACTTTGTTTTGAAACTTATTGTAAAGATCAATTGATATTGATCTTAGATATGTTAATGAAATATGCAAGCAATATGTAAGAAGTAAATAAGGAAAGAAATGATCAAACCACAACAAGTTGTTTATTGTGGTTCGGTCTACAAGGACTCTTTTTCCTTGCCCTACTCCACTCCTCGAGTCTCACACTCGAGAGTTTAACTTCACTAGTCAACAAGCTCCTTTCACCGGCGGAGAAAACCTTTACACTTCGCTTACACTATTTCCGACACTAAGCTAGATGTCGAGTTCTTTCCAAGGGTACAACCACTCCCACACACAATGTATTTTGAGGACTAAAATACTAACCACTCACACTCACAAGATTATGATGGTTTAATACAACAATGAAGTATGAATCAACATATGATCATACAACACTAAACAAACAAGACTTCCAACTTCGTTTGAAGCTTGAATGTGACTTGATCTTCTTTGCTACAAAAGAGATCACTAATATGATATGAAACTGAGTTAGAAAGGTTAGAGAGAAGATATGTATGAGAGTATGTTAGAAAGGGATGAAAAACTACTTGGCTTGGCATTGCTATTTATAGCCAAAGTGGACAGGAGCGTCCACGGACCGCGGAACCCTTAAAGGGTTCCGCCCGTGTACCATTTTGGTACCGCCGTCTGACAGCAAGATATCAAATCTTTGCTAAAGTCAACTCTATCTAAGTGAGATTGTGCAAGATATGAAGAGTACAAATCCACACAAAATATCTAATGAAATCTTCCAATGATTTCCATGATGCATTACATGATGTCATATGTTGTATTTCTATTTTTAGAAATATGCAAGTACATAAGTAGTGTTTGGTTTTAAGAACCTAACACATTCTAAAACTACTATCATACATAATGATTAGAGTCATATCAAGATGTTACTAATCATAAATGTAAATGCTTGAATGATGAATATATTGTTTGAAAAAGCTTGTTTTAATATCTATTAAACTTGACAAGCTTTTAGCTTTTATACAAATTAAATTTACTTTTGTCGTTAACAAAACTTAGGTAAAGATCAAAAATATAAATAACGTTTAATGACGATATTTGTATTAACAATCTCCCCCTTTTTGTTGAGGACAAAATATAAATTTTATTTTTATAAAAGATACAAAGTTTGTGCAAGAGTTATAAAAATATTAGTTTTAGAACTTGAAAAGAGAAAGATAATGCAAGTGTATGATGTTTGACTATTTGTGAAAGTCAAAGTGTTCACTAGTTGATGTATGATGTTGACTTTTTCAGAAAGTCAAAGTATGCAGTTGACTTTTTAAGATAAGTCAAAATGTAGTCAAGTTCAATATTTTCTCCCCCTTTTTGTCTCAACAAAAAGTAGAGGCGATGCGGAATGTAATGAGCCCGAGCCATTATCTCCCCCTTGATCAAAGCTCCCCCTAAATTGGGTGCATAATGGGAAGATACATGGATTGTGAAAGTAAAAGCTACAAAAAAAAGTGTTAGTAATAATGATCATTCACAAGCATTTCCAAACACTATGTAAAAGGACCAAGACTATAATAAAAACATCATTCATTAGTTAAAAATGTTCATGAATAAAGATCATGAAATGGGAACACAATGATGTGTTTTAGTACAAGAAGAAAAGAAAAGAAAATAATCCTAAGAAGAGAAAACTAGAAATGCTAAACTATAACCATCCTAATTTGATGGTGGATGAGAAGGAGCGTTGAGACGCTCAAGGATATGATTGAGGATGAACCTCATTTCTTCTTGAAAGTCAAGGACCATAACCCAGGTCCTATCAACGGTTTGGGCCGTTTGCTCACAAGTTGAGCAACCATGCCTAGGGGGTAGTATGTTTGGGGAGGTTGTGGTGGTGGAATGGTAGATGTGTTGGTGTTGGTGGAAATGTTTGGGGTGGTCATGATGGAAGCAAGCAAAGCACTTTGCATTTGCATTGTCTCACTCAGGTGAGAGTCCACCATGCCTTTGAATTGGTGGAGGTTGTGGAGTTCGCTGAATCTCCTCTCTAGTGGGATTGGCATCCCACATACACTCCTCAATGTCCTCAAGATGATGTGACATTGATGTGGGAGTGAATGATCCCCATACAAAGGACCATGAATGTCTTTGTGAATGGGGTGGAAGAGAAGAGGTTTAGGCCCTAATGGGGCATTTGGGTCAAAGGATGACCGAGGTGACTCATGAGCCATCCACTCAATTGAGCCAAAGGATGGCAATGGTGGTGGATGATTTGGCCTAGGAGTCAAGTCATCCAAGTCCTCCAAGAAAGGATTTGGTGAAGTTGGTGGAGTGGAAAATAACTCCATAGGAATGAGAGTTGGAGACCTTGGTGAAGGTGGTGAGGGTGTTTTGGATGTTTGGATGGGTGGCGGTGGAGGTGAAGTTGGTGTTTTTGTTGGTGGTGGAGTGGTGATCACAATGTGTGATTGAGTAGGTGTGGCTAAGGTGAGGTTTGTATCATCTCGGATGGGAGATGAGATTGTGAGTGGAGAAGACTCGGATGAGGAGCTAAGGTTAACGAAGCAACAAGGCCTCACACTAATTCTAGCGGTCTTCTTGCAAGGTTTTGGAGATGATTTTGTCATTTTGACTTTGGTTTGTCTTTGCTAGATGATAGTAAGAATGAAGAAGGTGTGAGGATGATCATGGTAAAACCTCTCAATTTATAGAAGTGAAAAATCATGGAGAAATGTGTTTGATTTGATGTTAAACCATTGAAGAGATGAGGTTCCTAATGATTTGGAAGTGGGTTGAATGCTAGTCATATCACCCAAGTCAAGCCATTCAAGAGAGATGGAGTGAAGAAGAAAAGATTTGCAATAAATGTGTTCTAGTGAGTGGAATTTCCTAATATTCAGATCACCCACGGATTTGAAGGTACCAAAATTTGGTTCCTTCCTTTATGCAAAAGGGCTCCTTGGGTGGATTTTTCAAATTTTTGAATTTTGGTGGGAAATGGATTTCTTATATACTTAAGTGAATTATACTAGTTCTAATAAGGGTATAAGCAAGTTAGTATTGATTTATAAGCATTGGATGGTAATTTGGAATCACGAAATAGTGAAATTGAAAGTTACCGAGGATCCACGCACCAAAATCATACACGGCCGAACCTTAAAAGGGTGCCGTCTGGTCCGCCTGTACATGCACGGCGGTACCAATTAATTTATATAACGGACGGTACCAAAATTATGGTGCCGTCTGATCCGTGAAGTGCGAAAAATGGACGAGTTCGTTTTTAGGTGTCGGGACTTTTCGAAACCTGAAATTCTTCTCAAAACATGTTATACTAAACATTTCTAGTTAGGAAAAGCAAATAACATATATATAAACATAGTGGAGCATGTATTTTGAGCAAGGCTTATTGATTTTCACATTATAGTGAAAATGGGTAAAATTTGATAGCATACTTGCGCTATCCCCTGCATGAAATTGTTAGCATTCACCATTGTTTCAAGTTATATTATCATCCTACATAATAAAAACAACTAAATTGTATCAAACATTAATGATAATGTATTGTTCCAAACACTCCTTAAAAGTACCCTTATTTGTCCAACTTCTTGTAAATCTTGTTCATCATCCTACCAAGGCACTTGAACATTCCCTTAGTTTGCTTGAACTCCGCCGATTCATTCTCTATTTCGGGAAGAGACGCATAATACTCATGAGGCGGAAGACGAGAGCTTGGAAGACCATCCCCGGAGCTATTTGATGATGATGATGATGGAGTTGGAGGTTTTGCTCTCTTGCCTTTGTCTTAGCAACTCGTGCATCACTCAAAGGTACAAAGATGTGAGGGATGAGCTCATAGTGAAGGTGCATCCCTTTTGGTGTTGGTGGAATTGGTGCAAAGTTTCTATAGAGACGGGTGAGGAGCATCCCGTATGGAAGAGCAACCGATCCTTGAGTTGGAATATCAATCATTCTCCTAGCTATGTAGTAGGCTAAATTGAATGGTTGAAGGGTGGACAAGTTGTAGAGCATGTGACAAAGGCAAGCGTTAATGTGATCCCTATTTCCTATGGTGCTAATGACGTTGGCTCTAAGTAGCTCCTCCCATTTCTTAAATTCGTGCTTAAGTTCATTTAGCTCCATTCCATATGGATCTCGGTTTACTTCTTTTCCCTTTCGGGTAACTCGGGTTGTGTCACTTTTTGGGTTAAAAGGTGTTCACGGATGACATCCTTGTCGGCCAAACGGGTTTGGTAGGGTAGAGAGCGGTCATTGATAGCATCAAGAGCGGTGAGTGACCATTTATCCGAGTAGAGACAAGTTCCTCGGTTGGGAATTCCTAGCACTTGAGCAAAGTTGGCTAAGGTGATGGTGTAGTCGTTTTGATTAATTCTAAACCTAAGACAAAATTCATCATCGTCTTCATCACTAAAGCCGGTCACACTAGCATAGAATTCTAACACAAACCTAGGACAAATTGGTTCATCGATGTCAAGAAGACAATCGAATTGAATGGCGGCTAGTTCTTCACGAAGGTTGGTGTTTTCAAGGAAGGATGAGTGAATGGTTCTACCCTCATGGAAATACCTTGATTCTAGACCCCTAAATATTTCTACTTGTTCCTTGGTAAGTCCTTTGGTTTTGTGGTGTTTGGGAATGTAGTTAAGGGTGTCTTTGTGATCATAGAATCTTGCGGCTACCATGGTTATTCCTAAGGACAAGAGTTAATATGTTAAAAAATGAGAATAAGTTTTAACGTTTTGGTTCTAGTGTGTGCCTATATGAAAACAATTTGGAGTTGCGGTTATCTCGACTCATTTTATGCACAAAGATGGTTTTAGTGGGGTGTTTGGCAAATACCATGAGATAACCCAAATGCTCCTAATTCAATGTGGCTTCATTTGAATATACCCGGAATGCATATTAGTTATGCAATACCTTTAGTATTCAAGAGCATGCAAGTGATGAAAATTTAACGTTTCTATTTGTATTAGCAATGAAAAAATTGTTTTCCTACAAGTGAGAAGCTTTTCAAAACTTTTGACATGGGGTGTTTGGTTGTTTGAATAGGGCCTTATATTCATTATCTATCAATTAGTGGGAAGCATGATTTGTTTATGCAATATGATAATGTAGTACCTAATTTCAATGACTAGTTATGCAATTTGCCAATTGAATTCATATTTGGTATAAAAGCATACATAAAACCCCATGTAATGATTTGTGATAGTTTTGTGCATAAATAAGAATCCTAGACTCACAATTAAGAGATGAAATGTAGTTAGGATACTTACAATGATGTTATCTTCAGGGATTAGTGAGTTGGAAGATGACAATAATGAGCTTGGTTTAAGTTTTACACGTTTTGGTAAAGTGGGTTTTGAGGAAGAGGATGATTTGTATATAGCAGTTTTGCTTCTGGAGACACCACGGACCAGACGGTACCAAAAATTTGGTTCCGTCTTTGTTATCGTTGGGTGCCGTGGCTACAGAAGCAGTGTACAAGACAAATTTGTTTAGTTTTGACTATTCTAATGTTTTGGGCTATGTTTATCCTACATGTTTGGTTCCATTAACTCTAAACCAAGTCTAAGAAGATTAAAAGGTTCTCGTTTAAGAGGCTTAGTTAAGATGTCGGCAATGTTGTCTTCGGAGGATACTTTCTCGATTGAAATGTTTCCTTTTTGAACATTGTCGCGAAGAAAGTGATGGCGGATTTCAATATGCTTTGTACGAGCATGTTGAACGGGATTCTTGCTGAGATCGATGGCTCCTTTGTTGTCGCAAAGTATCACAATGTCGTTGAGATGAATTCCGTAATCTACGAGAGCTTGCTTCATCCAAAGAGCATGTTGACATGCTTTTCGGCGAGACGTACTGCTTCAGAGTTGAGATGGCTAAGGCCGTTTGCTTCTTTGCAAACCATGAGGTGAGACAATGTCCAACAAAAGTGCAAATACCACTTGTACTTTTTCTATCGACATAGTCACCGGCATGATCCGAGTCGGCATACACTATGGTTTCTACACCCGTTCCTTTGGGATACCATAATCCTAAACACGTTGTTCCCTTAATGTATCTAAAAATCCTTTTAAGGCTTCTAAGTGTGATGCCTTTGGGTTTTCTTGAAAGCGAGCACATAGACAAACACTAAACATAATGTCGGGTCTACTAGCCGTAAGATAGAGTAGGCTACCAATCATTCCTCTATATTTAGTGTTATCTACGGATTCACCTTCCTCATCCTTGGTTAGTTTAGTGTCCGAGGACATGGGTGTCTTAGTTGGTTTGGAATCTTCAAGACCAAATTTCCTAAGCATGTCTTTTATATATTTAGATTGGTTAAAGAATATGCCATCTTCTAGTTGTTTTATTTGAAGTCCTAGAAAGAAATTTAACTCACCCATCATACTCATTTCAAACTCGTCGTGCATGATTTTAGAGAAATCATCACATAATTCTTGACAAGTTGATCCGAATATAATGTCATCAACGTATATTTGAACAATGATAATATGTGATTTCCTTTTCTTGGTAAAAAGAGTATTATCTACTAATCCCATAGTATATTTGTTATCAATAAGAAAAGTCTTAAGTCGGTCGTACCAAGCTTTTGGTGCTTGCTTAAGACCATACAATGCTTTCTTGAGTTTGAAGACATGATGTGGTTTCTCAAAGTCGGTGAAACCGGGAGGTTGAGCAACATACACTTCTTCGTTAATAAACCCATTAAGAAAGGCACTTTTAACATCCATTTGAAATAATTTAAAATCATAGGCACATGCATAAGCAAGCAATATTCTAATAGACTCAAGCCTAGCTACCGGTGCATAAGTTTCATCATAATCAATCCCTCTTGTTGATTATAACCTTGCGCTACAAGCCTAGCTTTGTTTCTAGATACTATCCCATTTTCATCCATTTTATTTCGAAAAACCCATTTTGTTCCAATTATAGTTTGATCTTTAGGTTTTGGAACTAATTTCCAAACATCATTTCTAACGAATTGGTTTAATTCTTCTTGCATGGCAATAACCCATGATTCATCTTTTATTGCTTCATTTATGGTTTTTGGTTCAATGGTGGATACAAAACAAAAATAATTACTTTGATTTTGGGCTTGTGACCTTAAGGTTCTTTGATTGAGTTGTCCTATGACCTTTTCTAAAGGATGACTTTTAGATTCTTTGATGTTGACAATTTCTTTATTTAATGGTTCATCTTCCTTGTTATTATTAATTATTTCTTGACCTTCTATCATTTGACTTTCAACTAAGTCATCATCTACCAAAGGTGATGTCTTAGAGGGAGGTGGACTTTCGTCGAATGTTATGTTCAACGATTCCTCGACTATCATTGTTTCTTTGTTTAGGACAATGTAAGCTTTACTAGTTTGAGAGTAACCAAGAAATACACCTTCATAAGACTTTGGGTCAAACTTGGTGAGATAATCCTTAGTATTAAGAATAAAGCATTTACAACCAAAGACTCTAAAATATCCTAACGTTGGCTTTTTACCTTTATAGAGTTCATATGGTGTTTTGTTTAAGAAAGGACGTATTAAGACTCTATTCAAAATATATGTAGAAGTGTCAACGGCGTTACACCAAAACTTTTGAGGAATGTTTTGTTCATTAAGCATTGTTCTACTCATTTCTTGAATTGTTCTATTTTTACGTTCTACTACTCCATTAGATTGAGGTGTTCGTGGAGCAGAAAAGTTATGTGTTATACCATTTGTATCACAAAAGTTTCCAAATTGAGTTTCGTTGTCAAATTCACGACCATGATCCGTTAGGATCGACACAATTTGACACCTAGAAGATTTTGAATTTTCTTGCTAAGTATTTCAAATTTATCAAAAGCTTCATTTTTGGTTTTCAAAAACAACGTCCAAGTAAACCTTGAGTAATCATCTACTATGACCAAAGTGTATAAGTTGCCTCCATAGCTTCTTATAGCGGATGGTCCAAACAAGTCCATATGTAATAATTCTAGACACTTAGATGTGGACACCATATTTTTAGATTTGTGACTACTATGTGTTTGTTTACCAATTTTGCAAGCGTCGCAAAAGTGTTGGTCATATTTAAGTTTTGGTAAATTCCTAACCAATTCTTTTGAAGATAGGTTTTGTATAAGTCTCATATTAGCGTGACCTAAACGTCTATGCCAAAGAGATGAGCTATCATCTAATGTTGTTAGGCAAAGTTTGTCATTATATGTTTTATCTATTTTCATGACATATATGTTATTTTTCCTAACTCCTTTAGCTATGGTGATACCATCTTTTAGTATTTTACTACCATTTTCATCAAATAGTACTTTATACTTTTTATCACATAGTTGGCTAATACTAAGTAGATTAAATCCTAACCTATCCACATGAGCAACATTTTCAATAGTTAAGGAGTTATGAGCGATCGTACCTTTGCCAATAATTTTGCTTTTGAGATTGCTACCAAAGGTGACATTACCTCCGTCATACTCTTGGTATGATGAGAAGAGACTTTGTTGCCCGTCATGTGTCGTGAGCAACCACTATCTTTTATCCATTCATCAGGTTCCAATCCAACTTTCAAGCATACCTAAGAAGCAAATAACTCAAGCATTTGGTCCCCAATATCTCATGGGTCCATTTGGGTTACACATACCATTTATTTGATTCATGTATGGAAACGATGGGTAAGAGTTTCATGGCATGTAATCTGGAGTTTGATATGGTCTAGGAAAGTTTTGATTCCAACCATTGTGTTGGTAGTTGGGTTGTACGTTGTGGTTGCTCTTAGGAAAGGGCGTTTGGCAAAAGGAGTTTTATATCGTTGTTGAGTAGTTTTTATCTAAATTCATTTTTGACAAGTCCTGCTTCTGAAGTAACGGCTGGTTTTAGTTTAATACTATTATTGGTTTTCTTTGTTATTTTAACAAATTCAAGACGTCAGTATTGCGAACATTTCTGCTTCGCTGAAGTACCCACGGCACCATTTTGACAACGGACGGAACCCTTATTTTGGTTCCGTCTCAGTCCGTGCTGTATCTTGCAGCAATTTTGATGAATGTTCGTCCTTTTCGGCCGTTTTATTTTGACTCTTTGGAATTAATACTTCATTAAAACCTAGCCCATTCATGTCTCCCGGTGTTTTATGAATTTTAACTATTTCATCGGCAAGAGCGATGTTCTTGTTAAACCTTTTAAATTTAGAATTGTTTTCTATTAAAACATCTTGTGTGAGCTTTAGTTTTTCTATTTCAAGTTTAAGCTCTTGACATGATTTACAATCATCGTCATTTGCTTTTCCTTTTTCTAGTCGTTTTGCTTTTTCTTTTAACTCATAAACTTCATTTTCCAAAAATTCCTTTTGGGTTTTTTAAAATTTATTTTTAGTTATGATTTTTAGACTTAGCTCACACAATTGATTATATTGTTTTTGCAAAGTGTCATCATCAATAGAAGAATAAGAAGAGTCGGAAAGTACCTCATTTGACTCATGTGCCATTAGAGCGATCTCTTCCTTGCTTGATTCTTCATCGTCTTCACTATCACTCCAAGCACCACTTACAAAAGCTCGTTGAGTTTTGCTTTTAGGTGGCTTGGGACATTCTCCTATGAGGTGACTTGCATCACCACATCTAAAACATTTTCTTTCACCTTTACCCTTCTTTTCATCCCGATCCTTTCGAATGGCTTTTTCTTCTCGAGGTTGTCTTACGAACTTTCCTCTTCTTCTAAAGAACTTCTTAAAATCTCTAACGGCCATGGCATATTCCTCATCTTCGCTACGGAGCAAGATTCGTCATCATCACTTGATTCCGCTTTTGCTTTTAGAGCAACGGATTTGATCTTCTCCCTATTTCCTTTGATGATCTCGAATCTTTCTCCATCACCATTTCGTGTACTTTGAGGTTACCGATCAACTCGTCTAGTGACATTATTGAGAGATCTTTTGATTCCTCAATGGCGGTCACTTTAGTTCTCCATTTGGGATGGAGTGCTCTAAGAAATTTCCCGACAAAGTTCTTACTACGAAAAGATTCATCAAGTGCTTTAAGTGATGTAATAATAGTGTTAAAGCGAGCAAAGCCACAATCAATGGTTTCATCTTCAGGAATAACAAATTGTTCATATTGTTGAACAAGAAGATCAATTTTGTTATCCTTGACTTGTGAATTACCTTGATGTGTAACAATTAAAGATTCCCAAATATCTTTGGCGGTTTCACACATAAAAATTCTTTCATATTCTTTTCTAGGTAAGGCATTATAAAGCATCATTTTAGCTTCATTATTTTTAGCAACTAGTTTCTTTTGTTCATCAACGGAAATATCCTTTGTTGTAGAACTAAAATCCCTTTAACAATAATAAACCAAAGATCTATATCTTTTGATTTTACATATGTTTCCAAACGGTTTTTCCAATAGATAAATCCATTGGTTTCAAAGAGTGGTGGTCTTTGCATAGATTGCCCTTCTTTAAAGTTTTCAGAATCCATGGATCGTTTCAAGTTTATAAAATACAAGTTATTTTAGAAATTCTTGAGCAACGAGGCTCCGGTACCAATTGTAGAAAACTAGAAGGGGGTTGAATAGTTTACCAATTAAAACTTTGTTTTGAAACTTATTGTAAAGATCAATTGATATTGATCTTAGATATGTTAATGAAATATGCAAGCAATATGTAAGAAGTAAATAAGGAAAGAAATGATCAAACCACAACAAGTTGTTTATAGTGGTTCGTCTACAAGGACTCTTTTTCCTTGCCCTACTCCACTCGAGTCTCACACTCGAGAGTTTAACTTCACTAGTCAACAAGCTCCTTTCACCGGCGGAGAAAACCTTTACACTTCGCTTACACTATTTCCGACACTAAGCTAGATGTCGAGTTCTTTCCAAGGGTACAACCACTCCCACACACAATGTATTTTGAGGACTAAAATACTAACCACTCACACTCACAAGATTATGATGGTTTAATACAACAATGAAGTATGAATCAACACAAGATCATACAACACTAAACAAACAAGACTTCCAACTTCTCGTTTGAAGCTTGAATGTGACTTGATCTTCTTTGCTACAAAAGAGATCACTAATATGATATGAACCTGAGTTAGAAAGGTTAGAGAGAAGATATGTATGAGAGTATGTTAGAAAGGGATGAAAAACTACTTGGCTTGGCATTGCTATTTATAGCCAAAGTGGACAATAGCGTCCACGGACCGCATGAACCCTTAAAGGTTCCGCCCGTACCATTTTGGTACCACGGTCCGACAGTCAAGATATCAAATCTTTGCTAAAGTCAACTCTATCTAAGTGAGATTGTGCAAGATATGAAGAGTACAAATCCACACAAAATATCTAATGAAATCTTCCAATGATTTCCATGATGCATTACATGATGTCATATGTTGTATTTCTAATTTTAGAAATATGCAAGTACATAAGTAGTGTTTGGTTTTAAGAACCTAACACATTCTAAAACTACTATCATACATAATGATTAGAGTCATATCAAGATGTTACTAATCATAAATGTAAATGCTTGAATGATGAATATATTGTTTGAAAAATCTTGTTTTAATATCTATTAAACTTGACAAGCTTTAAGCTTTTATACAAATTAAATTTACTTTTGTCGTTAACAAAACTTAGGTAAAGATCAAAAATATAAATAACGTTTAATGACGATATTTGTATTAACAATATGTATTACTAAATCATAAAATCACTTATACTTATTTTAGTGTTTTATGTGAAAACGTAAGTGTGTTAGAAAACTATTGGCTCAAACAACTTACGTATTTTATTTGTTTCGTTACAATTATTTTACGTTTGTTATCGACAAAACATTAGAAGATCGTAAAATATAAATAAACGTTTTTAATGCTTATTTGTATTAACAATCTCGCCCCTTTTGTTGATGACAAAACATAAAATTATTTTAAGGAAAAAGCTAAAATTCGTAAAGCGTTTGAATTTGTGAAGTTTTTACTTTCTTCTCCCCTTTTTTGTCGAAACAAAAAGAACTTCGAAAGTAGACTAACACATTGTTTTAAGAAAAACATGTGAGAAAAGTAAAAAAAAAAAGATAATAGAGAGCAAATAACGGGAAAAGATCTCGTCTTAACTCCCCCTTGACGAGTCCATCCTTATGTGAGGGCGTCAAGAAAGATAATACTAAGCTAGTTCATTTGCAACTAATTTTGCAAAAGATTTCGTCAATTGACGAATGTGCTCCCCCTTGATGATTGCAACTTTGCAAAGGGACATCATGAAATGTAATCCTAATATTGCAAGTAATTTTGCAATGTATTGCTTTGACACAAAGCTCCCCCTAACTTTAAGTGTCAAAGTCTTCATATGTAAATTGAATAACTACAAAACAAAGATTAGAAAACAAGTATAATGCATAATTTCCTGCAAATATGACTCAAGTTAGTAGAAAAATAGTTTTCTGTCTTACGGATCCCACGGTTCCCTCCTTGTAGGGATCTGCCTAGGCAAATTTCAGGGATCCGTCTGGCTGATGACTAAATTCAGCAATGGTGATATAAAAAATAATGTTAACATCAAAGTAAGATATAAATTATACAACATAATCATATACTCAGAAATATAGCAAGTAGAATGTAATTTCATTTAATAAAACTAGAGGTGTGATATACATGACTCTAAAAACTAAGAAAATGAGCGATACATGACTTGGAATTACTAGAGTTATCTAAGTAACGCTTGATACTAGGACACCACTATAATCCTCTAGCTCAAGTTTGTTTAGGTTTAATGTCGTCAAAACGTTCGAGGAGGTGATAGAACATGAAACGTTGATCTTCCCGTACTTCATGTATCAAACTTTCAACATGTTGACAATGATAACAATCTTTGTCATGGCTAGGTAGTGGTGTTGGAAGAAAATAAATTGCTTGATTCAAAGGATCAAGTGAAGCGGGTTGGGGAGCCTCAAACGACGGAGGGATCGGTGGAGGCGCATTTGAAGATGGCTCGTCCAAGAATGATGGTGGTGGTAGAGAAATGTCCACTTCCATATGGTCGGGTGGTTGACTTTGATAGTTTCTCATAATCCAAATGGGATTATTTGATGGTGACGGTGAAAAGGAAGCCGGAGCTAGTGTTGACTCAACACCTTGATTTTGTACCATTATTTCTCCTAATGAGGAGAATGTTGCCGGTGGAGGAGGATGAGACGGCCTAGGAGGCAAATCCTCTAGATTATAGAGGTGTGGTGATGAGAGTGGAGTCATGAATGAGATAGCTCTAGGCATCAATGGTGATAGTTTAGTGGAAATGGGATTGTTTGGTTTAGGAGGTATGGTGGTGCATGGCATAGGTAGTTTTGTGGGAACTATCCTTTTAGGGATTGGTTTGATTGGTTGAGTTGGTGGAGGAGAAATCCTTGCATTTGTGGACTTGACCAGAGATGATTCGGTTGAAGAGATTTCGTGTACAACACGAGCAATTTTCTTGGGTGGTTCTTTGGTGGATAAGTTGCTACTTAGAGCTTTCCTCAAGATGAGATGATTTCAAGAGGTTTGTAAAGATTTCTAAGTGCTGAAAATAAGGATGAAGATGATGACTTTAGGAGTCCTAACAATGTGGTTTATAAAGCAAGGGATTTGGCAGGTGCATTCAAGACTTAAGCCACTAAAATTCATTGGAATGTGATGATTAACATGCACAAGAGTCAACTTCAGAGTTGTACTGATCTAGGAACTCCTTTAAGATGATATGGAGTGTTTAAGTTAACAAGATGAGCTTGAAATGATTGTTTTAGCTAGAGTTGACATAAACCTGTCATACGGATCCCGCGGCTCCCTCCAATGAGGGATCCGCCTAGGCTAATCCTAGGGATCCGTCTCTCAGTAGCTAAGAAAAGATAGCAATGATGTTTGTAAGGTCTAATGCCTATTTATTCTTGAGTGTTTCAGTTCATCTAAATGTCTTAAATGAAGAGGTGCTTAAATACTTAAGGGTAATGAGTGATGTAGCTAATGATTGCCTTTTATGGAAGAAATTGGAACTTTCATGAGTACCAATGAATGAACAAGGATGAAACTAAAGATTATGAGAGTGTCAAATGGAGCTAAATAATCCTAGAGATCAAATAGTGACTTAGGATAATGTTTTGGAGAATATCCTAAAGGCTTTAAAATGGAAAAACTAGAATTTGATCAATTTTGACCAATTTTGAGGTAAGGATGATTATGATCAATTTTGCCATAATTGAAAGATTTCCAAATGAGGGATCATGTGAGATATGATGAGTGTTTGAGAGCGGAAGAGTAATGGGTTTAAGTGAAATGATAGATCTACAAGCGTCTTGAGTGTGATCTAGATGAGTTATGTGTGAGTATGAAAGATCTACTTAACTTGATAAGGACTCAATTAGCCTTAAGGCACTATGTCTAGATTAGTGTGAAGTATTCTAAGAACATGTTTGAATTACAATGATTGCAATTGCATTTTCTGTTTGTCGGATCCCACGGTTCCCTAAGAGTAGGGATCCGTCTAGCACAACCATTGGGATCTGTCTATCTGCTAAGCAGAACCTTTACTAAAGGTATGCAATGATTTTGACAATGCATTATATTTCAAAAGAGGTTTTAATACTAAGATATCAAATGTAAAATGTTTTATTTCATGAAATAAATTGGATTACATTGATAAAGCATGAATACTAAGGATTGATCCTATTTGAAAGATTACTAAGTTCCTTGAGCGTTTTCGCTAGAAGGATCATCAAATGGTTGATGAGTGTTTGCCGTTTCAGGAATGAATAAAGTCTTCATGAGAGATGTGTTTAGAGGTTCCATCATCTTGTTCACAAGTACGTACAACGGACTTTGAAATTGAGGGTGGAAGTACATGATGTTATGATAAAGGCGTGTCAAGAACATTCCATAAGGGATGAGTTTGTTCTTGGAGCCTTGAAGATTTACAATTCGCCTTGCGAAGAAGTAGGCGAGATTGTAAGGTTGTTGTGTTAGCAAACAATGCATTATGTGAGCACAACAAGCGGGAAGGATTTCTCGATTTCCCCTAAGACTCCAAACATTTTCCCGTAGGATGAGTGCGAGAGCCTTGTACTCTTCTCGGATATCCTTTGTATAGATAATGTTTGGATCAGAGTAATAAGGTCGAGGTTTGCATATTGTGCGAGTCAAGTCTTGCCGGGAAGGTATGTGTGAAGTATGTGTGAACAATATTGACTATTTTCTTCACGAAATTTGAAGAGAGAATCAAGAGGCCAATCTTCGGTGAAGGCACATTGTCCATGATTTGGAATTCGGAGAATTTGAGCAAATTACCCAAGGGTTAAAACAAACTTTTGGTTTTTGATCCAAAACCAAAGAGATAGAGAACGATCCTCGTTACGAACGAGTTCGACTTGACGGAAGAATTCCAATACAAACCTTGGACATATTTTCTCGTTAATTTCGAGAAGACATTCCAATCCTATGGTTCGGAAGGAGGTATTGATACCTTCTTCGTATTGTAGAGGAGTGTCGACAATATGTCCTTCGTGGAAGTGACGGGTTTCGAGATTATTGAACCCACGGACATGATTGCCAGGTGTGTTGGGCTCAAGAGAGATGTTAGGAGTGTAGACGCTAGTGAGTGAAAAATCAAACTCATATTCATGCGACATAGCGAAACCTATAGGAAAGAGAAGTTAATAGGATGTGACGTATTACGGGTAAAACAATGATTTCCTAACGTTTTTACAAGATGTTTATTAATAATGACATTTAACTCACTTAATGTTTAACATTCTAGTAGAACATTTCTTTTAGGAAGAAAGTGGTTTTTATTTTGCATGAAAAATCTGTTATCCAGAAGGACGGTTCCCACGGTTCCTTTCTATCAGGGATCCGGCTAGCATATCTACAGGGATTCGTGGATCTGTGGTAACAGAAGCAGATTTTTGATAAAAACATAGTTTTATGGTTTTATACCAAGATATGTGTATTTCTTTTAGCATGTATTAATGGTTTCTAATGTACCACGAAAAGATACGAAAAATAAAACATAAAAAATGTGAGAAAACACATTAAGATAATAAACTAGATAAACTAGTAATATTTCATTTCAATGCTAAGAATGATACAAAGAATTGGGTATATAACCTCAATGTAGATTAACAACACAAAGTATATGTCTCCGTATGAGAACTTCATCATAGGGAACACAAGAGCGATGAGTGTTAAGGCGATGAGCACGAGGGCGATGTAAACCATGTTGATGATGAACCTTCTTGGTCTTGGTTTGAGATGAGATGAGATGAGGAGGAAGATGAAGTTTTGAATGAGAGGTAATTTTTGAAAAGTGGAAGATTTGAAAAGTGGGGATTTGATAGAGTGGACGACGGAGGGTCTATTTATGGGGAAGGAGAAATTTTTGAGATTTGTGTTTTGTTTTATTTATTAGAAAGATTTTTTGATTAAATGAAATATAACACAAGTTTTATATACCACGACTTTAGATGAAAAAGTAACACGTATGTGGGAAAAGGCTTCCTAATGAAGCTACATGTAATACATGTATATGCACAAAAGATAATCATATAAATGCCTATGTAAGCATACTTATTTATCAAGCTAATATTATTTACAGATAAGTAGAAAGTCATACCTCTAATGCACTTAGGAATGTCTTTACAAATGACACAACAAATGTCAATAGACAGTTCCGGCTCCTTTGTGTTTAAGATACCTTCTTAGGGAAGGTATTCTTGTTACCAAGTGATTCCTATGACTTGGTAGGTATGATCTTTAACTAAGCAACATGACAAAGAGGATTAGTGCAATTAAATGAATAATAAATAATAAGAAAAATGTTGTCATCTAATCAACATCCAAACAAAGAGTTTTAAAAGACATGATGTTTGTTTTTATGAAAAACCTTCTTTGTAGTTTTCAAATAACCATGGATCGTATCAAGTTTTTAAAGTACAATATACTTTACGAAACTTGGTAACGAAGCTCTGATGCCAATTGTGAAAAACTAGAAGGGGGGGGTTGAATAGTTTTACCAATTAAAACTTCCTTTTAAACTATTTAGATCGACTTATGTCAATCTATTTAGATGTGTGTTGGATATTGATAAACAAACATATAGAAATATAAATATATAATGAAAAGATAAAGAGTAAGAAGCACAAAACCCCAACGCGAGTATTTATAGTGGTTCGGCTACAAGGACACCTTCCTTTCCCTACTCCACTCCTCGAGTCACCTACTCGAGAGTTCGTAATCACTACACAACACTGACTCCTTATGGTAGAGAAACCTTCACAACGTGCCCTACTCTTTTTACGGTACTAGGCTAACCACCGGGTTCTTTCACACCAAGGTGAACCACACCTATCACAACGTCGCCTACCCTTTATCCGGTACTAGGCTAGATACCGAGTTCCAATACAATGGAGGAACTACTACCCAACACTACACCAACGACTAACCCCAAAGGAGACCAACTCCTTATTACAACATCATCAAGGATATCAATATCCTTGGATCCAATACTAATCTATCTTGTACATCGAAACACACCATATCGAATGTACATTTTAGGCACCTTTCACTAATGCCTTTAACTAGATCTTCAAGACACCTTTCACTAATGTCTTGTGACTTGACTTCTAGGCACCCCTTCACTAATGCCTACAATACGGACGATCGACACCTTTCACTAATGTCTTCGTCTCGACACTTGAGACATCTTTCACTAATGTCTTCAACACTACACTTCTTAGAGAAAGAACCATCAACAAGATAACTTCAGTAGTCTTGATGATGAGGAAGCATGGCAACTCATGGACTTGAGTTTGCTTGACTTCAAAGGTGGTGATCTCGCCTTTAAGAGGAACCTAGAGAATCACACAAAAACAAAACTACAAACATAGATCACTTGGATCTGGGATTAGAGAGTTTTTAAGTCAAGGAAAAAGTATGTGAGAAAGGGGTGAGAAACAATGAAGAAATGGCTCACTATTTATAGAGAGAAAAATGCTACTGTTCCCCGGATCCCTCCCTCAAGGGATCCGTCTAGCGTAAAGCTAGGAATCCGTGGGACGCTCCTCTTTACCCATGGGTATTTTGGTCATGGGTCATGGGTCATGGGTTATGGGTTGATCCATGGGTATTTCTTTAGATACAATGTATCTAATGAGTGCAATGTATCTAGTCAAGTGGGTATGGGTCAATATCATGGGTTATGGATATGCTCCATGGGTTGTAGTTATTTACCCATTTATAATACATACTAGTTATGTATATATTTGCCCGATATGTAAACACTAGTTGTTGTACATATGTATTACTAAATCATAAAATCACTTATACTAGTTTCAGTGTTTTATGTGAAAACGTAAGTTTGTTAGAAAATTATTGGCTCAAACAATTTACGTATTTTATTTGTTTCGTTACAATGATTTTACGTTTGTTATCGACAAAACATTAGAAGATCGTAAAATATAAATAAACGTTTTTACGGCTTATTTGTATTAACAAAACGTATGAATAATGAACGAAAACGTATGAAAACGGACGAAAACGTAAGAAAATGGACGAATATGTGTGAAAACGGACGAAAACGTAAAAACAAGTATGAAAACGGACGAAAACGTATGAATAATGAACGAAAACGTAAGAAAACGGGCGAAAACGTATGAAAACGGAAGAAAACGTATGAAAGCTAAGAAAAAAACGTGAATTAAAAAAAACGTGAATAGCGCGAAATTAAAAAAAAGGCGAGTTTTAATAAAAACGTGAATTAAATGAAAAAGACAAAAAAAAAATGAATAAAAAAGAAAGACAAAATGACAAAAAAAAAAACATGGACTTAGGTTTATCTAATAAATGTTAGGGTAAAATACACCGTTCGTCCCTAACCTTGTACACACGCATCACGTTTAACGAAACTTGGGCGTTTTCATCGCTGAAGGTCCAAAACATGGGTTTTATACTCTAGACAAGTCCCTTGACCAGGATTGCCAAAGTCAACATGAATTTTCTGGGTTTACATCGAGGGTATAATAGACCATTCACAATTTTAACATGCCATAGTTAAAATCTAACTCAACCCTCAACCCAGGGACCAAATGTGATTATGACTATGCAACTAGTCGTTTCTTCCCTGATACGCTAGCATTTAATTTCGCGCGAACCAATAAACCCACCCAACAAACAACTTTACCAATCATAATAACACCCTTATCCAGAAATGATCAACTGTATATCAAAAACCTAATCTAAATCCTCATTTCCAGAACTCAAAAGACCAACCCAACTTCCAACAATACCATGTCGATCGATCGTATTAGCAACATGCCAGATATAGTGATCAGTAACATTTTGAATCGGTTGCCTTTGTTAGAAGCGGTGAGAACCTCTAGTTTAGCGAGAAACTGGAGGTCTAAGTGGACTTTGCTCACCGATGTCATAGTTGATGAGGATTTCTTTTATTATTTAACATATGATTTTGATGGGAGGCTTGTTACTAGAATCTTAAATCGGCTTATGGGTCCCATAAGAAAGTTTGTCTTCTCTGTAGAGCCAAGATCAATGCTTGGAATAGAAGACTTTAATTATGAAGAGATTCGTGATTGGCTTTTGTTTTTGGCTCGGCATGGAATTGAGGAGCTGATTATTAGAAACTGGTATGGTGAACGAGTTACGTTCCCAACCCAACTTTACTCTCGTATGGAGTTGAAACATCTGGAACTTCATGTTTGTGCTATGGCTACTTTGGAATATTTTCATGGCTTTCCAAATCTATTGAGCTTAGAATTGATTCATGTCAATTTTCTAACCGGTACAGTTTGGAAGTTTATTGCTGGTTGTCCCTTACTTGAGTCTCTTAAAATGAATCGTCCTACTACAAACGAGATGTGACTATGGGATATTGCAAAACTTAGGAATTTGAAGAAGTTAGATTTGTCATTCGGTCTTTATAATGTTGTGACGACAATCACAACATCCGATTTCTTTCACCTGATGATGACGAATAGTCTACATTCGGGTCACGAACCAGACAAAGGACCGCTATTAGTGAGTCCAGCACGAACTGGGCTAAAGCTGATAAGTGTTTAGGCTCACGAAGGCCTAAACCTAAAATCATTTATGAATATCGGATATCTCCTAACTTTGGGGATAATTGTTTACCAACCGATTTAGGCGGGATACGCCGAAGGTTGGGGAATACGAAACCAACAAGGATTTCGCGTGTATATAATGGGAATCCCATCCCTCATTAAAGGTACGATTTACAAACCCTAATTCTCAAATATACCCGAAACCGATTACGTACTCTCACGCCGGAGGATAATCGTGGGAAACAATCCCACGGTAAGCCTAACGGTGTCTTTTGTTTTCTTAGTGCGCATGTCTCAAGCATTAAGATCTAATTGATACGGAATCAGAACCCAAATAAGGAACGCCCAACTTTTGTATCAACAAGTGGCGCCATCCGTGGGACCCAACACTAAGAACTAGAATGACGAAACAAGGAAACCAAAACCAGTGATCGCATAGCGACTTACAAGGAAAGAAACAACAAAGCGGATCAGCCTCTAAGCAAGCCTCTGGGACAACCAGCGTGGCTAAAAACCAAGGCTCAGATCTGATCTTCCCAATAGTGGAACCGCGCACGGGGACAACCCATGCCACCACAACAACAACTAACGTGGAGAATCCGCCACGTAACCTTTTCACCACTCCCCTACCAGAAAAAGATCTCACAAAAACACCAGGCGCACCTCTTCGAAACCGGAGCCCAGATGTCGAAACAGATGCTCTAGCGCTGGAAGGAATTACGCATGAGTTAGCGCCAAGTAACTTCGTATCTCAAAACTATGAAGCCTTGGCCGCCCTTATGCAGGAGGAGGCAAGAAAAAGGTCAAGTCAGAGCTTGAAATCCCGACTAAACTTTGACACAGAGTATGAGGTATCTCCATCGCACCTTCAGAAGGAGAGGCGCGAGAAAGATAGCCGCAGACCTCCAGTGTTTACCAGGATTTGGAAGAGAGTTGAGGATGATGCAGCAGCTGAACTGCAGTACCTGGAAGAATCTGAAGAGGACGGATGGCATACCAATATCCACAATAGGCTTGGAAGCCGCAAGGTTCATGACAGACTGGGACGACGACACTCCCCAAGTGGAAGCCCTTCAAGCTCGATTCTCGAAGACAAGAGGCGTAAGCGAAAGAGAAGAAGTTCATCCTCCGAGACTCCTTAGACGGTCGGCGCAAGCACCGACAAAGGAAACCACGCTCTTGTGATTCCTCGGACAACGGGATAGCGAAACGGGACACCGGAAGTCCAGAGGAAGATATCGCGGCCGGAGGAGGAAGATCTATCTCTTCCCCGGCGCCGCCAAAAGTGGATGCGTTCACTCGGCGCATCAGTGATTTCTTAGAAAATAAGATAAGGCGCATGCCCGCCAATGTGAAAACCTATGATGGAACAAGTGATCCAGATGATCACCTAAAAATTTTCGAATCAACTGCTACCAACGAAAATTGGCCACAGCCTGTGTGGTGCCATATGTTCAATTCCACATTAGTGGGTAATGCACGAAACTGGTTCAGCAAGCTTCCACGCAGGAGCATTAACGGATTTGAAGAATTGCGAAAGGCGTTTCGCCTGAACTTCACTCAAAGGAAAAAGTGCGCCAAAAACCCATTCGAACTCGCTAGAGTAAAACAGCGCCAGGGGGAATCTACAAGCGCTTATGTGGAGCGCTTCAAAGATGAGTGCATACAGGTTAAAGCATGCCCAGAAGTACTAAAGATCCCATGGTTTATGAATGGGATCAATAACCCAGAACTCATAAAAAGATTAAACGACAAGATCCCCCAGACCTTTGATGAACTTATGAAACGGACAAGGTCCTTTATCCAAGGAGAAGCTGCTGCGGCAGATAGCAAGAAAGGTTACTCCAGCTACAGGCCACAGGAACAACCTCGGAGACAATCCACTGACCAAAGTAGTAACCGCAACAGGAATTACCGCACCCAGGGAAGCGGACGAGATAATGATAAATACACCCCGCTAACCAAAACTCCAAAAGAGATATTCGTGACAGAAGGTGAAAACTTTCCGAGGCCCCCACCAACGCGACCCAGAAGATCGCGCGCGGGGAAGCGGATATCGCGACTATCATGGACAAAAGGGCCACACCACCAATGAGTGTGTTCAATTGCGCCAACTAATTGAAAAACTGGTAAAAGAAGGCAGATTGGAACACCTAGTCAAGAACATCAAGGAGGGAAAAGATAGGCAGAAGACGGGGAGCAAGAAAGAAGCACCCAAAGATAAGGCTGACACTATCTACATGATACAATCATGGCAGCGAGTAACTAGGCAGAAGGTCAGCTAGAAATTTTCTCGTGGAAGTGAAATCTCTTTCCCCACCTTGACTGCAGACAACGCAGTGGTAGAGCCGCTCACCATTGAAATTAACGCGGGGGGTCACGATATACACCGCATGTATGTTGATGGAGGAGCATCGGCAGACATAATGTACGAACACCGCTGTTTCAAGCGATGCGACCGAGATACGCACTGTTATGCCCGCCATGACAGCCTGACGGTTTTACAAGAGAAAAGATATGGCCTATGGGGCAAATACGCCTACTAGTCAGGGTGGGTAATAAAGAACATTTCGAGACAGCCTGGATGAATTTTATGGTGATAAAATCCCCTTCGCCATACAATGGCATTATCAGAAGACCAAGGATATCAACCATGAGCGCAGTACCGTCTACAGCACATGGGATGCTCAAATTCCCAGTGGAAGGTGGTATTGTTACTCTCTACAACGCCACTGTACCACATAGAGAATGTAACACGATTACAGGTGAGACGACACCCATTCCAAAACAGTGCGCAACCAAAATTCCAAACCTGAAGGTTGCAATTCACCCTGATTACCCAGAACAAGAAATATCAATCGGAGGATCGCTGTGGATAATGGCAAGGCAGCCGTATGTGCACTCCTGCAAAATAACCTGGATATCTTCGCATGGGAACCAAAGCACATGACTGGAGTGCCACGCTCGATCACAGAACACAAGCTGAGAATCCGACAAGGATACTTACCAACACGCCAGAAGAAGCGCGGCCAAGCTCCAGAGCCCGCGCAAGCGATTCTGGCAGAAGTACACAAACTTGTGGAGGCAGGTATCATGCGAGAAGTCTACTACCACGACTGGATTTCCAACCCAGTAATGGTGAAGAAGAGCGACGGTAGCTGGCGGATGTGTGTAGACTTCACAGATCTCAACAAAGCATGTCTACAAGATTGTTACCCACTACCAGAGATAGACTGGAAGGTAAAGTCTTTGTGTGGATACCCACTTAAATGCTTCCTAGACGCATACAAAGGATACCACCAAATCCAGATGGCTAAGGAAGATGGGGAAAAAACGGCCTTTCATACAAGCCAAGGCGTCTACTGCTATACTAAAATTCCCTTTGGCTTGAAGAACGCAGGCGCCACCTACCAGTGGTTAGTAGATAATGCATTTGAAAAACAGGTGGGCCGCAACCTAGAGGTTTACGTTGATGACTTGGTCATAAAAAGCCATACTGAGGATGAATTGGTGCGCGACATTGAGGAAACATTTAGGACTCTCAAAAAGATCAACATGAAGCTAAATCCTAAGAAATGCACTTTTGGCGCTACAGAAGGCATGTTTCTGATACCGATAGAACCAGATGGCATTAAACCATGCCGAGAAAAACTATAGGCGGTCATCGAACTTCCATCACCGCAAGACGTTGAAGGAAGTCCAATCTCTCAATGGAAAACTGGCCGGCCTAAATAGATTCTTGTCCAAATCAGCAGACAAGTCACTTCCTCTCTTCAAAACACTCAAGAAGTGTATCAAAAAGGGAGATTTTCGCTGGACTACGGAGGCAGAAGAAGCCTTTATACAGCTTAAACAACACCTGGCAACGCTCCCCACACTAGTCGCACCCCGACCAGGGGAAGAATTAATTATGTACTTATTTGCGACTCATGGAGCAACATGCGTACTATGACGGATAGGAATTCAGTACAAACACCTGTGTACTTTGTAAGCAAAGCGCTTAAGAAAACGGAGATTAATTATAGCGCAATGGAGAAGTTGGTCCTGGCGTTAGTGTTCGCCGCCAAACGGCTGTGCAGGTACTTCCAGGCGCACCCCATAGCAGTGATCACAGACCAACCGATCAAGCAAATCATCTCCAAACCCGACGCGTCAGGACGACTACAGAAGTGGAGTGTGTTGCTAGGTGAGCATAACATCTCCTACAGACCACGTATTGCAGTTAAAGGGCAGATACTAGCGGACTTCATTATCGAAAAACCAGATACTGAAGACTTATCTTCACAAGGCAAGGTGGCAATACAAGACCCATGGATCTTATTCACGGATGGATCTTCATTCGTGGATGGGTCAGGAGCAGGCCTTATACTCACAAGCCCAGAAGGGACATAATTCACTTATGCACTGCGTTTTGAATTCACCGCGACAAACAATGAGGCAGAGTATGAAGCCCTAATTGTCGAACTACGCATAGCAGCTCGAATGGGCATACGCAACCTAGAAGCAAATGTGGATTCTTGGCTAGTGGCCAACCATGTGTTGGGCGAGTACGTGGCTAAAGAAGAGAACATGATCCAATACCTAGACAAGACCAAATCACTAATTAAAAGTTTCGACAGGTTTACCATTAAGCAAGTCCCTAGGGGGGATAATCGAAAGGCGGATGCGCTAAGCAAGATTGCATCCACAAGCTTTGCACACCTGTCAAAACAAGTATTGGTGGAAACGCTGAAGAACAAGTCCATCTCAGAGATGGAAATATCCACAGTAATAGAGGAGGAAGGACCTACATGGATGACACCAATAATGGAATTCATAAGTAAGGGTGTATTGCCCCAAGAACAGAAAGAAGCCCGAAGAATACGGTGCACAACACAGAGGTTTGAACTTCGAGACGGTGTACTATATCGACGCTCCTTTCTGCAACCATGGCTCCGTTGCGTCGGCCCCCTACAAGCAAATTATGTGCTCAGGGAAATCCACGCCGGTTCATACAAAGATGCATTCGGGACCACGGTCCGTAGTGGCACGCGCTTTACGGTCAGGATACTATTGGCCCACCATGCACCGTGATGCGCGTGAATTAATAAGAAAGTGCGGCGACCGTCGGTTCATAGACCCGTTCCGCACCAACCACAACAGAGCTAATGCCTATCACGGCGCCATGGCCATTTTACAAGTGGGGTATCGACATTGCATGTCCCTTCCCCGTTGCAGCAGGAGGATTGAAGTTTCTTATAGTGGCCATAGACTACTTCACTAAATGGATCGAAGCAAATGCAGTTGTAACGATTACGGGCAATCAGGTCAAACGCTTTATTTGGAAAAATATTGTATGCCGCTTCGGACTACCTGGGGAAATCATCTCGGACAATGGGAAACAATTTTTTGACAACCCCTTCAAGGACTGGTGCGAGAAGTTGAATATCACGCAGCACTTCGCGTCTGTTAAACATCTACAAACCAACGGCTTAGTAGAGCGTGAAAATCGAAGTCTGGGTGAAGGAATTAAGGCGCGTCTCGACAAGCACAAAGGAAGGTGGATTGAAGAATTATCGCATGTTTTGTGGGCACACCGCACTTCAATCAAAACTAGCACGGGAGACACTCCATTTTCTATAGTCTATGGGACAGAGGTCGTTATACCAGCCGAAATTGGGATGCCAACTATTCGCACTGCTGAAGTCAATGTCGCAACTAATGACGACGAGCGGCGTATCGACTTAGACCTGTTGGAAGAAAAACGCGAGCGCGCAGCTATAAGTGAAGCAAGATCAAAGTCAAAAATGAAGGGATACTACGATGCTAAAGTGCGAAGTGTTTCATTCAGACCAGGTGACTTCGTATACCGCGCCAATGATGTGAGCCACGCAGAAGACACAGGCAAACTTGGACCGAAATGGGAAGGACCCTATGAGGTTACTGAAGCATTAGGAACAGGCGCGTACAAGCTACGAGATATGGATGGTCGTGAACTACCACGCACATGGAACATTTGCAATCTTAAGCGATGGTATCTCTAGGAATGGCTACGGCCCAAAGACACGGACATCCCCGCACTTTAGGGAAGTGCCCAATAATTATCCGTGTATTTACATTTTTTTTACTTAGGCAATATCTTATTTATTTTCCTTCTCAAAAACTTGCAAGTCTTAATAAAACATCGCGGTTTCTAGCTAACTCCGTGATACATTCCAATTTGTTATTTTTATATACTTTATGTCTTAACATTTTTTATCTTTTTCCTATATGGCGTGCATGTATTTAATAAACCCACGATGGTAAAAGGATGAGTAAAACCTACTAAACAACTCATTGAGTAAGAGGGTTGCAAACCCATCAACATTTTTTATCTTTTTCCTATATGCATACTGTGCGCGTTTAACAACTTAGGAATCATGACACTTGACTCCTTGATATGATATTTACAGTACGCTGCATATCACACCATACACAATTATGATACGACTACTTAGAAATTATGTTTTAAATACACCGTGATTTTCATACACGACTATGAATTTCCTATATTATTCGCGCTTATGTAACAGTTTGATTCTTGGACAACAAGTAAGTTTTTTAGTCAAAGACGAATAACTAAGTACAAACATCACAAGCTGCAATAATACCAATACGCATTCAACAAAAGGAGAATTTTATTAAATACCATGCGTTCTTACAAAAAGGATATTTACAAATACAAGTTATTATCTACATACTCCTACAACGTCTAAGAGACGAATTCCCCACACAGCTTGCAGCATCCCCAATCTCGTTCAGCTTCTTCAATAGGTCGGAGTCTTGGCGCGATACCGTGGCAACGCTAACCGGTATCCCGTCAGATCTGGGGAGATGAGCTGCGCCGATACCGCACAAAATGGCCTTACCCTTAATCCCTTCCTTTTTGGCAAGTCTTGTAGCATGCGCTTCCAACACTTGCTTTAAGGGCACTTCCCTCTCCAGGGCGAAGGGATCCAAGATATCCTTGGGGCGAACAAACACAGGCACTTGGAGTTGAGATTCATCGGGTTTCAAAAAATGGTCCCGCTGTGCTTCTGCATTTTCACCGCGATGCCGAGCTAAGGTCAGCCCCTCCATAATCACCCCTATAGGATAATCCTGGTCGCGCTCTAACTCATAAATTAAGGGAAGCTCCACAGACTTCATCTTCTCCATAGCAGCCACCAGATCATCGTATGAATGCGCATTATACCCGGGCACCTTATCAGCAGGCACCTTCAACAACTTAGCCTCTTGAAGCTCCTCAACAGCTTCTGCCTTACCTCGCGCCAGCGCGCACTGAACAACTCCCCCAAAAGCATCCACTACTTCCTGCGACTCCAAGGTGCTGAGTGCAGCAAGTCGCAGACCATGGCTGATGAGCCACCTGCGCTCAGCGATAGTAGACAGGAGTTGGGGATATAACTCCTCATCATATTCCAGGCTGAGCTTGCGCTTCCAATGAACTGCTCACAGTGGCACCAAAATTTTCCAACTGCGAGACCAACTCTTCCTTGCCCTTCTCAAGATACTTCAGTGCCCAGAGACACGACGCCTTATACCTCGATGACGCAAAGACGCCTCCTCGACTTATTTGACTCATCAGCCATCTTTTCTTCAAGAAGCTTTTGGGCGCATTTAACTCAGTGTCCTCTGCTTCAACCTTGGCACTAGCCAATCTGCGCCTCCAATGATGCAATTTTTGATCCTTTTGGGCGCCCTGACTGCCTTCTCCAGAGTGCTTGGCCTTTAGCTTCTCCACCATGAGCTTGATGCGCGGCCGCCAGTACCAACTCTTCCACAATCTGATCCATTGGCGCATCTCCAGCCACCAATGGCTCAGCGCTTCGGCTGTTTGGCTCGGAAAACTCAGAGTGAACAGGACTATCTCTGGGGGGCGACTCCGAAGATTGTCTAAACCTGCACATAAGGAAAGGAATTAGTAATTATTTCTCACATAAAACAGGGGATGCGTAAAACACTTACTGTGGACCAGCGGTATCAGCCGAGGGGGGAGGCGATGCAGTGTCACTCGAGGACGATTCCACCACATGAATGACGGGGCGCTTCCTTCTCGATGAGCTCGCGCCTTCACCCCCAAGCGATCTCTTGCGCTTCAACCCTGGGTCCTCCTCCTCCTCTTCTTCCATGTGCTCAGCCACTACTACTTGTGATGGCTGCACTAATGGGGTAGGCGCCTCAGGGTTCGGCACACTTTGCAGTGGGGTCGCTTCCAGTGCGACAAATGATCTAGTTCCTGCTTCTCCCAGCTCCATTTCCAGGGTACGCCCTGCTGTAGCATCAAGAATGGGCTCTTCTTCCTCTCTCAGCGGGCGCGTCCCTACATTCACTTGGCGCGGCTTCGCCAGTTGCACGACTCTGAATAGATCCATCTCTGCGCCACAGAAGACAACAACAAACATGTTATTATAAGTATAATGGAAGAAGAAAGGCTTACATTAATAAAGTAAAGGAATGCAAAGGACGAGCACCCACCCTGGCCATCCGCTCCTAAAAAGATTGGAACCTCCTCAGGTCTACCAAAATAATTGCGGCTAATGCCCATGTGCACCAAAAATTCCTCGGGGTAGGAATTGATGGGGATGCGATTGGTGTTTATTGTATCTGCATCCTCCGCACTATAAGATCCAAGGAGGGGACGCTCATCCTTTGGCAGTGAACCCTGGGTGTAAAAATCGAAGCGCGATGGGAAGCACACATTATCGACCCAGAAAAATGTTTCTCTCCAATTCCTAAGCGCATCTAATTTTTCGGTATAACACAAGTCGCCAGCGCTTAGCGAATGATACCCACCCGTTTGACCACGTTGTGTGGTAAAACGCGCGGAAAAGGTGGATGGTCGGGTTAATTGCCAGTAAGCGACAATTAACCTAGAAGTTGGTGATTTTAGCTGCACCTATGCAGTGCAGCTGGGATATATGCAGATGGTAGTAGTTTAACACGTCGCTCAAGAATAAAGATATTGGCACACGTTGATTCAAGAACTCGAAAAAACACGTGTATACCCCTATCTTCCCTTCGGGGAAGTCCGCAATTGACGCCTTTGCACCCGGAACTTCCGGATGCACCGCCAGGGGAATATAATAATCCGAAGCAAACTCTAGAATTTCGTCCTCAGTTATGTCGGATGTGAAATCAGATAAACCTTGGACCATGGTATCGTTTTTATATACGCACGCGCGGTTAACTTTGGAATATCACTGTTTTCTTGCTGGAAAGTTTGAAGCTTTTTTAATTGTGGAAATGACTTTTACTGTGATAATCACAGTAATAAGGAGGTGAACGGTTATATAAGTTTCTTCCTCTACGCGATGAACGCCACGTGGATCCCACTATCTCTAATTGAGTGGATAGGATTTGCTGATGTGACGTGGTTACAGTTACTTTCCCCCGATTTACGAGGCATCCATTTTAAATATTTTGTCTAGATACAACGTGTATCTTTCAAGGCGGGAAACCTTTTTGGCTTCTTTGCTACGCTTCGTAGTTTTTTATTGGCTGCAGTTATTAGTCTAGCATCCGTAGTTCGTCACTGCGCATACTAGACTGGGGGGACATGATGACGAATAGTCTACATTCGGGTCACGAACCAGACAAAGGACCGCTATTAGTGAGTCCAGCACGAACTGGGCTAAAGCTGATAAGTGTTTGGGCACACGAAGGCCCAAACCTAAAATCATTTATGAATATCGGATATCTCCTAACTTTGGGGATAATTGTTTACCAACCGATTTAGGCGGGATACGCCGAAAGTTGGGGAATACGAAACCAACAAGGATTTCGCGTGTATATAATGGGAATCCCATCCCTCATTAAAGGTACGATTTACAAACCCTAATTCTCAAATATACCCTAAACCGATTACTTACTCTCACGCCGGAGGATAATCGTGGGAAACAATCCCACGGTAAGCCTAACGGTGTCTTTTGTTTTCTTAGTGCGCATGTCTCAAGCATTAAGATCTAATTGATACGGAATCAGAACCCAAATAAGGAACGCCCAACTTTTGTATCAACACCTGACAAGACTTCAAAATCTTGAGACCCTTACATTGGATTTTGATGATTGCACGGTAAGAACAATTTGAGTTTTACACTATAATTTTACAATGTTAAAGAAATGTGTAACAGTAATTAAATTTAATCTTTAAAACTTGTTGTAGTTGATACGAGAAGCTAATTCTAGGATGAATGTCCCTTTGCCCTTTGTATCCCTGATTAATCTTAAGCTGTCCGATGTCGATTTTGGGAATAATGTTATGGTATCGTTCATCATTGAAATGATTCGTGGATCTCTAAATTTGAAAATGCTGGATACAAGAGTAAGTGTAATACAGTAATGCATATGTATCAAAGAAACATTTGTAAATTGCCATGTTTGTGTATCTCAACACTATTTGATTTTTCAGGCTACAAACACGCTTAGTATTCTACATTTAGAAAAAAAAATCAATGTTGTAGACAGAAACACAATCAGCCATGGGCAGCTACAGATTGTGGTGTTTCGAGCTTTTCCTAGATCAGAGCATGAATTAACTTTAATAAATTTTATACTTGCGTGTTCCCGGTCGCTAAAGACAATCAATATCAAGCTCAGCGATAGGAGTCATGATGGGAATGAAAATATCAGGATGAATTGGGAGTTGGCTAGGAAGCTGTTGAAACTCCATCGAGCTTCCCCCACAGCCGTGGTAGAGTTCTTTTAATTGTTGTAGTTTATGTATGGGTTGAATACCCTATGACAATTCATGTTGCAAAATAGTTTTTGTATTTTGGTATTTGTTTATATGGTTTGCTTAAATTTAGCTTGTTCATATGTTGTTGTTTGTGCGTATTGTAGGTGATGCAAGTTTGACATTCGAAAGTCAAACTTCCATTTAGCATTTCAATTTGATTGTAGAAAGTAAAACTGCATTTCCAGTTTACTTTAGTTAGTCAACACTGAAAATGGTGAATGGCTATTTTCTATTTGCATTTTGACTTTGTAAAGTTAAAATTGCAAAACTATTAGTCAATATTTGTTAGGGAGTTTATTTATATGTTTTAGAAGTTTGACTTAACAAAGTCAAACTTCTAATGGTTTTGTGTTGTTTAATCTTCAACTTACTACATAACTTGGCAAATTGAGGGACCAATTGTGTATTTTAAAGTGATTATTGGGCGGGAGTTTTAAGTATGACAACGGCAACCAAGACAAATTCAGGGACCGAGTGTGAAAAAAAGTCACTATTAGACCCTTGACCGTCTCTACCCTGAGACGCTATTTACTTGCGCACACGAACCGATAAACCCATCCACCACTTTTTCCACACATACAAAATTTTCAATGGAAGATTTCCATATTTTGAATGAACTCATGGAGATTGCTGGTATGTATTTAATCTGTTCTTATATTGTGATATTGGGACTGAACTATATTAATGATGAAATATCATCTAAGTTTTATGTATTTAATCTGTTCTTATATTGTGATATTGGGTGTATTGTTTCTAATTACTATCAGAAAAACCAAACATCCCCTTGTATCAGCAAAACCAAACATCCCCTTTTATCAGCAAACCAAACACCCTCTTGTATCAGCAAAATCAAAGGCAATGGTTTATAAATATGTGTTGAAAATGCAAATGTTTAGCACTAAATCATAATGTATTGACAATGGTGTATTGTTTAGGAAGAAATTGGTATGGTGTTAGTGTTGATAGTGGGACTGAACATGCCCAATGCCTCAAATTGTAAGATCTTAAATTTTGACTTACCCAAGTCAAACAAATTTATGAAATGCCACAAATTGTAACTTGCTATTGTGGTATAACTTGGATAAATCAAACCTATTAACAAATGCACAACGATTTCAAGCAGTTACAATGCACAACCAAACATTATTACTTACATAAGAACCCAATTTTTTATTGATCGATTTCATGTTCACAACTACTACAAAGTTTTCTATCATCTAAACATACACTTAACTATACCCACAACTCTCCCTATCATCCTTTTCCTTCATTTCCTTAAGATATTTAAAAAAAATTCTCAGATTTGTAATCATTTTTCCCAAATCGTTAACCTTTGATAACTCGATGTCAGCCTCTTCCTTCTCCTTCTTAACACCCAAACCCTTTTCATTTGGGCAGTCTTCTTTCTTCAACGAACTCAACAAAGCCTTTCCCTTATCGTTTTGTGCCATTATTGTTTTTTTTGCTTTGGGTAGAATGTGTGTTGCTTGTATTTAGGGTTCAATGTTGTGTGTTGCCGGTATTAATATGGATGAAGGTTGGGTTAGATTTTAACTATGGCATGTTAAAATTGTGAATGGTTTATTATACCCTCGATGTAAACCCAGAAAATTCATGTTGACTTTGGTAATCCTGGTCAAGGGACTTGTCTAGAGTATAAAACCCATGTTTTGGACCTCCAGCGATGAAAACGCCCAAGTTTGGTTAATCGTGATGCGTGTGTACAAGTTTAAGGACGAACGGTGTATTTTTTTAATCCTCACCATTAGATTAAACTAGATGGATGGTGAGGATTTGTCCCATGGTAAGCACCAAAATATAGGTAAGCAAATGAAAATCCCTCTTTATTATATTTAGAAAAAATTACATGTTTGGTCCCTATGGTTAGCCCAAAATAACAACTTTAGTCCCTAAGTCACTTTTATTACACCAGCAATATCTAATTTTGAAACTATGCACGCTTTTGGTCCCTAAAATGGATGGACGTTTATTTGTCCCGTTATCTCATTAAATCACAAGGGTATACATGTCTTTTTCTACTTATCTTTTATAACAAAAGACACCCACCAGTTCTTGGTTCTCCCTCGGATCCTACAGTTCTTGGTTCTCCCTAAAATGGATGCACGCTTTTCTACTTATCCAAACGGATCCTAACAGTTCTTGGTTCTCCCTCGGCTTCCACCACGACAACACCAGACCTCTTGGTCGGTCATCTCCAACAACAATAACAACAACAATAATCAATCTCAAAACAACCAAAACCCGGACCCTTGGTCCTTGTTGTCCGCTTCCAAACCCACGAGACCTAACCGAACCTAGTGGTCACGGTTGGTTACCAACGCAAACATCATCCATCCAAATCCACGAATCCGAATCAAACATCACATAACATAAACAAATCGAACGTCATCCATCCAAATCCATTCAAACATCACATAACATAACATCAAACATCATCCATCCAAATCCATTCAAAACTTGTTTTCTTTGCATTTTTCCGCTTAACCCGAACCAAACAAATCGAAGCGGACTCGGAGGTCACCAAACGATTGTGAAACTCGTTTTCTCGCCTTCTTCTTCCGATCTAGGTGTGAAATGACGAAACATTAAAGTGGTGGCGCGTTTGGGTTTTTGGGTGGGTGATGGTGTGTTAGAGCGCTTGCAGAGGTATAAATGGAGAGGGAGTCAAGCGTTTAACGTTTGGTGGTGGAGGTGGTGGTGCACGCGCGGCGGTGGTGCGGTGACCGGAGGTGGCAGGCGGCGGCAGTAAGGGGTAGAGAGAGAAAGTGGGTTTGTGATGTTGATGTTGTAGCTAGGAAAGTATAAGTTAGAGTAATACCTGGGAAAATTAGACAATAAGTAGAAAAAGACATGTATACCCTTGTGATTTAATGAGATAACGGGACAAATAAACGTCCATCCATTTTAGGGACCAAAAGCATGCATAGTTTCAAAATTAGAATCTGGTGTAATAAAAGTGACTTAGGGACTAAAGTTGTTATTTTGGGCAAACCATAGGGACCAAACGTGTAATTTTTTCTTATATTTATAAATTAAGATTTTAGCAAATAATGTTCTGCAATGGTACCTTATTATAAGTAAACTAAAGTTAATGAAGTTGCTATGCATTTTGTTCCATTTCTGAATCCAAGACTCTGAAATATTCTAGACTGCAGTGACTGTTGAGAAAATAACCGAAACCGTGGCAATAGTTGTCGTGCAACAGATATAACTTAACTGTAACTAATTTGAGATTGTAAAGGGGTCCTACTGAATGAATGTTTTGGTTGTTTGAGAAAAAGTAAAGAGACGCATTGACCTTGATTCAAAGACATATGATGACATATACTACATTAACCAAGGTCGTGAAGTTGAAATCAGCAGAAATCGTTTATAGTTAGCTTATGTGAAAATGTTTTGTTCAGAAAAAAATAGCACAATACACGCCGAGTGATGGAAATCATAAGAAAGTGCACTGCAAAGAGCCAAGTAAAGGGCAAAAAACTCAAGCTATTTGAATAAGGCCATCTAAATTCCACTTGCTTTCACTTTTTCTTTATCTCTTGGAGCTTGTTGCTTGTGTATAGTAGATTGCACTTAATATTATCTATCTTATGAAAAATTGCTAATTATAACTAATAATGGCTGTCATCAAGCTATTCTTTATTCATTATTTTATGCAAAAAAGAAAACACCCTTTTATGAAAAGTTAAAGGATGATACATGAACATACAAAGTGTGCAAATTCTTCTCACTTACTAATTAATCTTACCTTATCTAGATACTTGAAAATGACAAATATATATCATAAAATTAAGATATGAGATTCAAAAGTCATATTAGCATTTTCTTTCATGCTTTCTGAAAAAAAAGCAAGTCAGGTTAACAATATCATTTTTTTTTTTTTTTTTTTATTATTTTTTTAAAACAATATGTAGCCGTAATTTTTGGATTTAGAAACCTTAAAGTTGGCCTTATCTGTCTAATCATCATTTTGTTTAAAAAAAACATGTTGCCCAACATATTTAAATACTACAAATATTCTGCAAGTTGACTTCTTTTTTGGCCTCTGTTTACATTTCCCTTAATCCTCACAATATGTATATATGTGTGCCCATTTATTAAGTTGATGAGCTTATTGAGATCAAACATAATGGTAATCACTAAACTTTATTGTTTTTCTATTCAAGTTCATAAATTTTACTCCCCTTTGAATTTCATCAATAGGGTCAATAATAAAATTCCATTATTTGTTTTCTTGTGTATTGGATCAGTTTTGGTTGATATTATGTTTTCTTATTGTGTGCAAATGTTAGGATGCTTGTATTATTGTTTTGTGTATCTGATTTTTGAAATTATTGATTTCAGGGAATAGGAGGTATGCAGGTTACAGGGTTGAAGTTGCTAGTAATTTTATGGGGTTTGTATTGCATTGGAAGTGTAATATCACATGATCAACCATTTTCAAAGATTTCAATACATGAGACTGTGTTTGCTGTTAATGATGCTGCTTATGTCAAGGCGTCTCCTTTAGTTCTTGGTTTAAAGGTATTAACATTGATCAATCTTGATTATTTCTTTATAGAATATTTGAGTTATAATTTCAATCATAACTGTGCTATATAAAGATTGGCTTGCAGTCAAAGGCTTTATTGTATGATTAAGATTCATGTTATATTTCTTGTTTGTGCATTAGATGCTGATTTTAGTATCTACATATGTCATTACTAAAGTTTGTGTGATTATTAATCCTAAAACTCTGTTATAGGGTCAAACGTCTGAATGGTTGACTTTAACATTGCACAATCCAAACCCTTCTATTGATGATTGGGTTGGAGTATTCTCGCCTGCAAATTTCAGGTATCTAAAAATTTCAAGTGTTCATTTTTCAATCAACTGTTCCCGTTTTAATCGATTAATTTGTTAAAAAGCTTTCATTTACACTGTTATTAGTGCTTCGACATGTGTCCCTGAAAGTTCAATGGTTGCTCCTCCATTATTATGCACCGCGCCTATCAAGGTTTGGTTTAGTTTAGTTGCACATTATTCTTTCACGTGTTTCTTATTTAGAAAAATGCTAATTGCTTCATTTTTCAGTTTCAATACGCAAATTATAGCACTCCTAACTACAAAGACACAGGAAAAGCATCCATGAAGTTTCGACTGATCAACCAAAGATCTGACATTTCTTTTGCATTGTTTTCTGGTGGATTATCAAAGGTTTGCTTATGGTTTTGGTTGTTTTTATTCTATCTTTTAGCATATGTTTGTAATATGTGGTTTAACTTGCATTGTGAAATAGCCAAAGCTTGTAGCAGTGTCAAATTCAGTTACTTTCGCTAATCCAAACGCACCAAATTACCCTCGTTTAGCTCAAGGAAAAGCTTGGAATGAAGTAAGTTGTGCATCTTGTTTTAGTTCTTTTACTGGCTAACATAAGTAGACAAGAACATATCAGCAGTCACTTAACAAAAGCTCTGCAGTATGTATCCGAGTCCTGGTTTGATATATGTATTTGCTGTGGTCCTACATAATCCATGTCTCAGCGCACATTTTCATAGTTTAAAGTTTCAACAAATATGATTGTTGTCTGTATGCTAGATGACTGTAACATGGACGAGTGGATATGGGATTGAAAAAGCAGAACCTTTTGTTGAATGGGGTCGAAAAGGCGAAGAAAAACAGCGATCTTTTGCAGCGACACTGACAATCGATCGAAACAGCCTCTGTGGTATGTTGATAATCTACAAAGTACAAACATCAAATTTATGTTACTTGACCCTTAAAGTCAAATTTTAAGATCCGAGGAGCAACTATTTTTTCTTCCTTATGCTTGAGCTGATTTGGTCATGTGCTCGTGCAGGAGCTCCAGCACGAACTGTTGGTTGGCGTGATCCTGGCTTTATTCATACCGGATTCTTGCAGGGATTGTGGCCAAACTCAGTGTACGTCACAGAGTTCCATATATGATAGTCCCAAAAAATGATTATTGTTCAAATGCTATTTTTGAAGAATTTCTATTTGCTCTTTTACGGCCAAAATATTGTTTTCCATTAGCTCTTTATACTGGCATGAACTTTGTACACCAATGAAATGATTTTGGCACTTGAAATTCAAAGGTCAAACCATTTCCTTTTACAGTTTTGCTAGATAAGTGAAAGTCAAAGGTCAAATCATTTTCTTTTGCTAAATAACTGGTGCTTCAAAGTGCTAATAAATAGTTGAGTACTCCATCCATCCTATAGAACTTGTAATGTTTGACCGAGAAGACAATTTAAGAGATATGTTATAAACAAAATACTCTGTATCTTCAGTGCCCTCTTAATAATGACACTAGGAAACATCAATTTGTTGCAATGGACACATAAGTAATTTAGATTATTTAATATTTATGATACCATATATCAAATCCTTATTTTCCAACTTCTTTCCCCAGGTACACCTACAAACTTGGCCACAAACTTTCAAACAGTACAATTATTTGGAGCCAAATCCGCCAGTTCAAATCATCTCCTTACCCCGGTCAAGATTCATTACAACGCGTGATCATTTTTGGAGACATGGGAAAGGTAGGATATTTTTTTAGAAGTTGTGGTTTGACTGTGTTAAAAGTTATGTTTAACATTTGTTTCAATATTGTAGGATGAAGCTGATGGGTCCAACGACTATAACAATTATCAGCATGGCTCACTTAACACAACCAAACAACTTACTGCAGACTTAAAGAACTATGATATAGTGTTCCACATTGGAGATATTTGTTATGCCAATGGATACCTCTCACAATGGGATCAGTTTACTGAACAAGTTGAGCCAATCGCATCAGCAGTACCTTATATGGTAGCTAGGTATGTTTTTTCAGGATCATAGAATGAGACATGCTATTTGCGCAGTTGTAATAATGAGATAGTCTGATGTTTGGGTGTTAAGCAAATTATGTTTATGTTTATCCATAGTCCATACATTAGAATCTTATTATTGCAAATACAAGTGAGAACAGTTAGTTCCAAAATGCAAATCCAAACGCTAATCTTAGAGGAAGCAGCACATTGGATAAAATACCTTTGTGCGAACCACAAAATTCTTGGTGTTAAATATGTCTTTCTTTCTTCAAATATCTGATAAATCCATGTTTTTCAGTGGTAATCATGAGCGTGACTGGCCTAACTCAGGATCTTTTTACGAGAACAATGACTCAGGAGGAGAATGTGGTGTATTGGCTGAAACCATGTTTTACGTTCCTGCTGAGAACAGAGCAAAATTCTGGTCAGCTATATTCTCATCAACACCCTTCTTTTCTTTAATCTTTTATCGTCTACGGATTATGTATCGCATCATGCATCTGAGTGCTACAGGTATGCTACAGACTATGGGATGTTTAGATTTTGTATTGCTGACACAGAACATGACTGGAGGGAGGGAACCGAACAGTATAAGTTCATTGAGCATTGTATGGCATCCGTAGATAGACAAAAGCAACCGTGGCTTATCTTCCTTGCTCATCGTGTACTCGGGTACTCATCAACTTCATTTTATGCTGAGGATGGAGCGTTTGGGGAACCCATGGGGAGAGACAGCCTTCAAAAGCTCTGGCAGAAGTACAAAGTTGATATAGCCATTTATGGTCATGCACACAATTATGAAAGGACTTGTCCCATATATGAGGTATTCTCACAACTAATGATCTTTATCAGTTAACTCTGATTTACGTAAATGTCAAAATATTATGATATTAGAAACTCAAAGGGAAAAAACACTTAATTGTTGCATGTTTTTACTTGTTTTTTTCTACTTGCAAATTAACAACCTTTGTCTTAAAGAAAAAAATGCTTCATAAGAAGACGTTGTTTGCAAGAATGGTCAACTTCATTAAGAATACGGAAAAGTATATGCAAAAAGACTTGTGCTTTCTAATTTTTGTGCAGAATCGCTGATTCTAGCATACTATAAAGTCCGGTTTAACATATTCACATAAACAATGATATCTTTTTTGCTGGAAACCGAGAAAGAGGGTGTTTGGGAATTGGGATTGCTCAATTTAGTTTGTGTCTGCTTATTACCATGGCAGAGGTTCTGGAGACTTATTTTTTTAAGCAGATAAGCAGTGCCAAACACCCTAAGATGGCTTAAAAGTTAATGCCGTTGAACAGAAGTTGTATAGCCTCTTTCTTTGTTTTGGCAATCATTAAGCTAAATGTACCTATTTTCCCTCAACTTCTCAATAGAGAATGTCTTTTCGATATATGTTGGAAGGGTATTTTAGACATTTAGCTAATCAAAATCCATTTCATTGTTTTAGAGTGTCTGCACTAGTAACGAGAAGCATGCATACAAGGGAAGCTTGAACGGGACAATCCATGTAGTGGCTGGAGGTGGAGGAGCAAGTCTTACAGATTTTGCCAACATCAACACTACTTGGAGTTTAGTGAAAGATGTTGACTATGGTTTTCTTAAACTCACGTCGTCTGACCCTTCTAACCTTTTGTTTGAGTACAAGAAGAGCAGCAGTGGTAAAGTTTACGACTCCTTCACGATTTCTAGAGATTACAAAGATATATTGGCCTGCGCAGTTGATAGTTGCCCAACCACATCCCAGACATCTTAGCTTCATACTTGTGTTTCCATGAATATTTGACCTCAAGTTACTGGTTTATTTAACTGATTCAGTTTTTTGAGTGTACAAATCTCAGTTGGCCTCTATTCTCTTGAATACAATTTAAAGAAATTCCAGAACGAAGAACCTAAGCGAACATCCATAGTATTGGCCCATTCTGGAAATTTAGTTTGTCAGGACCAGTTCTGCATATAAGCGTTTAGACCATTCTAATTGTTTCCAATCAGATAACAGATTCTCATTTTTAACATTATGTTTCAAATAAATAATAATACTTAATCGTGAGATGAAAATGAATGTTGCTTTTTCGACATGTTGTATAAAGTTAGTCGTACTTGCCTGAACTGTTTGCTGCGTTCCTTACCTATTTTGTCAACTATACTTAAGTACTTAACATGACATTAACTACGGCATAAAATCTTCTCTCCTAACACTAAGTCGATGACTATTGTCACAGCACTGGTTGCTAGTCTACTTTATAGAATAAAAAGTCTTTTCAATGTAAAACACTTGTTTATGTAGATCTGCTAGAAACATACAAGTTATCAGGGTCATTTGCACACAATACACCACAAATCTCTAGTTTTTATACAACTTTAGTCTCATCCACTAAATAAAGACACAAAGAAAGTAGGGGGAAAAATTGGCGAACGACAAAGATTCGTTGTTTAAAAGGTGTAAAACAAGCTTTACAGGTTCAAATTCGTAAAAACTGTTTTAACCTATCCACAAACCTCGGAAATTAATGAAATAGAACATTAAGATTAGCACACATAACTCTTTCTGATTAATTTGTATACATGCATCTGAATGCAAACTCTAAAAGAGGAAGAAAGTTTACTTCCAGATCTGCTGCTTAATAGCAAATTGTGTATCGTACTGACCGTACCTCATCTATGTCAGCAGCAGGGTACACTGGATTCTGCAGAGCTGCAAAAGAGGTAATTATGAACATCATGAGAATCATAAACTCATCATGTTTATCACATTTTAGAAACAGTAAGAAATTCCAGAACCCCTAAAGGCTAAAGAGGCATACATGATACAGTAGGTTGATATTGCGTTAAATAATAGGTAAAAAAAAAATAACTTATATTTCATTCCAACGAGATATGAAGCATAGATGATACAGTAGTCTGTTTTTGGTTACCAATGATATATATCTATTAGTCGGACATTGTATTCACCTCTGTGGGTCAATCCTTCTACAAGCCAAATTTCTTTCTCAAGATCCAACTTTCTGATTGTTTCATTATCTTTTTAAAACTAATAATTCAAAACCCCAAACAATGATACAGAAGTTATCATGTTGACCATTAGAAGAACTACTGTGTGATTAGACATGGTAACATCTATCATGTTGACCATTGGTGTATACAAAATTTTGCAGTAAAAGAAAAAATAATCTCATAGGTTCTAGAAATAGTAATGACATATCTTTCACCGCGAAGCTTCAACTTGTGTTTAGTATTAGTCGACTCAATGCCATCAAAGAACCAAATACATCCTTTGTTGACCAAAGAACTCTTATGGACCAAGCATTTCTTCAAGCGTTTGCGGTCATCTGCAAAGAAAATATCTCAATCGTCACCTAACGCAGGTCAAAGCTCTTACGACACGAACATATATATTTTTATATCCATGACCGTTAGAAACTGTATTAAAAGATTATTGATGAATAAACAACGACCATCTTTTTGTTTGACCTGAAACATTCTTAAACACTTTGAATACTGAAGTCTGAACACATGTTCAACAACAATTGTCTATTCACTCAACATCCTATTTTCTATCTTCAACTGAAAATCAAGCCTAACAAGCATCAAACGCAATTTCTAAGATAAAGATATAAATTTTATAAATTATAAGAAATGATCCTCTAGTAATCATGTTATCAGTTGAGTTCCTGTCCTCTAATGAGGTTATGAGGCTGGATATAACTTGCACTTCAGTCCACATCGGGTATGTTTGGCGCAATGGGTTGAGGCTGGGGCTTGAGCTTGGGCTTGTGCTTGGGCTTGGGCTTTTATTATAAGTCGAAGTTGAAATTTGTATTTTTGTAAACTTGTTTGGCAAATGGGCTTAAGCTTAAGCTTATTATTGCAAAATTACTAAAAAGGACATAATTGTTGGGATTTTAGAACTACGTTAGCCAAGTAACGCAACGAGTACGCAACGGATATGGATCTAGTTAAAGCAATTAGGTTAACAAGAAGACAGAACTGTTCAAGTATTATATGTTCATGTGTTTACAAGAAAACATAACATGTCAATAATACATTATAAGTCTTTGAATAGTTCAAAGGCCTTATATGTGTTAACTAGAAGCCATAACCATTTTACTATATGTACTTTATGTTACAAGTCATTGATTAATTCAAGGACTTTATAATTATGTCTTAACATGTTAGCATAATTATACTAACAAAAATAATCACGAACGCACACTTTTGAGTTCTATAGTAATTTCAAGTTAATTTTATACTTCAGAATTATGATCATTATCATATAACCATAATTATGTTGACTAAAACATGTTGTCAAATGTTGAAGTATCTTTACACTATATCATGACATTTGAATGTAGTAGGGCAACAAACATCTAGCATGTTCACTGTAAGTGTATTGTGTTTTCATGATTACCAAGTCCCAAGGCAGGACATATTAATACATGATAAACCCTAGAGAGTCATGGGCTTGAGCCCGTTCATAGGATAAGGGCCGAATACAAATACAATAATACTAACACACCCCCGCAGTTTGAGCGGGAGGACACCGAACACTCAAACTGTCGCGAAATTCTTCAAATAAAGCAGAAGGTAATCCTTTAGTGAAGATATCCGCAAACTGGTAGCGAGAAGGCACGTGAAGGACTCTGACCTGACCTGCAGCTACCAAATCCCGAACAAAATGGATGTCAATCTCAATATGCTTGGTTCGTTGATGCTGAACCGGGTTCGAGGACATGTAGACAGCACTAATATTATCACAGTATACAAGTGTTGAAGAAGATACCGGAGTATGAAGCTCTCGAAGAAGATTCCGCAACCAACATGTTTCAGCAACTGCGTTGGCAACCCCACGATATTCGGCCTCAGCACTGGAACGAGAAAGAGTCGGCTGACGCTTAGAGGACCATGAGAGCAAGTTGTTGCCAAGAAAGACACAATATCCAGAGGTAGACCGCCGAGTAGTTGGGCAACCAGCCCAATCAGCATCAGAATATGCAACCAACGAAGTAGTAGAAGAAGAATACAACTGTAACCCGTAATCCAAAGTACCACGAATGTAGCGCAAAATCCGTTTGAGCGCAGAGAAATGGGGCTCTCGCGGATCATGCATATGAAGACACACCTGCTGAACAGCATAAGATATATCAGGACGAGTGAATGTAAGATACTGAAGAGACCCTGCAAGGCTCCGATATAATGTGGGATTGGATATCAAACTGCCATCATCACCCAGTTTAGACTCAGTGTCAACCGGAGTCCGACTGGAATTACAATCCGCCATGTGTGCACGCCAAGAATCTCAGTAGCATACTTGCCGAGACAAAAACATACAAGAAGTGTCACGTGTAACAGATATGCCCAAAAAGTAATTTAGTGATCCCAAATCTGTCATAGAGAACTCCTTATGAAGAGTACAATAATATGTCAAGTAATCCATCGAAGAAGCAGTCAGTACAATATCATCGACATATAATAAAAGATAAGCACTATCAGTCCCATGATGATAAATAAACAAGGAGGTGTCACAGCGACTATGTATAAAGCCAATCCCAAGAGTATATGTAGCAAAACGCTGAAACCAAGCCCGAGGAGCTTGTTTCAACCCATAGAGAGATCTGCGTAACAAACATACATAATCCGGGTGCTCTGTATCACGGAAACCAGGTGGCTGATGCATGTAAACAGTCTCAGATAAATCCCCATGCAAAAATGCATTCTTAACATCAAGCTGGTGAACCGGCCAATGTCTAGAAGCGGCCAAACTGAGGACATTGCGTATAGTTCCCGGTTTCACAACCGGGCTAAAGGTCTCATCAACATCAACCCCTTCTATCTGTGTGCTGCCATTCGCGACAAGGCGAGCCTTGTAGCGACTGAGAGTACCGTCAGCCAAGTACTTGTGGCGAAATAACCACATACAGCGAACAATATTGGTGTCCGTGGGACGAGGTACAAGAATCCAAGTTTTGTTTTTAATAAGAGCATTAAATTCATCATACATAGCATTTAACCAATTAGGGTCATGAAAGGCAGCGTTATAGGAACGGGGTAAAGGGGAAACTGTAGACACATGACAAGCATAACGGGGATTGGGACGGGTAGTCCCGACACGAGAACGTGTAACCATGGGATGAACTGATGTCGTGGTTGGTGTAGGGTCAGTAACATGATGGGGGTCTTGGGAAACGGAAATGGAGATGGGAGTCGTTGGTTGTGTAGGAGGGGTGGGCGGTGGTGGGGAGAGAGGTGTGGTTGGTGACGCCACAATGAGAGAAGGTGGAGGGTCTAGTATAGGTGAAATGGGGGGAGGAGGTGAGGTTGTTGGTGTAGGATCAGGCGGGGTTGGTTGTGTTGGTGGAATTGGGGTGAGTTTGATAATGTTGGAAATGAGGTTAGGTGAGTCATCTAAGAAGTCGTAGGATGGTTTCACAGTGGGTGTGGTGGTGCCAAATGGAAAAACGGTCTCATCAAAGGTGACATGGCGAGATATAATGATTTTGTTTGTGTTTAGGTCTAAGCAACGATAGCCACGATGATTTGTGGCATGTCCCAAAAATATGGATGGTGTGGCTCGTGGTCCAAGTTTGTGGTTGGTATCTATATGAGGGTAACAAAGACACCCAAAGACACGCAAAATCGTAGTCGGGTGGGGTGCCAAACATGCGGGTAAGGGGAATGTCATTATCAATGGCACGGGAGGGTAGGATATTTAAGAGGTAAACGACCATGTTGAGGGCTTCGACCCAGTAGTTAGGGGGTAGGTGGGCTTGAAAAAGCAAGGTGCGGATAAGGTTGTTAATGGTACGAATCATGCGTTCAGATTTGCCATTTTGTTGGGAGGTGCGGGGACAGGAGAAACGGAATTGGATTCCATTGCTGTTAAATAATTTATGAAAGGTATGGTTATCAAATTCACCACCATGGTCACACTGAAATGACTTGATTTCACGATTAAATTGAGTTTTGACAAAGGTACGAAATAATGTAAATTTGGACAAAACATCAGATTTGTGAACTAACGGATAAACCCATACATACTGAGAATAGTGATCCAGAAAAATAACATAATATTTGAAACCAGACAGACTCGGGATTGGAGAAGCCCATAAGTCTGAGTGAACAATATCAAAACAACTTTGAACTAATGTAGATGAACTAACAAATGGAAGTTTCACGTGTTTGCCAAGCTGACAAGCATGACAAAGCACGGGAGAGCTCGTTTTATTACATGAAATTGAATTATTGGAAATAACACGACGTAACACTTCACTTCCTGGATGACCAAGACGTTGATGCCACGTATACTGACTTGTGAGATAAGCTTGAGGAATTGGAGAAGGCTTGGTGACATGGTAGAGATCGCCAGTGCTATCACAGCGGAGCAGCACCTGACGGGTTTGAAAATCCTTAACAGAAAAACCAAAAGGATCAAATTCAACAGTGCAATAATTTTCACATACAAACTGACGCACAGAGATTAAGTTTTTAACAATATGAGGGGTGATAAGGACATTATTTAGGTGAAGAGGTCGAAAGGGGGTTGGTAAAATGCTATGGCCAGAGTTGGTGACGGGAATAGTGTGTCCGTCACCAACTGCAACAGATGAATAAATACTCGAATTAAAAACATCACTAAGGTTATTGACCGAGTCATTTAGGTGAGAAGACGCACCTGTATCCATATTCCAGTTGCCAAGAGCTGGGTCATGAAGAGTGGGTGCGGCAAATGCATGTGGTAGAATAGTCTCTTGACCCGAAACTGCCCCTAAAGTGCCCCCCGAAGCAAACTGACCGGTCACTCTCGGTGCAGGTCCAAGAATACCCGTTGGGTTGTGAACCGTGGCTGTTGACTGACCCTGGTTCGCGAGCTGTTGGAATATGGTGGTTCACGAACAGATGCTGAATGGACTTGCTTTGAACTGGGTGCACTAGCTGTTGGACCGGTAGAGATCGACCCGGGTGCATGGACTGCTGAACGAACTGCTGTGGTGTGGACTGCTGCTGCTGTTGAACTTGTTGCGTGAACTGCATTCTTGAACTGTATAGAATGAGGGTTCACGAGCTACTTCTGAACCGTGGACTGCTGGTGGCGAGCCAATCCGGTGGACCGGTGTGATAGGCAACTGGGTCACGGCGCTTGTGGACCAGATGACGAATGGCCTACCAAAGGTGTGTTACAACCCAGTTTGGCCAAAAGGCTTTGTAGTGTTTGCATATCAGTAGGTGTTAAGGTATTGGTAGAAGATTGAGATTGAAGGGGCCCACTACCATGCATACCATGATGCAAGAATTTACAAGTAGCACCAAATCGACAGGATCCTTTGGCCCAATTTAAGCACGGTTTATTAACTTTTTCCAAGGGTGTAGATGAACGACGAGAGTTGGAGCCGTTGTTTGCTAATAAGACCAATGGTGAGGAGGGTGTGGAGTCGGATATGGTGTCGTGAGTGCGGGCTTTTAAGCGCATTTCCTCCGTGGTTAGCATAGACCTAACGGTTTTAAGATCGGGAAAGGGGTCCCGATGAGCAATAATGGTGGCGACGTTATCATACCGTGCGGGCAACCCTTCCAACGCAAAGGTTACCACATCGTCATCATCTAAACTCGAGCCAAGGCTATTCAATATTGTTGCGATGGATTCGATTTTACGAAAATAAGCATCAATGCCCATATCACCAAGCTTTAAGGAGCGTAACTCCGCTTTCAAGGCAATGGAGCGAGTCCGTTTGTTGTCGGAAAAAATGGCGGCTAGGGTTTCCCATGCTTCATGTGCCGTTTTAGGGTTTGCGACGACAAGCCGTTGTTGAAGGGTTTTGGAAATAGTCACAAATATCCAAGAAAGAAGAATTGAGTCTATTTTTAACCACTCCGCATCCGGAGGCGAAGAGGTGCTTGAGGCATCGGGGCCACTCTTGATTTCAAGGTGATCCATTAGTTGGTTTCCACGACAAAAATGGGTGAAGAAATACACCCATGATGAGTAGTTCATCTCATCCACGTCGAGTTTTACGGGGATTATGTTATTAAGGTTTGTGATAGACATTAATTTGTCGGAAAGGAGAAAAGTAGGTAGAGGGGGAGGGTCGATGATAGTCATTGTGAGGAGGAATGAATCGAATGAAGGAGGGAAGAGTGAAGTGGGAGAGGCGACAGAAGAGGAGAGCAGAAGACAGTTAGCAGCGGAAGAAGAAGGTAGGGTTTTTGAGGATCGGTATTGTTATTGCTTTGATACCATGTAACTGTATTGTGTTTTCATGATTACCAAGTCCCAAGGCAGGACATATTAATACATGATAAACCCTAGAGAGTCATGGGCTTGAGCCCGTTCATAGGATAAGGTCCGAATACAAATACAATAATACTAACATTCACGTCCTAGTAGAATCATTTTTAGAATGTAGTAGGGCAACAAACATCTCACGTGTTTAAGTCCTAGTAGAATTCTTATTTACATGTAGTAAGGCAATAAACATCTAGCGTGTTTAAGTTCTAGTAGATTTATTAGTTTTCTTACCTTGCGGTCAAGAGATACCAATAATATTGTTGTTCCTTGCATATATTTTGAGATTTTTCCCACTTTTGTAAGGTACAACATCATATTATGAAAACAAACAACGCGTGATTGATTGTTCAAACAATATGATTACGTCGTAGATATCTTAAGTAGTTTTAGAACCATAACATTTAATAAAGAAATTGTGGATTATTATTCTATAGATAACGCTACAGAAAGCGTCAGCAGGAAGGCAACGTGTTATCTTATAAAATAAAATGCAAATTTCCTTTAAGCAATGGTTGTTCATATTCGGAAAGTGATGAATTATTTCAAAGCAAGTTTGAAATGATATGGGTGACTCAAAAGAAATAAATCATGTAGCTCCCACTGAAATTAACAACATTACATGAATGTTATTTCAGTAATAAAATGCAATTGCTCCCACTGGATTTGTCAACACTGTAAGTGTTACATTTCCAGTAGAAAGCATATAGCAATTTTATATACTTTTCAATTCTCTTCAAATGCCTACGAGTAGCATGTACTTAGGTATTGAACAGAGTATATGAAGTCCTACTTATTGTAGATAATGGACTAGCCATTCTTACATTCAATTAACTTAAAGTTTTAGCATGCAATTCCTCCTTTATTGTCTACAAAGCCCCTAGGGTAATTAGCACTTTAGTAATAATAAGAGTCTAAGAAAATTACCTAGCGAATATTCTAGTAATTTCTTTACTCTTTGCGGTTTAAACTCATACATCGTGACAAGTGCAGGATGTCATTTATTTTGGTAGCTATAAACACAATATTTTCTAGTTACACAAAATATTCTATCTTTCAATAATTTCTAGACCACAAAAGGGTAATGAAAGATTATTTGTGAGTTTAATAGTTTGTAATCCTATCTTAGTTTGTCAACTAAGGAGAAAAGATAGGAATAAGTCTCACTCTTCTTACCAGGAAAAGAGACTAAGTTTGTCTTTCAAAGAGAAACAATTTTGTTTACGAATTATGTTGCAATAACACAATTAATCAGAACATAGAAAGTTCAATAATAGTATTTTCGATAATTACATTCTTAAAAGAATTAACTACCCAATTAATTACTAATTAAGACTAAGATCCATCTTGCACTCCCACTTAATTACCAAATGTCTGACCAGGGCGTAAAAAAATGGAACAAGAGATACGCGACGAGCGTTAATTGCATAATGCAACTCTTAGATTTATGAGACTGATCAATACATTAGTAGACAAGTAGTAATGTCATGAGCATGTTTAGTTCTCATCTTATGTCTCGGGTTCAAGGTCTGACCAAGCCAACTCGAAATAAGTAGACCAAGTATGAACGTGTAAAAATAACCAAAGGTCTGACCTAAGCGAAATAATCACCATGGGTTGGAAAGGCCCTGAGGTCTGACCAGAGAAGTCAATCCAAATGCACGTGTACATAGTTGGATGTCATAGACTTAAAATTAACAAATAGGTATGCACATAAATGTGGTAAAGTGCGTGTACAAAGAAGCATGCAAAACAATTTTGTAACACTAAGTTTAAAAACTTTTGGTAATGACACTGTAGTGATCATCATGGTTCACGGTAGCTCCAATCGAACGCACAGGGAGGCAGATGACCAGGTAAGCGCTGAAGCAATAACCTAGACATCCTTGCGGTGTGACTGCGCACCTCTTTAAACCCCCTTTTTAGTATTTTCTAGTGGGTGAGCCGTACATCCCAACTTTCCATAGCGTCTAGTTTTTAAATTCTTGAAAACGTGTTTCAATATATTAGGTCACTTTATTTAACAAAAACGATTTTCCACGAAACAAATAGCAGGTCACAATGAGCATGATATTTCGGCGTGTAAATAAAGACCAATATTGATGTTATGATTACGATATGTATTATTTCATATTGCATACAATTAGGTGTCAAAAACAAGTAACAATTTATGCACATACGGAATCACAAACATATAAACATAATCAATATATAAACACATATTGTTCCGAGTTATCTCGCGAGTCTTCCCCAAAAGGAGAATCATAAGACCGTCACTAGGTACGAAACCTAGATCGCCCCAAACATCACAAAAAGCAATTGAGTGGGTCTTGTGGCCGGAAAACACATAAAAAGCATGGCAATCTTAATTAACAACTAATTACGCTCTTTTATGTATTTTAATACACAATATGTAATTCTAATTATCAATATAATTCTAATTAACAATTAATTAATTCCAATTAACATTTAATTCTAATTAATATTTAATTCTAATTAACAATTCCTTCTAATTAACAATTTAATTTAATGTGTGTGTGTCTTGTTATTTTTTATTAATAATTTGACAAGTATTGCATATAGTTGTCAAAACAAAAATAAAACGAATAACTAAATTAGTTTCAAGCAACATTTTAAACATGTTTATTAAAAGAAACGTGTAACCCATAATTGCAAAAACGAGATGACTCGTGATGCCACTGTTGGGATTTTAGAACCACGTTAGCCAAGTAACGCAACGAGTACGCAGCGGATATGGATCTAGTTAAAGCAATTAGGTTAACACATATTTAATAAACAATTAATAATAAAATGTAAATTAGAAAACTAACCTTTGGCGATTAATGCACGCAAGTGAACGAACAAGAATACCAATATGAAACCCAAGTATCTAACGTAGATACCTCTACGAGTATCACACACAAACACGATAACCGAATACGTTCGATAAAGAGCTAGTTGAGAACATAAAACAATCAACCCTTGAATTCACTTGAATAGCTCGAATAAGAAAACCCCAAGACCAACTTACTTGCTCCTTTGTCCGAGAACTAGAATCTGCCAAACAAGCAGATAATATAACACCCGATATCGGACAAGATATGTCCGATATATACACCCTTGTTTTGTCCGAAATCATGCCAATGAGCAGAACCAGAATTCATGTTATATACATGTTCGATCAGGAACTTAATAAACAAGAATTTCAAAACAATTAAAACTCAATACTTCTTGGATCAATATATAGATGCAAGTTTGGAGTTTTAAGAACAAACCAAACTAGAACCAAATTTGTTTAATGTAAACGATTGGGTAGAACTGATTGGTGAATCGATCACATAGGTAAGTTTAGGGATTATATTTTAGTCGTATATTGCATGCACATAAGTTGTAGGGTACGTTTTGTTTTATAGCAAAAATAAACTACCCTTTGTCTTGGACTTATTGCTTGATCAACAAGCAAAAACCAATCCAAAACCCACTGCCCGATCAGTTAGAAGCTCAAGGCCCAAGGCTGCTTCAAATTCGACCCAAGTCCATGAAAACTGTCCATGGGTCGTTTAATGAAAACGGGTCAAGTTGCATGCATATCGGGTAATATAATTCAAGTATAAATATACGTTTGACACGTACTCTCGTGTTTATCGTGTGTGCCGCCATAGGCTCACACACTTTTAGCGTGTATGCGTGTTTTCAACTTTCACAAACCAACAATAATTAAATGAGTTTTTGTAAATGTTAGATATTTTTATGGGTAAATAAGTGATTTATTGTTCAAAAGCCCCTGACTAAAGTTTTTAGCCCATTTCATAGGGCTTAAGTTTTAAGCCCTTTTTAGGGGCTTATAATTTCATAAGCCCATATGATAAACGAGACTATCATGTGCCACCACACATTACCAAGTTCTAATCTCACTAACTCCATCGAGATCTCATTAATAATCTTATTCGCATCAAATCGGCTGGTTTATGAATAATCAATAATCTGATTTAGTACTATTTACAACCTAACTTTTTCCTCATAAAATGAAATACTTTTTCCTGCACTCCCTCCGTGGCTCCGTGCGAAAATAAATATGCACTTTCAAATAGCACAAAGTTTTAAAATCAATCATACACAAAATGAACACTTAAAATAAAATTTTAGACATTCATTTTGAGAAGAGTGTCTAGAATAAAATCTTGCATAAGTCACCACAATGACATAATCTATTGGAAGAAAATAATTCATTCTTTAAGTCATGCTATATTTAGAAATCTATTGGTCACATGATTGTCCACGTCACCTTACCAGTCCACTTGGTATGCTGACATGTCAACTTTTCACACTTTCCTAGTCATTTCCATTGGGCCGCCACCTTGACGACTAGCTACAGAGGTCAAATTCCTGACTCTTGACAATCCACATACGGAGTATATTCATAAGTGGGTCCCACTGACCCCACTACACCGTTTGCAGTAAATGAAAAACACAGACATAAAACACCCACATAAATCAATCCCATGTTTCACTCACCTTAAATTCCCCCAAAAAAGCCATAAATTTATAAACTCTATAACCTCAAAAACAATAAAGTTTTCATTTTTTTCATTTGGGTATTTGTTTTTCATTTTCTTTTTATAAAAAATCTTAAATTTATAAACTTTATACAATTTTCATAATAATAGTAATGTTTCATTCACCCTTGAATTCCCAAAAAAAACCATAAATTTATAAACTTTATAAAATTTTCAACCTCAAAAATAATAAAATTTCATTTTTTTCATTTGGGTATTTTATTTTCACAATCTTTTTATAAAAAAAATTTGTAGGTATGTTTGCAATGAGGAAATTAATCCTCATTTTGCTATCTTTATGTTTAGTTTCTGGAAAAAGTGTTGACTTTTCTGAAAAAAGTCAACTCTTGGAGTTGAAGAAGGGTTTTGTTGACCATCATAACATGCTTTCAAGCTGGAAAGCAAGAAACAAAGATCACTGTAGTTGGTTTGGTGTCACGTGCAACTCACGTGGGAGGGTTTCTGAGATAAGTGTATATGGAGGTAACTTTGCTCATGCTAGTTCTTGTTTACGTGATAAGTATTCTCATCTTGCATTGCATAGTTTTGGTGTTGTTAGAAACTGTTCTGAGTTAAAAAGAGGTGTTTTTTTAAGTGGTGTGTTGTTGGATGTTATTGGGAGTTTTTTGGAGCTTCGGGTTTTAGCGCTTCCTTTTAATGGATTTAGGGGTGATTTGCCAAGTGGGATATGGGGTTTAAAGAGTCTTGAAGTGGTTGATATTGAAGGGAATTTGATGAGTGCTAATTTGTCTATGGTTAGTTTTATGAAATTGAAGGGTTTACGAGTTTTGAATTTGGGGTTTAATAGGCTATTTGGGTTTGTTCCTAAGTCGCTTTCGGAATGTAAAGATTTAAGGTTTTTGAGTCTTGCTGGGAACCGGATTGGTGGGTCTTTTCCGGATTTTCTTGGTAACTTTGTGAAGTTGAAAGGGATTAATTTGGCGTTGAATTGTTTTAATGGGTCGTTACATGATGAGTTTTGGAGTACGTGTGAGGTTCTTGAGCATGTGGATTTTTCGGGGAATTTGTTGAGTGGTGAGATACCTAGAAGTTTTGGGAAGTGTGGTAGTTTAAGAACAATGTTGCTGTTTTCAAATAGGTTTTCGGGTGGTCTTCCTTTTGAAGTTGGTAATCTTAGAATGCTTGAAGTTTTAGATGTTTCTAGAAATAGTCTTGTTGGTGTTATTCCCCCGAGCATTGGGAACTGTGTTAAGTTATCCGTTCTTGTCCTATCGTCTCCTTTAAATGGTGATCATAAAGATGGTAACTCTTTTGCAAGCTCAGTTCCTTTGCAAATCACAATGCTACCAAATTTAGAGATACTTTGGGCACCAAGTGCAAATATTGTTGGCGGATTTCCGAAGAAGTGGGGTGATTGTCGAGGCTTAAAAATGGTAAATTTGGCTGGTAATCATTTAAAAGGCGAGATCTTGCGTGTTTTTTATAACTGCCCGAATCTTCATTTTCTTAACATTAGCTCGAACAAGATCAGTGGAATTCTTGATGAAAAACTTGGTGTTCGTTGTATGACAGTATTTGATGTTAGTAAAAATCTCATGTTTGGATCCATCCCAAATTTCCAAAACACAGCATGTCAGCGTTTAAACTTCTCCCAACAGTCTAACCACGTCACTTCATATCTCTCCTACTTTGCTCATACAACTCGTGTACAAAACCGTCTTCCCTTATCCTGGTTTACGCCTGCCATAATCCATGATTTTAGTCAAAATAACTTCACAGGCTCAATCCCGTTACTTCCTATGGTTTCAAGAATCAGACCACACAAAAGAACTGGTAAAAAGTTCGACTATGCGTTCCTAGCTGGCGGAAACAAGCTGTCGGGGGTTTTATTTCATGATAACATTTCCAAAAACTGCAATGATCTCAATGGGTTTTTCTTAAATGTCAGCAGCAACGTCATATCAGGTGGAATTTCCCCAAACGTCGGTGTAAATTGGGAATGTATGAAATTCTTGGATGCATCAAGTAACAAGATTTCAGGTCAGATTCCAAAGAGTCTCTTAGATATTAAAAATCTAACGGTGCTTCTTCTCAACAACAACAATTTATCCGGTGAAGTTCCTTCGCGCTCTTCACATTTAAAGTCCCGTGTTAAGTTCAACTTCTCTTTCAATAACTTATCTGGATCAATAAACCGTGATACAGTAAACTGTGAAATTTATATCGGTAACCCTCATTTTCAGAGTTGCCAGTATGGTAAGTATTTATTATCATCACCTGAAAAACCAAGTTCCGAGGTTTTACTAAACAGCGGAGCTTCATTAGATACTAAAAGCGGGAAAAGTGGTGCGAGTACTTTTGAATTAGTACTAATCATAGTTCCATCAGTAATAGTCATCATTCTTGTTGCTCTCATCATTATTTATCTTTACCGAAGGAACCGAAGACCAAACCCGAACCCGAACCCAGTGCTAGCCTTAACTTCGTCTCGTCCTACTTTACCTCCTCGTCCTCATAATCAACAAGAACCACTGGTGGTTTTTAAGGAAATAGGGGTAAAATTGACATTAGACACTGTTGTTCAAGCAACTGGGAACTTCACATTGAAAAACTGCATCGGGAGCGGTGGTTTTGGGTCGACATACCGGGCTGAAATCTCTTCCGGGGTCACTGTTGCAGTGAAAAGACTCATGGTCGAAATGTGTCAAGGGCTACGTCAATTTAACGCCGAAATCCAGAGTCTGGGTAGAATCCGACACCCAAACCTTGTTACCTTAATAGGGTATTATGCGAGCACATCGGAAATGTTCCTGATTTACAATTATCTTCCTGGCGGGAACTTAGAAAAGTTCATCCTTGAAAGACTGTCAATGGGTATCGGTTTGAAGATTCTTCACAAAATCGCGCTTGATGTTGCTAATGCTCTTTACTTTTTGCATGATATGTGTACCCCACGAATCATTCACCGGGATGTGAAACCGAGTAACATTTTACTAGATGAAAATTTCAACGCTTACTTGTCAGATTTCGGGTTAGCTCGTCTTTTAGATGATTTCGAGACGCATGTGACGACGGGTGTTGCAGGGACGTTCGGTTACGTTGCGCCGGAATACTGTATAACAAGCCATGCTTCTGAAAAGGTGGATGTGTACAGTTATGGAGTTATGCTTCTTGAGTTAATTTCTGATAAGAGAGCATTGGACTCATCTTTTTCAAGTCAGGAAAATGGGTACACAATTGTTTCGTGGGCCCTGTCACTGAGGCAACAGGGGCGGCAGGCGGAGATATTTAGTACTGGATTATGGGAAGCGGGTCCGGAGGATGTTCTCTTGGAGATATTGCATTTGGGGTTGCTTTGTACAGCGGAAATGGTTGCACAGAGACCTGTTATGAGGCAAGTTGTTAGTAAACTGAGGAGAATTCAACCTGCTGAGTCTGATTGCTGAGTTTACTAGTTCGTCGTTTATGTTAGTTTTTTTTAATGCGTATCTGATGAATTAGTGTTACATTTGTAAGTAATTTTCTCAAACTCTTTCTAGTTTTGACATGTAAAGCTGTTAATGATAGGTTATAACTGAATTTTGAACTCAAAGTTTGAAATTTGAGACTTTGCATATTTCCATCATTAAGCACAGATATTGGGTTCAATCTAGTTTCATGTTGCTTGTCTGCTGTTTGATTTTTAGTGCCTGTTTATCACAGGTTTGTGTCATGGAAATTGTAATTGCGTAAAACCAAAGTCTAAACAAACATATGATAATGTATAATACATTTGTTGGCGGATTTAGAAACTTGAAACATTGTATGCGCTATATGGTAAGATGTTCATGAATCGATTTAATGCAATAGTTATTTTGGTTTTCCAGGTATGATTTCGTTTTTTGGACTAGGATTATACAAGTTTGGTTTTCTTTTTCGGGTTGATTTGCTACAAAACTTGGTTAAATTTTACTAAATTAGCCTTTAAACTAATTTACCTATCTGTAAACATTTATGCTTGGTACAATCAGAATAACTTTACAAGTTGCGACTTTCTATTTATAGAACTCTGCTGGATTGATCAAACAATTGTAACTGTGTAACTGTAATCGCTGAGTTCAAAATGGTAGATAGTTCAATCCCACAAGAATATCTACTAAAACGGCTCTCGAAAAATTATCTCAATGTTAATGAGAGTGCTCATTTATGTTCATATACAGTTGAATATCTCAACTTTAATTTAAGTTACTTGTTACTGTGAAATGCACTGAATAGGAATATTTATTATATATCTAGTACTAGTTATCATATGAAACAAAATTCAGCTATCTGTTGTTGCGGTGCCATCAAAGAAATATATCATATGCATTGTCGCCCTCCAAATCTGTTTTGTCTTTAGTTCCAGCATCTATTCTCTTGTTAGTTATAAATCTGTCATCATCTGAAAATATAATTTCTCATCTTTAAACAACACGAGATAGTCTAACAGACTCTTTCGTAAGAATATGGCGGGGAGGTTTGCTAGAACAGATACAAACCGGAGTCTCGAGACTCTGCTTGATTTGGACAAAACGAAGGCCAAATCAAACAAGAACATGGTGCAACACCCGAACAAAAAACTCCAACCAGGGTGTGGTCTTGAGTTCAATAACTTGTCATATAGTGTGATGAAGAAACAGAAGAAAGATGGCGTTTGGATCACGAAAGAAGCTTATCTGTTGAATGATATATCGGGTCAGGCTGTGCGTGGTGAAATTATGGCGATTATGGGTCCCAGTGGTGCGGGAAAGTCGACTTTTCTTGATGCTTTGGCAGGCCGAATTGCTCAAGGGAGTCTTGAAGGCTCAGTTCAGATTGAAGGCAAGCCGGTATGTATAATTTTAAATCACCCGATCAATGTTTAGGTTCTTTGGACCTCATATGGATTACTTCTTATATATGGTTTAATTTCTGTGCACAGGTAACAGCTAGCTACATGAAGATGATATCTTCATATGTTATGCAAGACGATCAACTCTTTGCTATGTTGACTGTTTTTGAGACATTCATGTTTGCGGCAGAAGTTCGACTTCCACCTTCTTTATCCCGGTCCGAGAAGAAAAAACGGGTCATCGAGCTGCTTGACCAGTTGGGCTTAACTGTATGACTCTTTATACCACTTTTATAGAAAGAAAGAAAAAAACGAAGTTAAGTTTGATATTGTTTTAAACTAAACGAATTTATGCTTAATAAATGCAGAGCACGGCGCATACGTATATTGGTGATGAGGGGAGGAGAGGGGTTTCGGGTGGTGAGAGGCGACGGGTGTCGATTGGGATCGACATAATCCATAAACCATCATTATTGTTTCTGGATGAACCGACATCAGGGCTCGATTCGACTAGTGCATTTAGTGTTGTTGAGAAGGTTAAGGATATTGCTCGTGATGGGAGTATCGTGCTTATGACGATCCATCAGCCTTCGTTTCGGATCCAAATGCTACTCGACCGCATCATTGTTCTCGCTAGGTAAAAAACATGTTTAAACTACAAAATTTCGTGTTTTATATGGTTAAGCTTGTTATTATATGTCGAAAATTGTTTATTGTGACAGAGGGAGGCTGATATATTTAGGAAGCCCAAATGATCTATCTGCACATCTTGCGGGATTCGAGCGACCAGTGCCGGAAAGCGAGAATAATCTCGAGTACCTTTTGGATGTAATCAAGGAGTATGACGAGTCCACTATTGGGCTCGACCCACTTGTTATGTACCAACGTGAGGGACTTAAGCCCGATCCAGTGGCCCAAACTCCGGTCCCGAAACAGAAAACACCTAGACGGCAACAACAAGTCCATCGTCACGGGCTTTCGTTTTCAAGTGGCAACACAACCCCTCGAAACAATTCCGCCACAATCGATTATCATGGAAATGACTCTGATGACGAGTTTGATAATTCCAGAGAACGTAAAGTTGCTCAAACACCGATGAATATGGCGAGCGGAGTCTATCATCCACGTTTAGCTTCAGACTTTTATAAGGATTTTTCAGTATGGTTGTACCACGGTGTGAAAGGTACTCCACAACGTGCACCATCATGGACTCCAGCCAGGGGTAGGACCACTCCTGGCATGACTCCGGTCGGCATGACTCCAGTTGGAGTCACACCAAGCATAAACCGCAATCGCAAACCACCGGTCATGTTTAGTCCGTCATCAGATTCATACGTGTCATACGAACACACATTTGAACAAGAGGTTCTCGATGAACCCGACTTAGGACCAAAATTTGCAAACCCATGGTTACGGGAAGTCATGGTTCTCTCATGGCGAACCGCATTGAATGTGATTCGGACACCTGAGCTATTTCTTTCGCGTGAGATAGTTCTAACCGTTATGGGTCTCATCTTAGCTTCCCTCTTTGAAAACCTTAGCCGTTACAACTTCAAAACAATCAACCGCCTTCTTAACTTCTACATTTTCGCAGTTTGTCTAGTCTTTTTTTCCTCAAATGACGCCGTGCCCACATTCATTCAAGAAAGATTCATATTCATCCGTGAGACCTCCCACAATGCTTACCGTGCATCATCTTATGTCATCTCATCTCTCATTGTATACCTTCCGTTTTTTGCAATCCAAGGATTCACATTCGCAGCCATCACACAATTCATCCTCAGACTAAACAGCAACTTATTCCGTTTTTGGGTCATACTTTACTCATCTCTCATTACAACAAATGCTTATGTGATGCTCGTGAGCGCGTTAGTCCCAAGTTACATCACTGGCTACGCAGTGGTCATAGCTACAACAGCGCTATTTTTCTTAACTTGCGGTTTTTTCCTAAAAGCATCGCATATCCCAGCCTACTGGATTTGGCTACATTACATATCTGCGATCAAGTATCCTTTTGAGGCGTTGTTGGTGAACGAGTTTAAAGGTAGTCATTGTTACACAGGAAACTTCTCCGAGCTATCTCCCGGTCCACTTGGAGAAGTAAAGATTAGTAAGGCGCATGATCCAACGAAGCAAGGTGTCGATTGTTTGCTGATTGGTGAAGACGTGTTGAAATCGATGGACATACACTGGGAAAACGTGTGGTACGATGTCGGGATTTTGTTGGCTTGGGGTGTTTTGTATCGTCTCTTGTTTTATGTCGTTCTTAGATTTTATTCTAAGAACGAAAGAAAATGATGTAGTTTCGTTGCTTTAACATTTGTGTTGTATGAAACAACCTATATTTCCTATTTTGATTGTGATATTCGAGTATATTGACTTAATGTATCGTCTACTAACACATTTACATGAAAAACAAAACAAAGCATTAGGTGAAATACTTTCACAAGTCAAGGTATAATAGACAAAATAGAATGGAACAGTAACAGAAAAAGGGTCCATAGCTCAGTGTAGAGCATTTGACTGCAGATCAAGAGGTCACCGGTTCGAACCCGGTTGGGCCCTTTAATTTTTCATTTTTCTTTTCAAGACCCTCGGAGTTTCATACACTCTAATATTTTATTTCTGAGTTATGATATATAGGCCTAATTCGCAATTTTCTTCCCCAAGTATAACTAGCATATCTGCTTTGAGCCATTGCTTGTCTATTTTGCATGTAAAAACAAATATCATAATAATGCGAGACGGGTTGTTACATAATTAATCTCTTAGATATATCATATTTCGTAGAACATTGGAAGTACATATTGACGAGTGTTAATGTTTTACATAAACTCTAATTTGTTGGCTAGGATGAATCAGATTCTAGCACATTATCATATTATGTTAATCAAACGAGGTCACATAAAATACCCAAAAAAACGCGAATTAAAATTGCCCAAAACGTGGTGAAATCTAACCATAAATTTCAAATTTTAAACCGATAGAAAGTTAGCACTAATCACTAGGAAGCTTTAGAATCATTCAAACACATATTTGAACTGTTAAATCTTGTAATTGTGATTCCTAAACGTAAGGACGTTTTAAGACAAAAACATGACTTTTTGGATAAAAACTACAAAAAACCAACAATTCAAAGCAATAAAAGTCTACTACTAACTCTTAATCTATCATAAACTTGCTCTGAAAACAAATGTTGTCACACAATTAAGCTGGATATGTGATTAATTAATCTAGAGAGAGAAAGTAGAGCACACACACATAGTTTAGAGAGAGAAAGAGAGATGAAAAAAGTCTCGTGAGCTTTGTATTATGTTGTCATACCTCACATTGTGTGAGGTGATTTACGAGTACATATTGAGTCTCGTGAGTTACACAATGTTACGAAGCTATGAACCAAACGCTTAAACAACATACATAACCTATGATCTCATACTCTATACGATTACATTATTACATGAAAATGATTTACAATTTTCTTGTCCTCACATTATTATCACGAAAAACATAATCAAAAAATATTGTTTGCCAAAAGTTTTGATTATACTTGCCGCCACAACATGCCAGTACGCTGCTCGTAATACTGTATTAAAATATGGAATTATTTCATTCCATATTTTCAAATATTTTTTCCATAAAACGATTCAAACATAGAACCGATATGTTTTAAAAAAGGTCATAATAACATACTTATCTTGCTATGGTTAAAATCCTTAAACAAAATCATGTTACATATTTAATGCCATATGGTACAAGCATTAAACCAAAATATCAATATTTAATCTCAATTATGGAAGAAAACAAAATTCTCATAAATTTCTAAGACCTTTTAAAGCCAAAAAATATGATTATCCCCTACACCTTTTAATTCATCTTTATCTCACTTTTATGCAATAAATGCGCAAATTTAAATCTAGAATGTTTCGACCATTATATAATAAGATACAAATCAATACATCATCTACTCATTCTAAGCAAACAAGAAGACAACAATGGAATCTCATCGTCTTGTTCTTCTTAATCTCTTCTTTTTCATGTTACAATCAACTTTTTCACAACCAACACCTTTCACATCATGCTTACAAGCCAAAATAGGTCCATTAGATAACATACTCTATGCTCCTACAAATCCATCATATACACCAACTTTACAAGAATTTATCAAAAACAGTCGTTTTAACAATACCATGACCCCGAAACCAAACTACATTGTTACGCCGAGCACGTACTCTCATGTTCAAGCAATTGTCATTTGTGCCAATGCTAGCAACATTCAAATAAAAATAAGGAGCGGTGGGCATGACTATGAAGGTATATCTTACACTTCTATAGAACCTAGTTTCATACTTCTTGATATGTTTAACTTACGAAACATATCAGTTAATGTTGAGCCCCGCTTAGCTTACGTTCAAGCTGGGGCCCAACTAGGTGAGCTTTATTATAACATTTGGAAAGCTAGCAATAATCTTGCTTTCCCGGGTGGGGTGTGTCCTACTTTGGGAATTGGTGGACACATTAGTGGTGGTGGATATGGTGCCATGTTGCGACAATATGGGTTGTCTGTTGATAATGTGGTGGATGCTGAGATGGTTGATGTGAATGGGAGGATTTTGGATCGTAAAAATATGGGCGAGGATCTTTTTTGGGCTATTCGAGGGGGTGGTGGTGCTAGTTTTGGAGTTATTTTATCGTATACTATTAAACTAGTTGATGTCCCAGAAATAGTGACAGCTTTTCGTGTTGAAAGGGTTTTAGAAGAAAATGCAACGGATCTAGTTAATCGTTGGCAATACATTGCCCCAGTTATTGATAATCGTCTATTTATTAGGCTACTTATTCAACCAGTAACAATAAAACCATATGGAAATACGATCAGGGCTAGCTTTATAGCAATGTTTCTTGGAAATAGTCAAGAGCTTTTAGGTGTTACTGATAAGGAATTTCCTGAATTAGGTGTAATTAACAATGATGTAAGTGAAATGAGTTGGATTGATTCGGTTCTATATTTGGTTAACTTTGACAATAATACTAAACCCGAGATCCTTCTAAATAGACACTCGGACACAGTAGATTTTGGCAAAAGAAAATCGGACTATTTCCAAACTCCAGTTTCAAAAACAGGTTTGGACTTGATATTCAAAAAGATGATGGAGTTGGGAAAAGTCGGGTTTGGTTGGAACCCATATGGCGGAGTCATGGCTCAAATTCCATCCTCGGAAACTCCATTCCCTCACCGGGCTGGAGTTTTATGGAAAATGCAATACTATATTAACTGGAAAGATGCGGAAATGGAAGAAGACTGTTTGAACCAAATGCGTATTTTGTATGATTTTATGACACCATATGCATCAAATTCTCCTAGAGGTGCATTTCTTAACTATCGGGATATTGACATTGGTGTTAATCATAATGGTGCAAATAGCTATGCTGAAGGCAAGATTTATGGTGAAAAATACTTCTTGGGTAATTTCGATAGGCTCGTGGAAATTAAGACTGCAATTGATCCACAAAATTTCTTTTGTAATGAGCAAAGTATTCCAACTTCTTTAGCAAGATGAGTGCTATATTTTATGTAATGAAAAATGAATACTATTATTGCTTTTAAGTGTTTTAGTTTTCACTATTTTAAATTTTGCGAAAATCGTGCTTAAAACAAGATTTGTTAGAAATATTATAAAGAGAGAATACAAATTTTCGCTTATATAGCTTGTGTGTTCTTTTCTCATATTAACAAATAACGAGAATTTTTTTTTTCGCGTGTTACAGCGGGTGCAAAGACATTGAATTTATGGGTACAAAAAAATTTCATAAAGAAAGTGATGCATTTAAGTCTGTAATCTTGTGAAAGAGGATTTCTCATTTAAGTAATGAATATTACGAAAAAAATAAAACTTGTTTCTACTTACATGATATATAAAGTGTTATAGGTATGAAATAAAGTTCTCATTTAAAATTTGAATATTACGAAAAATAAAACTCGTAACTACTTACATGATATAAAAGGTTTATATGAGTTTAGGGTTAAATTTGCTATTATAATAAATCTAAGAGTTTGTTTGAGTAATGATATAGTTTATACCGTAACTAGTTTCATGGTATATAAAGTTTATATGAGTTTAGGGTTTAGTTTGTTTATTTAATAAATTTGAAGGCTTGTTTGAGCAATTGTATAGTTTATATAAGTTTTAGGGTTTGTTTGTAATATTTGTAAAATTGAAGGATTAATTGAGGCTTTTACAAAATCTAAAAAAAAATCTATTGTAGATATGATATAAATGTCATATATTAAACAAGTTGGGCTGCCCGCGTGTTGTTGCGGTTGTTTTGCTTTTAGTTTTAGTGTTATATGTCGTATTTGTGTTGTCTAAACTGTATGTAAGAGTACGCAATGAGAACAGAAACACACAATGGCAAAGAACTAATAGTTCAACCTATTTAAACAAATCACTTGTGATACGAAGTTTAATACATAACTAAAGCACACATATGCCTGAACACTCATTAATTCCATAAGCTGCACTATATTCCTCCTCCTGGTTTACATCAACGTTTCATATTTATGATCCTTCCCAATCTATGTATATATACAATTATTCGAGCATTCTATGTATACGTTTTTCCCGTAGTCATCTCCTGTATCACAACGTGAAAAACATGCTTTCGCAGCCCTTCAGCTGAAAATTTCCATGGAAATAACATGCAAACTTCAAATGTGGTTGTACGATAAAACTAAAAACAAACAATAAAACCTCAGTATGCTTTGAAAGAAGAGGTATAAGGCTTTTCTCTTCTAGTCAAATAAAATGAACTCCATTAGCTCCCCAAGGTAGAAGATATCAATCGTACTAATACTCTAGTTGTATGTTGTGGCATTGTTGGCATAATGTCTGACCGAGCATATAGGAAGACAAACAGATTCCAAGCATATGGACGATTACAATTCTAGTTTAATTATGATTCCTTATTTGTTAAGGACTATCTTGCTTTATTAGAATTGTAGTAGGATTAGAAAGCTTATTCTAAACACCTATATATACAACAGCCGAGCTTGTGGTTGTGTACATGAAAAACCGATCAGTTTTTAGAGCTTGTATTTTTCTGATTAATAGGAAAGCATATTCCAGGAAAACTCGTGCGTGATTGTTTGTGATTGTTCCAGCTTTACTTGTTTTGTTCTTGTTTCAGTGCGTGTGGATCAGACTTGTGGTTTATATTTGGTATCAGAGCCAGGTTGGAAGGGATTACAACCAGAAGTCGACTAGCAGAAACCAGAAGTCGACTAGCAGAAGGCTTAACTAGGGCTGGAAGTCGAACAATCTACACCTGTAACTTACAAAAGGCGTTCAAGAAGGATGGTGCAAGGCGAATCAAGTCAACCACCTCCTGTCGAACATTCTAAAACGGCTCTTCAATGTCCAATGTTAACAAGCACAAACTATAACATATGGGCAATAAGAGTCAAAGCGGTATTCCGAGTCCATGGAATACTCGATGCACTGGAACCAAAGGAAGGAACACAAGTTGTTGATAAGCAAGATCACATGGCAGTGGCGTTACTCTTCCAGGCGATTCCAGAAGAACTTGTTTTTCAAGTTTCACAATTCAACACAGCCAAAGAAATCTGGGAAGCTTTAAAGACTAGGTATGTGGGTGTTGATCGGGTTCGTGAAGCTAGGTTGCAAACCTTGGAGACGGAATTCGAATCCTTAAAGATGAAAGTCAACGAATCAGTTGATGACTTCGCGGCTAGGATGGGCAAAATTGTAACTGAAGTTAACAGCTTGGGAATGTTTTATGAAGACAAGAAACTTGTTAAGAAGCTGCTTGCATCCGTTCCGGATAAGTTTGTTGCAATTGTTGCCTCAATAGAACAATTTGCTGACTTGAATACTATGTCTTTTCAAGAAGCTATTGGAAGGTTGAAAGCTTTTGAAGGAAGAATGAAGAGTGTTGACACCAATTCTGAAGATCAAGGCAAGTTGATGTTCGGAAGGGCTGAAAGATATGATAAGAACAAGGCTGAGAAAGGTCGAGGAAGGAACTCCTCTGGTGGCAACGGAAAAGGTCAAAACTCTTCCTCTCAAAACAAATCTCGTGGTAGTGGTCAAGCTAATAACCACAACCGAGGAAACCAAAACAACACCGGGAGCAATACGGATCAAAAGAAGAACAAAAGCCGAGACCTTTCAAAGATTCAATGCTTCAGATGTGACGAATATGGTCACTTTGCTTCTAACTGCCATGAACGACGTGAACAGAAGCAAAAGCATGAAGCAAACCTTCTGAAAAAGGAGGATGATGATGACCCGACACTTTTTATGATGAAGAGCGTTCAAGAATTAGTATTCTTGAATGAAGAAAAGATTATCCCAAACCAATTGAATACTAAGCCAAACGAGGATGACACTTGGTATTTGGATAATGGAGCAAGCAATCACATGACGGGGATCCGAGAATATTTTTCGGAATTGAATGAGAATATCTCCGGCAGAGTGAAGTTTGGTGATAACTCCTACATCGAGATAAAAAGGAAGGGTTCGATAATCATTGAAGGGAAAACAGGTGAGCAACGATTGATCACTGGAGTCTATTACCTACCCGAGCTGAAAAGCAACATAATTAGTCTTGGGCAAGCTACCGAAGGCGGATGTGACATTCGTATGAAAGGTAATCTTCTTACAATGCGTGACTCAGATGGCAAGCTTCTGATGAAGGTTCCTAGAACAAGTAATAGACTTTACAAAATAAAGCTCCAAGTTGGAAGTCCGGTGTGTCTCAAAGCAAAGATGGAAGATGATGCTTGGTTATGGCATGCTAGGATGGGTCACATTAATTTCGAGACGATGGAATTAATGGCAAGGAAGGGCATGGTTGAAAAGTTGCCAATAATTCATCAAGAAAACAAGTTGTGTGAATCTTGTTTGGTAGGAAAACAAACCAAGAAGTCGTTTCCTAAAGCAGCGAAATTTAAGGCAACACATCCTCTTCAACTCATACATGCCGACCTATGTGGACCAATTTCTCCACCATCCATAGCAGGAAACAGGTACATATTTGTTCTTATTGATGACTTCTCACGGTTTATGTGGACTTTTACCTTGAAGGAAAAAGGAGAGGCATTTGAATACTTCAAAAAGTTCAAAGCTTTAGTTGAGAAGAAGTCGGGAAGGAAGATTATAACCCTAAGGACCGATAGAGGAGGTGAGTTCACTTCAAAAGAATTTACCAACTTTTGTGAAAACGAGGGTATAACAAGACATCTAACCGCTCCCTACACACCGCAACAAAATGGAGTCGTGGAAAGGCGAAACCGTACTCTTATGGGAATGACTAGAAGCATCTTGAAAGCACGAGACGTACCAAACTACATGTGGGCTGAAGGAGTTAGACACGCCACATTCTTGATTAATAGAGTTTCAACTCGAGCTCTAGTTAATCAAACTCCATACGAGGCTTTCAAAAGAAAAAAAGCCTAACTTGGAGGGTTTGCGGGTATTTGGATGTGTGGCTTATGCAACGGGAACAAGGCCATATTTACATAAGTTAGACGACAGGTCAACACGACTCATTTACATCGTAAACGAGCCAGGTACAAAAGGTTTTCGACTGTTCAATCCAAGACTAAAGAAGATAGTGGTATGTCGTGATGCGGAGTTTAATGAGGAACTTGGCTGGAAGTATGTTGCTGGAAGTGAATCACACGAGCTAAACCCAGGTATGTTTGTCATAGAATGGCACGGTTCTATTGATACGGGTTGTGGTTTTGTAAACCCAGGTGTGACCAATGAGGTAGAGGCTGAAGAACAAGAAGCTGAAAATCAGCATGATGCTGATGAAATTCAACCAGTCAATACCGAACAAGAAGACCAAATCGAGGCGGGTAATGACCCTAATCCTGTGACAGAAACTCAATCAATTATGAGGCGTTCTTTGAGGGTTTCAACTAGGCCAACAAGATTTAATGACTTTATCATGGGGTCTAGTTCTAGAACCTCAGTTGTTAATGAAGATCAAAATCTGCTTTTGATTGAAGATGATGAACCAAGAACGTACCAAGAAGCAAAAGTTTCAAGCAAGTGGAAGTTTGCTATGAAGCAAGAGGTTGAGTCTATCGAGAAGAATGATTCATGGGAATTAGTTGAAGCTCCGGTTAAAGTTAATCCCATTGGGCTAAAGTGGGTGTACAAAATTAAGAGAAATCCGGATGGTTCAATTAATAAGTTTAAAGCTCGTTTAGTAGTAAAGGGTTATGCTCAAAAGGAAGGAATTGACTATGACGAGGTATTTGCGCCCGTAGCACGGATTGAAATGATACGTTTATTGATCTCATTGGGTGCAAAAGAAGCATGGGAGCTACATCATCTGGATGTAAAGTCAGCTTTTTTACATGGAGAACTAAAAGAGCAAGTGTTTGTTACACAACCGGAGGGGTTCGTGAAGAAAGGAGAAGAAAGGAAAGTCTACAAGTTGAAAAAGGCGCTGTATGGACTTAAGCAAGCCCCAAGGGCGTGGAATACAAAACTTGATAGAGAACTCAAGCAAATGTCGTTCAAACGATGTCAACACGAACAAGCGGTGTATGTTAAGAAGACAAACAAGTCAATCTTGATTATTGCGGTCTATGTAGATGATCTCTTAGTAACCGGTTCGAAGCTTAGCGAAATTGGTGAATTTAAGAGACAAATGCAAGAAAGGTTCGATATGAGTGATTTGGGAAAATTGAGCTATTATCTTGGCATTGAAGTAAAGCAAGAGGATTCGAGTATCTCAATAAGTCAAGCGGGCTATGCAAAGAAGATCTTAAAAGATGCTGGAATGCATGAAGCGAATCCTACTCAATGTCCATTAGAACCTGGAATGAAGTTAAGCTTGGATAAGGAAGGAAAACCAGTTGATGCAACTTTGTATAGACGACGAGTTGGTTGTCTAAGGTATTTACTACACACACGACCTGATTTATCTTATTCGGTTGGTTTGGTTAGTCGTTACATGCAAGAACCAAAAGAATCACATATGGCAGCTGTGAAACAAATACTGCGGTATATCCAAGGTAGTTTGAATTTTGGAATACGATACAACCAAGAGAAAACCAAGGAGCTAGTGGGGTTTAGTGATAGTAGTTTTGCTATGGACCAAGATGATGGTCGAAGCACAACTGGGCACGTATTTTATCTAGGTAAATCACCTATCACTTGGTGCTCACAAAAGCAAAACACGGTGGCTCTATCGTCTTGTGAAGCCGAGTTCATGGCTGCAACCTCAGCCGCGTGTCAAGGGATATGGTTACGTGGGTTGTTGAGTGAAATAACCGGAATGGAAGAAAGAGTGGTGGTCTTATTTGTTGACAACAAATCGGCTATTGCACTTATGAAAAATCCAGTCTTTCACGGGAGAAGCAAGCATATAAACACACGTTATCATTTTATCCGAGAGTGTGTTGAAAGAGGCCAAGTACAAGTTGAGTTTGTAAGAGGTGAGTTGCAGCGTGCTGATATTTTGACGAAAGCTCTTGCAAGGATTAAGTTCAAGGAGATGCAAGAGTTACTCGGAGTTGAAGACCTCCCTATCTCGAGTCAGAAATTAGGGGGGTGAATGTTGGCATAATGTCTGACCGAGCAGATAGGAAGACAAACAGATTCCAAGCATATGGACGATTACAATTCTAGTTTAATTATGATTCCTTATTTGTTAAGGACTATCTTGCTTTATTAGAATTGTAGTAGGATTAGAAAGCTTATTCTAAACACCTATATATACAACAGCCGAGCTTGTGGTTGTGTACATGAAAAACCGATCAGTTTTTTAGAGCTTGTATTTTTCTGATTAATAGGAAAGCATATTCCAGGAAAACTCGTGCGTGATTGTTTGTGATTGTTCCAGCTTTACTTGTTTTGTTCTTGTTTCAGTGCGTGTGGATCAGACTTGTGGTTTATAGGCATGTCACACATAAACGTACATATATTAAATGACTATTAAATGTTCTATATGAATACAAACATTTATTAGCTTCCTGCAAAAATAATACAGTGTATGATTCACGTTTTATTGGTATATGCTACAACTTTTTTTAGCCATTTAATATTATATGGTTCTTTAACTGGTAAGAGTATTGCATTTACGTAATTAATCCAGACCATTTCGAGTCATTTAAGCCTATTATCATTGTAAAACCCTAAATTCGGATTTCACTTTTTCCATATAATTTGAAATTTTAGCCTAAGATTGATAATAAGTCATTGACATTTGAAACTATATGTTATGAGATAAATACAAGTTATTAATAATTATACTAAACCAAACCTAGCCTAGATCATGCTATACTCATATGGTTGCTTCGTTAATATAATCACACATATAAAAAGATGTATGAAAAAAATGGGCTAAATAATGTAGTTTATTGGTTAGGAGTTAGTTTTGTTTTACAAAAGCCCAAAGCCTACCCAATCTTAGCCCAACCCAACTAGCCTAATTCTCCCCTTGATATTATACCCCAATCGACCCCCCCCCCTATTCCTTGGAGAAGTTATTCGACATTCAAAACAAAAATTGAAGAAAAGGGAACCGAGTTTAGGGTTTTAAGGATTTCAAGAATCGGTGAGTTTCATATCTTAATTCTTTAATTAATAAGTTTTGTAATCTTTATGTTCTTATTGCAACTCACAAAGATGGATTAGGGTTTTTAAATTATGATTAATAATCTGGGATTTTGAAGTATATTAATGTTTAGAACAATTAGATTAGGCGTTTGTATGATTATTACAAGATTTAACAAGTTAGGGTTTTGTTTGTAAATTGATGTGATGTTGTCCAGAAACTAGGTTGGGTTCAAGGAGGTGTAAATAAATGATACCAACGTGTTTTTGGGTGATTCTTGAGTCTAAAAATAAGTTCAATCCATGTACTTTCTGAAAATATAAGGTTCATAGCAAATAGAGGTCAGATGGGGTACTTTTTGAATTTTCCAAGTTGGGTGATCAAAGCTGTTAAACTAAGTCTGGAAATCAGTTAGAACGGCCGATTTTTCATTTGTAGACCATAAGGTCTTTAGGGCTATAACTTGGTATGGTAAATATTTGGCATGTTAATTTACTTATAGAATTTTTGGGGATTTTTGTGAATTTTTTAAACTGGTCTAACAGACCCATACTTTAAAAGTGTAACAACAGGTCATTTTCTGTACAGGTTTGGAAAGATGAATTTTTAGACCATACTTATGCTTTGAAATAAAGTCTGTAAACATTTGTGAACTTACTTAACTGATATGGGAACCTCTGGGAATTTTATCAGATTTATTGGAGCTCATTTGATAGGTCTATAAATTCATAAGAAACTGAGTCATATTTGCTTTCTAAACCTAAAAATCTGTTTTGGCACATTTAACCCTAATTAAGTTAAGTAATGATTTGAAACACACATAAAACTTATTCCTAAATAATTATCATTGTTAACCGTAAGAACTCCAAATCTGTAAACCCTAAGTTGAGAACGTGATTAATAATAAGCAATAAATCCATTATGACATTAAATGAGCTAATAAGTATTATATGAACCCTAAACCGTGTAGATTCGTTGAAGAAGACGTGACGTTGTTTCCTTGTGTTCATTCATTAGTTTTATTTCCTTTCATTTGATAAGATACAAATATTCTGCCCTTTATCAGTAAGGGTTCCTCATGACTCTTAATCTTTGATTTTGTTTCATTTGTTTAGATATCGTTTGGTTATGCCATTTGATGCTTATTTGTTTCATTCCATTTATTTATTATCTTGATGGACAACCCTTGATCGTTACCCTATGTTTATTTATATTGTTTGATCAAATCCATTGCCCAAGGTACTAACTAGCCATGGAGGTACCATGACTATGTCATTGAGGCACCAATGGCATGATGCTATCCGTGGAGGTTTGTTTTTGTCCACAACATTCCCTTTTGTGCTAGCATTTGATTACAACTATGATTCTATACGTAAGTATACTTGCCAAAAGCAGGTGTATGGTTATGTATGTTGATTATTTTGCAGGGAGCGTATGGATGCATCCTAGGTACTCAGTTCAAATATATGTGTGTGCCATACACTTTTGGGAGATCGCTACTTCATTTCATATGATTTGTTATAATATGATATGATATGATTGATTTATATGATATGTTTGATTGTTTTAGTCTATTCATGTATCATGTTTAGGCACTTGGGCAAATTCCTTGACAGTTCTGTTATTATTCCTTCATAACCCTTTGATTATTTCTTTATACCATATTCAGTCCTTATTTCATTTAACATCTTGATCAGCAGGTTTTTGTTGGATTCGTTTCGCTTGTTCATTTTGATTAATTGCTTTTCGTTATTTATATATGTTCACTGAGCGCTAGCTCAGCCGCATTTTCTTTTTTCTGCGGCAGGTATTAAGCGGGATGCTGGGATTGAGTGATGAGAATAGGAGCTTTTAGTGGACTGACTCAACCTTAGTTTTTCTTGTCATCTGGAATTAGATTTAGATTTTTATGTTTTGTTTATTTTCTTTTCATTTAAGAATTTGAGCAGTTTTGTATTTCCCTAGAAGTTAATAGTTTCATGACTTGTATTTTATTTATTTAAGATTCCCGCTTGCGTTTATTATGTTCTGATTGACACAATAGTTTGACATTTTGACCCTTGTCGGGTAGGAGTGTTAGAATCATTGATATTATATGGTTTTTTAACTGGTAAAAGTATTGCAAGGGGTGTTTGAGTAACATTGATCGTGCTTAATAGCTTATTTTGTTTTCATGAACCAAAAAGTTTTTATGGCCGAGATTAAATAAAAGGAACTTATTACTTTTTATTTGAGAGTCAATAGTAGTAAGTATCAACCTTAATTGAAATAACAATATGCACCTTCCAACCCCATAACCTTTGACCAAAATAACATGTTTGACCCATTTGGCTTTTCTCCCTAGGAAATGAAAAACTACTAATATAATAAGACTGAAAAGACTATGTTACCTGCTGCTGCACATCCAAAATGTCTATTGGTGTTAGTTACATATATTTGTAGCGTCAAGGAAATGTCTGCAAATAAAAAAAAAGAGCATTAAGAAAATGTTTGTACATAGTCATGATAATAAAAGCAAATAAACATCTTAAAATTATCAAATTTCCTAATGGCAACGTTTGGAAGAAAAGAATGACAGAAACTACTTTTGAATTCTGATAAATAATAAAAGAAATAACTTCTACATGTAAGACCCAAAATCGATAAAGAAACAATAATATTCCAAACACAAGGCACTATTTATAGCCAATTGACATGCCAAAAGACTAAGTTATTCCAAACACCCGTTAACCATCTAATGATTTATTGCCACTGTTAATTACTTCCAAATATAACGTTTTTCAACAAATATTTGATCATTAGTACTTGAAGTGTAACCTTGGTCCATTTATCCATTTATTAATCACCTAATAACATCGAATGTGCCCGAAGTTTTCATAAGCGGGAGGGACATCTTTTTGGGGACGTAGCATAATGTTGTCGACACATACCTCAAAACTGGTGGGATCTTCAGAAATGTTGCAACCATGGACTCCTTAACCTTGAAGACCATGGCAGGACTTACGGAACATTTATGAAGGAAATAATTTCCAGTTACACTTAAAACTAAAGTGGAGAAAACTAAAAACTAAAGTGAAAAGCTTCATGCACTTACCTTAATTGTGTTGAAGCTTGTATGTGTCTAGTATTCATGAAACCGTTGTTTTAAGCTAAATAAAAATATTATGCTCTTTCTGCTAGCATCACATTCTCGGCACTCTTCATGCGTTCTTTAAATGACTTCCATTTAATAAAGATCCAGGAGCCTTCCTTCAAAGCTACCATTCTCACAAAGGCCTGTATCACAGAAATAATTCATTTTAGTCATTATGGCTTAAGCATAATTCACGCACCAAGGATCAAAGAAATACATAATGCAAAATGACCTTCCCTTTCCTGTACGCCCTGTTCTATCAGATTGATGTACTATTAAAAAACTAAATTCCAAAAAAAATTAAAAGATAAAGTTCTCTTATATGAGAATCACCAACAGAAGATACCAGTACATTAAGCACATTCGATAAAGTTTAAGCTTCATTTTCACCTGCTCAGAAATCCCAAAAATAATTACCCGTTATTGAAAAATTCTATAATTTAAGGGCATGTGTTTTTTAGAAAACTTCTCTTATCTAAGCTAAAGGCCTAAAGATTGCTTTTGTGGTTCACTTTCAGTCATGCATGTTACAGGACCTTCTAAAGTAATCAAATTAAATTAAGTTTGACTACTTTTCTTATAATTATCCATTTTTTTAAAGTATGCACAGTACAAAAAAAAGTTTTTTCATCCATTCTTATCATGCCATCTAATCCTATTTTCATAGCCTGTTTACCACTTCTACAAAATAAGTATCAATCTAGTCTTATGCGTAATGTTATAACAATGTTTCACCTTAAAATTAAAGAGTAGTTTAGATGATCAGATAATAAGAATCCACATACTTATTACCTCATAATTATGTCTTTCACATATTAGTCAAGAAAAAATCGATAATGGTACGACCACCACATGTTTAGACTACACTGATCTTCTTCGACTTAACCCTTGTTGAGATGAACAAAAACCACATACATACCACACAACCTAAAGGAAGAAACAACCCAATCTAAACTAATGACTTACACAAGCTCCAACCACGTGGCCTACACGTTATTGAACTGCATACGTAAGCATCAATTTACAAAAAAATGCAGTTTTTTGTATAATAACTTCTTAAGGTGACAACAATATACAAATAATTGTGTTGATTAACGTATTCTAATTTTCATCTATGTACAAATTAAGGAAAATTCATACCACTCCATTAACGTATTATAATTTTCATCTATGACTGAAAAAATGAATTCTTACTCATTTAATTTCATCAAACTGGAAGATGCGTCAGACTATTCTTTGATCACCATTTCATTTGCTAGACCCCTCAATGAGCCTTTTAAGCTCAATGGGCATGTATGAACATTATTGTTCCACCATGAACCAAGCACACCCTGCACAACTAAACAAAACAGGTAATTGCCATTTTTTCTAATAGCAAAACACACAAAGTATGTACCTGATGTTAAAAACAATAGAGATGGAAGAAAAATAAGAAGTTAGCGAAACTTACCATAGTTTCGTTTCTCTTAATACTTTTTATCAAACACATGATATACACAATGTCGTTCTACACTTTTCTCACTATAACCACAACCATAGCCGGACTTCCTAGTTCGCCTTCAACATCTTGAGAAAAATAAACACCCCATTAAATAACCATAAAACCTAAATTAAACTATGTCAATACAAATAATGTCAAAAACGTCATATGCATTTTTCAATCTCTATAAGTTTTGATAATCATAAATTATAAAGACACGTTACGTAAAACTACACTTGATAAGTTTTTAATCGAGAAAACTCGTTTTGACTACAACATCACTTAAGGTATGAACAAACAATCTACCAAATTTGTTAAGTGATCAAAGAAGTCATTTTTCCTTAAACCTCACATTTTTATGTGACAAAACATTTTTTACAAAGTATTTTTTGTATTTATAAAAATGTTTTAATAAGAAAAATAAATTTGAATTTTAAATTCTCCAACAGCTATTTTTCCCGCCCAAATTAGATAAAATTTTTACCAGATAAATTTTCACCACATCAAGACAAAATCTGGAGCGTCTCTTGGGATGGTCCTATAAACATGTGAACGGTTTCTTATATATACGGTGTTAATACAAATATCATCATTAAATGTTATTTATATTTTTGATCTTTACCTAAGTTTTGTTAACGACAAAAGTAAATTTAATTTGTATAAAAGCTTAAAGCTTGTCAAGTTTAATAGATATTAAAACAAGCTTTTTCAAACAATATATTCATCATTCAAGCATTTACATTTATGATTAGTAACATCTTGATATAACTCTAATCATTATGTATGATAGTAGTTTTTAGAATGTGTTAGGTTCTTAAAACCAAACACTACTTAAGTACTTGCATAATTCTAAAAATAGAAATACAACATATGACATCATGTGATGCATCATGGAAATCATTGGAAGATTTCATTAGATATTTTGTGTGGATTTGTACTCTTCATATCTTGCACAATCTCACTTAGATAGAGTTGACTTTAGGTAAGATTTGATATCTTGTTGTCGGACCGGCGGTACCAATTTGGTACACGGGCGGAACCCTTTTAAGGGTTCCGCGGTCCGTGGACGCTCCTCTCCATTTTGGCTATAAATAGCAATGCCAAGCCAAGTAGTTTTTCATCCCTTTCTAACATACTCTCATACATATCTTCTCTCTAACCTTTCTAACTCAGTTTCATATCATATTAGTGATCTCTTTTGTAGCAAAGAAGATCAAGTCACATTCAAGCTTCAAACGAGAAGTTGGAAGTCTTGTTTGTTTAGTGTTGTATGATCTTGTGTTGATTCATACTTCATTGTTGTATTAAACCATCATAATCGTGTGAGTGTGAGTGGTTAGTATTTTAGTCCTCAAAATACGTTGTGTGTGGGAGTGGTTGTACCCTTGGAAAGAACTCGACATCTAGCTTAGTGTCGGAAATAGTGTAAGCGAAGTGTAAAGGTTTTCTCCGCCGGTGAAAGGAGCTTGTTGACTAGTGAAGTTAAACTCTCGAGTGTGAGACTCGAGGAGTCGAGTAGGGCAAGGAAAAAGAGTCCTTGTAGACCGAACCACTATAAACAACTTGTTGTGGTTTGATCATTTCTTTCCTTATTTACTTCTTACATATTGCTTGCATATTTCATTAACATATCTAAGATCAATATCAATTGATCTTTACAATAAGTTTCAAAACAAAGTTTTTAATTGGTAAACTATTCAACCCCCCTTCTAGTTTTCTACAATTGGTACCAGAGCCTCGTTGCTCAAGAATTTCTAAAATAACTTGTATTTTATAAACTTGAAACGATCCATGGATTCTGAAAACTTTAAAGAAGGGCAATCTATGCAAAGACCACCACTCTTTGAAACCAATGGATTTATCTATTGGAAAAACCGTTTTGAAACATATGTAAAATCAAAAGATATAGATCTTTGGTTTATTATTGTTAAAGGGATTTTAGTTCTACAACAAAGGATATTTCCGTTGATGAACAAAAGAAACTAGTTGCTAAAAATAATGAAGCTAAAATGATGCTTTATAATGCTTTACCTAGAAAAGAATATGAAAGAATTTTTATGTGTGAAACCGCCAAAGATATTTGGGAATCTTTAATTGTTACACATCAAGGTAATTCACAAGTCAAGGATAACAAAATTGATCTTCTTGTTCAACAATATGAACAATTTGTTATTCCTGAAGATGAAACCATTGATTGTGGCTTTGCTCGCTTTAACACTATTATTACATCACTTAAAGCACTTGATGAATCTTTTCGTAGTAAGAACTTTGTCAGGAAATTTCTTAGAGCACTCCATCCCAAATGGAGAGCTAAAGTAACCGCCATTGAGGAATCAAAAGATCTCTCAATAATGTCACTAGACGAGTTGATCGGTAACCTCAAAGTACACGAAATGGTGATGGAGAAAGATTCGGAGATCATCAAAGGAAAAAGGGAGAAGATCAAATCCGTTGCTCTAAAAGCAAAAGCGGAATCAAGTGATGATGACGAATCTTAATCCGATAGCGAAGATGAGGAATATGACATGGCCGTTAGAGATTTTAAGAAGTTCTTTAGAAGAAGAGGAAAATTGGTAAGACAACCTCGAGAAGAAAAGAAGCCATTCCGAAAAGATCGGGATGACAAGAAGGGTAAAGGTGAAAGAAAATGTTTTAGATGTGGTGATGCAAGTCACCTCATAGGAGAATGTCCCAAGCCACCTAAAAGCAAAACTCAACGAGCTTTTGTAAGTGGTGCTTGGAGTGATAGTGAAGACGATGAAGAATCAAGCAAGGAAGAGATCGCTCTAATGGCACATGAGTCAAATGAGGTACTTTCCGACTCTTCTTATTCTTCTATTGATGATGACACTTTGAAAAAACAATATAATCAATTGTGTGAGCTAAGTCTAAAAATCATAACTAAAAATAAATTTTTAAAAACCAAAAAGGAATTTTTGGAAAATGAAGTTTATGAGTTAAAAGAAAAAGCAAAACGACTAGAAAAAGGAAAAGCAAATGACGATGATTGTAAATCATGTCAAGAGCTTAAACTTGAAATAGAAAAACTAAAGCTCACACAAGATGTTTTAATCAAAAACAATTCTAAATTTAAAAGGTTTAACAAGAACATCGCTCTTGCCGATGAAATAGTTAAAATTCATAAAACACCAGGAGACATGAATGGGCTAGGTTTTAATGAAGTATTAATTCCAAAGAGTCAAAATAAAACGGCCGAAAAAGACGAACATTCTGTCAAAATTGCTGCGATGCAGCGCACGAGACGGAACCAAAATAAGGGTTCCGTCCGTTGTGCAAAAATGGTACCGTGGGTACTTCATGAAACAGAATGTTCGCAATACGGACCGTCTTGAATTTGTTAAAATAACAAAGAAAACCAATAATAGTATTAAACTAAAACCATTTGTTACTTCAGGAGTAGGACTTGTCAAAAATGAATTTAGATCAAAAACTACTCAACAACGATATAAAACTCCTTTTGCCAAACGCCCCTTTTCTAAGAGAAACCACAACGTACAACCCAACTACCAACACAATGGTTGGAATCAAAACTTTCCTAGACCATATCAAACTCCAGATTACATGCCATGGAACTCTTACCTATCGTTTCCATACATGAATCAAATAAATGGTATGTGTAACCCAAATGGACCCATGAGATATTGGGGACCAAATGCTTGAGTTATTTGCTTCTTAGGTATGCTTGAAAGTTGGATTGGAACCTGATGAATGGATAAAAGATAGTGGTTGCTCACGACACATGACGGGCAACAAAGTCTCTTCTCATCATACCAAGAGTATGACGGAGGTAATGTCACCTTTGGTAGCAATCTCAAAAGCAAAATTATTGGCAAAGGTACGATCGCTCATAACTCCCTAACTATTGAAAATGTTGCTCATGTGGATAGGTTAGGATTTAATCTACTTAGTATTAGCCAACTATGTGATAAAAAGTATAAAGTGCTATTTGATGAAAATGGTAGTAAAATACTAAAAGATGGTATCACCATAGCTAAAGGAGTTAGGAAAAATAACATATACGTCATGAAAATAGATAAAACATATAATGACAAACTTTGCCTAACAACATTAGACGATAGCTCATCTCTTTGGCATAGGCGTTTAGGTCACGCTAATATGAGACTTATACAAAACCTATCTTCAAAAGAATTGGTTAGGAATTTACCAAAACTTAAATATGACCAACACTTTTGCGCGCTTGCAAAATTGGTAAACAAACACATAGTAGTCACAAATCTAAAAATATGGTGTCCACATCTAAGTGTCTAGAATTATTACATATGGACTTGTTTGGACCATCCGCTGTAAGAAGCTATGGAGGCAACTTATACACTTTGGTCATAGTAGATGATTATTCAAGGTTTACTTGGACGTTGTTTTTGAAAACCAAAAATGAAGCTTTTGATAAATTTGAAATACTTAGCAAGAAAATTCAAAATCTTCTAGGTGTCAAAATTGTGTCGATCCGTACGGATCATGGTCGGTAATTTGACAACGAAACTCAATTTGGAAACTTTTGTGATACAAATGGTATAACACATAACTTTTCCGCTCCACGAACACCTCAATCTAATGGAGTAGTAGAACGTAAAAATAGAACAATTCAAGAAATGAGTAGAACAATGCTTAATGAACAAAACATTCCTCAAAAGTTTTGGTGTAACGCCGTTGACACTTCTACATATATTTTGAATAGAGTCTTAATACGTCCTTTCTTAAACAAAACACCATATGAACTCTATAAAGGTAAAAAGCCAACGTTAGGATATTTTAGAGTCTTTGGTTGTAAATGCTTTATTCTTAATACTAAGGATTATCTCACCAAGTTTGACCCAAAGTCTTATGAAGGTGTATTTCTTGGTTACTCTCAAACTAGTAAAGCTTACATTGTCCTAAACAAAGAAACAATGATAGTCGAAGAATCGTTGAACATAACATTCGACGAAAGTCCACCTCCCTCTAAGACATCACCTTTGGTAGATGATGACTTAGTTGAAAGTCAAATGATAGAAGGTCAAGAAATAATTAATAATAACAAGGAAGATGAACCATTAAATAAAGAAATTGTCAACATCAAAGAATCTAAAAGTCATCCTTTAGAAAAAGTCATAGGACAACTTAATCAAAGAACCTTAAGGTCACAAGCCCAAAATCAAAGTAATTTTTTTTTTGTATCCACCATTGAACCAAAAAACATAAATGAAACAATAAAAGATGAATCATGGGTAATTGTCATGCAAGAAAAATTAAACCAATTCGTTAGAAATGATGTTTGGAAATTAGTTCCAAAACCTAAAGATCAAACTATAATTGGAACAAAATGGGTTTTCGAAATAAAATGGATGAAAATGGGATAGTATCTAGAAACAAAGCTAGGCTTGTAGCGCAAGGTTATAATCAACAAGAGGGATTGATTATGATGAAACTTATGCACCGGTAGCTAGGCTTGAGTCTATTAGAATATTGCTTGCTTATGCATGTGCCTATGATTTTAAATTATTTCAAATGGATGTTAAAAGTGCTTTTCTTAATGGGTTTATTAACGAAGAAGTGTATGTTGCTCAACCTTCCGGTTTCACCGACTTTGAGAAACCACATCATGTCTTCAAACTCAAGAAAGCATTGTATGGTCTTAAGCAAGCACCAAAAGCTTGGTACGACCGACTTAAGACTTTTCTTATTGATAACAAATATACTATGGGATTAGTAGATAATACTCTTTTACCAAGAAAAAGGAATCACATATTATCATTGTTCAAATATACGTTGATGACATTATATTCGGATCAACTTGTCAAGAATTATGTGATGATTTCTCTAAAATCATGCAAGACGAGTTTGAAATGAGTATGATGGGTGAGTTAAATTTCTTTCTAGGACTTCAAATAAAACAACTAGAAGATGGCATATTTTTTAACCAATCTAAATATATAAAAGACATGCTTAGGAAATTTGGTCTTGAAGATTCCAAACCAACTAAAACACCCATGTCCTCGGACACTAAACTAACCAAGGATGAGGAAGGTGAATCCGTAGATAACACTAAATATAGAGGAATGATTGGTAGCCTACTCTATCTTACGGCTAGTAGACCCGACATTATGTTTAGTGTTTGTCTATGTGCTCGCTTTCAAGAAACCCAAAGGCATCACACTTAGAAGCCTTAAAAGGATTTTTAGATACATTAAGGGAACAACGTGTTTAGGATTATGGTATCCCAAAGGAACGGGTGTAGAAAATATAGTGTATGCCGACTTCGGATCATGCGGTGACTATGTCGATAGAAAAAGTACAAGTGGTATTTGCACTTTTGTTGGACATTGTCTCACCTCATGGTTTGCAAAGAAGCAAACGGCATTGGCCATCTCAACTCTTGAAGCAGAATGCGTCTCAGCCGGAAAAGCATGTCAACAAGCTCTTTGGATGAAGCAAGCTCTCGTAGATTACGGAATTCATCTCAACGACATTGTGATACTTTGCGACAACAAAGGAGCCATCGATCTCAGCAAGAATCCCGTTCAACATGCTCGTACAAAACATATTGAAATCCGCCATCACTTTCTTTGCGACAATGTTCAAAAAGGAAACATTTCAATCGAGAAAGTATCCTCCGAAGACAACATTGCCGACATCTTAACTAAGCCTCTTAAACGAGAACCTTTTAATCTTCTTAGACTTGGTTTAGGGTTAATGGAACCAAACATGTAGGATAAACATAGCCCAAAACATTAGAATAGTCAAAACAAAACAATTTTGTCTTGTACACTGCTTTTGTAGCCACGGCACCAAACGACAACAAAGGACGGAACCAATTTTTTGGTGCCGTGGTCCGTGGTGTCTACGAAGCAAAACGCTATATACAAATCATCCTCTTCCTCAAAACCCACTTTACCAAAACGTGTAAAACTTAAACCAAGCTCATTATTTTCATCTTCCCACTCATTAATGAAGATAACATCATTGTAAGTATCCTAACTACATTTCATCTCTTAATTCTGAGTCTAGGATTCTTATTTATGCACAAAACTATCACAAATCATTACATGGGGTTTTATGTATGCTTTTATACCAAATATGAATTCAATTGGCAAATTGCATAACTAGTCATTAAAATTAGGTACTACATTATCATATTGCATAAACAAATCATGCTTCCCACTAATTGATAGATAATGAATATAAGGCCTTATTCAAACAACCAAACACCCCATGTCAAAAGTTTTGAAAAGCTTCTCACTTGTAGGAAAACAATTTTTCATTGCTAATACAAATAGAAACGTTAAATTTTCATCACTTGCATGCTCTTGAATACTAAAGGTATTGCATAACTAATATGCATTCTCGGGTATATTCAAATGAAGCCACATTGAATTAGGAGCATTTGGGTTATCTCATGGTATTTGCCAAACACCCCACTAAAACCATCTTTGTGCATAAAATGAGTCGAGATAACCGCAACTCCAAATTGTTTTCATATAGGCACACACTAGAACCAAAAACGTTAAAACTTATTCTCATTTTTTTAACATATTAACTCTTGTCCTTAGGAATAACCATGGTAGCCGCAAGATTCTATGATCACAAAGACACCCTTAACTACATTCCCAAACACCACAAAACCAAAGGACTTACCAAGGAACAAGTAGAAATATTTAGGGGAGAATCAAGGTATTTCCGTGAGGGTAGAACCATTCACTCATCCTTCCTTGAAAACACCAACCTTCGTGAAGAACTAGCCGCCATTCAATTCGATTGTCTTCTTGACATCGATGAACCAATTTGTCCTAGGTTTGTGTTAGAATTCTATGCTAGTGTGACCGGCTTTAGTGATGAAGACGATGATGAATTTTGTCTTAGGTTTAGAATTAATCAAAACGACTACACCATCACCTTAGCCAACTTTGCTCAAGTGCTAGGAATTCCCAACCGAGGAACTTGTCTCTACTCTGATAAATGGTCACTCACCGCTCTTGATGCTATCAATGACCGCTCTCTACCCTACCAAACCCGTTTGGCCGACAAGGATGTCATCCGTGAACACCTTTTTAACCCAAAGGGTGATACAACCCGAGTTACCGAAAGGGAAAGGAGGTAAACCGAGATCCATATGGAATGGAGCTAAATGAACTTAAGCCCGAATTTAAGAAATGGGAGGAGCTACTTAGAGCCAACGTCATTAGCACCATAGGAAATAGGGATCACATTAACGCTTGCCTTTGTCATATGCTCTACAACTTGTCCACCCATCAACCATTCAATTTAGCCTACTACATAGCTAGGAGAATGATTGATATTCCAACTCAAGGATCGGTTGCTCTTCCATACGGGATGCTCCTCACCCGTCTCTATAGAAACTTTGCACCAATTCTACCAACACCAAAAGGGATGCACCTTCACTATGAGCTCATCCCTCACATCTTTGTACCTTTGAGTGATGCACGAGTTGCTAAGACAAAAGGCAAGAGAGCAAAACCTCCAACTCCATCATCATCATCATCAAATAGCTCCGAGGATGGTCTTCCAAGCTCTCGTCTTACGCCTCATGAGTATTATGCGTCTCTTCCCGAAATAGAGAATGAATCAACGGAGTTCAAGCAAACTAAGGGAATGTTCAAGTGCCTTGGTAGGATGATGAAAAAGATTTACAAGAAGTTGGACAAATAAGGGTACTTTTAAGGAGCTTTTGGAACAATGCATTATCATTAATGTTTGATACAATTTAGTTGTTTTTATTATGTAGGATGATAATATAACTTGAAACAATGGTGAATGCTAACAATTTCATGCAGGGGGATAGCGCAAGTATGCTATCAAATTTTACCCATTTTCACTATAATGTGAAAATCAATAAGCCTTGCTCAAAATACATGCTCCACTATGGTTATATATATGTTATCTGCTTTTTCTAACTACAAATGTTTAGTATAACATGATTTGAGAAGAATTTCAGGTTTCGGAAAAGTCCCCGACACCTAAAAACGAACTCTGTCCATTTTTCTGCACTTCACGGATCGGACGACACCATAAATTTGGCACCGTCCGTTATGCAAATGGTACCGCCCGTGCACTGCAGTGGGACAACGGCACCCTTTTAGGGTTCCGGCCGTGTAAGTTTTTGGTGCCGTGGATCCTTCAGGTAATTTTCTGAATTTTGACTATTTCGTGATTCCAAACTACCATCCAATGCCTATAAATCAATCCTAAATTGCTTATACTCTTATTAGAACTAGTATAATTCACTTAGGAATATAAGAAATCCATTTCCCACCAAAATTCAAAAATGTTAGGTCACTAGTTTTACAAACACAAGTTATATAGAAAGAGATAAGGCGATTGAACAAGCTAAACACACACCTACTCACGTATAAGTGTAACCGGTTATGCAAAGAGAGTGAATGAGAGAAATAACTTGAACAATCAACCTTCAAATGAAGGTTATTACATGGTTTATATAGGCAAGGAGCTAGGGCAACACTCCCTCTCCTTCCCTATTCCTTATTGGGCTTGGGTCAAGCTTATGGGCCTTCTACATAAGCTTGACCTTAAACAAACATAAAGGCCATAATAAAGCTACCTATTACATATGAATTATAAATACTTGAAATCTTGTTTAGGAGTGATTCCAACAATCTCCCCCTCAAGTATATATGAATGTAAACGGTGAATGCGTTGATGTAATAGTAGCGTGGCGTCTTCGACATTCTTCTTTCTTGTGAGAAGAATTGCCTTGATTCGAACAATCTCCCGAGTGTAGAGAGATAGTTATCTTTGAGCGGTTATGCTTTGGCGTCATCTTTAACTTTGTTCTTTGATCATTGTTCTTTGTGGTGAGAGTGATAGTAGGTTGTTGTCTGCATCGATGCCTCAGTGCCTTTGCTCAGGTGTCTCCACGTCATTCTTCAACATGCTCACACGCTCTTTGGCGTTGGAAATCAATCTTGATGAAGTTCTTTAAGTCTTTAACTTTGTAGATTCTTTGATTTGAAGAATCATTACATTTGTTGTGTTGCATTGAGATAGAACTTCCATTAGTGATGATGTTGGCGTGAGCATGAGAAGAATTTGCACGATCATCCCGCTCCGGAGCTTCCATAAGAAGAAAACATTTCAAGCGGTTAGTAATAAGCGGTTTCCGGCACTTACAAGTTTGAACTCCGAGAGTGTCAACAGCATAGTGTGAGGACACAACTCTAATTCTTACAAAGGCCGTTCTGAATGGAGTCCCACAAGTGAGATAACGCGATGTACCGAAGTACATCTACGATTCAGATGAGTCGTTGAGGTACACCGAAGCATCACCTCACGACCGTAGACCGTTTGAGACACACTCCGCGTAATCCACGGGGATTTACCGAAGTGACCTGGGGTACGTTTGATGTTGACCTGGCGAGGAGTTTCCATTCAATCACCGAGGATCACAGATGTGAACCTCTCATAAATGTTCTCGACAGATTGCTAAGATCTGTGAAGAACTCGATATGAACCAGCGATGATCTTATTGTTGATCATCAAGTGATTAAATGTCAAGTGTTCCTAAGAGATCTTTTGATGAATCTCGTGGCTCTAGACTCAATAGTGCGTTTTGGTTTTCTGGAGCGGAGACTAGGGAGAGGGTCTCCTTCTTCAATACCGGCAATCTCTAAGAGAAAGCCGATAGTTTACGTAGGGTTCCTGTGAGAATGAAACAAGCTTCTGTTGAGAGAAACTTGAGTGGATAAGAAGGTTTAGTGCATGCGTCATTGGGTCCATGACGACTTTTAATCTTCAATACCGGCGTCACTAAGTGACAACCAGTATCATATGAATTGAACCCGTGTATGCGCCTAAGTTGAATAATCGGAGGGCTATTTCTTTTCACCCTTTTCTTTGCATTTCTTTTTAATTCTTCAACTCCTTCTTTCTCCGATTCTCATTTTCTCCTTTTTACAATCATACCTAAGGACTTCTAAATACTAACTATTTGTAGTGTCCTTGGGTAGATCCCTCCGCTCTGGCGGATCATAGGACGGTTATTCCTAACCTTAGTCACCTTATAACTCCATGACTAACCTATGTTTGCCATTAAAACCACTGTATGAAAAAATGTCTCTCAAAGGGTTTGTTAATGAAAAACATGTTTGAACCATTGTGAGAGATGATGTTTTGCATAAATACTCCCCTCCACATGTGCTTAATAGTTTTAATGGTTAAATGCACAGTGAGGAAAGAGCGCACTTTTTGAATTGATCCACTGAAGATAGACAATCCCCGCGAGACACGGTTACGTTGCATAGTTAAAGAGTTACATTGTCAGCTTTTAGGTGACAACTAGCTCTAATAACTACCTTGAAGGTGTAGACAAACCTTGGAAGGTTGTCAAACCCGTCAGAGTTCATGTCTATCAAAAGTTTCTCGAATGGTACATTCTACTCGGACAAGTCCTTTGCGAGACACGTTTACATCACTAGCGAACTAGCTTGAAATTATTACCCGTCCGGGACAAGTCTTTTCGAGTTACTAACAGTTAAGTATCGTCAATTCGTTGGTTAAGTTCGAGGTACACAGATTCATTTGCATTTTGTACAACATATTTCTTATCACACAATTTTCTCCCCTCAAAAATGGCATATTAAAGTGTTATTTTTGAAGCGTTTGAGAATAAATATGACCATTTCGAGTGTTGCGGGAAGAATGACCACTTGTGAACAATTTGTGAACAAAGTTTCAAATACTCCCCCTCAACAAGTGATATAAGCGGTTGAGGTTTTGAAAGTCTTAAGGGAAAGTACTTGTTCTTTTGAGCAAAACCTTGAAAAGTGAAAGGTTTGATAGGTTTTACTCAAAAGTAAGAAGCTTTCGCTCCTTTTATAAGGATTGTGGCACTGAGGCGTACCACGGGGTCCTTTCTTGACAATTACGGGTTGTACACTGTTATGTGTGCACAAGCCATAGACATATATAATCATACATCCAAAATTATGAAGGAAACAATTCAAGGGGTACCGGGAAGTGCGGTGATGTTCCGAGTGCGCCGCAGGCGTTGAAAGCCGATGATGTTTCTCCTGGGTCGACCACCAACATAGCTTTCCAATCGTCTGATCCCTTCGAACAACCGTTCATCAATCATGGTGATGATCCTTCTCACATCCCTCCTTTCACGAGAATTCCGCTACGAGACCCACTTTCAGTATATCCTTCAACACGTATGCTAATCCGTCCCTAACCGGCTTCAAAGTATGATCCCGAATTTCTGAAGATCACTACACGCCATTAAGCAGTTTCTTTGAAGTTCACTGCGGTAAACTACTCCGAAAGGTTTGCGATGGCGTATATTGAGGTAGCCGATTGAGATCGGGAAGAGTAAGCGTTGGAGGAGTGAGGTTGACACGCGTTTGATAAGATTCAACAGCCATCCGGATATCTTCAACACGTTCTTTGATCACAATGCGTCTAATGAAGATGAGAACTGACTTGATAAATTCACGTTGAACTTCAGCCGAGAATTGTCTCATACGACCCTGTACCTTGGCAAGGTACATGTCTTCGATGTCGTTGAAGGACAAGTTCTCAAAGTCAGCCTCGGAGAATCCATAGTCCTGTTCATCTTGTCGTTTGACTATGATATTCTTTAAGAATGTGTAGTCCCACTTAGACTTGAGATCAATGTGTTTGATGGCCACGATGTCCTTAGAACTATACATTGCATGTTGAGACTTCGAACCATGCAGCTTACGTAGTAGATTCTTCGGCGTTCAGGCCAATGATGAATCCCATATAATGCATCTTGGTCGTATGCTTGCGTTGTCGAAAACAAGTGATTTGCACGTTCCTCGATAGCTATGCGGTTTGAGTAAATAGCGTTGGGAATGGAAGAGTCAGTGATGTAGCGTATTTTCGCGAACCATCGTTACCGTGTAAGAGAAAATCAGTCTGTTAAAGAAGTATCGGAAGGGAATCCGTGGTTCGTCTGTTTGGCCAATGGTCGGTAGGGGTTTGGTCCAATCGGTGTAGTATGGAGGGTTGTCCCCTTGTGTGAAGTCAATGTTTGCTTCCGGATTGAGCCAATCCATGTCGTTAGACATAGCTCGGTCGATGTTCTCAAGATGATATTCGACCTCTAATGGCGCTTTCGAGCTGTCTTTAAGAAGTTGGAATGCTTCATTCTTGATTCGCTTCAATTCGATTCGTCATTTTCTTCACATGGAACTTTTCTTGCAAAAGTTTTGCGTGCTCCAATGTAGAACCGTCTACCAATTCTTGACCTTCATCGGGGTAGGGAGTTTGATTGACAAGTGTGGAGAACCATTCAAATTCTTCGGTTTTATCATCTAGCCATGAGACAACTCAGCCGAGTCGTCTTCTTCTTCTTTTGGAAGGCCTTGATGATGATCTTGGTTTCGCACTTGTTTGGGTGAGGTGGGTTGTTGTCGGGGCTCAAGGACCTCTTCATCGTCACCACCCGTATACTCAAAGTAATACCTGTTTTATGAGTCGGGGTGGTAACTTCGGAATCGTCCGAGGTTTATCGATAGAAGACCGAGGTGGAGGAGACTTTTGTTGAGAAGAAGTTCGTGGTGGAGGAGGTGGCGTAGAGGTAGATTTACCGGCCGGCGTTTAGGTGCAGAATCCTTATCCTTATCATCGTCATCTCTTGGTCGTTTGGGTTGATCGGCTGACTCCTTGCATGATGATCCGAGTTGAAAATCAAGTAGATTTTCGAAAAATTTAGCTTCATCCGAAGTAAAGCGTTCGGATCGCTTTGACATTTGTATCACAAGTTTAGCGATTAACTTCAGAGAGAGATCGGCTTCTTTGGCCATTGTATTTTTAACCAATGCTACGATGTTAGGGGTGAGTTGTGTGGAAAATATTTCTCTAGTCACACCGGGGACGATGTCAAGAAGAAACTTGTGAGTATGATCTCTTCTTTGTCTTTCCAGTTCCTTTAGGACTTTAGGAACGATATCCCGAAGGTACTTGTTAGTGTAACCTTCGATCATTTCGTTCAGTTCCTCTTTACGATGACTCTTCATGAACTCTTGAACAAATTCCCTTTCTTTCTCCATCTTGTCATGCTCGTCATACATATCTGTATGTGATCACAAAGAAATTTAGCTTTTGTAGAGCACGCGTTTTTCTTTCGACTTGTTTGGACGGCTTTGTGAATTCGTTTATGAGCTTGAGAAATCCAAGATCGAGGTGGTTTCTTCACTGATTTGGATGATGATTTTGTTGATCTTTTTGATGGTGGTGGTGATGAGTGAGATGAAGAATCTGATGAGGAGGGACATGAGGAGATTCGGGGTCCTTTGGAGGTGCAGAAGTATCCTCCTTGGAGCGAGTTGGACTGCTGAGAAGAAAGTCATCATAATCTTCTTCGTCATCATGTCCAGGTTTAGCCTTTTCTTCCGTCTGTTCCTTAGCTTCTTCATCAGTTTCTCTTTCTCGGTCTTATTCTTTTACGGTTCCTCAAAGTTAAGATCAGTAGACTCCTTCACAAGCGTTTGTTGTTGCACAAGAGTGGTGGCACCGGATCCCTTATCGGGTTGATTAACGCATCGGGACACTGGTGAAGAGTGGACAACACCACTTGATCCTCCGGGGCCACCCATTTGATCTTTTGCAAATTCTTGAGCTTTTTGAATTTGTCTAACTAATTTAAACTTCTTCTTGTATGATTGATCCAGTTGCTCTTCTTCTTCTTTGAGCTTTCATCATAAGACTCAAGTACAGAGTCTTTCCTTTTCCATGTCTATTGGACTTGGAGGTTTAGGCTGGAGGAGGGTAACGGTTCTTGCGATTCGAGTAGGTAATCTCTTCATCGTGTCAGTACCTTCGAGCTTTCGTCCACAAGCTTTCTTTGCGGTTCGGTTTGGGAATAGGTTGGCTTCCTTAGATGGAACAATCCTTTTTGAGGAGGATTCCTTTGGGAACTTTCCTTTAAAGATCTGTACTTGTAACACTTCCAAGCACTTCCTCTTTTGGTTCTCCTTACGGGTGTTCCAGAAGATTTTTCGTCGAGATGACCAACTTTGCCTTGTCTGACTGCTTCCGGATACCTTTTGTATGCGTTTGAGCTTTCGACATCTTCGATTAGAAGGAAATCGGTAGCCACACCTTGTTTCTTTGTAGGCGTTTCCTTGATTCTAACAGATAGAATGGGTTCCGTCAACATGTCGTGATTGTTGGGGTCATTGAGCCTCTTGGGAATGTCGGGATGAAGTCCAAGTGCTCTCTGGATCAACAATTTAGTATATCCGATGTAGGGAATCTTTGAGCCAAGTTTGTTGAGAAATGACATCATGTCATCCCAAATCAGAGCTTCGATAGCGATGTGTTTCTTGTTGACCAATGCCCGGAATATTTGCAGTTCCATGAGCTTAGGGTGCTCATAGCATTTATCCGCGACGAAGCAGACTTGGTGATGATCATGTAGAGTGTTCTCCCGGGTTGAGGAATACTCTTAAGCTCTACGTGAGAGTGCTTGGTGATTACTCCTGTAGCCTCGTCATAACCGATATTGATTAAGAATTGGAGAGTGAGCTCTTCGGCAGGTGTGGCATATAGTTTGGTTGGATCGACATCAGGAATTAGGAGAACAGACCCTTAAGTGCAGGTGTAATGGTGACTTGTTTGTGATTGAGTCACCGTCCAGCAGTTTGTCCTTTGACCCTTTCCATAGTGTTCCGAAGCTGTTGGATGTAGATCTCGTGAGGAGCGATTGCAGAGTGTGAAAGCATGTTATGATACGGATGAGTCCTCAGAATATCAATAGCAATTAAACATGAAGATTTTGAGCAAGTGAGGTTGTCAAAGTCAACACGGAGATTATTCTTTCCTATCTTCATTGGATAGCCATGAGGATAGATATCGGCAATGGAGAGAACTTCAGGTGCATCCATATTCATTTGTTCAACCATGTCGTGATCTGAAATAACATTAGCCAAAAGAACCAACATATCGAAAGACATAATGTTAGTCAACAGAAGGTCTTATTGTCTAGTTATTGAATGTGTAGTGTCAATGATTGTTCGAGTCCTAAGTCACTTGTATATTCAATAGTCCAATGACGTCGTGAAATGTTTAGTGAGTTAGTTAACTTTAAGTTTTAAAGTTTATTTTATCACTTATTGTTCACAACATATCAAACGATTTAAGTTTATTAGTGACATTTTAGGATTCGTGATGATATGATTAGTTTATTTACAAGTTTGTACACGTAACAATTCATAACGAAGGTATGATCACGGCTTATGCGTAGGATGGGTAAAGTTATGCGTGAAGCGGGAATGATATATGCGTGGCGTAAACTTACGCGTAGGGTCTTAACTACGCGTAAGAAGTGTTACGCGTAGGAAAAAGAGGACCTTATGCGTAAAGCTTATGCGTAGGCATATATTAACCTTACGCGTAAGGCTACTCGTAAGAGTTGACCTTATGCGTAGAGGTCACTCTTTACGCATATCCTTCACAGGATACGCGTAGTCCCTTATGTAGAACCTTATGCGTAGGCGCTACGCGTAAGACAAATCTTACGCATAACAAGCTACGCGTAAGGTGATCCTTATGCGTAGAGTGCAAATGACCTTGATTCGATTTTCACGGTAACAAGCACGAAATAAGTTTATCAAATCATCAAAGTTAACACAAAACATCATTTTATCACAGATTACAACATACTAGCTCATCTTAACTCTTACGCGTAGAATACATACGCGTAGCCTAAACCCTAAATCTACGCGTATGGATTCTAGCCATAGATTATGCACTAAACTTTTTCTGGTAGTTCAAAGACATGTTGTGAGTATGTAAGCCAAGTTGTAACACTTAATTTGTTGTGAATCAAAAATACCCAAAGTTTATGAACTTTAAACCCTAATTTCAATTGTTGACCAATTAGTGTTTCGGGTGGTTATAGACTTTGGAAATCATCAATTCAACAACATAAGAGCATAAACAACAATCTTTTAACCAAAACACTTCACATTCAAAATACCCAATTCGACTCATAAACCCTAATTCAAAATTCATCAAATCGTGTTTAAGGTTTGTTTTGATGATTGAAAACATATCAATGATGTTTTTAAAACATTTTGACATTAACATTTAAGCCACAAACACAAAACACATGATCATGTGTTCATACGCATAAGCGAAGAACACAAAATCACTCATGTCCATAGATTTGACCGTTGGATTCATTTAAAATTCAAGACCAATGTTTGAAAACAAGTTAGAAACATTAATCACTTACAAATGATGATCAAAACACGGATTTGATGAAGCGAATTATATGCGTAGGATCTTGTTAGGTTTGGTGTAATAAATGTGAAGAATAAGAGTTAGGTGGAGAGTTTTATTAAAATAACTTTACCATTTTGGCAGTTTTGGTCCCTCCACCTTTTCCATTTTCATCCAAAGCCTTTTAACTTCCATTTTGGTTACCAAATGAAGATTTTATGAAAGAAACTTGACGACACTCCCCCTCGACTTGAGAAAAAAAATAATGAAAGGTTATTAATTTAAGTCCGAGGAGTGTCTTTGAACGAGAAAATGTACCACCATTTGTAAAAAAATCAACCGAGATATGATAACATGCAAGTACACATATGTTTTGAAGCAGTTGTAAGTTTATTTTCTCCCCTCAACACTTGATCGGAAAAATTCTGAATTTTGAAAGATTATAGTGTTGACGGAAGAAATGTACTTGCAATGTTGAAAGAAACATAGATAGAAGAATATTTTTGTTGTTTTATCGGGTTTTATAATTTTGTATTTTGTTTTTGAAAAATTATTTACAAAAGAGATTTTGGTGTTTGACAGGTTTTTAAGACTGTTTTAGGAGGTCATCAATTCCTCTTGAGTCAAACACCTCATACCAATCCGGTGGACCAACTCATTAAACCTAGCGGGAGGCAAGGCTTTGGTGAGAAGGTTTGCCAATTGGTATTCTGTACCCACAAAATATAATTCAACGGTACCACTGTTCCACGTGATCCTTGATGAAATGATATCGAAGATCGATGTGCTTTGATTTCGAGTCTTGGCCGAGTTGCACGAGATTGCAATGGCACTCCGATTGTCGCAATACATCGGGATTACGTCAAATACGTAACCATAGTCTTTGAGTTGTGTTCTCATCCATATGACTTGAGCACAACATGGTGACATGGCTACATATTACGCCGGTTGATGACAGCGATGTACAATCCTGCTTCTTCGATTGCCATGACACTAGTTTATCACCAAGAAATTGTAAAGCTCTGAAGTACTTTTCCGTGAGTCTAAGCATCCTGCGTGGTCGCGTCAAAAGCGATTAGTTCAAAACCAGAATCCTTCGGATACCGGATCCCCAAGTTAATGGTTCCCTTTATGTATCGGAGGATTCTTTTAGCCTCAGAGATGTGGGTTTCAGTTGGTCGCGCCGATAGCGGGAGCATAGATAAGCGGCAAAGACAATATCAGTGCGCTAGGCTGTTAGATACATGAGAGACCCAATAATACTACGGTATTTTGTAGGGTCCACCAATTTCCCATGTAAATCAGCGTCTAACTTCTTGGTATGAGCCATTGGTGTGGCATAGGTGTCACAGGTTTTCATTCCAAATTTGTTTAACAATTCAAGGGCATATTTGACTCAAGAAAATACCACGGGGTGATTGATGAACTTGCTAGTCCAGAAAGAATGTAAGTTCACCCATCATGGACATTTCAAAATTTTTCTTCATTAGTTTTGCAAAAGCGATTGAAAACTTTTTATGTGTAGACCCAAAATGATGTCATCCACGTAAATTTGAACAATTAAGATATGTTCCCGTGATATTGTATAAAAAGAGTTGGGTCAACCGAACCTTTGGTGAAATTATTAGCAATGAGGAAAGATGATAGCTTATCGTACCATGCCCGAGGGGCTTGTTTGAGACCATAAAGAGCTTTGTTCAGTTTGTAGACATGGTTCGGGAATTCGGGATCAACGAATCCATCTGGTTGGCTGACATAAACCGTTTCTTTAAGTTGTCCATTGAGAAGCGCAGTTTTGACATCCATCTGATAGACCGTTATATTCATATGAGCTGCGAGCGCTAGAAATATCGAACGACCTCAAGGCGAGCAACCGGAGCAAAAGATTCTTCAAAGTCTAATCCCTCTTCCTGACGATAACCCTTAGCCACCGGGCGTGACTTGTTTGGATGGCGTTCCTTCACATCAATTTGTTTTCCAAATCCATTTTAGACCAATGGCGTAGACTCTGTTGGTCTTTCAACCGGTTCCCATACTTCAAGACGTTTGAATTGGTTGAGTTCTTCTTGCATGGATTCAATCCGGTTGTCTTTTGTCATTGCGTCTTTGATGTTTTAGGTTGATTGGCAGCGGTGAGTGCATAAATGCAATGTTCACCGTCGTGTGAAGCGTTGTCTCGTAACGGCGGTTGATTCGGGTTGCCAATAATGTTTTCGGAGGATGGTCTTTTGTCCATCTATGTGTGGAGGGTTGATGTTGGTATACATTGTGCGGTCGAGGATTCAAATGGTTTGTTGAAGATTCCGCGACATCGTGCAGCGATCTCATTAGCAAGCGGGTTGAAGAAGCATTTGGATCAAAATCTGCGGGGGGGTACTTCATTGAGAATATCATCAATTGGTTCATCATTGTTGGAAGCGGTGTGTTCAACTGTTGTGTTGGAGTCAACTGGTGTAGGTGCATCTTCAACTGTAGTTGTTGTAGCAGTGTATCGGTATAGGAATATTATCGGGTTGTGCGGCGAGCTTGGCGGATACACACGGAGCACGTTCATCAATATCGTCACGAGCAGTGGAGCAAATAACCTTTCCATTTGTTGCGAGTAAGGCGAGGGCTTTCTTCGGTGATGATGGGGTTTGAGGGAAGTTTAAGCGGTTGTGACCGGGTTCTAAGCTGTTATACTCGAAGCCATTTCGTAAGTTCATCGAAATGAGCATGAATCGTTTCCATCACCTTTTTGTACGACGATTCCAGATTCGGAAACCTTTGGAATTATCACATTATCCGATAAAGACTCCAATGTCCGCTTTGGCTTTGAGCTTTCCAAAGTCATCACGATCATTATTCGGATAGCAAAGAGATCCAAATACATGAAAGTGTTTTAGATTCGGTTTTATGTTATGGACAAGCTCGAAAGGTGTTTTGTTGTGGCGTTTGGTGATCATAGATCGGTTTTGAGTATAGCATGCGAGATACGACTTACGCCCATAAGTAATCTGGAAGTTTAGCATTGATTAACATTGTTCTTGCGGCTTCCACTAAGCGTTCGGTTTAGTCTTTCAACAACTCCGTTTTGTTCGGTGTACGTGCAATAGATGTTTGATCTTTGAATTCCCACTTTCTCATAGAATTCACGAAGGGTTTTGTTAACAAATTCAGTTCCTTTATGCATTCGATGATTACGGCGGTGTTGCGGGTGAACTTGTATTTTTGTGAGAAAGGTGATGATCATTTGTGGAGCTTGGTCTTTGCTACGAAGAAAGTAGACCTAAGTCCATCGAGTAGTCATCAACAATTACTAAGATGTAGCGTTTGCCATTGATCGTTTGCACGCGCGTCGGGCCACACAAATCCATGTGAAGAAGATGAAGCACATCTTGAGAGCGTGTTCCACCTTTGAAGGAAAATGAGCACGAGTGCTTTTCCCTTGTTCACAAGCTGAGCAAAGGTGATCTTTTGAATACCGGAATCGTGGGAGTCCTTCAACTAGTTTGTGTCGAGCAAGGTTGGTGATGGTTTGAAAGTTTAGATGTGAGAGACGGCGGTGCCATAGCCAAGATTTTGTTGATGTTGCCTTAGAAAGTAAGCAAATGGGAGAGGAAGCAACCATGTCTTGCATAGAGATAGTGAAGAGACTAGAATTACGAGCGGACATAAGGTCATTTCCTTGTAGATCACGAATGAAACAAGTTTTCTCCATGAAAGCAACCTCCAAATCTCCATCACAAAATTGACCTCTTGAAAGCAGATTGTGACCGAGGCCTTCCACATAGTAAACCCTGCTAATTTCGATGTTCCCATTGACATAATCTCCGAAGCCCATGATAGCTGCTGAAGTGATCATTCCGAACACGGCGGTGCCAATGAACTTTGCAATAAAGTTTGATAACAGTTTAAGATTGCTGTCATGTGTCGGGAACATCCGCTATCAACAATCCAGAGAATGATTTGTAACACCTGCATTACACAAGGCGACACGGATGGAATAGAAGTAGATGTGGAACCCGAAATGTTAGAGGGTTCCATAGCAGATTTAGTAGATATACACACATCAATAGCTTTAGGTATCCACTTAAATCCTAGTGTGTTATATATCCATTTCCGCCATCTATAACTACTCTTTGCTTTAGTCTTAGTGAATGCACTAGGTGGTACGACATTCCTAGGAGGTGGCGGAGCTGAGGGGACAGCAATGCGTTTCTTAGAATCTAAAGATGGCGGTCTACCAAGCGCAGACTTAGAAAGATTAGTTGGCCTAGAGGTATTCCGGTTCTTAGGATTCCTTAAGCGAGAGATTATAGCTTTAGCAACACATTTATCATGGCAATCAGAATTCATACTTTTACCACAAAAAACACAAGGTGCATCGGTGAATATCAAAAGTACTTAACGGTTTAGCATTCGTTACATCACTATTTCTATTACATTTGCGGGCCTTAATATCTATAGTGGAGCAAGCGTGTGTCTTATTCAGTCCTAGGGTGTTCTTCTACTTTAGCATTCTTGATTGATCTTTTCTTAGGTCGCAACTTCCTATTCTTCGATTGAGTGCTCTTAGGCTGTGAAGTGGGGACGTTTGGAAAAGGCTCAACTATTCTGTTTCATAGAAGGAAGCACGTTAGCTACTTGTGATTTGGCAGTAGAGATTCTAGGTGCATGAGTACTAAGTGTTACTGGGGCTAATCTCTTAATGATTGTTGGTGGAAGTTGTTCATACTTTCCTAACATTCCTCTTAACTTGATGATAGTGTGAATCGGATCTTGATTTTCGAACCGAACATTTCGGCAAAATGCATAACTTCTTTAGTGTGTGCAAGATAATGATCAAGTTCATTTGATGCTTCATCACGAGTCTTTTTGAGTAAATCAAATATGACACCATATTCCTTTTAACTTTTACAAGTTCTTGTTCATATTTTGAGATTTGACACTTAAAAGACACGTTTTGATCATCCTGTTGCTCAATTTTAGAATCGAGAAGGTTTTGCATGGCTGGTTGATTTTGTGTTGAAAAGCAAGTTGTTGATCGTGAATATCTTTTTGACACCAATTAAGACGGCGTATTGCATTTGAAAGTTCGTTTGACAATCGTTTGTTTTCAACTGTTAAGGACTCGATCTGAAGCACATTATCAGTGTACTCAACATTTACCACGAAACAACGATATCGGCAGAGATATTATCAAATGCATATGACAACGAATTCAATAACACAACATTTTGAACATCCGCACGGATAACATCTTCCAAGAGTCGATCAACATCTTTTCTTAACATTTTCTTTTTACGTTTAGTATTTGAAATAGATGTTTACGTTTTCTCAGCGTTTTCATGACCCCAAGTTCCTTATGAAAATCCTTTTCCCAGGCAATTGCACAACTTTTCAAGGTTTTAACATTAGGTAAAAGATTTTTCTGAAAAATGTCTCTTTGTTCTCGCGGCGATTGAAAATGTTCAACTTTGATTTCAGATCGATATTCTATCTCATGTTGTAAAATTTTGAGGTCAACCATGAAAATGTCAAAATATCGAAGAATTTTTCGATTTTCAGGTTGTGAGTTTACTTCACTAATGGAAGGTAAAGGACCATAAGTTTGTGCAAAGTCTGTTTTGGGTTTAACAATAGAAGACTTCGGGTGTTACGATGATAACTCTTGGTGTGTTAGAAGAATCCGTTGGTGTGACGAAAGTGACGGTTTTGAATAATTAAAAGGTTTGTTGTAAACAACAGTTTTTAATTTTGATCGACTCTCGTCTTACGCATCTAATTCCTCTTGGCGATGATATTCAACAACATTCATAAGAATTATCAATTTTATATTACCTTTGGAAACTTCGAGGATTTGGTTTGAATGTTTTGGTTGAAAGCTTAGGTTTGTAATCGGCAAGATTCGGTCCATATCCATTTGGATTTGGTTTTAAAGTAAACTTTTCTATGGTTGTGACCGACTTCGCCATGTTTGTAAACAACAGTTTTAAACTCTTTAAGTTTGTTTTGCAAGCCGATGATTTCTTCAAGATGATCATCTATTCGTTTCGTTGAATGCTTTTTGTATGCAGAGAACTGCTTTTTGACAAGTTAACAACTCGGCCTTAGCTTTTTGATTTTCCAAGGTGAGAGCGTTAATTTGCTGTTTATGTTCATGTTTGATTGTTCTATTTGGACAACAAAGCATTCTTGAGCGGCTAGATCACGCATCTGTCGTTCTAAATATTTTTCGTTTTGATAAGATTTGGCAAAGGCTGCTTCAAAACCGTTTTCACGTTTTCTTGAGTTTTGAAAAAGTTGAGTTGCTTTTGTAAACATTCAAAATCCTTTGTTAACAGTGCATTTTTACGTTTCAAGTCCTGATTAATGCATAACATTCTTCCATTTTGATTTTTGGTCTTGAAGTAAGCGAGCAAAATCCGGATGAGGCAAAGTTCATCTTGTTCAACGTGAGTCACAACATGATCATTATTTAGATCCTCAAGTATGACCACCGAGTCAATTTGATTATCAAGGGAAACCATAAGGTCATCTTGATCGTCAAATATAACTACGAGGTCTAGTTGAAAATCGTCGGAATGAGATGTGGATGGCTCATTTTGAACATTCGAGCCTTGCGGATTCGGATGTTGGCGGAGATATGAGATCGAGATATGAATATGGTTTGTTGGTGCACGAGACAAGCCATCGGTGTCATACACTGGGCTTGTGTCACTCATGTGTAACTCATGCATATTAGCCATCAACATAACAGTGGCACTGCAAGTCCTCCATATCATCATCAAAGTCGGCATTTGCCATAAAGCTCTGTTCTTTGTCGTGAGAGTTCCACCGACTTCATCCTTAAGAGCCAAAAGAAGAGCCTCTTTGAAATAAGCACTGCCCCTAGTCCTTGGCTTTGGGCATGCATTAGCCAGTGTCCCTTCTCATTGCAGTTGTAGCATCGAAGACCATTCAACCCATTTTGAGCATTTCCTGTTCCACCACTTGAGCTCGATTGTTATTCCTACCCACAGCATTAAACCCTTGACCACCGCCCATCGGCGACCATAATCACGATTACGAACTTCAACCGTCCATTGTTCACAAGCTTGAGTCCGTGTGTTAGATGAGGAGCGAATCGATTGTTGGATTTGTTGGTATAACGGCTAAAAGCATTAGCAATCATAACAAATCCTTGTTGCAATGCTTGAGCGGATCGGTTTCCTCATTAGCTTCAGCGACATATGCTTGAGCATTGTTGTTGTATGGAACCAATTGATTTTGTTGAGGTTGTTGTTGTGAAGGTGTGTTTGTAGCATTTGGTTGAGTTCTTTGGTTGAGGAGAATAACCGTTTTGAGCATATAAGGCAAGTTGTTGTTGATTTTCCGGATGTGTTGGTGGAGCAATTTGAGCACGGAGAATCCTTTTCCGATCAACTTCCTTTTCATGAGGTTTCAAGTAATCGTACAACAATCCGTAGGTAGAATGATGCATGTTCTTCGCTTGACGGAGAAAAATGACATACTTCTCCCATTCAGGACCAAGACTACTTAGGAACTTAGTATTCACTGCAATTCTTGGCATGATGATGTTGTGTTTATCCAAATCATTGATGATGTCCGAAAATCGGTGATGATAGGACTCTAGTGTCTCTCGAGGTTCAATCATGAAGTGTTCATAAGCCAAGTAAATTTTGGATTCCAAATCTTCTTGATTGAGTACTGATCCTTCCATAAGAAGACGAATATGATCCCACATTTTTGTGCGTTTTTGAGCATCAACACTACGAAGAATTGGGTTTGGTAATCCTAAGAGGATGTATTCCATTGCAAGTTCATCAGCTTCATAGTGTAGAAGTTCCATGGGATTTAAATCTGCTTGATAGCAATGTTGGTTTGTTCATCTCTTGGTGGAATGGCATTTGGATCTTCGGGTACAATGATAGTAGGCATCTCAAATGGACCTTCCAAGATAACCTTCTTTAAGAACTTTCCATGTGGCTTCTTTAGATCACAAAACCTAAAGAACCTTATCACCCATTGATCGTAGTTTCCTGAGTGAGCATTGGAGGTCTATCAAGTGATCCGACCTCATGAATTGATTGTTGGGTGCTTAAAGCTTCACACATCTTTGCAAACCAAGTGGGTTCCTTCATAGTGTTCCTTGATGGATGTTGATTGAATTCATTTGTGTACGGTTGAACTTGAGGACTTGGTGGTGGTTGAACCATTAAAGGTTGTGGATTTGCAAGTTGTGGAGTATGTTGTTGATTAAATTGTTGTTGATAAATTGCTTGTTGTTGATTCCATTGTTGATGTTGTGGACTTAGTTGTTGTTGTCGTTGAGGATAAGTGTAAGGGAAATAGTTAGAGTATGGTGGTTGTGACATGTTGAAAAACTTGTGTGGTAAAATGGATCTTTGTAGTCGAATGAACCTTTGTTGATGAAGTGTCCTTAGGCGTAGAAAAGACAAGAACCAAGTAGCACTTATGCGTAAAACACCAAAAGTTACGCGTAACAATGAGGAGTTACGCGTAGGTTTTAGCTTACGCGTAAGTAGGATAAAGCACTAAAGTTATGCGTAGACAAAAGTTAGGCGTAGAAAGTTAGGCGTAGGATTACCTTATACGTAGACCTAAGTTTACGCGTAAAGTGAATCTTATGCGTAGAATTTCTCTGGCGTAAGCTTATGCTTATGCGTAATTTTAGGGTTTTGCCCAAATGATCTTTTACACTTCCACGTGCAAAAGATATCCAAAGTCGGCGTATTTTCAGACTTATCCAAGTAAGAAAACACGGAATAAACCAGAAAATGAAGATCAAACCAAGGAAAATCTTACGCGTAATTTTAGGGTTTTGATACGCGTAGGATTACTCGTAACTTTGATTTTGCCCAAATGTGTTTCTAAACCAGTTTTTTGTTATGGAATAGCTTCAATAGTACCAAAAGAACACAAAAGTGTGTATTTTGATGTACCAAAGCGCTAAGCGGGTTCGCGTAGAGCGACACCCACGAACAAAAACAAGCTTAAAAACGTAAATCCACGCGTAAAGTTTGAAACTTTTGCCAAAAACAAGTATTTTAACACCTCAAAACATTGAAAGTACAAGAATCTTGGATTAAAAAGTGTAAAAACGAGTTTTTAATAGAACCAAAGATGGCGTTATCTTTACGCGTAAGACCTTAAACCAAAAACTTCAAAAAAACAAAGTGTGCACCCAACTATTTGGCGATTGATACCACTTTGTTAGGTCACTAGTTTTACAAACACAAGTTATATAGAAAGAGATAAGGCGATTGAACAAGCTAAACACACACACACACACGTATAGTAAGATCGGTTATGCAAAGAGAGTGAATGAGAGAAATAACTTGAACAATCAACCTTCAAATGAAGGTTATTACATGGTTTATATAGGCAAGGAGCTAGGGCAACACTCCCTCTCCTTCCCTATTCCTTATTGGGCTTGGGTCAAGCTTATGGGCCTTCTACATAAGCTTGACCTTAAACAAACATAAAGGCCATAATAAAGCTACCTATTACATATGAAATATAAATACTTGAAATACTGTTTAGGAGTGATTCCAACAAAAAATTTGAAAAATCCACCCAAGGAGCCCTTTTGCATAAAGGAAGGAACCAAATTTTTGGTACCTTCAAATCCATGGATGATCTGAATATTAGGAAATTCCACTCACTAGAACACATTTATTGCAAATCTTTTCTTCTTCACTCCATCTCTCTTGAATGCTTGACTTGGGTGATATGACTAGCATTCAACCCACTCACAAATCATTAGGAACCTCATCTCTTCAATGGCTTAACATCAAATCAAACACATTTCTCCATGATTTTTCACTTCTATAAATTGAGAGATTTTACCATGATCATCCTCACACCTTCTTCATTCTTATTATCATCTAGCAAAGAAAAACCAAAGTCAAAAATGACAAAATCATCTCCAAAACCTTGCAAAAAGACTGCTAGAATTAGTGTGAGGCCTTGTTGCTTCGTTAACCTTAGCTCCTCATCCGAGTCTTCTCCACTCACAATCTCATCTCCCATTCGAGATGATACAAACCTTACCTTAGCCACACCTACTCAATCACATATTGTGATCACCACTCCACCACCAACAAAAACACCAACTTCACCTCTACCGGCACCCATCCAAACATCCAAAACACCTTCACCAAGGTCTCCAACTCTCATTCCCATGGAGTTGTTTTCCACTCCACCAACCTCCCCGAATCCTTTCTTGGAGGACTTGGATGACTTGCCTCCTAGGCCAAATCATCCACCACCATTGCCATCCTTTGGCTCAATTGAGCGGATGGCTCATAAGTCACCTCGGTCATCCCTTGACCCAAACGCCCCATTAGGGGCCTAAACCTCTTCTCTTCCACCCCATTCACAAAGACATTCATGGTCCTTTGTATGGGGATCATTCACTCCCCACATCAATGTCCCCTCATCTTGAGGACATTGAGGAGTGTATGTGGGATGTCAATCCCACTAGAGAGGAGATTCAAACCGAACTCCACAACCTCCACCAATTCAAAGGCATGGTGGACTCTCACTTGAGTGAGACAATGCAAATGCAAAGTTCTTTGCTTGCTTCCATCATGACCACCCCAAACATTTCCACCAACACCAACACATCTACCATTCCACCACCACAACCTCCCCAAACATACTACCCCCCTAGGCATGATTGTTCCACTTGTGAGCAAAGCCCAACCGTTGATAGGACCCGGGTTATGGTCCTTGACTTTCAAGAAGAAATGAGGTTCATCCTCAATCATATCCTTGAGCATCTCAACGCTCTTTCTCATCCACCATCAAATTAGGATGGTTATAGTTTAGCAATTCTAGTTTTCTCTTCTTAGGATTATTTTCTTTTCTTTTCTTCTTGTACTAAAACACATCATTGTGTTCCCATTTCATGATCTTTATTCATGAACATTTTTAACTAATGAATGGTATTTTTATTATAGTCTTGGTCCTTTTACATAGTTTTTGGAAATGCTTGTGAATGATCATTATTACTAACAATTTTTTGTAGCTTTTACTTTCACAATCCATGTATCTTCCCATTATGCACCCAATTTAGGGGGAGCTTTGATCAAGGGGAGATAATGGCTCGGGCTCATTACATTTATCGCCTCTACTTTTGTTGAGAAAAAAGGGGGAGAAAATATAGAACTTGATTACATTTTGACTTTTCATAAAAAGTCAACTGCATACTTTGACTTTATGAAAAAGTCAACATCATACATCAACTAGTGAACACTTTGACTTTCATAAATAGTCAAACATCATACACTTGCATTATCTTTCTCTTTTCAAGTTCTAAAACTAATATTTTTATAACTCTTGCACAAACTTTGTATCTTTTATAAAATAAAATTTATATTTTGTCCTCAACAAAAGGGGAGATTGTTAATACAAATATCGTCATTAAACGTTATTTATATTTTTGATCTTTACCTAAGTTTTGTTAACGACAAAAGTAAATTTAATTTGTATAAAAGCTTAAAGCTTGTCAAGTTTAATAGATATTAAAACAAGCTTTTTCAAACAATATATTCATCATTCAAGCATTTACATTTATGATTAGTAACATCTTGATATAACTCTAATCATTATGTATGATAGTAGTTTTTAGAATGTGTTAGGTTCTTAAAACCAAACACTACTTAAGTACTTGCATATTTCTAAAATAGAAATACAACATATGACATCATGTGATGCATCATGGAAATCATTGGAAGATTTCATTAGACATTTTGTGTGGATTTGTACTCTTCATATCTTGCACAATCTCACTTAGATAGAGTTGACTTTAGCAAAGATTTGATATCTTGACTGTCAGACCGGCGGTACCAATTTGGTACACGGGCAGAACCCTTTTAAGGGTTCCGCGTCCGTCAGGACGCTCCATCCATTTTGGCTATAAATAGCAATGCCAAGCCAAGTAGTTTTTCATCCTTTCTAACATACTCTCATACATATCTTCTCTCTAACCTTTCTAACTCAGTTTCATATCATATTAGTGATCTCTTTTGTAGCAAAGAAGATCAAGTCATATTCAAGCTTCAACAAGAAGTTGGAAGTCTTGTTTGTTTAGTGTTGTATGATCTAGTGTTGATTCATACTTCATTGTTGTATTAAACCATCATAATCGTGTGAGTGTGAGTGGTTAGTATTTTAGTCCTCAAAATACGTTGTGTGTGGGAGTGGTTGTACCCTTGGAAAGAACTCGACATCTAGCTTAGTGTCGGAAATAGTGTAAGCGAAGTGTAAAGGTTTTCTCCGCCGGTGAAAGGAGCTTGTTGACTAGTGAAGTTAAACTCTCGAGTGTGAGACTCGAGGAGTCGAATAGGGCAAGGAAAAAGAGTCCTTGTAGACCGAACCACTATAAACAACTTGTTGTGGTTTGATCATTTCTTTCCTTATTTACTTCTTACATATTGCTTGCATATTTCATTAACATATCTAAGATCAATATCAATTGATCTTTACAATAAGTTTCAAAACAAAGTTTTTAATTGGTAAACTATTCAACCCCCCTTCTAGTTTTCTACATACGGGACCGTCCAAGGTTTAAGGGACCGTCCCCCACTCTACCTGGTGCATATAAATATAGTACTATTCCAACAGAAAAATTCACCTCTTGAGCACTTAAAGTTTCTGTCTTCCCAAATCAATCTAAATCTTTTTCTTTGATCACATTAACTTGTTGTAAGTTGTTTACAAGTGATCGCATTCATTCTACCTCAAAGTGTAAGAGGAGAACGCTCGTATTCGTCAAGAAATGAAGTGTTGAAGAATAGACATTCACCTCGTAAACCTTGTTACGTTTCTCTTCTCAATCTAAATTCTTCATATCTTGATTCTCGTGTAATTGTGTAAATCTGACTTGTGTGTAAGCTCGAAATTGTGTTGTATGTTGATTCGGACTTGGTGTTGGTCCATAAGGTGATTATGTGGATTTCGACTTGGTGATTGGTCAAAAGGTGTTGTGTGTAATTATTGTGATCGTATGAAGTATTGGGTAGATTGGTTCTAGCTAGGATTATGACTCGACATTTCGCTTAGTGTCGTTAATTGGTGTAAGCAAAGGTGTACAGATTTCTCCGCCATAAAGGAGCTTGTTGATATAGTGTTTGTAAAACTCTCGAGTGTGATACTCGAGGAGTGCAGTAGGGCAAAGATTGAGCTTCATAGCCGAACCACTATAAATCTCTGTGCCTTGGTTTAATCGTTTCTTCTCTTTATTCTTATATACTTCTTACTATATTATTCTTATTATTGTTTGTGTTCATTTTTATTGTTGTGTTGATATCACATAAACTTCGAATCTAAAACTCATTGAAAAGTAATTTGAAAAGGATGTTGAAAACGTAATTAAAATGATGAGACTTTTCAACCATGTGGAAAACTAGAAGGGGGGGGGGGTTGAATAGTTTTACCAATTAAAACTTCATTTTAAACTATTTAGATCGACTTATGTCAATCTATTTGGATGTGTGTGTTGGATGTTGATAAACAAGCATATAAAGGTAAGTAATGAAAAGATAAGAGTATGAAGCACAAAACCACAACACGAGTATTTATAGTGGTTCGGCTACAAGGACACCTTCCTTGCCCTACTCCACTCCTCGAGTCACCTAATCGAGAGTTCGTAATCACTACACCAATCTCCTTATGGCGGAGAAGCCTTCACAACGTCGCCTACCCTTTTTCCGGTGCTAGGCTAACCACCGGGTTCTTTCACTCCAAGGTGAACCACACCTACACAATGTCGCCTACCCTTTATAATGTACTAGGATAAGTACCTAGTTCTTTCACTCCAAGGTGAAATACACCTTCACAACGTCGCCTACCCTTTATTATGTACTAGGCTAAGCACCTAGTTCCATTGCAATGGAGGAACTACTACCACACTACACCAACGACTAATCCCAAAGGAGATCTACTCCTTTACAACATCATCAAGGATATCAATATCCTTGGATCTAATACTAGTCTATCTTGTACATCGAAACACACCATATCGAATGTACATTTAAGGCACCTTTCACTAATGCCTTTGACTAGATCTACAAGACACCTTTCACTAATGTCTTGTGTCTTCACTTCTAAGCACCTTTCACTAATGCTTCTTTGTCTTGACTTCTAAGCACCTTTCACCAGTGCTTCTTTGTCTTGACTTCTAAGCACCTACCACAAGTGCTTTATCCTATAGACGATAGATACCCTTCACTAATATCTTCGTCTTGACACTTGAGACATCTTTCACTAATGTCTTCCACACTACACTTCTTTGAAGAAAGAAAGGGATCATCAACAAGAAGACTTCAGTAGCCTTGATGATGAGGAAGCATGGCAACTCATGGACTTGAGCTTGCTCGACTTCAAAGGGGGTGATCTTGCCTTTAAGAGGAACCTAAAAGATCACACAAAAACTAAACTACAAACATAGATCTCATGGATCTAAGGTTAGTGAGATTTAACTCAGGGGAGAAAGTATGTTAGAAAGGGGTGAGAAATAATGAAGAAATGGCTCACTATTTATAGAGGAAAAAAACCTACTTTTCCCCGGATCCCACGGATCCCTTCCACAAGGGATCCGGCCAGCACAAAGTCAGGGATCCGTGGAACGCTCCTCTTTACCCATGGGTATTTTTGGTTATGGGTCATTGGTCATGGGTTATGGGTTGATCCATGGTTTTCTTTCTAGATACAATGTATCTTAAGGATATAATGAACTTGGTTAAGTGGTATAAATAAAACCATGGGTTATGGGTCAAAACCATTTGCTAGTTTTTACCTATTTAGTATATACTTGTTTTTACCCATTTTAGTGTATACTTGTTTTTACCCATTTTAGTGTATACTTAGTTAAGTATATGTTAACCCAATATGTAAACATTAGTTGTTGTACATATATATCTAAATCATAAAATCACTTATACTTGTTTTAGTGTTTTATGTGAAAACGTAAGTGTGTCAGGAAACTATTAACTCAAACTATTTACGTATTCTATTTGTTTCGTTAAAATGATTTTACGTTTGTTATCGACAAAACATTAAAAGATCGTAAAATATAAATAAACGTTTTTACGGCTTATTTGTATTAACAAACCCCTCATTCTAGTTTCTTCAAACTAATTTCATCTAAAATAAAGCAGAATAAACATGATCCAGAACCATTAATTATACAAATAGTTGTAACCGAGTTAAGAAACCCAAATCTAACTAAGATAAACATAACCCAAATATCATCAATCGTGTTTATATGGTTTGATTTGTTTGGTTTATCAACAGACAGACCTAAAAAATCAGAAAAACAAAAATACAACAAACAATTTACCCCGAAAATAATCATCTTGCATCCAAAACAACGGATTCAACCTTCACTTCATTTACTAAATCTGCATTCCAAATCTTCAAAAGATCATGATGTGCGCAGGGGCGGAGCTAGAATATTTTTCGAGGGGGGGCAAAAAATCTTTTTTATGACAAGCCGAAAAAGAAACTAATTTTTGCATGAGTATCGCCAAAACAAACCTTTGTCCAAACCAATAAGTAAAATTCAGCAAGTCGAATCAAACCGAAAATCTTACATTTTGAGACACTAAAAATAATACGCCGACTAGATATTATAAAGACAAAATTACATGTTTGGTCCCTATAGTTTACCCTAAATAACAGGTTTAGTCCCTAAGTCATTTTAATTACACCACACATACCTATTTTTGAAACCTGTTGCCCATTTAGTCCCTATTATGAGAAATAGGGACTATCCGTGTAATAAAAATAATTACACAGATAATCCCTATTTTTTTAAATAGGGACTAAATGGGCAACAAGTTTCAAAAATAGATACGTGTGGTGTAATTAAACGCAAATTAAACTTGTTATTTGGGGTAAACCATAGAGACCAAACATGTAATTATTTCTATTATAAACAAAAAAACATTGTCTTTTAGTGATTTAGCACACAAAAGAAAACAATACCTACATATCAAGTAAATAGAACTAAAGTTTTAGGGTCCGTTTGGTAAAGGGGTTTCAGTGGGTGTGGATTGATTGAGAGTGTAAATAAGCTGTTTGGTGTTATTTGATTTCCCTGACACATGGGTCCTCTTTGACAAATTCAATTCCCTACCCACTCTCTTGGTTTGGGTGGAATCAACTCAATAAAGTGTCATATTTTATTTAACAAAATTTGTACGCCACAAGTTCTTTTATGCAGTTTTGTTTTTTTTTATTTATTAATGATTAAAATATTTTTTTCAATTTAGTAATATTATTTTCTCTTACTTTATTTATTTTTTCTTTTTCTTACATCAAACCCAAATCCAAATCCAAATCTGAATCCGAATCTAAATCCAAATCCTAAACCTACCTATATACAAAACGGGCCCTTAAACAAATTGTGGTTATCATATAAATATGTGACCAACATTTCAAGTAAAATTATGTCTAACATATTATAAACATTTTAAAAAAATCTTAATATACTTTTCAACTCATCCGTTTATAAAACTTAATTTCATACCGGATCTCCTAATTAAACCTTTATATTTTTATCACCAATGCCATTTGTTTTCAATTGACAAAAATAAATGCAAATAATTGTCAAAAGTCAAAAGAAAATACTAAAAAATGATAAAAGCATATGGAGTAAAAAAGTAAATAGATCAATTCTTTTTCATTCACTGTACACATGTGAAGAGAGAGAACATTATCCTTTCATGCCTACTTTTTCTACCGTATGAGAACTTTTCCGGCAAGGTGGCAAGATCAATCTTTTTTCATTTCTCTGTTTTTCCGATTCTATCAAGCTTTACTCTTTATTTCAGTTGCTTGTAGGGGGGCAAAATGATGAAAAACATGAGAATCTATAATAAAATTACACTACGCCGGAAAGTTTGGAGGGGGCACGTGCCCACCGTGCCCCCTCCGTAGCTCCGCCTCTGGATGTGCGTGATTATTATTATTATTATTATTATTATTTTGCGATTAGATGGGTTGTGCGTGTTTTAGAGAGGCAAGAAGCTTCAAGAACCGTGCGGGTTTGTTGGAGTTTTTATCGGATGCATGTGTGGTACATGGGAGAGCACTGTTCAACTGTAGCGAAATATCGTAGCTATAACAGTAGCGTGTCTGTGTTTTTTGAGCTTAAAACGACGTCGTTCTTTTCATCAATTAAGTATATTTATAATTAAATACGCAAAATATTGCATATCTCTACTAGTTATAAAGAGTTTGTGCTTATTACTTAAACGTGAGTAAAGTGTTTGGACTAAATTACCCTTAATATTTTTTAATAAACTTTTAAATGTCATGCTTAATAAATGAAAACTTAATCAACTTACATAGTCACCTTAATAAACTTTTAAATGTCACGCTTAATAAATGAAAATTTAGTCAACTTACACAATCAACTTTTTAAAAGTGGGTAAAGTGTTGTTACAATTTATCAGCTTTTACAAATGACAACACGGTTTCTCAACATTTAAAACACATGCTTGTTTTTTTATCCATTTGGAAAAAAAGAAAAAGAAAAAAGAGAAAACTTTATATATCTAATAGTTTCCAAAAATCATCCCGATCTCTACTATATAAACACTATAATCTTCTTAATCATCTTGTGATAATTCATAGTTAAGCTGATGGATATGAGTAATCAGAAAAAAAATGTTGATGTTGAGGTTAGTATATTGTCATTTTTTATTTATCGTCATAAGTTTTGTTGCATGGGAATGAATAATAAAAGAATAACTACAGATTGAATCCGTAAATGTTGTATCAAGAGTCACACCAAAATCACAAGTTCGCGAGTATAATTATTTACCGCTATATATCGTCTCTTTGCACGGGGTGTTCGTATAATATAATTATAAAAAAAAATGTATTTTCAATCCAAATAACTTATAGCTATATATTCTCATAAAAAAAAGTTAGAGGCATCTCACTTGGCAAGTTGAGCCAACATATATGATCACTTCCATAATGCTAGCTAAACTCTAATAGCTCAAAAGTTGAAGTTTACTATAGGAAGTTTAACCTCTAAGTATCCATAAAATAGAATAAGGATACAATAAAGTTAATAGATCAAATCATTAGAGATATTTAGACATGTGCATATATAGCTTATTAGATACTTAAGTTAATTTGAACGCCATGTTTCTTAGCTTTTGGTGTCAGCAACGGTCTTGTTGTATGACCAACTAAATGAAACTTTAGAACGAAAAGCAATTCATAACTTATGACTAAAAAAAACCATTATCAAGGGGGAATTAGAACTATTGGATCCAAAAATCATGAGAATGCTGCGTAATACACAATTTTGATATCTCTCCAGGTGAATTTTGTTGATCACCAATTACGTTGAGCTATCTCGGTAACAATAACATAAGTCATAAGTGAACTTCACGTCACTTGAGGATCTTTTTCTTGACTGAAATTTCGCAGACCCACAGTTTAATTAGTTTCTCGGTGATCGGATTTCTCCTTGTCTGACTTTACCACAGACTTTGAGCTGAATAGGTTGAGTGCATCTTCTTGCTAAGCGTATATGCTATATGATGTATCAGTAATCACAATTTCAACCAGTGTTTATATTTGACAAAAAACTTATCATATCAAACTATAAGAGATTACTACGTATAGTATGAGTTTTTATTTTATTTTATGTAAATATAGTATGTATGAGTAATTATAGGATGATATGAAACAAGTCGACATGAAGAGCCGGGAAACGAGACGACGAGGGCCCTCTATAAGATTTTCAGGAAATGATAGTAAGTGATAACTTTTCTTCATAATGGCAACAATGATGTTAAGTGATAATTTGTAAGACACATATATAGGGGTGGTAGAGGAAAAGAAATATGGTTCTGAAGTGTTAGGTCATTGTGTTGCATGTGTGTTCTTAGTGTTTGGGCGTTGCATAATGCTAACTCATTATGGGTAGGCAAGGTGGGGAACAAAGATAAAACAAAAGAACTAGTGCGTAATGGATCGACAAGTTAATTTCCAGTGTGCGTCGACTATGCAGTTGTCTCAAAGCCCCTATAATTCCATATTTGATGAAGCCAAGTGTGGAGTCTTCTTCAACATCATTATATAGATTTCTTACTTTCTTGAACGGGTTGGTTTTAGTCTAGTGTTTATAAATGTCAGGTAATCAGGATCATTGTAGCATACAATAGCAACCAGAAAATATTGAAGTGCTGATATCCATATTGGCCACCAGAAAAATTCCTTTGGCAATTAGCAGCATAAAAATTTGTTGAGTTTTGATCAAAATACGATTATAACAACGTACGATAACAGGGAGTCGGTCTTTGTTTCACTCATCGTATAGGGCATACAATTCTCTCAAGAACGAATTGCTATGTTCAAGTACGTAAGGCAGCACGTCAGGACCCATGTATTTTGATACCACAAAATAGACAAATACTAAAGCCTCATATATAAGCCTTATCAAAGAATAATTCATCCAAGGGGTCGATCACTTAGCATCAAAATCGATAATAATACTATACAAACATTTAAAACATTTGTTATGAATCAAGACCCCCTCATCGCCGCTCAGTAAACATGTCATGAAAATGAAGAAGGTGGTTTAACAACAATGTGTTTCATCGGATGAAGTAAGTCTGTTCCACCAGCATGCTTCACAAACTCTACGGGAGAAAAAAAGCTTCCATGACAAACACACATTATCTTCACTTGTTCACCTTTTCCATACTTGTATAATATCCCTTCGATCACTCTCCCGTTAGGACCGTCTCCTTGTGTAAAAACACTAGGCATGTCTTCCATTGAACCGGACCCAACCTCTTTCGCTTGATTACTACTTTTTGCCGAATTCTGCCGCGCAAGACCAACCGGTGGGCCAGAACTTGAAGATCCAGTAAGTTGGTTCTTTCGATCCTGTGACACGCTTGTTTCACCACCACTACCACTTGATCCTGAATTAGCAATAAAATGTTCAGATGTTTCGCAAAACTAACAAAACATAAAGTAGATTTCCAAAAGAAAAACAAAAAAACAATTGTCACAAGGTCTTAGATCTCACTTTAATAGCTAATTTCCGCATAAGGCAAGTACATATGATAACACAAATTTTTTAATTTTTTGCAATGTTACAAAAATCGTGAATTGGTAGCCTGACGGTCGACCACCCTGCAGCAATTAATCGGTCAATGCGAGATTAATCGGATTGGCATTTCCAGTAAGTTTTGGGTATTTCTGGAGACTAAACTGAAGATATTAACTGATTTCAAGCCTACTATATTTTCAAATCTCAATAAAAGCTCCAATTCTGATTATGATGCACATTGTGCGTTATAAGTGAAATAAATGATCCAAAATTAAGTAGAATGCCTAAATTATTATTTTTTTAAAAGTTGACCGATTCGTCCGATTTAGCCGATTAGTCCGATTTTTTACTGATTAGTCCGATTTTTGACTGATTCGGCCATTTTTTGACTGATTAGTGACCGATTTTTGCCTAGGCCGATTTTCAAAAATCAACAAGGTATAAGGCTAATTACCGATTAATCGGCCGCCTACACCGACTTTTGCAACATTGTTTTTTTTTTACATTAATGGACTTTATAATTTGCTTAAATGAACTTTATGAAATGTGAGTGCAAGATGAAAACATTATAGAGAAGAGACTAACATAATACTACAACTAATTCGTTGGTATAGCTTTCGTTTAACTCTAAGAAAAAAACACAAGGACACTCAGATGGTGCCACAAGTTACTAGATTACGAGTTAAATGTCATATGAAAATTACATTACTAATCACTAAAATAACCAATCTAACCAGTTACCTCAACAGTGCCAGTACATGTAAAATACAGTAGTACAAAATAGATAAGTTATAAGAGTTTTTTTTTTTTTTTTTTGGGAGCATGATTTCAAATGTTTTAGTCGTTCAATCTGTCAGATTTGTGTTCACAGACTCAAATCAGATAAAATACTCGTATGTTGATGTGGCCATACCATAAATCTATGTTAGAGCATCTTTAATGCCGGCAATAAAAGTGCCTTTTGCACTAATTTAGAGCCGAAAGGTATAAAAAAAAACTTTTTCTAATGTTAGCACTATACTTGGCACTAACTTAGAGTAATAAGATTAGTATAACACTAAATATAATGCTACACTATATTTCCCCCTAATATTATCCATCTTATTTAAACTTCACATATTTGTTAATCTTTTGATACTTAACTAAAAAAATAAAATCTAACTTATATAAACTATATTTTTATAAGTCTATACGTTTACAATGAGTCTGTATTGATATATGTTATTTTAACTATTTTTTTTCTATTGACAGTGTCCACTTATGTTTTATAAAAGTTAAAAATGTTTAGTGCAAAAATTCAATATTATACATTGGAGCAACTTTTATTTAGTACAATTATATGCTATAAAGATGCTCTTTTCACACAATTTTAATACAAATTTTTTGTGTTAACATTATATATGATCTTATAATTTTTTGAACAATATGATCTTATAATGGTCAATTAACAAATGTAAACTTCTAAAGCATAACACCCTACGACCTCATTTGGACTAGAATTTAACAATCCAGATGTATCCTTAACTAAGACAAACATACAAAAACATATGTATCAAATTGACTACGTAATCACCAAAAACACGTGTCACATAACATAACACAAAGTACAAACAGCAAAACACAAACTACAAACAAAAACAAAACAAAATCATTACCTGTACGAAACCTCCTCTCCACATCCGACCCGAACACCGGCCCGGCAGACGACCCGACCCGACCCATAGCCGCCACGTAATCATCTCTTTCACCTTTAGTCAAACACCTCTGCTTCTCAGAACGACGTCGTTTCGCCGCTAATCTCCTCAAGCTTTGCAGCTCCTTCCTTTTCCTCCACTCATCCTCAGTCTCAACCGGTAAAGAAGAAGTCCGGGTCAAACCCGAATGCCCCCGACCCGACCCGGATACCAAACCCGAACTCTGACACGGGCTCCTTTTAATATCCAAAACGTCGTCGTCTATTATTACTGGTAAAATAGTTGCTATAGAAGATGATCTTATCAACTTGTTTTTATCAACACCAAATCTTCCGTTTAATGATAACCCAAGATTGAGCTCCACGTCATCATCTTCTGAACCACCCGGATCCGGATCCTCGTCCGGGTCGGATCTACCTAGTCTGAAGGTGTTTAGTAAGAATTTTGTGTTGGTTTTTTTTAAGGATAGGTTTTCCATCTCATTGCTTGTTTTTTCACTCATTTTTATTTATTTATTTATTGAATTGAAGTGTGTTTATTAATTGGGAATTAATTGGTTTAAAGATGATAACATGGTTATGTGGGAGTAAAATTGAGTGAAAAGAGTGATGACGTCAGCATTCGTCTGAGAAATATGGGGGAGAAAGAGAAAGGAGGAGGAGGAGGAAATCTGGAAGAGATTCGTGGGGAAGGGAAGAGAAAAACAGGACAATGAGAGATGGAAATGTGGGACTTTTCGGTTTTGGTCCTTTGTGTTATGTGGAGTTGTGTTAGTTTTGACTTGTGGTTTTGATGTTTGATAATCGGAGATGGTCTGACTCGGCCTGATACGGTTGTCATACCCGGCTAGCGGTTTAAAGAGATGAATCTCTAGTCGACGTTTGGCTTCCGAGGGGTTGGTGTGTGTGTGCGGGGGTGTTAGTTTTTTTTATCGAAAAATGACTTTTATGGTGAATAACTGAATACTTTGGTTATCAAGCATATATTCATGATCATGATTAGGTTGTAAAAAGATGTAGATGTGATTCATAATGTTTTAGTTCGTTGTTTAAGAATGGAGAATTGAGTGTGTACTTGAATTGTTTTGGTATGTGATTATTATGAGATTTTGATCAACATTTATTAGGTACGTCGTTGATTATGAATGAGCGTGTTGTGGTATTGAAATTACGATGAGTTTGAAAGGAATGAAAATGAATGAAGATGAGTTGGAATGGTCAAGAGTGTGTCGTTCTGAATACCGAATAGGGAGGAAAGCAAATCCAATAGTTACTCTAATACGAGAAACTTTTGAATTTGAGGTATGACGGGGAAACTGCTTAATGATTTTTATCGAATTCTGTATTGTCTATTTGGTTAAAACCTGCTACTTAAATAATTTTAGATAGGCCTACAATATCTTTTATTGAAATTATAACTATTTGATAGAGCTTCTTCATATACTTATGAATTCCATTGGACCCAGAAATGATACATCGTTAGGTATTCTAATATCAATAGGCTGATTGTTTCACTTCTGTATCTTCCAAAAGGGAAAAAAAAATCTATGAGAGTTCTTTCCTGAATCCGAAAGAGAGTACTTGGGTCCGCGATAACTAAACGTGTAGCATGCCTGAATCTAATTAGGGTTCGCGATGGTGGATGGACTGGATCAGAAAAAGAGAAATTCTAATTGTAAGATATCTAATGAAACCGTCACTAGAATAGAGATATTATTCAACGAGAAGTATCTCAAATATCTGAAGTTTTTCTTTGTATACTATAGGGATGATCCGATCCGCAAGGACCTTGATTGAGAATTATTTAATAGTCTTTCTCTAAGAAAGAGGCAAAATAGAATCAACTTGGATTTGGGCCCACTATTCGAAATCTTAGTGAAACAATGGATTTGTTATCTCATGTATGCTTCTCGTGAAAAAATATCAATAGAAGCGGAGGGTTTTTTCAAACAACAAGGGTTGAGTCAACTATTCAATTAATAGATATTGAGCATGTTTCCCCATCTCTTCTCGAGAAACAAGTAGGCTATTTCTTTGCAAGACAGTGTCAATTTCATATTTGGCAATTCTGCTAAGATCTTTTAACTGAAATATAAAAGCAAGAGAAGTGTAACACGAAAATTATGGTTAAGAAATCAAGTTATAAAATGACGGTGGTTATCCTCTATTTATTTTACATCAATACATCATGTAACTGTTAATAGCATCAATAAAAGCGTTAACAAATATTATTCAATTCCAAATTGTCGTATATCACATGACTCAAAAGCAACCATCGATAGCTAGCATTGCAAACCTATTTTACTCTAGTTGGGTTATGTCAAATTATTCGTGTATATTTTGTAAATAACCTAAAGCTGGTTTTTATATTAGGTGATGGATCACCCTTATGGTGATCATCACGCGTAATTTTCATAAAAGAGTCTCTTATCACCTTTACTTTTTGCATATAGTAATAACCACCATTACTTTTATTTATTTTTGTTTGTAAGTGTGTGTGAAATATGTTTGTATAAAATGTGTATTTTTAATAGTGTTGATCACAAAACGTAAAAAGTGATAGGCTTGATCAGTGGCAGAGACAAAGGGGGGTCCGGGGGGTCACATAGAAAAAAATTGAAGTGTAAATTTTTGAAAATTTTCGGCTATTTTTGTAATTTGCCCCCTAACGGATCAACTTTTAGTGTAGTTTCTAAAAATTATCATATTTTGCCCTCTCGACAATAAAGTTCTGGCTCCGCCCCCTAGACTTGATGATGTGATGAATAGTGATGTGGTATTGACGTTAAGATGATAATAATAGTCATTATAAAAACTAGTCTAAGTGCATAAAAATCACATAGGCAAGAGACATTGATGTGTATTGAAGTATAGTATAATTAGAGAAATTTTAACAAGTGCATGGGTGATTTTGTTAATCTTTTGGCTATAAGGATTAGTTTTGGAAGAAATAGAAAACCAAACAACAAAAGAATGAATGGACGAAAATACCCTTTTGGAAAAAGGTGGGGGGACATAAAGAAAGGACAAGTGGCACAGACAAGAGAGGGGTAGTGGTGACACGTTGGGTCTTCATTGATCATCAAAGATGTAGAATCATTGATTCTTTTTAATTTTTCGTATTTAATTCTTGTTACTTGTTTTGTACAAAACAAACTCCTTATTTCTAATATTTTGTCAATTAATAGACTATATATTATTCTTATTAATATTTGGAAAGTCAATTATAGATCAAACATACCGATCATATTCAAGTGTTAAAAATGGTTTATATTCTTGTAATTAGAGTAATAGCTTTCAAAAATAAAGTTTAGTAGGGAATAAAGATTCTTGTTAACAAAGTTATTTGTGGGTATTTGTTATGGAATATTCTGAAATACTACATATGTCTATGTTTACATCAGTTTTTAGCATATGAACATGAGGATTTGTTTTTTCTTTCTTTTTTAAAGTATGATGATTTTAAGATATATATTATGGTAATAAGGAATAACATTAGATTATGTTTATGAAAAGTAAAAAATCATTATGACAATCTTGTAATATAACAATAGTATAATATTAATAGCATGTCAAAGTAAAAGCTTGTTTAGGTAATTATCATTAATATTATTGATGATGTGGTAAAAGAGATCCAAAATCCTACTATGATGATCAAACATTTATCAAATTGCAACATGGGTCCTTGACTAATTTGATTTAGGCCTTTGTGTAAACCACGTTTTGTCGTGTTTTGTTGATGTCGTTCATTATGTTTTTAGTTTTTACTATCGTTGACTGGAGTTATTTCCTTTAAAAAAATTGTTAAGGCTGGGTAATTTTGTATTATCTTCAATAGAATTTTAAAAGTTATATGAAAACAACATATGACTATAACCTCGACAGATCCACTCATGAAAATTAGAAAAGTGATGTTACAACTTACAAGTGACTTCTGTTTACGTGTGTCCTAGTGAAAGGCCATTGCTTCTTTTAGCCAAACCATGCAATATACAAAGGAAAATGATAAATGGACCTAAATATAGAGGCCTAAAAGGAGATCTAATGCATAAATGTATTGTATAGTTACTACTATACAATACATTTATGCATTAGGTCTCCTTTTAGGCCTATTTAGTTAGGCCCATATATCATTACTCAATACATCTAATGCATAAATGTATTGTATTGTATAGTTACTACTATACAATACATTTATGCATTAGGTCTCCTTTTAGGCCTATTTAGTTAGGCCCATATATCATTACTCATATACAAATGACAAGTTGTCTTTTGTCAAACTTATTCCACGTGTCAATAATACAATAACCAAGTTGGGACATACACGTGTTAAATCAGTATTCGATGCACCTACTCTACTGCTACCACGTTGGTCCTTTATTTTATTATTATTATTATTATTTTTATTTTATTTTTTATTTACTTTTTTTATTAATAAAGCTTACTTTTTGTTTGTGTTTTATCGATATTAAAATAAGATTTACATAGACTTAAAGTTAAATAAGCTGCGCTATTAGCTCTCTTTGTATTGCAAAAACATCTCTTTTGAAAAAAATATATGTCGATCTAAATGTCGTTACATTACTGTTCAAAACTTGTTGGACTCTGTTGAGTAGCTCCACCGCTTTAGGTGCAAGTAAACCAACGGTATCAAACGCGAACGGAATAAACACGTGTTGATTTTTAATGCATACTTTATCGTGTTTTGTCACTTTGCACGAGACGTCTTTCAAAGCAGCATGTCCAACTGTAAAACCACGACTACTCAAACTCACGAGAGAAAAAACACCGGTCAGATCCACACAAACATGTTTCCCTCCAGCTCATCCAAAAATCAAAATGTCAGCCGGTCTTAATGTAGATCTTCCAGCTGATGGATCAGTCAAAAAGTTCACAGGCATCCCAAAATTGGTATTTAAAATGATTGTTATACTTTTTCTTTTTTAATTTTTTTTATTATTATTTTTATATTTTAGTTTTATTACTCCTTCCGTCCTAAAATTATTGTCTCATATTGACTTTTTTAGTCTTTCTTCTTCAACTTTGACCATAATTATTTTTGTTTGTGTTATATAATACTTGATGAAAAATATATGAATTTATTAGGTTTTAAATGTATTTTCATTTGGTATAATTTTCATCAAGTATTATATAACACAAATAAATATATTAATGGTCAAAGTTGAACAAGAAAGACTGATCAAAATCAAATGGGACAATAAAAATGTGATGGAGGTAGTATAAAACTATGAAATAAAAATAACGGAATAGAAAATATAAAGTTTGACCAAAAAATACGGAACATAAACAGATAAAAAACAAAAAATATAAAATACAATAAAAAATTGTATTATACTATTAATAGAGGGATAAAATTAAAGGTGTTTAGGGTACCAATGACATCACCATATTTAAATATCTAAAAGAGTAAATTGCAAAAGTCGTCACTGTGATTTGGTCAAATTGCATGTTTCGTCCATATCTTAACAAAAAAGAAGGCAAAGTCTCTGTGAAGAATCTGCGAGTGCAATTTTTGTCCCTGACTAAAATGAAATTACTAAATACCCTTGTCTTCTTAAATAAAGAGGATGGACATCTCCCTTTAAATATCTAAAAGAGTAAATTGCAAAAGTCGTCACTGTGATTTGGTCAAATTGCATGTTTCGTTCATATCTTCACAAAAATTAAGGCAAAGATCTTGTGAGAGGTATTTGCGAATGCAATTTTCGTCCCTAACCAAAGTAAAATGACTAAATCACCTTTGTCTTCTTAAAAAGAGAGGATGGACCGATGGACATTTTAGTTATTTTATTTTGGTTAGGAACGAAAGTTGCAATCTTAAGTTTTTCACATTAACGGTGACTGTACTTTCAAAAAGTCAAAAATGAAACATGCAGTTTAGCCAAATCACGAGGACTATTTTTGCAATTTAGTCTATCTAAAATTAGATATATTCTTTTTACGGAAATTAAAAAACATAGCTGTTGTCGAAAGGATAGTTAGGTGAATGGGTATCTGACACGCGGTACTCTATTTTCTTATCTCATGTATTCATTTTAGCCGTTGGATTTAATTGTTTCTAGATATGTTTTTTCAATCCAACGGTTAATATATATAGCCCAACAATAAAATTTCTATGCTCGGTGATTTATAATTCATTCTATAGATTATTTGTATGGAAAGAATGGGATAGGATCCTCTCAAGTTATAAATAACTTGATGGATCAAGTTAAGCAATTATCAATCATTGAATTAAATTCAATGGCTCAAATCAAAAGAACGTGAAATGATTTGAGCCATTGGATTTGATCCAATGGTTAATACTTGCAACTTGATCCATCAAGTTACTTATAGTTTGAGAGAATCCTTTCCCGGAAAGAATCCAAGGTTTTGAAAAGAAAGGTAAAAATGATTTTGTGTTTTCTTGTTTTAAAAATGAGTTACGTGAAGTATAAAAAATTAAAATGTGTTTAATTAGATTAATTGCAAAAATATGCTTAGAATTTTCTTAGACTTTTTATCTCTGTTTTGTTAAAAAAAATAAAAAATAAGCGTGAGAAAAAAAAATGAAAGACCAAAACTAAATCAAATATGAAAAAAATAACCGTAGTAACCAAATCGAACCGATTTCATTACTGGACAAGTGAGTTTACCATAAAATATAAAATTATGTGAAACTTTTTTTTTAACATAGCATTCCCTCTAATCTTTACTAATATATACAGAACAAGCATATAACCCGTCGCGATGCGGCGGGGGCGTTTTCCCAACGTTTTGAATGTGCTATTTGTGTTTAGGAAGTGTTGCAACGGGGGTAGCCTGTTCATCGATGTTGGTTGTTGTATTTCTTTTTAAGTTTTTTGAAATAGGGTGTGGTAATAATTTTTAACAATGTATGTGAAACTTAAATTTATTGGTTTTGGTTTTTTTTTCGAATATAAATTATTTTTTTTTTACTTTTCGCCGGTTTTTTATTTTTTGAGAGTATTTTTCGTTAGAAGGGGAAAATTTTTTGCCCCTCCTCAAGGAATGTTTTTTAAAGTTTAGTGTTTTTTTAGTCTTTTATACAAATATGTGTTACGTAATTATTTGTTTTGTTTTGTTTTTTTTTTTTTTTTTTTTTTTTAATTGTATTGTTTAGTAGTTTGTATTATCTTTTAGTTAGGTTCCTTTATATGTTTTTTCCCCTTTTGTGTTTTCCAAACTCATTCCTGATCAAGACAATATCACCACCTAACAATGGCGGCAAAACCTAACATCGAGGAGATCCAAGCGGCGTGTGGTTCCGATAACCTTGCCATAGCTTACAAATTCCTTTTTAACAGCGAGGTGAATGAGGATCGCAACTTTGTCAATCGTCTTCAAGAGGACCATGCCCAGTTGCGCAATAAGATTGAGAAGCGTGAGCGTACTATTATGGAAACGCATTGGTTTGGGCCATTTAATGAAAAGGCAGTTGATGGGTTGAGGGGTTTAGTGGAGCTTCAGTGTGTGGACCGTCAGTCATTGCTTGCGCTTGGGGTTCTGGTTGACACAGTGCGTGATGGGATTGTGGAGAAGGAGAGGCAAGTTGGGTTCATGGAGGTTGATGAGGACTTGTCTGATGGTTAGTGTTGTGGTTAGCATCTTTTGTTGGTCTTTGGTTTCCCCCTGTTTAGGTTGATGGTAATTTGTAGCTTTTGTTAAGTAGGTTATGGTTTGTTGATAAGGAATGGTGTTTATGTTTGTATGGAATTATGTACAGTCATTTAGTGGATGTAATCTGTAGAGGGTTACAATTTTGGTCTTTGTATATCGATCCACCAGTTGTTAGGAATCTGATGTAACTGACATTTTGTTAATGGAAACTTACGTAATTCAGTTTATGTTAATTTCATCATGTTGCAATTTTTCTTATCGGTTCCGATTCAGATGTTGTTTATGTTTAGTGATGTAGTTGTTTGAGCCTGTATGATAGGGAACACGTTTTGTTGCAGTTTGCACCCCTCTGAGACGTCTGTCCTTTCTTTTTTTGTTTAAGCGTTGGTAGTGCTATATTTGGTCTTTACAGCTTTTTGTGTAGTGCAATGGTTCTGTTTCGCTGTTTCCTTTTGCACGCTTCTGATCATTAAAGTAAATGTGTTTGTAGTGGTGTTGGCACTGTTGGTAGTGGAGCATGTTATGCTACTTTTTTTTGTATAAATTTGGCCTTTCATATCTGTTCATTTGTGTTTGTTTCTGTTTCGCCGTAAGTCATTTGGTGTATACATGTCGCGTATGGACTGTTTGGCTGAACATGGTTTCGCATGCGATAGTGATGATCTGCAGGATCAGATGTGTCTGTTTTTTGAAAGGGAGGTAATTGCAGCGCGTGATTGGGAAAGCATGGTACGTGCGCGGTGTTTTGAGATTGGAGCACGTATCACGTATTTGGATGACCTTATCCAAGAGGTTCTTCAAGAAGGGCATGGCGTGGTCGCTACCACTTCTGTTACATTTCTGAGACAGGTTCAAGCACGTGATCGTTCCAAACAGGCCACATTTCAGGCAATGTTGCGTGAGGCACATGCAACGCTTCGTGCAACTGTAGAATACATTAACATTATTCGGGCTCTATGATGATCCTTTCTATGTTTGTATTAGGCGTTTTCGTAATTGCCTTGTTTGTTGTAGTTGCTTTTTCATGTGTGCTAACTCTTGATCTGTATTCGTACCATATGTGTGACATTTGTCTTTAATAAAAGTGGCTTTGCTAATCCTGGTTCCAAGATGTTTTTCGGTTGCTGGAATGATTGAAGTGTTCTAATGAGGTTTTGTTTTTTATTAGGAATGGTTAATAATATTGGATTTGTAATGCGTGAATAATGGTATTCGTATCTGTTTTGCTACGTGTAGTTACAGTGTGCGTAGCCTGTAGCGTTAATTTTGATGGGAATTGTTTGTAGCAAAATGATGGTTCTATGAACACCAGTTGATATATTTATATTATATGCCTGCCTATTACAATTTAGTGAGCAAAAAATGTACAGGCTACCATGCTTATGTCGTACGCATCAGCTGCTTCATACCACCGTTAGACTACTGTTTCATACAGTACGTACTTTTTTATACCTACTTTATATATTCATTAGAGGGTCGTTGCAGATTCAGCATTTTGTCTGTAGAGACTTCAGTAGAGGGAAAATTTGCCTTCGCAACGCTAACTGCCTATTCGCATTTAAGCTTCTTGGCCTCGCGGTTGGTTTGTTCTGGTTCATCAGTAGGAAACAGTTCTTTACGTGTTGCTATCGACGGCTTTTCAGTCACCTGTTGCGCCTTCTTTTCCGGCTCGTCTGTCATGGGAGGGGGTAATATTGTTCCACTGGGGGTGGCAGTTTCAATTGTTTCTTGGATTGCAGGTATCGTCGCTGAGGAGGATGCTGCCTGTTGTTCTGTAGTTGGAATTGCTGGAAGTAGTGGGGGAAGTGCATCTGCGGCGTGTTCAAGCACAAATTTCGGGTAACCTCGTCTGCTCCCTGTCCCTAAATGTAGCTGGAACACATGCCTGGTGTTAAGTAGGTCACTGATGATGGGTGGCAAGAGATAAGGGTCCAGATCGGGGCTGTAGCTTATGACCTCGCCTCACGGAGGCATCAACGATTCAGTGGCAGGGCTGAAGCAGGTCATTATTATGTCACCAGTGCCATCTCCAAGGACAACCTTAAAGCAGTATCTGCGCGTTGAAATTGTCACGGGGTTATTTATTTGTAACTTTTTGATTAAGATATGTGGTAATGGTTGCACGTACCTATAATTGGGCGTTGCTTTTGTGCCAATTTGCTGATAGTGCCAATGTGGGAGGCCGTCCTCTATCTTGGTATGGCATGTTCGGCAGCGGTTAAAGTACCATCCTTTTTCCTCACCGATATGGATTATTGTTGCCTCTGTTGTATATACCTGTTGTTGATAATGGGCACAAACTGTTAATTTTGTCTTGTGTAATGTATATAGGAAGGAGACTGGTGTTGACGTACCATATGCGTTTCTGGGTTCATGGCCATCAGTGTTGCTAGTGAGACTGGACCTTGATACATTTCTGCGACTTGGCTTTCTGTGTCACTTGGTGGGATAGTTATCGGGATTGGTGGGCCCATGAGCTCGCTGTACCTGTTGGAGCAAGAAATTTTTGGGTCTCATATATATGATATTTTTTAAGTAAGAGCGATTCACTTTTTTAATACAAATAAGCCGTAAAAACGTTTATTTATATTTTACGATCTTCTAATGTTTTGTCGATAACAAACGTAAAATTATTTTAACAAAACAAATAAAATACGTAAATGGTTTGAGCCAATAGTTTACTAACACACTCTCACGTTTTCATATAAAACACTAAACAAGTAATAGTGTTTTCATATTATAGTAATGCATATGTATAACAACTAGTGTTTACATAATGGGTATATATACATACTGTGGAAAACTAGAAGGGGGGTTGAATAGTTTTACCGATTAAAACTTCGTTTTAAAATATTTAGATCGACTTATGTCAATCTATTTAGATGTGTATGTTGGACGTTGATAGATAGATATATAAAGAATGTAATGAAAGATAAAGAGTAAGAAACACAAAACCACGAAACGAGTATTTATAGTGGTTCGGCTACAAGGACACCTTCCTTGCCCTACTCCACTCCCCGAGTCACCTACTCGAGAGTTCGTAATCACTACACGACACCAACTCCTTATGGCGGAGAAGCCTTGACAATATCGCCTACTCTTTTTCCGGTACTAGGCTAACCACCGGGTTCTTTCACCAAGGTGAACCACACCTAACACAACGTCGCCTACCCTTTATCCGGTACTAGGCTAAGTGCCGAGTTCCATTACAACTACTACATTACCAAGGAGAACCCACTCCTTATTACAAAAACATCAAGGATATCAACATCCTTGGAAACAAGCTATCACTATTTGTATAACGATGCACCTCATCGATTATACGACCTTGGCATCCTTCACTAATGCCACTTGATTTGACTCCTAGGCGTCTTCCACTAAAGCCCTTGACACGAACGCTTGGCACCGTTCACTAATGCCTTCGTCTTGACTCCTTTAACATTCTTCACTAATGCTTTTCACATGGACATTAAGCACCTTTCACTAATGCTTTCGTCTTGACTCTTTCGGCATCCTTCACTAATGCCTTCGACACAACACTTCTATGGAGGAAGAAAGAACTATCAACAAGAGAACCTCAGTGGTCTTGATGATGACGAAGCATGGCAACTCATGGACTTGAGCTTGCTCGACTTCAAGAAGTGGTGATCTCGCCTTTAAGAGGAACCTAGAGAATCACATGAAAACAAAAGACAAACTACATAGAAAGATCCCTTAGGATCAGTGGTTAGAGAGTTACAATACTTGGGGAAAGTATGTGTGAGAGTGGCAAGCCAAAAGGAAGAAATGACTCACTATTTATAGAGGAGAAACACTTACTGTTCCACGGATCCCACCCTCAAGGGATCCGTCTAGTGTAATGCTAGGGATCCGTGGGACGCTCCTCTTTGCCCATGGGTATTTTGGTTGTGGGTCATGGGTTATGGGTTGATCCATGCGTATTTCTTTAGATACAATGTACCTAATGGGTGCAATGCATCTAGTCAAATGGGTATGGGTCAATACCATGGGTTATGAATATGTTCCATGGGTTGTAGTGTTTACCCATTATAATACATACTAGTTATGTATATATTTGCCCAATATGTAAACACTAGTTGTTGTACATATGTATTACTAAATCATAAAATCACTTATACTTGTTTTAGTGTTTTATGTGAAAACGTAAGTGTGTTAGAAAACTATTGGCTCAAACCATTTACGTATTTTATTTGTTTCTTTAAAATGATTTTACGTTTGTTATCAACAAAACATTAGAAGATCATAAAATATAAATAAACGTCTTTACGGTTTATTTGTATTAACAATCTCCCCCTTTTTGTTGATGACAAAAAATAAAATTATTTTAAGGAAAAACTAAAATTCGTAAAAGTTCGAATTGGAGTTGTTAGCCTCGCTAAAGTGAAGTCATTACGGGAATTGCATTAGTTTCTTTCTTTACTCATTCACAAGGACTAGTTTAGTCAATAGTGCTAAGTTAGGCTTATTGAAGTATAAATACACCTCCTAGTCCCAACTAGGAGGGTAGGAAGTTCATATTTTGTAAAGAAGTGTGTGTGATTTCTTCTTCTTCTCTCTAGAAACACACACATCTTCCCTTTTCTTCAATCTAAACAATACCATGTCTTATTCATTCTTTGAGCTTCCCCGACCTCCCGAACCACATAAATCATTAGTTTTATCGGTCCTACAATTGGTATAACGAGCCAGGTTGTGTGTTTTTATCGATTTGTGTGGTTTTCGAATCTTGTTTTAGGCTGTTTTGTGCTTATTTTGTGGGTCGGAATTTTTTTTTCTGTATATCTTGGTAAAATAGTTTTTTAACAAAGTTTTGTGTATCTCCTTTTGGTCAAAAATGTCCTGGTCTTCATGTATATCTGTCTTGGTCATTATCTTGTCCAAACAGCATCTGTTATGACTTTTTGGTACCAAAAGCTGTGAAAATATTGTGGTCAAACTTTGGTCAAACTGTCATCTTCTTGGTTAACTGGTCAAAATAGAAGCAGTTTTAGATGCTTTTCTGCGTTTTTATGAAGATGGTCGGCTATATTGGTCCGAAAAACTCGCCGGAAAAAATGGTCAAAGGGTCAAAACCCTAAACTTACGCGTAAGAAGAATCTACAGTGGAGTTACGCTTAGCTGTGAAGTTACGCGTAGAAAAAAGTTACGCGTATGCGTTTACGCTTAAGCCTTGGCTTACGCCTATGGCCTACGCATATGTTTACGCGTATGCTTACGCATAAGCATGACGTTACGCGTAAGGCTACGCTTAAGAAAAATAGTTTACGCATAAGGTTTCAGGGTTACGCATAACTTGTATATTACGCGTAAGGTGTTAAACAATGAAAAGATATGCGTTGACCTTAACAAGACCATGACCACTGAATAAAAATACCATTTACCATTACCATTATCAATCCATAAAAACATTTCATCAGCTCCGAAAAACCTTCACCAACAAATCACACTCTATCCTATCCTCCAACTTCTACACCTATCCTAAAGGAAATTAAATCCACATCGATCTCAGACTTGTCCCATTTGTTGTAATCTTTCTTAGATTTTTCTTGTGGGACTTGTATCATCATTGACCAAAAACTTCATGATAATATTCGAATTATATAGGTTGACCAAAACCATTAGGTTTCAATCAACTATATGTTTCGATTGAAAAATAAAAACGACACACAACTTAATTCAAACCTACCCGAGACCATTTTATAATGATCTAGAAGTTGATTCCCTTGAAGCTACAACGTGTAAGATCGAGCAAGAAAGACTTCTGTGGGTTTGAGTGTTGTTTAAGGGCTGTGATAGATGATGAGAGTGAGATGAGATATGATTTATGATGAGGAAATATGTTGAGATACGCTTCTTTTTTTTCTTTCCTAGATCTGTGTTGAGAGAAAAAGTTTGGGGTAGGCGTACACTATAAGCATATTGTGTTTAGGGTTAGGTCTTGTACCACAAAGTTATAAGCTTTATCAGGTTATTTAACTTGATTGATTTTGGGCTTTATCTAACCGAACATAAATTTGAATATGGATCGTGGGTTATTTTCAATATTGGAGTTGGGCCGTGTGTTTATCTCGGTTATGGGCTACTGAAATGATGGATTTGATAGGATGGGCGGTCAATTTGAATGAAATATGATATCCGACTTTTTTGTTCATGTCATATTTAACAAAACACTAGGATATCATTTCATATGGAGTATGGTATTTTGGTCACGAAAATTTTCACGAGGATACACGTTCACGGATAAAGGTTTCGATGAATTTGAAGTGTGACCACGGAGATGACTCTTTATTATTTATTTGGGTGTGAAGTGAAGTTTGACGGGCGCGTGTACTTATTTTGTCTTCTTTCTTTCTTCCCTTCCGCGAAGATGACTTGTCGGGGCAAATATATTGAGTGTGATGAAGACTTGCTATCTAGTTACTTTTGTGATTCTTTCTCTCTTAACCCACAAAGTAGCTATCACTTTCGGTGTCTCATGTAGTTGAGGATACGTCAAGAGGTTTTGTACAATGGGTACACCGTTCTTTTTCACAAGGATAGTACAAGCTTAAGTAATCAGTCCGGGAGATTTGACTTCATTCTCAAGTTCGTCATATTGGGTTATCTTCACATGTGGTTACTACAGACAGTCGTTCAATTTTGATACAGGGGGTTGAGATGAGTTAGACAATTTCAAATGGTATTGTTTATCGACATCTTCTCATGGGCTGATATGATTAATGATACAGTGCTTCCAGTTAATGCTTCATGTACACAATTGTATGCTGATTCCGATAAATCGTAACCATCAGGGGAGAGAAATGTGTACATCGGGGACGCACAACAAGTTCACGTGATTGGGCTTAATGGTTTATTTAATGATTTTTTTCAGAAATTGGTTGATTCTATATCCTTCTCTCGTCTGTTTCTACGAACTTCTTCCTTATCCACCTTCAGCAATTTTCGGGCAACAAATTCAAGATGATCAGTGGTTCAACTTGTTACTCTAGTGTTATCATTTCATGTGTACATTATGGGCTGATTTGATATATGAAAGATAATTGGAATGCATTTGGAGAGATGAAGATGTTGATATCTTATTCCCCCGAATGGACAATCTTGAAGAAGGTCAAGTCGACAGTCTTTTCTACATTTTCCGCTGCGTGTTAGAAGACTAAAGACGGTTCTAATTTAATTATCAAAAGACTTCTTCGAATTCAGGAAATTCATCAGAAAGGTTGTCAGTTTGGGGGAGAGCACTAATTAGGGGAGAGCAAAAAGGTCATATTTTATCCCTAATTAGATTTGCTCGCATTGTTCTTCTGCAAGTAAAGAGATGGCAGCTGAGAAGATTCATGAAGTTCGAAGACTGTGAAGACACTCTTGGAGCTGCTGCGCTTATGCTTTGTATTCAATTTTGCTTGTAGGGAACATTGTAAGCAACTCCCGTATGACATCACTTGGGGAGAGATTGTTAGCCTCGCTAAAGTGAAGTCATTACGGGAATTGCATTAGTTTCTTTCTTTACTCATTCACAAGGACTAGTTTAGTCAATAGTGCTAAGTTAGGCTTGTTATGTATAAATACACCTCCTAGTCCCAACTAGGAGGGTAGGAAGTTCACATTTTGTAAAGAAGTGTGTGTGGTTTCTTCTTCTTCTCTCTAGAAACACACACATCTTCCCTTTTCTTCAATCTAAACAATACCATGTCTTATTCATTCTTTGAGATTCCCCGACCTCCCGAACCACATAAATCATTAGTTTTATCGGTCCTACAGGAGTTTTTACTCTCTTCTCCCCCTTTTTGTCGAAACAAAAAGAGCGTCGAAAAGAAACTAACACATTGTTTTTAAGAAAAATATGTAAAAGAGAAAAAATGTAAAGAGAGCAAGTGACGGGAATAGTTCTCGTCTTAACTCCCCCTTGACGAGTCCATCTCTTTGTGAGGGCGTCAAGTAAATAAAAACTAGTAAGCTAATGAATTGCAACTTTGTTTGCAAATGGTTTCGTCCTTGTGACGGAAATGCTCCCCCTTGAAGATTGCAACTTTGCAATGGGATGCCATGAAATGTAATCCAAATAAGGATTATATTGCAAATATTTTTGCAATGTATGGTTTGACACAAAGCTCCCCCTAGCTTAAGATGTCAAAGTCTTCATGTGTATTTTGAAAATCTACAAGATAAAGGTTAGAAAACAAGTATATAGTCAATAATTTCCTTCAAATAAGATTCAAGTTGGTAGAAAATTGTTCTTCTGTAGCACGGATCTCACGGTTCCCTCCTTTGTAGGATCCGTCTAGGCAATTTTCAGGGATCCGTCTGTCTGGTGACAGATTTTCAGCAATGGTGATATACCAAACAATGCTAAATATGAAAGTGAGATATGTATACAAACAACAAACATATACTCAGAGCAATATGGAAAATAAGTTATCATTCAATAAACAAAGAGATAATCAAGAAATCTCTAAAACTAAGAGAATGATTTAGCCATACATATTCTACTTAATATTAATGGATGACCTAAACTTAAGAAGCAACCATGTGCTTAAGGATGATCAAACATGATATGGGATTCCTAAATGTTCTAAGTTGAGCATGAGACTAAGCTCATGGTTGTTTAGGTTTGTTGTCCTCATCGAAACATTCGAGGAGGTGATAAAACATGAAACGTTGCTCTTCACGTAGTTCATGTATCAACTTTTCAACATTCTGACAATGATAGCAATCCTTGTCATGGTTTTGAAAGGATGGTGGTAAAGGTTGAGTGTCTTGAAGCGGAGGTTCAAGTGAAGTGGGTTGAAGATCCTCAAATGAGGGAGGAATTTGTGGAGGCACATTAAGTGGTGGCTCAACAAGGGTGTATGGTGGAGGTAGGGAAGTGTCAACTTCCACGTGGTCGGGTAGTTGACTTTGATGTCTCCTCATAATCCAAAATGGACCATTAGAGGGAAATGGAGAGATTGACATTGGTGCAAGTGTTGATTCAACACTTTGGTTTTCTTGGACAATCTTCTTTAGTGAATAGTTTGTAGGTAATGGTGGAGGATGAGATGGCCTAGGGGGTAAGTCTTCTAAGTTGTAAGAATGTGGAGATGATTGTGAGGTGGTAAGTGATATTGCTCTAGGCACCAATGATGTTGATTGGGTTGAAAAGGGTGTGTTTGGTATAGTAGGAATTGTAGAGTTTGGTGATGATATTTTAGTGGGAACAATTCTCTTGGGGATTGGTTTGATTGGTTGTGTTGGTGTAGGGGAAATCCTAGCATTTGTGGACTTAACCGGAGATGATTCGGTTGAGGAAACTTCGTGTATAACCCGAGCAAGTTTCTTGGGTGGTTCTTGAGTGGATGAGTTAGCACTAGGAGCTTTTCTCATGATGAAATGACTAAAGAAGATGTTTCTAATTGTTGAGAATTATGTTGTGTTTGATGACTAAGGGATTCTAGCAAGATGACTTATAAAGGGAAGAACTTGGCAAGTGCATTTAAGACTTAAGCCACTAAGATTCTTTGGAATGTGATGATTAGCATGCACAAGAGTCAACTTCAAAATTTTACTGATCTAGGGACTCAATTAAGATGAGGTGGTGTGTTCAAGTTAGCAAGATGGGCTTGAAATGATTGTTTTAGTTAGATTTGACATAATCTGTCACCCGGATCCCACGGTTCCCTCCTTTGAGGGATCCGTCTAGGCTAATCCTAGGGATCCGGCTCTCAGCAGCTATGAGAGGGTAAAAATGATGTTTCTAAGGTCTAAAGCCTATACCATCTTGAGTGTTTCAGTCCATCTGAGTGTCTTAAATGAAGAGGTACTTAAATACTTAAGGGTAATGATTGATGTAGCAAATGATTGCCTTTTATGGAAGGAAAATGAGACTTTGTGACCACCAATAGATGTTCAAGGATGACACTAAGAATTTTGATGGTGTCAAGTTATAATAAATGATCCTAGAGATCAGATGTAAACTTGAGATGAAGTTTGAAAAATCCTCAAAAATCAAAAGAATTGAAAAACTAGTTTTTGACCCGTTTTGAGATAAGGATGGCTAGAAACAATTTCCTAAAATTGATCAATATATCCATCTAAGTGTTTTGAGATGTGAAAAGCAATGTGTGAGTATTGAAGCGGAAATATGGTGAGTTTTGATGATTTGATAAATCAAAAAGTACTTTGAACTAGATCCTAGGTAAGCTATGGGTGAGTATGAAGCTATCAAATGTTTGAAGAAGACTTAGTTGGTTCTAAGGTCTTATGTTGGCTAGTGTGAAGTGATCTAGTGAGCTTTTTTGATGTAAGGAAATCTGTATAGCTCATCTGTTGTCACGGATCCCACGGTTCCCTTAGAAAAGGGATCCGTCTAGGCTAAAACAAGAGATCTGACATCTGCAGATCAGAACCCTTATAGCAGCAAATGCAGATTTTGAACCAAGCAATATAAACTAATAACCATTAAACTAAAAAATGAAGTAAACATGTTATCACATACGGCATATCATAGATAATGGTAGAAACACTAATGTCCAAGAAAACACAAACAACATTGCTAAAACATAGTCATTCACACATGGATCAAATGTCTCAAAATAAGCATAGTCCTATAGTCTCTTTCGTCAATCCTTTCTTTTCCTCTTTCCCAACTTCGTGACGTAGTGAGCTAGGTTTTGAATCATACCCCTTAATTGTTTGAATTCCGCGGTCTCGTTTGGAATAATTGGAAGTTGTTGATAGTAATCAAAGGGTTCCAATTCGATGTTAGCTACGGGGTCGATGATTCGTTGTAAAAGTGAGTGGTGAAAAACACAATATCAACGTATATCAAAATAACCGTAAAATTTGACAAATTAACCCTTTAGGAAAAAGGTTAACGTATCAAATCTTACGGGTGTGATAAAAGTGATACCGGAAAAGTGATTTCCCGGGTCGTGTCCCAACGAGGTGTGAATGGAAGGATTCGTTGAGTTTCGTGATTTATAATTTGAATTGGTTTTAATGATTAGTTTGATTTGAGTTACGTAATCTACAAATTAATTAACGGGAAGGTAATTAAGGCAAGGGAAACCTAATAAACTACAAATTAGCTATTACTAAGCCTAAGGAATGATAAAACGAAGCTAAACTAAGTCCTAGGGTGCTAAAACTAAAAACGTAAAACCCGGCAATCACCCCGAGCCATAAACGTAAAAGTTTTGCAATTTTAGGGCTATGGGTGTGAAAACAATTTTCCCACATTCTAATCGACTAAAAATAATTTTAGAAAAAAGCTCGGAATTTTTTCGACTTTTAAATTAATTACTACGAATTTAAAACTAATTTAATCTAATTAATTAACTAAAAATACTAAACTATTTTAGAAAAAATGTGAAAAATTAACAGAAAGTACTTTGAACGATAAAGATTCTATTAAAAATATGAAAACAGTGGGTTGTTATGAGAATAAGCTACCAAATAAGCTAAAATGGCTTAAAAGTAAAAACTGCCAAAGTTACTTAAGTATCAAATTGTGCAATAAGTGAACAAGACAAGTCCCAAGGGCAACTGGTAGGAGTGTTGGTTGTGAGCTGAGTGGCGTGGGTTCAAGTCCCACCCACGTCAGTTTTGCACTTTTTTTTTCTTTGATTTCTTTCTTTTGAAACTTGAAGATGAGATCAAAACTTGAAACTTTTCTGAGAACTTTTCGAAAGGAATATTCTCAATAAGCTGTTTTGACAGCTTATTGCAAGACAGATTTCAAAAACTTAACAAAACACCCTTTTGAACTTGAGATCTCAAATAGCATACAACCAAACACCCTTTTTGTTGACTGATAAGCACTAACAAGCACAAAGGTCACTCAATAAGCAAATGGGGAGGACAAAGAAGCTAGAGCAGATTCACCTTAAGCTAAATAATAAGCTCACACTAAGTAAACAAGGGGAAATCAGTGGGCATAAGCATTTTACCTAAGAAATCCTAAAACTAAGACAATCTTGAAATAAGCAGTAAGAATTACCTAATAAGCACCAAGTAAATTTAATAAACTATCCTAAGTATCTAATCTAAGCTAACTAAAACTCATTACTTTTCCTAAATAAGCTAATTTAATTCTACTGATGAGCTAAAAAGAAAGAAAACATAGTGACCTGTTTGCTGAGAATGCAGGCTGAAACAGCCTTAGGTGGCTTCTTTGGAGCTTATTTTTAAGCTGTGAGAAAGACCTTGAAAGCACTAAAAAGCTACACAAGTAATGTTAGGCTAGCAGACATGTTAAAAGATAACAATCAGGCCCAAGATAAAGCTGTTTACAGCTTGAAATTAGGCTGAGATCAGATTGAAGCTCCCACTGGGTTGCTGATAAAAATTTGAAACTGCAACTTTTGAATTTGACTTAAACTATGCTGAAAGAATTTAAGATGCGTACAAGATTAGACACAAACAAAGCTTGGCATATAGAGGTTTGAGAAAATTAACTTTTACACTCTTTGAACTTCTGAAAAGCTACGAAATAAGCCCAAGAACAGCAGCTGTTGCTGCTGTTCTGTGCAGTAAAGAAAAAACAATAAAACCCCTTTTTTGTTACTCAAATCTTGATGAAAACTAAATGTATCAACTTGCACTTACTTAAACTGAACTTATATTACTGAAAACAAGTTGACTTCAAAAGCCAAATTGGGTAGAAATCTTGTGTGACCCAAAACATGGCTCGAACCAAATACTTAAGTGGATAATGAAACTTGACTGATTTTCTAGACGCTTACTTGACCCCCTACCTTTGAGATTTACTTCGATACTTATACTAAAAGCAATTATTAACCTTCAAATAAACTTTAACAACTACTTTAACCATAAAACATGAAACTGAAAATGCTTTTCATTGATATTAAAAAGAGAAGTACATCAGACCTTAAAAACAAGAAAACTAAATTTTTAAAGATAAAACTAGGGGGTGCCTTATACTTTGGCTACAAACTCCTATTTATACTACTACATCTTGGGTCTTCATATCTTCAAATGCTCTTGCATTGTGTTTCTTCTGTGAGAGCAGTCAAGCCAAAAAGAGTCCTTGTGCTTTCTCAACTTCAATCTTGACCTTTGAATAGAGTTAGGTACATATGAGAAGTAATCAGAGTCGTCCCTTGGGTTCTTTTGAAACTGGGATTGCCAGCTTGGCAGTTTAGATGAGGGGAAAAAAAGGAAGTAGTGGGTTAGGGTTTAACTGGGTAAAAGGGATTAAGGGAGGTTTGGGTTTTGATGAAGCTGGGTAAAAGAGTGATGGTGAGTTTGAGTGTTTGGGTTGGAGAGAAAGAAGCAGCTAGGGTTTATGAGGAGAGGGAAAAAGAGAGGGAAAATTATCTGGGGAAGAAAAGGGGGTGGGTCGGTTTTTATTATTGGGTGATGGGTCAAATTGAGAGGTCAAGTGGAAGTGGAAGGGGTCAAGTGTTTATGGCAGAGGGTTCAAGACTGGTTTGGTGGACTTGGTATAAATAACAAGGAACATTTTTGTAATTCACCAAACTTGAGGGACCAAAACGGTAATTTTGCAAAGTTTATTATAAGGACCACTTTTGACAAGTTTGAATTACCAAAGGACTAAAAATATTAATTTTCCAATTTAAAGTGTCCAGGGGTAAATTATGTCAATCTTTGAAACTTCAGGGACTAAAGTTGCCATTTTGCAAAACTGAACTTTATAAGGGTAATTTTGACAACTTGAAAATCCCTGAGGGCCTTTTATGAAAAATTACATGTTTTGAATAACCATGGACTAGATTTTGACAATTCTTGCATAAAATACAGTCTAAATATTTTTTCTGTCTTTTTGAGACTTTTCAAAGTGTTTTTTTTGACTGTTTTTGCAGGCAGATGGATAAAAATGATGATATTTAGACACTCATCAATACCCCACACTAAACTATTGCTAGTCCCTAGCTCTTTGAGAAAAACTTAATGGATTTGAATCTCTTTACCAAAAGCCCTTCTCTTCCCTGGAAGTAGCCACTGTTTTAGTTCACGTAAGAACCTTGGACAATGATAACCAAGTGATTTTATGGAGCCAATCACCAGCTTGTCAACGGATTTTATTTGTCTTACCAAACCGTTTCTTCTGGACTAGCAACTCTTAGATAAAATATCTTTGGTGAGTGATTACCAATTATGGCTTTCCAATGCCTTTACCACAAGCCATAAACTTGCGGGCTAGCCAACTCTTCACTAATTAAAGATATGGTGAGATGAACACCATACAATTTTGGGCAAATTGCAAGCCGTCAACGGATTTGAGATATCTTTACCAAGAGCCGTTTGCTCCGGATTAGCCAATCCTTTTGTTTATTAGACATGGCGGATGATACCAGTAATCAGTAAGTGCAAAACACTTACTCCAAAAAAAATTTTGGCCAAAAATAGGGGAGTTGGGTGGTATAATTACATGATAAAATTCGTGAGAATTCTTCCCCACACTAGAAATGAATATTGCCCTCAATATTCAAAGTACCGGCGGTTATGTCGAAACATAGAACGTAAAAGGGAAATACTACGGCCATTATTTGAATTTTTTTTTTTAAGAAAACTTTATATACAACAGTGGGAGGGCAACTCCCCACACTAGGGTGGTAGAAAGTAGAAAGAAGAAGTACTGGTGAAAACCCATATAGTGTGCTACTGTTTTTGATTCCCGAGTCGCTAGCTTGACTCGATCCCCGTATTCATTTGTTCATGGGGAAAGTTTGTAGATCCGGGACAACCATGGATGGTATATCCCCTCCAAAGTAGTGCTTCAACCTATGTCCATTCACCTTGAAGTTTGGTCCGTCGGTTTGAGATAACTTCGGATTGCCATAAGGAAAAACTTTGGCAATGGTGAATGGACCAGGTCCAACGGGTCTTAAGTTTCAGAAGATCTTTAATCTAGAATTGAAAAGAAGGACTGGTCACCAAGCGTTAAAAGCGGTTTTGATTTTGAGTCATGGATCTTCTTTGTCTTTTCTTTGTAGATCAACGAGTTCTCGTGGAAGCGATCACGGAGTTCATTTAATTCATTGAGTTGAACTTTCCGATGATCACCCGCGGACTTAAGGTCAAAATTTGCATGCTTCAAGGCCCAATAGGCTTTGTGCTCGAGCTCGATCGGGAGATGACCCGCCTTTCCGTACACAAGCTTGTAAGGAGTACACCCGATGGGTGTTTTGTAAGCGATACGGAAGGCCCAAAGTGCATCTTCAAGTTTGTCCGACCAAGAGGCACGGTTTTCACCTACGGTCCTTTCCAAAATTCTTTTCAAACCACGATTCGAAACTTCCACTTGCCCACTAGTTTGTGGGTGATCTGGCGGTAGAAAGGCGGTGGGTTACCGTACTTAAGCATCACTTTTGCGTGGTGCGTTGCAAAAGTGCGTACCGCGATCACTAATGATGATGCACGGGGAGTTCAGAAAGCGGGAAAAAGAGATTTTAAAACTTCACAACTACTCGGCGTCGTTGGTGGGTAGCGCTTTCGCCTTACCCACTTGGACAAATAATCGACCGCCGCAGTATATACTTGTTCCCTCGAGAAGGCAGAACGGCCCATAAAATCGATGCCCCATATGTCTAAGATCTCGCACACTTGAATGGCATTTTAAGGCATTTCATCTCTTTTAGAGATGTTGCTATGACATTGGCAAGTGTCGCAAGATTTGACGAGGTCATGGGCATCTTTGTAAATTGTGGGCCAATAGAAACCGGAGTCAAACACCTTCTTGGCGGTGTAGTTAGGGCCATGATGTCCCCCCGTGGGTCCATGATGACAAGCTCTGAGAATTTCATCGGCTGGCGTGAACACACCGTCGGATGACTTGATCGTACAAACCTTAAACAAGTAGGGTCGTCCCGAGTAATGTTTAACATCTTTGAAAAATTTGTTCTTTTGTTGGGGCGACATCCTTTCACAACAAAGTTCCCGCATGATAGTTTGCAAAGTCGGCAAACCATGGGGTACTAGAATCTCCATGATGAGATACCACATTAAGTGTCTCGAGAGGAAATGTTTCATTTATTTCCTTTTTCTCGAGCACACCTTCATGAGGATTTTAAAGACGGGACAAGTGGTCAGCCGCTAGGTTCTCCGCTCCTTTTTGATCACGGATAATGATATCATATTCTTGTAGGAGGAGAACCCATCGAACAATCTCGCTTTGCATCTTGCTTAGCAAAGAGATATTTGAGGGCCGAGTGATCCGTATATACTATGCTTTTAGACAAGATCAAGTATGGCGAAACTTCCAGCATACACCACGGCTAGTAATTCTTTCTCCTCGTGGTGTAATGTGCTTGAGCGGTCAAAGTTTTGCTAGCATAATGTATAGGTTTGGAAATGTTTAGCCTTCGTTGCCCCAACGGCACCTATGGCGAAATCACTTGCGTCGCACATAAGCTCAAATGGCAATTCCCAATCGGGGGCAACTAGAATCGGTGCTTCCGTGAGCTTCTTCTTAAGAGTTTGAAAAGCTTCAATGCACTCACTAGAGAAGCGAAAGTGTCCTTTTCAAGAAGTCGGTCATTGGCGGGATATTTTAGAAATCTTGAATGAAACGATGATAGAAACCGGCATGACCAAGGAAACTTCTAACTCCTTTAACGGTTGTGGGATGAGGTAGTTTTGCAATGACGTCAACTTTAGCCTTGTCAACCTCAATCCCGTTCTTAGAAATCTTATGGCCGAGGACAATGCCCTGTTTGACCATGAAGTGACATTTCTCCCAATTTAGACAAAGATTATTTTTTCACAGCGTTCAAGCATCTTGTCTAAATGAGAGAGACATGTTTGGAAAGAATCCCCAAAGACCGAAAAATCATCCATAAAGACTTCCATAGTCTTTTCGATCATATCATGGAAAATGGCTATCATACACCTTTGGAGCATGCCGGGGCATTACACAGGCCAAAAGGCATGCGTCGGTAAGCAAATGTTCCATAAGGACATGTGAATGTGGTCTTTTCTTGATCTTGTGGATCAATGGGAATTTGGAAGTAACCTGAGAAACCATCGAGAAAACAATAGTATTCATTTCCGCTAATCTCAAGCATTTGGTCCATGAAGGGTAATGGAAAGTGGTCTTTACGGGTGGCTTCATTTAACTTTCGATAGTCAATGCAAACACGCCATCCCGTAACCAATCGAGTAGGAATCAACTCGTTTTCATCATTTTCAACAACGGTAATGCCACCCTTTTTGGGTACACAATGAACGGGGCTAACCCAAGGACTATCCGAGATAGGGTAAATCAATCCGGCATCGAGAATTTTTATGACTTCTTGTTTGATAACCTCATGAATTTTAGGATTCACCCTTCTTTGGTGTTGAACCGCCGGTTTGAAGTCATCTTCCATTAGAATCTTGTGTGTACAAAATTCTGGGTTAATACCCTTTATGTCGGAAAGTTTCCAAGCGATGGCTCGCTCGTGTGACTTCAAAACCTTTATGAGAGCGGCTTTTTCATCCTCACTCAAGTCTTTAGCAATGATGACGGGTGAGTTATTGTCACCCTCCAAAATGTACTGAGATGAGGTGGTAAGTCCTTAAGTTCGACCTCGGGAGGATCATTAGATTTTTCAATTGTTTTAATTTCCTCTTTATGAAGTTCTTGAGGAGGGAGTGATGAAGGATCTTCATTGAGCATCTTCTCGATGAGAAGAATATCTCCTCGATGTCGATGGGGCGTGATCAATTTCCCAAGGAGCGAGAATCACTAGCCAAGTATGCATCAATCTCTTCCAAAATAAAGTCACTTCCCTCAAACGGGTGAGGAAGGGGAAAAGCGACAACAATGGGATCAACCGAAGTGGGATTGCCACTCGAGAATCCAAGAAGTTCTTGAGAATACTCCTCCGACACAATGTCAATGACATCAATTTTGTTGACGGAATTGTCTTCATAATTGGGGAGTATTTCGTAACTTGATCGAGATTAAAAGTAACGGCTTCCTTGTTTACCCTCAAAGTGATTTCCCCTTCATCAACATCGATCAATGCGACCCGTTTTAAGAAGCACCTCCCAAGGATGAGGGGTACTCGGGGATCGGCATCAAATTCGACAACAACAAAGTCGGTGGGGAAATGAAACTTGCCTACTTTCACAAATACATCCTCGGCTACCTAGCGGCGACGAGAACTTGCGGTCCATAGCTCGAGGATCATACATGTCGGTGTAAGCGGAGGTAATGAAAGCTTCTTCCACATGGAATGTGGCATCAAATTAATGCTAGCACCAAGATCGGCAAAGGCGAGCATTGAACTATGCCTTGAAAATCACATGGGATGAGAAATTTTCCGGGGTATCCTAGCTTTTCGGGAAGCTTTTAAGGATAACCGCCGAACAATTCTCGTTCAAGGAAGTTTTAGCCATTTCGAAAATCTTTTCTTTGTTATTCAACAAACTTTTTGATTGTTGGACGAACTTTGGCATTAGAAGAAGAAGCGTCCGAAAACTAATCTCGAGTGCAAATCTTGAAAGATTTGGATAAGCTTCTCCATTTGTTGAATAGTTTTATCACGGAGCTTTTGGTCATTAAGCCTTGAAGGATAAGGAAGTGAAGGCTTAGGAATGGTCATCGGAACAACGGGTTCTGGAATTGGAGGTAAGACCACCGGAGGTTGGACTTTTCTTGATGCCATTGGGCTTGAGATATGCACCTTGTCCTTTGATACCTCGGTTTCTCGTTCCACATCCCTCACCGGAGAAGGATTAGGCATCGAGGGTCCCTCATAAGACTTACCACTTCGGGTAGCAATAGCATTCAATTCACCTTTTGGGTTGGGAATGGTATTACTCGGAAGAGCTCCCAAAGTTGAAGCTTGATTCTTTTGACTCATGAGACTAGCAAACATGCTTTCAATCTTGCTTTGAGATTGATCAATTTTGTTACTAGTAGCTCTAAGCTCGGATGTGAAATCATTCTTCAAAGTGGTAATTTGATTTTGCATGGACACCATCTTAGCTTCATTGCTTTTGATGTAATTCGCAATGTCAATGGAAGCTTGAGGAGGCGGGGCATGCATGTTTTGTTGAGGAGCTTGGAATCGGTTTTGATTGAAATTTCCTTGATTTTGAAAACCTTGATGTTGATTTTGAAAATTCGATTCGACTCGATTTTGATTGAACTGATTATTTCTATTTTGCACATTTTGATTGTTCTTATTTTGATTAAACCCGGGTGGTCCAAGGAAATTGTTAGAACGATAGCTTAGAAGGTTTGGTCTCCTTGTGGTTGGTAGGAATTACCTCCCGTATTGTAGGAACCCGAAGCGGCATATACGCTCTCTTGAGTGAAGCCACCGGAGGCTGGACACTCAAAATAAGGGTGTGGACCACCACAAGTTTCACAACTCTTGTTCACGACATTCACTTGTTGATTGTTGTTATTTTGACTCATTTTAAGCATGGCAGTGGATATTTCTTCAATCTTTTTGGTTAGAGTCGTGTATTCAGAAGATGGAAGAGTGGTAGATCTCCTTGACTCACTCCTCTCGGCTGAGGAGTCCCAATAATTGTGGTGGCGATCATGTTTTCAATGAGATCGTAGCACTCTTGGTGCCTTTTCATAAAGGTACCACCGGCAGCATTGATTGTGTCACGATGTCTCAATGTTAACCCGTTATAGAATGTATCTATTTGGGTGACAAGCAACATGTTGTGGTGTGGACATCGATCAATCGAAAGCTTATAGCATTCCCATGCCTCAAATAAGGACTCATCGGGATCTTGCCTAAAGTTCTGATTTCATTCCTCAGTTTCGTCACCATCGGCGGTGGAAAATATTTGCCAAGAATTTGGAGATCATTTCATCGAAACTATGGATTGAGTTCTTGGGAAGACGATCAAACCATGCGGTGGCATGAAGCGTCAAGGAATATGAAAGAGATATAAGAAGGGCGTCATCGGTGACCCCATTTTGCTTCATACTTTGGGTGACGGTGAGAAATTTGTCGAGATGCTTGTTGGCATCGTCACACGGTGATCCGTGAAATTGGCAAAAACTTTGGACTTGTTGAATCATGTGATGCTTAAGTCCAAAATCAGTGGCCTCGATGTTGACGGGCAATTGGACGCCCCCGATCCATCCATCGTGGGTTGGCAAAGCTCCTCCATCGTTCGGAGATTGGGAGCTTGATCTTGTGGACCGAATGCTGGGACTTGAGGTCCGTTCCTTGGTTATGTGTCATTGTGGGTTGTTCGGCCAGTGCATTATCTGAACGCGTTTGCTTGTTGCGGTTACGTCTACGAGCTTGCGAGCGAGTGCGCATGCACTTCAAAAACAACACTTTCAATTAAAACAAGACCGAGGCAAAACACAGTGAACTTAAACCAATAATCCCATGTGAAATGATCACTTCTATAAGTAAAAGCGCACAAAGGAGTGGAGAAGCTTATTAGGTGTGCTGAAGCTTATTAAAACCCGCCTCTTTTCCCGCAATTTAATGTCGGGCGTCCTTATACCCTCACACAGTTTGTTAAACCGATAGAAATAAACCAAAACGGCGACACAAAGGCAAGTTTTAAATCTTTTGTTCGGGAACTTATAATGATAACACCTCAGTTGAGAATGTTATATTGATTGTGTCTTCTATATTATTTAAAACAACAAGCAAAAATCTTTTTGTATTTTTAATCTTTTACATATATACAAAGAAAAGGAAAATATTTTTGTATTTTTGTATTTTTATAAAAACAATAACTTCACGAGGAAGGTTCTTCAAGTCACTAATCGCAAAAATCACGATATTGTCGCAACACACCTCCCCGGAAGCGGCGCCAAAATTTGATTCGTTGTAAAAGTGAGTGGTGAAAAACACAATATCAACGTATATCAAAATAACCGTAAAATTTGACAAATTAACCCTTTAGGAAAAAGGTTAACGTATCAAATCTTACGGGTGTGATAAAAGTAATACCGGAAAAGTGATTTCAGTGCGTGTCCCAACGAGGTGTGAATGGAAGGATTCGTTGAGTTTAAGTGATTTATAACTTGAATTGGTTTTAATGATTAGTTTGATTTGAGTTACGTAATCTACAAATTAATTAACGGGAAGGTAATTAAGGCAAGGGAAACCTAATAAACTACAAATTAGCTATTACTAAGCCTAAGGAATGATAAAACGAAGCTAAACTAAGTCCTAGGGGTGCTAAAACTAAAAGCGTAAACCCGACAACCACCGAGCCATAAACGTAAAGTTTTGCAATTTTAGGGCTATGGGTGTGAAAACAATTTTCCCACGTTCTAATCGACTAAAAATAATTTTAGAAAAAAGCTGGGAATTTTTTCGACTTTTAAATTAATTACTACGAATTTAAAACTAATTTAATCTAATTAATTAACTAAAAATACTAAACTATTTTAGAAAAAATGTGAAAAATTAACAGAAAGTACTTTGAACGATAAAGATTCTATTAAAAATATGAAAACAGTGGGTTGTTATGAGAATAAGCTACCAAATAAGCTAAAATGGCTTAAAAGTAAAAGCGCCAAAGTTACTTAAGTATCAAATTGTGCAATAAGTGAACGAGACAAGTCCCAAGGGCAACTGGTAGGAGTGTTGGTTGTGGTGAGTGGTGGGTTCAAGTCCCACCCACGTCGGTTTTACACTTTTTCTTTGATTTCTTTCTTTTGAAACTTGAAGATGAGATCAAAACTTGAAACTTTTCGAGAACTTTTGAAGGAATATTCTCAATAAGCATTTTTTGACACTTATTGCAAAGACGATTTCAAAAACTTAACAAAACACCCTTTTGAACTTGAGATCTCAAATAGCATACAACCAAACACCCTTTTTGTTGACTGATAAGCACTAACAAGCACAAAGGTCACTCAATAAGCAAATGGGGAGGACAAAGAAGCTAGAGCAGATTCACCTTAAGCTAAATAATAAGCTCACACTAAGTAAACAAGGGGAAATCAGTGGGCATAAGCATTTTACCTAAGAAATCCTAAAACTAAGACAATCTTGAAATAAGCAGTAAGAATTACCTAATAAGCACCAAGTAAATTTAATAAACTATCCTAAGTATCTAATCTAAGCTAACTAAAACTCATTACTTTTCCTAAATAAGCTAATTTAATTCTACTGATGAGCTAAAAAGAAAGAAAACATAGTGACTGTTTTCTTTGAGAATGCAGGCTGAAACAGCCTTAGGTGGCTTCTTTGGAGCTTATTTTTAAGCTGTGAGAAAGACCTTGAAAGCACTAAAAAGCTACACAAGTAATGTTAGGCTAGCAGACATGTTAAAAGATAACAATCAGGCCCAAGATAAAGCTTTCTGCTTGAAATTAGGTAGAGATCAGTTAAAGCACCCACTTGGGTTCTTGATAAAAATTTGAAACTGCAACTTTTGAATTTGACTTAAACTATGCGAAAGAATTTAAGATCGCATACAAGATTAGACACAAACAAAGCTTGGCATATAGAGGTTTGAGAAAATTAACTTTTACACTCTTTGAACCGAAAAGCTACGAAATAAGCCCAAGAACAGTACATTTAACTGTTCACCTCTTGATAAAGAAAAAACAATAAAACCCTTTTTTTACACAAATCTTGATGAAAACTAAATGTATCAACTTGCACTTACTTAAACGAACTTATATTACGAAAACAAGTTGACTTCAAAAGTCAAATTGGGTAGAAATCTTGTTTGACCCAAAACATGGCTCGAACCAAATACTTAAGTGGATAATGAAACTTGACTGATTTTCTAGACGCTTACTTGACCCCCTGCCTTTGAGATTTACTTCGGTCACCCATATAAGCAATTATTAACCTTCAAATAAACTTTAACAACTACTTTAACCATAAAACATGAAACTGAAAATGCTTTTCATTGATATTAAAAGAAAGTACATCAGACCTTAAAAACAAGAAAACTAAATTTTTAAAGATAAAACTAGGGGGTGCCTTATACTTTGGCTACAAACTCCTATTTATACTACTACATCTTGGGTCTTCATATCTTCAAATGCTCTTGCATTGTGTTTCTTCTGTGAGAGCAGTCAAGCCAAAAAGAGTCCTTGTGCTTTCTCAACTTCAATCTTGACCTTTGAATAGAGTTAGGTACATATGAGAAGTAATCAGAGTCGTCCCTTGGGTTCTTTTGAAGCTGGGATTGCCAGCTTGGCAGTTTAGATGAGGGGAAAAAAAGGAAGTAGTGGGTTAGGGTTTAACTGGGTAAAAGGGATTAAGGGAGGTTTGGGTTTTGATGAAGCTGGGTAAAAGAGTGATGGTGAGTTTGAGTGTTTGGGTTGGAGAGAAAGAAGCAGCTAGGGTTTATGGGGAGAGGGAAAAAGAGAGGGAAAATTATCAGGGGAAGAAAAGGGGGTGGGTCGGTTTTTATTATTGGGTGATGGGTCAAATTGAGAGGTCAAGTGGAAGTGGAAGGGGTCAAGTGTTTATGGCAGAGGGTTCAAGACAGGTTTGGTGGACTTGGTAATAATAACAAGGACCATTTTTTGTAATTCACCAAACTTGAGGGACCAAAACGGTAATTTTGCAAAGTTTATTATAAGGACCACTTTTGACAAGTTTGAATTACCAAAGGACTAAAAATATTAATTTTCCAATTTAAAGTGTCCAGGGGTAAATTATGTCAATCTTTGAAACTTCAGGGACTAAAGTTGCCATTTTGCAAAACTGAACTTTATAAGGGTAATTTTGACAACTTGAAAATCCCTGAGGCCTTTTATGAAAAATTACATGTTTTGAATAACCAGGGACTAGATTTTGACAATTCTTGCATAATCTACATCTAAATATTTTTCGTCTTTTGAGACTTTTAAGTGTTTTGACTGTTTTTTTGATCTTGAGAATGGAATAAAAATGATGAGCATTTAGACACTCATCAGTCGAAATCTTCTTCTTCTTCATCATCTTCTTCTTCTCCGTCCGAGGAGTCCGAGAGAGCCTTAGGTTTTCTTCCATTGACCATAACCGTTTAGGGGTTGTTTGTAAGAGGTACCAGGCGTGATCGGAAAGGAAATGATCATCGTTGATAGGAGATGGTTGCAATGCACTAACATATTTACAAAGTCGTGTTAGGAGCATACCATATGGAAGTACCATGTTGGCAACTTTGAATACCCTGGCCATTCTCTTCACCATGTAATAGAAGGATTAGATGAATGGCTTTTGGTGAATAAAACAATAAATCATTTGCACAAGGCAAGCATTTGGATGATCCTTGTTACCGACTAGGCTAATGACGTTTTCCCTAAGAATTTCTTCCCATTTTCTAAAAATGGGTTGCATTTCGAAAAGTTCCATTTGAAAGGGATCACGGTGCATTTCAAAAAATATAAATAAACGTTTTTACGGTTTATTTGTATTAACACATACTTAGTATATATTGTAATGGTTAATGTAATGGGTAAGAATCTAAGTACTTGACCCATTAACTTGATACGTTGAATGTAGTTGGGTAAAACCCAAAGTCCATGACCCATACCCATAGAGCATGATCCATAACTCATGACCCATTGCATGACATCATGCATGAAGTCATAATGGGTACTATCCATAACCCATGGAGCTAACCCATGACCCATTGACTAGATGCATTGCATCTTCTAGATATATTGTATCTATTTGGATACCCATGATCCAAAGTCCATAACCCATGATCCATGATCCATGACCCATAACCCATTTAGGGGGAGCGTCCTACGGGTCCCCAGTTTTACACTGGACGGATCCCTCATGTAAGGGATTCGTGGGATCCGAGGAACAGTAGTGAATGTTTGCCTATAAATAGTGCGCTATTTCTTCATTGTAACTCACCCATTTCACAAAAATTTTCTCTTAGTGTTGTAAACTCTCTAACCTTAGATCCAAAGTATCTTTCTATGTAGTTTTGTGTTTATGTGATTCTCTAGGTTCCTCTTAAAGGTGAGATCACCACCTCTTGAAGTCAGGCAAGCTCAAGTCCATAGGTTGCCAAGCTTCATCATCATCAAGACTACTGATGTTATCATGTTGATAGTTCTTTCCTCTCTCATTAGAAGTGTTGTGTTGAAGACATAGGTGAAAGATGTCTAAAGGGTGAAGTCGAAGGCATTAGTGAAAGGTGCCGAATATCCGTGTTAAAGGCATTAGTGAAGGGTGCCGAAAGTCCGTGTTGAAGGCATTAGTGAAGGGTGCCTAGGTGTCGTGTCAAAGGCATTAGTGAAAGGTGCCTAGAGTGTATATTCTATATAGTGCATCAATGTACAAGATAGATTAGCTTGGGTCAAAGGATATTGATATCCTTGTTGATGTTGTAATAAGGAGTGGATCTCCTTTGGGATAGATGTTGTGTTGTGTTGGGTAGTAGTTCCTCCTTAGTAATGAAACTCGGTATCTAGCCTTGTTCCGGATAAAGTGTAGGCGACGTTGTGATAGGTTTGGTTCTACCTCGTGGAAGAACCCGGTGTCTAGCCTTGTACCGGAAAAAGAGTAGGCGACATTGTGAAGGCTTCTCCGCCACAAGGAGTTTGTGTTGTGTAGTGATTACGAACTCTTGAGTAGATGACTCAGGGACTGGAGTAGGTCAAGGAAGGTGTCCTTGTAGCCGAACCACTATAAATACTCGCGTGTGATTTTGTGCTTCTTATTCTTTGTCTTTGCTTTACTTATTTATATGCTTATCTATCAACATCCAACACACACATTTAAATAGATTTACATAAGTCGATCTAAATAGTTTAAAACAAATTTTTAATCAGTAAAACTATTCAACCCCTCCCCTCTAGTTTTCACAACTGGTATCAGAGCTTCGTTACCAAGTTTCTTAGAGTATGTTGTACTGTAAAAACTTGATACGATCCGTGTATGATTGAAAAATACAAAGAAGGAAATCTTTTAAAACAATTTTTTTGTTGGATAGTGATAGATTATTCTAACAATTCTTCTCTAAGAAATTTTCTTGCTAGGACTCTTCCAAAGTCTTCGTGTCTATCTAAAGAAAAATGAAGTCAACTTTCAAGGAAGAAACCAAAAGTAATCACAATCTACTTCTACCAAGTACAATGGATTACTTTCAAAGCTCATGAAGTATTTCGGGTATATGGTCTCTAAAAACCATATCAAGAGGTTTGAGGTATGTTTTCTTACCTACAAATTAGTTAATATCTATATAGTACGCTTATATAAATATGTTAATGATATGTGACTAATATTGTTTTATATAACTATATGAGCACACGAATTAGGATGTTTACTTCAAGTCTCTAAAAAGTCTCTCTTCACTACTTTCCTTGCTTACTCATCATCAGGAATAGTATTCCTCGTTGATTCTCCAAAAGATCGTCCAACTCACATCGTCTTCATAAAATAGACTCTTGATGGTTAATTTATCTAATAAACCAATTGACCATCAAAACACCTTGACCAAGCGTCTATTCAAATAGGAACCCCATTCTACAAGTGTTGTTTTATAAGCTATTGTATAACTTATTACAAAAATAAACGCCAAACACTTCTTTTTTTGTCCACAGTAGCCGGATCCCTAATACAAAGGATCCGGGGGAACCGTGTGACAGAAATCAGATATACGATTTTCAAAACCAAAATATTCCACTTTCCCTCTCCCTACAAACACAAAAACGACCTAACTTCTGCTTCCATCTCCATAGAGCTTCATATCCTCAAGCATCTCATTCTTGAACATCATTGTAAGTAATTACACTCATATGTTCTATTCATCATCATCTTCTTCCTAGGATTTATGGTTTAGACTTTTCAATTAAGATTCAACTGATTTCCAATTGGAGAAATTAGGTATTGCAAAAACTAATTATAAAAGGGTTCTATGTAATTAAAGATTTTTCAAAATAACATTGTTAATACAAATCAAAACCATAAACCCATCTTGACAAATTTTACCTAATTGGAATATTTGTTTTCTAGGATCAATCGTGCCCAAAGCTACCCAACGAGATCACCATGACACCGTCCACTACCTCTCTAGATATTATCGAAAAGAAGAGCTTTCAAAAACAAATCGCAAAATTTTCAAAAAACTTGAAAAACGACTTATCCATGAAGGTCGTGTTGTTAAGGAATGTTTCCTTGAAAACACCGAAATTCGTCAAGTCTTCTCGGCAAACTTTGATTGTCTCCTAGATATTAATGAACAAATTTGTCCGGTTTTTATCTTTGAGTTTTACAAAAGTGTTAGGATCATTCGAAACAATGATGAAAGCATTTCAATCACTTTCATTGTCAACAACCAAACCATCACCTTACCCATTAACACCTTTGCACAAATTTTTTGCATTCCATGTGAAGGTATTTGTATGTACTCTCAATATTGGGCAATATCCACTCAATCTTTTGCACTAGACCCAAAACCAATCTATCACACTCCTCTCGATGACCCCACAGTTGTTCGAGACACCATCTTCAAATTTAGAGCCGACCAATCTCGCCTCAACCATAACAAATAACTCATCCACCGTGATCCTTTTCAAATGGAACTCTCCGAAATGATTCCCATCCATAGAAAGTAGGAAGAAATTCTTAGAGAAAATGTCATTTGTTTGGTCGGGAACAAAGACCATCCCAATGCGTGTCTTGTCCAAATTATCTATTGCCGCATTCACCAAAGACCATTTAACCTTGCCTATTACATGGTGAAAAGAATGGTAGGTGTGTTCAAAGTAAACATCATGGTACTTCCCTATGGTATGCTCCTAACATGACTCCGTGAGTATGTTAGTGCAATGCAACCTTCTCCTATCAACGATGATCATTTTATTGCCGATCATGTTATGGTACCACTCACAAAAAAACCCTCTAAACGGCTCATGATCAATGGAAAAAGGCCTCGTGCTCTCTCAGACTCTTCGGACGAAGAAGAAGAAAAAGTCGACCCCGTTGCCAATGTCCAAATCGATCCCATAACCTACTTTGAATAAATTACCACTCTTCCAAATGAGTCTGAAGAATTCAAGAAACTAAAGGGGATGATCAAATGCCTAACTAACTACCTCATGACTTCGGGAAAGAAGAAGAGAAGAGATTGACGAAAGAGACACTATGCTTGTCTTTATGGTTATCTTAGACATTTTATGTTCATTAACAATGGTTGCTTATGATTGTGCTAGATTTACATTTGTTACTTCGATGTTTGAATTTTATCACTATTACTTGACTTTATGATTATGATTGTGTGTGATATTTACTTGTTTTAATGGTTACTTACAGTAGAAACTTGTAGTATTAGTATGCATCATCTATTGCAAAAACTGCACACCTTCTGTAATGCTACTGATCTGCAGTAACCGGATCCCTCACTTTGTACTAGACGGATCCCTCCATTTAGGGATCCGTGGGTCCGGGCAAACAGAAAAAGATTTGCAGATCTCCACACATCAAACCATTACCCTAGAACATATCATACTAGTTAAATATGATTCTTTAGGTTTACTCAAGTCTTCCTCAAGCTTAGTAGGTCTCATACTCACTCATAGCTAATTTAGGATCACATTCAAGATGTTTTTGATTTATCACTTCACTAAAACTCAAAATATTTCTGCTCCAATGCTCACACATTGTTCCTCACATCTCAAAACACTTAGCTTGATATTTCTCTCAATTTTAGCAAATTGATTTTAGTCGTTCTTACCTCAAAATAGGCCAAAAACAAGTTTTATTTATTTATTATGATTTTTTAAAGAATTTTCCAAATTTCTTTCAAACTACCATCTGATCTCTAGGATCAATTAACTCCTCTTGACACTCTCATATTTCTTAGTGTCATCCTTGATTACCTATTGGTGCTCATAAAGTCCCATTTCTTTTCATAAAAGGCAATTATTAGCTACCATCAATCATTTCTCTTGATCATTTAATACCCTCTTTATTTAAGACACTTAAGAAGAATGAAACACTCAAGATGTGTAGGTACTAGACCTCACAAAACATCATTTTCCTCTTTTCTTGGCTGCTGAGAGCCCGATCCCCATGGAGGAGGCGTGGAACCGGCTGACAGATTCAGCTAATCCTAGCTAAAACAATCATTTCAAGCTCTCCTTGCTAACTTGAACACTCCATCTTACCTCAATTAACCTTCTCGATCAGTACAAATATGAAGTTGACTCTTATGCATGCATTTCATTACATTTCAAAGGATTTTAGTGGTTTAAGCCTTGAATGCACCCAAATCCTTCCTTTATAAACCATCTTGTTAGGACTTCTAAGTCACCATCTACAATTCTCATAGAAGCCTCTATCTCACTAATCTTTTATCATCTCATCATGAGGAAAGCTCCTAGTGCTAACTCATCCACCAAAGGACCACCCGAAAACTTGCTCATGTTGTTCACGAAATTTCTTCAACCGAATCATCTCCCGTTAAATCCACAAATGCTAGGATTTCCCTTCCACCAACTCAACCAATCAAACCAATCCCCAAAAGGATTGTTCCCACAAAACTACCATTGCCAAACACTACTTTACCTCCTAAACCAAACACTCCTATTTCCACTAAACCATCACCTTTGGTGCCTAGAGCCTTATTATTCACCACTCCACTTTCGTCTCCAAACCTCTACAACTTGGAGGAGTTGCCTTCTAGGCCATCTCATCCTCTACCATTGCCAAAATTCTCCTCAATAGAGAGAATAGCGCAACAACAAAACCAAGGTGTTGAAACGACACTAACACCGGTATCCTTTTCTCCATCACCCTTAAATAGTCCCTTTTGGATTATGAGGAATCATCAAAGTCAACCACCCGATCACATGGAAGTAGATACCTCTCTACCACCATTCTCGACACATATTCCACCATCACCACCCTTGGTTGAACTACCTCCAAATGAGCCTCCACAAATCCCTCCTACTTTCTTGGAACCTTAACCCAACCTTCCATCTCAAGCCATTCCATTTCTACTACCACCAGTTCCGAGCCATGACAAAGGTTGTTATCATTGTCAACATGTTGAAGGCTTGGTACATGAACTACGTGAAGAGCAACGTTTCATGTTTTATCACCTCCTCGAACGTTTTGATGAGGTCAACAAACCTAAACAACCTTGAGCTTAAGGATTCAAGTGGTGTCCTAGTCTTAAATTAGATAGTTTAGGAATCTTAATCCACGTATTGCTCATTTTCTTAGTTTTTAAAGTTATGTAATTTATTTATCTAGTTTTATTAAATGAAATTACATGTTATATGCCATATTGTCTTGAGAATATGTTTGGTGGCTTAATGCATAACTCTTGTTGATGTTAACACCACATTTTGCATCCATATTGCTGTCTTAAGTATGTAGGCAGACAAATCCCTCATTTTAGCCTAGACGGATCCCTCCAAGGGAGGAACCGTGGTATTCGTGCAACATAAACAATTTTTCTTACTAATTTGAGTCTTATTTGCTGGAAATTATGCATCATATACTTGTTTTCTAACCTTTGTTTTTGTAGATTTTCAATATACACTTGAAGACTTTTAACCCTCAACAAGGGGGAGTTTCTTGTCAAAGCAAAACAATTGCAAAACCGTTTGCAATACTTTCACATAGGTTTACATTACTACTTAACGTCCTCCTCACAAAGGAGCACTCGTCAAGGGGGAGCATGTTCGTCTAAAAGACGAAACCATTTGCAAACGATATTGCAAAACACTAGTTTAGCCTTCCTAATTACTTGACGCCCTCAACAAAGGGAAGCACCCGTCAAGGGGGAGCTAAGACGAGAATTATTCTCATCGCTTACTCTCTATTTTTCATATTTTTACTTTTTACATGCTTTTTTCTTCAAAACTATGTGTTAGTTTCTTTTCGACACTCTTTTTGTTTCGACAAAAAGGGGGAGAAGAGAGTAGTAAATCCAATTCAAACTTTTACGAATTTTAGTTTTTCCTTAAAATAATCTTATGTTTTGTCATCAACAAAAAGGGAGAGATTGTTAATACAAATAAGCCGTAACAACGTTTATTTATATTTTACGATAATCTAATGTTTTGTCGATAACAAACGTAAAATCATCTTAACGAAACAAATAAAATACGTAAATGGTTTGAGCCAATAGTTTACTAACACACTCACATTTTCATATAAAACACTAAACAAGTAATAGTGTTTTCATATTATAGTAATGCATATGTATAACAACTAGTGTTTACATAATTGGTATATATATACATACTTAGTATGTAGTGTAATGGGTAATGTAATGGGTAAGAATCTAAGTACTTAACCCATAAACTAGATACATTGAATGTAGTTCGGTAAAACCCAAAGTCCATGACCCATACCCATGGAGCATGATCCATAACCCATGACCCATTGCATGACAACATGCATGAAGTCATAATGGGTATTATCCATAACCTATGGAGCTAACCCATGACCCATTGACTAGATGCATTGCATCTTCTAGATACCTTGTATCTATTTGGATACCCATGATCCCAAGTACATAACCTATGATCCATAATCCATGACCCATAACCCATATAGGAGGAGCGTCCTGGATCCCCGTTTTCTGAGGCGGATCCCCTATGGATCTGTGGGATTAGAACATAGTGAATGTTTGCCTATAAGCCATTTCTTCATTGTAACTCACCCCTTTCACACATATTTTCTCTTAGTGTTGTAAACTCTCTAACCTCAGATCCAAAGGATCTTCCTATATAGTTTTGTGTTTGTGTGATTCTCTAGGTTTCTCTTAAAGGCGAGATCACCACCTCTTGAAGTCAAGCAAGCTCAAGTCCATGGGTTGCCAAGCTTCATCATCATCAAGACTACTGATGTTATCTTGTTGATAGTTCTTTCCTCTCTCATTAGAAGTGTTGTGTTGAAGACATAGGTGAAAGATGTCTAAAGGGTGAAGTCGAAGGCATTAGTGAAAGGTGCCGAAGATCCGTGTTAAAGGCATTAGTGAAGGGTGCCGAAAGTCCGTGTTGAAGGCATTAGTGAAGGGTGCCTAGGTGTTGTGTCAAAGGTATTAATGAAAGGTGTCTAGGGTGTACATTCGATATGGTGCATCAATGTACAAGATAGATTAGTTTGGGTTAAAGGATATTGATATCCTTGTTGATGTTGTAATAAGGAGTGGATCTCCTTTGGGATAGGTGTTGTGTTGTGTTGGGTAGTAGTTCCTCCTTAGTAATGGAACTCGGTATCTATCCTTGTACCGGATAAAGTGTAGGCGACGTTGTTATAGGTTTGATTCTACCTCGTGGAAGAACCCGGTGTCTAGCCTTGTACCGGATAAAGAGTAGGCGACGTTGTGAAGGATTCTCCACCACAAGGAGTTTATGTTGTGTAGTGATTACGAACTCTCGAGTAGGTGACTCGGGAAATGGAGTAGGGCAAGTAAGGTTTCCTTGTAGCCGAACCACTAAAAATACTCGCGTTGTGGTTTTGTGCTTCTTACTCTTTATCTTTGCTTTATGATAAGGATTTAAAAGGTACATTTTTGAGGGGTCATTTAAGCCCTTAATCGACCACTTTTATATCCGTTACTGCTTAATTTCGTTTCTTTTCACTTTTTAGGTCTCTTTAAGGCAAATTGCTGGAATGACACTTATTCGGACGAAAAGGCGTGAATATATGAAGAAAATGGCCAAGTCAAGATCAAGACACTCAAGCTGCTGGAATAGAAGGTGACGGCGTCAGAGTTAGAAGGCGACACCAGTCATAGCGTGCTCCAAATTTGTGACGATGGCGAAATTGCTATTTGTACCGACGAAGTCGGGTTTTAAAGTAGGCGTCACAACTCAGACAGCCTAGATTCAGATCCAGATGGCGTCAGAAGCTGAAGCCAACGGCGTCACAACCATAAGGTGACGCCGTCACAAGGTTGACATGGTCAAGATGATACCCTAATGGCGGCGATCCGACGGCGTCACATTTAAAGAGTGACGCCGTCGCATGTTGTAACTCTATATATAGAATTCGGATTTTCAGACTTTTAGAGGTAGTTTGTCGAGTAAAACCTAAAACCGAAATTGGCTTCTTGGGTAGTATCTTAGGGTTCTCATACCCTATTTTACAACAAGATAAGTAATTTACTTCATTGATTCAATTATGTCTTCAATTGTTTGTGTGTATGCTTGCATGTTTTCCATGTTCGGCTAATTTATTTGTGTGTTTGCTTAGATCTATGAAACCTAGGTATTGAATATTGATTGGTTGTCTCTTATCTTAATTGTGATTGACCTAAGATTGCGAGGTCATTCGTTGTGTTTTTAATGCTTGAGTAATCTTTGTGAACATTAGTTTATAATCACCTAGAGTTATTGTAGGCTAAACATCCAAAAGTAACCTTAGAGTTAGTTTATGAATCCTAGAGATTTCGTGAAATAACTTAAGGTAGTCTCAAAGAGTTAGGGAAAAAAGCATACCCTATGACCTTAGAAGACACAACGCGTTAAAAATAAGGACGTGACAATTCAACCATCAATAGGAGATAACTAGGGAGTAATAGTATTTAGGTAAACACATATTTAATTATCATACGAGCACACATCAATTAGACATAGACTACCCCTTAGCTTAGTTAATTAGATAATTAGAATAGTAGTGTAATCGGTAGAAATACCAACCCCCCAAATTCAATACCCCGAGATCGTACCTTTCAATTTCCTAAAAAATATAAAAAGACAAAAAAATAATCTTCCTCAACCCCAACCTTAGCGTAGTAATTTCTTACTAGCATTCCTATTCTCCTAGAGAACGATATCAATACCCTAGGCTTACCCTAATACTACACTACAATGATCAGGTTCACTGCCTAGGGTGTTGAAAAACTTGCTCGACGAAAAGGAAGTTCCTTTTGAGCAGCGTTTGCGCGTATAAAGTTTTTGGCATTTGCGGAATAGAATAGCTAGTTAGATTTCCACCTCGTTTAGGTTACCTTGCTTGATTCCTATCAAGTAAGCTTTTTTCTCATTTTTAGCTTTCTTGTAATCTATCTCCCTTCTTCGTGACCTTTGTTAGTAATCCTCTCACATTTCATCATGGAAGGTGATAATCAACCCCCACTCATCAACCCACCACCAAATGACCCACCAAGAGGCCGTACTCTTGGTGAATACTCAAGACAAGCCACCTAGGCTATAGGAACACCATTGAGCTTCCCGACCAAGCCCAAACTACGGCCCTTCGATCCGACACCATCAGGTTGGTGCAAAATGGATGTGCATTCCATGGACTTCGTTCGAAGATCTAATCAGCATCTTAAGGATTTCATTAAAATCGTCGATTCCATCGACCTCGATGCTACTACTTCGAGACAGCTTGCGTCTCTTCCATTTCTCTACGGGACCAAGCTAGTAATTGGCTTGGTGAATTCCACCGGCTCCATCTCAAGTCGGGATGATCTCACCTCTCGTTTCCTTGCTAATTTTCCTTGGGGGAGAACTACTAAGCTTAGGAATGAAATCTTGATGTTCCAACAACGTCAAGGTGAATCTCTCTACGACATGGACTCGATTCAAGGACTTACTCCATAGAGTCCCTCATCACGGAATTGATCTTTGGTTTCAAGTCCAACTCTTTTATGATCATGTCAACTTCCCAACTAAGCGATCCATCGACCAAGCGGCCGGTGGTAAACTTAGTGATCTCACCGCGGAAGAATCGTGTGGTATAATAGAGGACCTTGCTCTCTATGACAACGAAAGTTGGAATGACCCCCGTCCCAAAATGGCTCAGCGGAAGCACACAAGTATTGGGGTGCTACTAAATTGATATCACAACATAAGTATAGAACAATTGGTTTTTCATTAATAAAATTTTATTCATTCTTAAAACAATGTTTCATTGATTAGTGCGGAAAGCCCATATAAACAAGTGGTCCCAATACATAAATCAGAGTCATCTATGACCATGCCATGCCTTTGCTTTGCGCCTCCAAAGATAAGCTATCACTTCAAAACCGAAGCTACATGCTAAAAGGTGCATTTGAGCGAGTTCATAGGTTTATTTAAAAGGGATTTCATACAACGTTTCAAATTTGGTTTTTGATGATCATTACGTCTTGCATAATGTCATAAAGTTTATGATTTCAATTCATAAAAGGGTTTCATAAAAGAGATTTCATTTGTGGACCATAAGTAGGGTATATGTACAGTACAACGAATATAACATCATATATTGAATCTATTACGCTAGCACTAAGTTCATGCAACCGAAGCTAGAGCAGTTTCGTATGCACAAGGAAGTCATACAATCAAAGGCCATGGCGAGTGTTTATCTATGCTCTCGGTCCCGACATGCTTTGTATGTTTCGCCTTGACCCAGCGGGGGTCAACCAAACAGGGGAGTCACCCCAATAGATCTATTTATAACATTCGGCTTCGGTGGACGGTTCATGAAAAGGCAGTTTGGGATCTAAAGCTTAGGCTAAGTGCATAATATTCTATAAACATTTTGGTATGGTCCATAAAACATCATATGATGAAAACTTTAAACATGTAAAAAGCATAGTATGCATAGAATGCACATTTCAGTAATTAAATCATTTAAGTAAATGAGCATGTATCTTCCCCAAAAACAAGTATAAACAGTTAAAGTAGGGGATATGAAACTCACCTTGGCAATGTGCAATATGAAGTCTAAAGGGAATTAAATCAAGGAGTGATAGTGCACGGCTTCGACACGCAACCTAATTAATCACAATTTTAGTCTTTATGTTTAAGACTCGATAAAGTTTAACTAACTTTATTAATTTTTAATGTTTTTGTTGTTGTTGTTGTTGTTGTTGCTTGTGTGGCAGAGTTTATGTTTAAATCATTTTCAAGTGTTTGTAAGTATTGACTCTCGGAAGAAGTGTGAGAAAAATGTATACGAAACCTTCGTATAAGAGTTGGCTCAAATGCTTGCTCAAGTGTGCCAAAGTGTGAATAAATACAAATCACTTTGTATTTATTAGACTTGTTTAGTTTCGAGGGGTATAAATATATATACAATATATATTTATGAGGGTTATTAAGGAAAATAATATATTGAAAATAATATATTTGGATAAAGATATTACTTATAGTTTAGGCGGATGTGATCGTCAAATAAAAATATATGTTAAACATGTTTACTTAACGAAAAGTGTAAGATATAACTTTTCACATACACATCAAACCTTAACACAAAGTAGCATATAGATGGAATTCTAGAGAGAGAAAGTTAGAGGTTTAGGGAACTTAGTGAGAGAAAGTGAAAGATATTATTATGAGCTCCAACTCTCTACCTTGGGAGGTAGAGAGTATTTATCGTCCATACATAAATCGCCACATAGCGGGCGTGGATCAGGCATCTGATGGGTAAAGACCATAGTCCTCCACGGTGTTACTTAACTAAATACTACTTAACTAAATATAACTATGACTCGAGCATTCTAACGATTACATATACTTGAGGTGACCGACTCTTTAATACTGGGAATTTCTATTTCCTAACAATCTCCCCAGGGAGTCACCTCAAACATATACTAAAATGACATTGAATACAATCGGATATTACATTAACAATTGATCTTGCATTCTTGATGTAGTACTTTGCTCCAAGTCGTAGTCATTGATTCCACTCATTGCATGTTTGGTTAATCCAAGTGGAGGTCTTTTCCTGATCCACGTGATAATAATGTTGAGCCATTTTGAGATCATCACTAATAGAAAATCTCGATACATCCATTGTGGTGTTGGTATTATGTGATGTTGTGACATTCGGACCGACATGCTCATTACGGATCATGATATCTTCTCATCAGTAGCGAAGCTTTAGTTGATTCATGATATTGGCGGCCAGCGAAGCATGGAGTGAAAATATCCGAGTCATTGATGCACTAATCATGATTTCTTTTGAGATGAATGTGTTAGGTGAGCATGTGGCTATGGATTGACCGCTTCATTCTTATCATTTCAAAGCGTCGGGGTGTACCTGCATAAGAGCATTAGCAATAAAGCACGCAAGTGTCTTTGATCACTTTCGATGAATTGAGTACACGGCCACGGTTCCCGTTGATCGGTACAAATCTTGCACGTGATGGTATAATTCGAAGAATTTCCTTGACAGGTTTGCGGTTGCTCTAGCTGTTCTCAAACCGGACGTCTCAAAGACAACAGGTGAGTGAACGGTAATTTTAGTCCAGCGATTGATGAAAAGATTTGAAAAACAATCGTGTATTGCTCAATAAAATTGTTTTGCAATATAGCGAAGGTTTTAATGAAAATCAATTATCAATCATAAAACACTTTTTTGATTTGAAAAATAGTAGTACGATCGGCGTGCTAATGAAAAGAGTTTAAAAGCACAAAGACTGGTTTTTCAAAGGTATCCGTCAATCCATAACTTTGAACGAGTTGATTCAAAAGAATGAATAAGCCCCATTGTTTACATTCGGTTGTCACATGGTTGATCTGTATAATAGATCTCACATGCCACCTACCAGGAGCTTGTTAGATGTTGGATTCAGAAGGCTTTCCATCTTCATTGTGAGTATGTTTGCATATCACTTTCAGATGTTACGGCAATACCACAAGGATAATGCGTAGGACTCAAGATATAATCTCTCTTTCCACATTGTGTGAAATAGACAGTCTTCATTGAAAGTGTCCTAATGAGATTTATTGATGATCTCGTGGCTCTAGACTCAATTTGTGCATATTTGGTTCCTATGTCGGAGACTAGGAGAGGGTCTCCTTCTTCAATATCAACAATCTCTAAGAGAAAGTCGATAGATAATGTAGGTTCCCGTGAGAATGAAACAAGTCCTTTTAAGAGGAACTTGAGTGGTTTGGAAAGTTGAAGTGCGGTCGTCCTGGGTCCATGACGTCTTGTCTTCAATACCGATGTTACCATCAGTAGCATATGAATTGAACCGGTTTTACGCCTAAGGTTGAATAAATGGAGGGCTATTTGTTTTCACCCTTTTCTCATTCAATTCTTTTAAATTCTTCAACCCCTTATGCTTAGAGACTTCATAGCTAGAACCTTGTTGGGTTTATTCCGATACTAGCTCAGTCTCAGTCGCACTCTTCCCATATCTCATTTTTCTCCTTTTATCATCATACCTAAGAACTCTACACTAACTAGTGGATAGTCCCTGGGTAGATCCCTCCGGTTCTGGAGGATCATGGGAACAAATACCTAACCTTATCATCCTTATATCACCATACATAAAGTAAATTTGGTGGTCTATTTGGTATTGTTCATCTGCCATTGGAACCAATTGAAAACCATTTGAAAATCAATCCGGATACTTGTGATATATTATCAAAGCATTTTGTACCTGAATTGTTTTTGATATTTTTAGAACGAGAACTCCCCTCAACATGTGCATCAAGTATTTGAAAATGTTTTGCACACGGAGGCAAGAGAAAGAATTAACTTCTTTGATTACCATTTTCTAAAGATATCAACATCACTTCCCAAATCGAATCAAGTAGATAAAGCATTTTGGGGAAGGATGAGGTTTTCATGATTTTGCTCCCCTCAATATGTGCTTCTAGGTTTGAAAGGAGTTTTACACATACTAGAGGGAACACACATTGATGAGATAAATGATCACGTTTCAAATTATTGTGGTTTAAGATAGATGCTCCCCTCAACATGTGCATGGAAAATTTGAAATCGTTTGTCACATGTGGGAAGGACATCATGTACATCCTTATAAAACCATTTACCAAATTATCAGTTTAAATCCAATTTAAATCACACATTCTCCCCGATCACAATTATCAAATCATTTGAGATTTGTGATCTCTTATAGATTTAAATTGATTTTGAAAGCTTTTAAGGAGAATTGTGACTTGATTATGAAAGCGTTTTAACTGATAAGGATCGGATTTTAAGACTTTAAACTCCATTGATAAAACATGCATGTACATCTTTTGAAAACAATTTAAAATAACTTTTTAATTTAATTGAAATCATTCTCCCCCCTCAATCAATTACATAGGTTGTTGATTGAGAGATAAGATTTGACAAATAAGTCCGATGATTATCAAAAATAGAGACGGTTATTTTTTTTCAAAGCATTTAGTTTTCGAGATAAATGTTTATAGAATCGAGCATGGAATTTGAAAACATGGTAAAACATGTCTGTTCTTTCTTTTAAACGGTTATTGCTGAAAATGACAATAAACCATTGTTTCTCTTCTCCCAAAAATATTTTTTATTTTTTTTTATTTTTTTTTTATTTTTTTTTTTTAATTGAGACAACATCTAAAGTCCGTGTCATTCTTTGAATGACAGCACAAGAACCGTAGATATAATCGACGAGAGAAAAACATGACAAATTGACAATATTTTTATGGATTTTGAAAGTTTTATATTTTTATTTGGATTTATAGGGTTTTATAATTTTGTATTTTGATTTTGAATAATTATATATACAAGAGATAGATGAAGATAGACCTTTACTCCTCGTCTTCCTCACGAAGGCGTTTGAGTATCTGGTTGAAGGCTTTTCAAGCCAAGGCGTGGAAGAATAAACTCAAAACGTTCTCTTGGAAGAGCTTTGGTGATGTATGCTAGCGATATTAGACCTCACAAAATATAGTTCCACCACACCTTTTTCCACTTGTTCCTGATGAAATGATGTCGAATGTCGATATGCTTTGCTCTTGAGTGTTGAGCGTTGTTGCATGAGAGAGCAATAGCACTTTTATTATCCGCGATCAGAGGATTTTGTTGAATTCAAAGCCATAGTCGGATAATTGAGATCTCATCCATAAGATTTGAGCACAACAAGATGACATGGCTATGTATTCACCTCTGTAGAGGAAATAGAAGTACTCATTTGCTTCTTTGAAGAGCATCTCACAAGCTTATCACCCAAAAGCGAGCACCTCGGATGTACTTCGACGTGTATCTTGAACCGCATGATCGGCATCTGCATAGGCGTTAGTGACATACTGGTGTCCCGGGTACCATAGTCCCATATTGATGGTTCCTTGGAATACCGAAAGACCCGTTTGCTTGCTTCAAGGTGCTTTTAGTAGGCTTAGCACGGTATCTAGCACACATGCAAACGGCGAACAAGATATGCGGTCTACTAGGCGTGAGGTACATCGGGGATCCAATCATACTACGATATTTCGTTTGGTCAATCATGATCCCTGAGTGGTCCTCATCTAGTTTGGTTCGATCAATCATGGGAGTGTCAACAAGGTCACTTGAATCAAATCCAAATTTCTTTAAAATCTCATTTGCATATTTAGATTGATTTATGAAAATGCCTCCGGGACTGTGAAATTTGTAATCCCAAGAAAAATGACATTTGTCCCATCATTGACATTTGAAACTTTGAACTCATTTCATTTGAAAAACGATCACATTCCATTGGGTCAGTCGAGGCAAAAATAATATCATCAACATAAATTTGAACTTGAGTTAAATGTTTGCGACTTCTGGTGAACAATGTAGGATCAACCGCTCCTTTGCTGAATCCGGTTGATAGAAGAAACTTTGACAGTGTATCATACCATGCCCTTGGAACTTACTTTAAACCGTAAAGCCTTCTTGACGATAAGCGTGAGTAGGATGCTCTTGATTCACAAATCCCGAGGTTGGGCGGCGTGAGCGACTTCTTTAAGATCTCCGTTCAGAATGCCGTCTTCACATCCATCGATACACTACCATGTTCTTACTAGCGGCATTAGCAGAAGATTCGATTGCCTCGATTGAGCAAGCTGGAGCAAAAGATTCTTCAAAGTCTATACCCTCCTCTTGACGGTATCCTTTAGCAACTAATGGAGCCTTGTTTTCAACACATCACCATGCTCATCAAGTTTCACTTTGAAGATCCATTTAAGAGCAATAATCGCCAATGCTGGAGCGGTACTAACTCCCATACATCAAGTCGATCAAACTCATGAATTTCATCTTGCATGGCATTGAACCAATTGTCTTCATTCATGGCGGTTTTAACATCTTTTGGTTCGATCTTAGATAGTATGGAGTTGAAGAAACACCATAAGGCATCGGTTGCAAGTTGTTTCCGGGTTGATCTGGGGCGAGAGGGATTTCCAATGATGTTGTCTAATGGATGATCGTGAGTCCATTTTCTAAGGTGTTCATTTGGCAGTTGTTGAGGGCTGAAGAGTAGTAGTCGATGTCTCGAAGAAGATGGTTCAGATGATGATTCGGGGTAGCAAATATGTTTTCAAATGGAGCATCCTCAGGAGTAGCAAAGGGATTAACTTCATCATTGATGCAGAAACATTTCCATGATGTACATTTGAAGAATGATGATTTGTTGATGAGGCGGAAGGATCAGGCAGGTGCTTCTTGACTTAAAGATATTGAGTGAATTGACTTCATTCACAGGAATATGAGCATCCTCTATTGTAGGGATCAACACCTCATTAGTAATTGAATCATACAATTCATCAAACATAGGATCAAACAATTTCTTTAAATCATCTTGAGATGGAGGTACATATGGAGTTTCTTGAGAAGAGTTTGGAACAAGAGATGAACCAATGGGATTGTTTTGAAGTGCGGGTCCTGAGCTGGGTGTCCAGGAGCCATTTGACCGGTCACTCATCAAGCGTAGCGTGAATGGTTTCCATGATATTTCGGGTTCTTTTGTTATAGATTTGGTATCCCTTTTTGTTTGGTGCGTATCCTACAAATACTCCAATGTCAGCTTTAGCCCTAAGTTTTCCTAAGTCTTGACCCTCATTAGTTGGATAACACAATGCACCAAACACACGAAGGAAAGAGATTAGGTTTTCTGTTGTGGACAAGTTCATATGGTGTCTTTCCATGAGCAGTGTGAATCGAGGAACGATTTTGTGTAGCATGCGATGGCAATAGCCGAAGAAACATTGGAACTTTTGAGTAAATCAGCATTGTTCTAGCGGCTTCTACAAGAGTTCGATTTTGTCTTTCAACTACACCGTTACATTGAGGAGTTCTGGAACACTTCTTTGATGGCTGATTCCAATGCTTTCATAAAATTTACTAAGTTGTTTGTTAACAAACTTCGGTTCCATTGCGTCGAGGATAATTCGACGGTTTTGTTAAGTCGAACTGCGGTTGTTTGATGAGTTTGATGATGATATCAGAGTTTCATCCTTTGTCCTTAAGAACTTGACCCAGGTGAATCTAGAGTAATCATCAACTACAACTAACACATATTTCTTCCCAAAGATATTCTGCACTCTCATTGGTCCACATAAATCCATATGATTTGTATGAAGAACTTCGTGACAGTTAGTAGGTTTGGGTTTATGGGCATACTTCTTGCTTTTTCCCAATTGACATCTTTGAACAAAGATGATCCTTTTCATACTTTAGTCGAGGTAAACCTACAACTAAGTCCTTTCCGGAGAGATCATTGATGGTGCCGAAGTTCAAGTGATTGAGACGTCGATGCCATAACCATGACTTTGGTTTTGAAGCCTTTGACAACAAGCAAATTGGAGAAGACTTCATCATATCTTCTATAGAGATGGTGTAAAGATTTGAACCACGAGTTCCTCTTAACAATTCCTTACCATTAAGATCTCTAACAAGCGGTATGTTTTTCGAAGGCTACTTCTAGATCGAGAATCGAATTGACCAGCAGAGAAGCGATTATGACCCAAACCTTCCACATAGTATACTCTAGAGATAACACTATCACCAACAACATAATCACCATAACCCTTAATTGCTCCGAAATGATCATTACGAATCTAACAGTCGATGAATTTGCTCCAGTTCAGGCAGCGGTGGGTCTCGGTCATATGCTTGGAACAGCGGCGAGTCCGGTACCACGAAGCGATTTGAATGATGCAGGTTGAACACAGACAAGAATGGATAACGGATAATTGGGATCCCCATGCAAGAATGGGTTCCACGGTTAGTAACGATGAATTGAACACCCACATCGAATCAGAAACATCCATATCGAGAAGTAGAAGCAATGGAATCATTGGGAATAGATGCAATCTTGGTGTCGTATTTGACCTATTCAAAGTATGTTCACTTCTTAAGGAATAGTTCTACCAGTAGGCATCCATTTTCTAGTGGGCATAATCTTAGCGGTTTGAGAACAAAACTGATTATTCTTATGGCCAAAAGGTATCCAATAATAACCTATTTTTATAAAAGTTCTTCTGTGGGTTTCCCTTTGTTTTCTAACAGTCTTTCGTTTTTGCCTTATTGCCTTATTTGCACGATTATTAGCATTAACAATTTTAAGTGGGCATTTGACAGCATTAGACAAAGCATTCACACCACATTCATGATTAACATTCAGACGACATTACAAGGTTTGCAAATAGTATCGATTCGAATTAATTCGATGCGCCTAAGGCTAATACTAGAATCAACACGATTCGTTTTATTCAACTCAAGCTTAAAGTTCCTAGATTGGTCTTCTACACTCTTCCAATGCACATTCTTAGCTTGCGAGGTCCTATCATTCCTTGTGTTATCTTGAGACTTTGACACCTTTCGCTTTAAAGTCATGATTACTCTAGAGAGAATGGAACATTAGTTGGTTGATCTAATTTTTGCATTCTCGAACTTGATGTGCAAGGCGAAGTACTAGAAGGCACATTAGTGTATACTTTAAGGCTTGATTTGAGCTTTTTTCATGCACACTAAAGTTCACTTTCTTAGCACTAACATATCTGGAATCTGAACTACTTGAAGGTACATTAGTGTTTCCTAAGAGCTGGGCATAGAGCGGATTTCTGCTTGGCACTAGGCATAGAACAAGGCATCACGGCTTTGCCTTTTACCTAAGGTTAAGGATTTGGGACATGTGGCAATTACACATTCTAGCAACTCTTGAGATCGTTTGGCCCGGAGGCAAGCAAACCTAATTTCACTATCAAGAGGTTTGTTAATGAAATCCTCTTCGACAATCTCACGGAGACATTCTAGACTATCCTTAAGGTGAGCGCAGTATTCATGAAAAGCATGTTCATTATTCCTAAGATGAGGAGGAATATATTTAAGCATCACGATGTATTTGCTTGATCTAAGGGTGACTTTGAGACAACATTCTTATTGAAAACAAGTGGCAGTTTCCCATTTCCATGACTTCTCAGATTCTCAATTTCCTTTTGTAGAGGCGTTATTTTTTCGTTGTTTTGGTCACGGGTGACTTTTATTGAATCATATAACTCTTTAAAATGTCGTTTAACTTTTTCATTTTCTTCTAGAAACTCTCGTTTTCCTTTTGTAAGGCATCAACTAAGTTTTGAAGATGAAAAGTTTGAGAATTCTGAGAATCTAAAGGAGGAGGGATTTGGGAGCTTGTCATATTGTTTGTTTGACCCTTTAATTGAGAGATTTGGGCTTTCAACTTTTCTCGTCGTGTTTGAGCTTGAATCTGTTCATCCGCGTTTGTTAATTTGAAAAACTGCATCAAACTCTGGAGCATCTGGCGATGTCTTGATATTTGAAGTTTTAACATTTTCTTTAAGATGTTGATATTTTAGTTGTAAATTAAAATGCTCAACTTCTAGTTTAGAAAAATGTTTAACCAAATTATCGTGATCATCCATTCAATTTTTCTTTAGTTTAGAATTAGTTTTTTCAAGCTCAATGACACGATCATGGGAGACTTTCGGGGCCACAGATAGTTCATGAAATTTGGAAGCATTAATAGAGCAATTTGAAGCGGTGAATATCTTGAGCAACACATTCAGTAATAAGAGTCTCATTTAATGTATGCAAGTTCTTCCTCTCAATCTCATTATATTTTAGTGCAAGCTCATAATCACTAACTTCAACTACCATTGCATCAAATTCCTTTTCCATTCCCTTGATATCGGTTTCTATCCCCTTTTTAAGACTCTCAAAGTGATCTTTTTGAAGTTTAAAGAAAGGCATGACCTCAGTTAAATAACATTCTTTCATTTGCTCAAACCCCTTTCTCCTTCCGTTATACCGTGGGTGTGATCCTTTTCTTGCAAGTTTTCTCAAAATCAACAAATAGTTGAAATATAACATATTGGCTAATTAAGGTCTTGCTTTTAGTGGCAATTTTTCTAGGAACAAGATGCATTGGTGTATTAGGAGGATACGCAGTTGCTCTAGGCATTTCCATAGGGAGGGTTTGTTTCAACAATATTTTCGACTTTCGCTATCTAAATCCTTTTCTAGAAAACTTGTGGAGTCAACAATGTCGAGGCTTAAACATGTTCAAGGAAATCCAGTTTTCCTTTTTGTAGTCATGGGGAGTGATAATTATTTTTTTTTCTTTGCATTTAGGATCATCTAATTTTTGTTCATCCTTTCCCTAGTGACTTCATCTGATTTCTTATCTTCCTCAGTGCACTCAACGCAACTAGGTTTCAGTCTAGGTTTAAGAATCTCATTGCCATCATAGATCACACTTTGAGCATTTCTATCTTTTAATTACTCAGGGTTGGGTTTATCTATAATGGGAACACTATGCTTATCGCTTAGGACTCTATGTTTAGTGACCATGTGAGCGGTCTGAATGGTGTTTCCTTGTATGTACAACTTGTTTTCAAGTTTGTTTTTCAAAGTTTTTAGATTAGAAAAATCTCTCAAGAGTTTTGATTCCTTTGCATTAAATTCTTGCTTAAGCATTTTCACATTTTCTTGAAGTTCTTGTTTTTGCTTAGATGTTTTAGAAAGTTTTCTTGCAAGGAATTTAATTCTTGTTTCAATACTTCTTCTCTAAAATTACTTTTTCTAATGATTGTACTGCCTTGGTCATCCATTTCCTGCTCACGAGTGGTCAACTCAAATTTAGCACGTTGTTCATAAATAGCAACGCGTTCTTTATAGGCATTTAGTTGAAATACATGAATCATCAGGGGCACATGCGGTGTATTCATCAAAAACATAGTCATTGTTGTGCGAAGATGCATCACTTGGTACCACTTCACTTTCACTTTGTTTCACGTATTGATCATATGGGACAATATTGATATTACCCATATTTTCAATATTTGATTCAATAGTTTGAGTTGATTGTACTTTGTCATGCATCTTTTGCACATCGGCATCATCGTATAGTTTTAATACCTCTGAGATGAGTTTGTCTTTGGATGGGCCAGCTAGTGGTGAAGACCTTGGGAGAAACCATTGGAGAAATGCTAGCCATAAAAATTGTGTGTGCGTAGGTCCATCATCCACATCAGAGTCGTATGCATCACAATCAGCTGACTTGAAAGGCATTCGATGATTGTGACCTATCTCTGAATAGGCCATGTCACATCGCATCATAGGTCTTGGCATTGCCCTCATTAAAACAACAATTCCTCTTCATCCAGCGGCACCATTGTCACGAGCTTGCGAGCATCTTATCTACGTGTCATTACGTGGGGCGCTTTGGAGATGTAGGTTCCTTGCAATGTGTCCCTCACCACCACAGTTATAACATTTGATTAGCTTAGCTTGACCTTGGTTAACATTCCTTCCTCGATTTGGTTACCAACACCTACCTCTGACTCCACCTCTTTGATCATCTTGTCTTTCTGGCTGGTTGCACGATCCTTCCATCTTTAACTTGTGGCTTGATTGTGTGGGTTAGATCTTGTTCACGAGGTTGTTGGTTTGTGGGAGAGAATTCATGTTTTGACTAATCAGAAGAGCTAGTTGATTAATGAAGTTACCCACGTGTGGATCGGCATCAGCTTGTTTGAACATAGGATCGGGAATGAGTTTGTGATTACCATTACCCAAGGGTATGACTTGTGATGCTTTGGTTGTGAATCCGATGTTTGAGTAAGCGGTTGAGTCATTAGGCGAGCTTGTCTCTCCACGGTTGGTTTTGGCGATTGAGAATCAATTTTTCAAACATAGCATGTCTCTCATTCCGAAGGAGGAAGGCATAGAGTTGCTCATAGTTTGTATTCTTCAATCCTTTAGTGAGCTTCACGGCGGTGACAAACTTGTGCCATTCGGGATTCATGTTGTTCACAAATTTTGAGTTCACCTGAATGTTAGGCATAGTCATTCCGATGTTCCTCATGTCATTCACTAACTTATGAAATCTCACATAGTACTCATAGACACTCTCATCTGGTTTCATCTTGAAGTGTTCAATTTCGTCATAGAGTTGGGATTCTCTGTCTTCCATAGTTAATTCCCCGAACACGAGAGAATCTTAACATTATCCCTCTTGCTTTAGCATCAGTGTTATGATTGATCAGCTTGTAGATGTCTTTAGGAAGACCTTGAAGTACAATGTTTGAAGCCACGATATCGAATCTCTTTTCTCCTTATCATCAAGCTCATCATACATCTTAGGTCGTCCATTCCGTAAACGGGAGTTCCATCTTCATTAGTATCAAGTATGTCTCTAGTCGTCTCAACTTCGATATGGTCCTTCATCAATGGATTTGAGAATGTTGACACCATTTTCCTTTCCAAGGCAATACAATCTAATTCGTTGAGCCCAAGAATGGTCGATTCTGTCAAGCATGGGTGGTGATATCTGAGCAACCGCTTGAACATCCTAAACAGCGAGTGGAATGTGATGAGGAGCGTTGGTAGACATGTTAACAGGTTTATCACGATTTTATAACTCTATGATTAAACCGGAAATAGATTCTTTCACGGATTTTACTAATCGAGAAAACCGTAAACAATCACTCAAGTCTCTAGAAGATAATGCACTAAATTAACTAGAGATAATGCTAAGTAAATAGAAGATAATGCACTAAATTAATAACAGCAATTAGCTACACCACTAAGTCGCTAGAGTCCCAAGTCGCTAGACAAATGCAAGAATCAAGCTAGTAGTAACTCGCTAAGCCTCAGTCGCTAGCAAAATTTTGGCGGCAATTAAAATACTCAAGTAAGCTAAAGATACAAGTCGCTAAAGGCAACTCGCTACCGACCAAGTCGCTACCACCAAGTAAGCTACCCGTGTGGAGGTCCACTACTTGTACTTAAATCGCTAGATCTAAGTCGCTAGGTTTAGAACTGTAACTCGCTACAAATTTGTAAAAGCAGTATCTGAAGAAATAATCTAATGAAGTAAATTATTAGCATGAAAAACCACATAAACATCACTTTTCAATCCAAAACAACCCAACCAAGATGATTCAAGCTTACCAAATGAAAACCTACACACTAGTGATGATTCTAAACATAAAAGTACTAATAAAATCGAACTTTAACACGAAATCAACCAAATGATGCAAAACCACTAAACTTTTTCAAACTCAAAAACCACCTAAAACCACTAGAAATCCAAAGATGTGCAAGATATGATCTAACCATGGCTCTTGATACCAATTGTAAGATATAACTTTTCACATACACATCAAACCTTAACACAAAGTAGCATATAGATGGAATTCTAGAGAGAGAAAGTTAGAGGTTTAGGGAACTTAGTGAGAGAAAGTGAAAGATATTATTATGAGCTCCAACTCTCTACCTTGGGAGGTAGAGAGTATTAATAGTCTTACATAAATAAGCCACACAGCGGACTTGTGGATCGAATACAGTGGGTAAAGACCATCAGTCCTCCCACGGTGTTACTTAACTAAATACTACTTAACTAAATATAACTATGACTACGAGCTTTCTAAAGATTACATATACTTGAGGTGACCGACTCTTTAATACCGGGAATTTCTAATTCCTAACAAAAAGTGTAAAATATATAAGTTTATGAAAGCCTTAGGGTGAAAAGTTTCAAAGTATCAACTTGAGGGGTTGAAGTTGTAAGGATTATCTGAGTTTCAAAACTTATAAAAGTTTAAGAAAAGTGTTAAGTGGTCTTAGGTTCGGGGAGACTAAAGTGTAAATATTGGTATAATATGTGCAAAACTTATAAAGGTCTTTAGTAATAGTGTAAAGTGGTTGAACGGAGGTCAGCGTCCAACGCTAGAGTTTCAAAATAGTAAAATAGCAAAATACATATCGGTGAGGCTCGAACTGGATTTATGGGGAGGAAGGCAAAGCGACATAACCAACTGGACTAAGTCCTTTAGTGTTTAGTGTTTACCGCGTTAGTGTTAATGGACGATAAGCGCTGACTTCCATGCTATACTTCTTCGGTTTCCATGCGTGCATATGTTTTTTGTTTTGCTTTTATTTTACCAAAAGCTGTTTTGCCATCTTTTCTTCAAGTAAGCATATCCGGCTCAATTAAACTGCACAGTGGGAGAGTAATCAAATAAGCACCAAATAAGTCGAATGTCTAGTGTTTTCTTGTAGTTTATTTTAAGGTGACAAATGCTTATTACTAATAAGCATTGATATAGGTTTCAAGACGAGTTTAAGTGATTGAGTTGTGTATCAATGTTGAGTACTTAGAGGGTTCAAAAGCAACATGAAATCGAAAAAGAACATGAAATAGATCATAAGCATCATTCAAGATGCGAGCCAAGACTTAATATGTGTCTAAAGATGGGCCCAAATTTGTCCAGCGATCATAAACCCGACTAGAACCTAAACCCGAAATGTACTTCCAAACTTAAGAAGACATAACGAATACCACTTTCTTCCACTTCTTCTTACTCGGCAGTAAAGCAAAGAGAACCAAAAGAGTGTTTGAAAGTGGAATTGATTAGCCGGAGCTCACTGTTAGACATCACTAAAATGGTAGAAGGAGAAAAGATTGACCTTAAACATGACGACACTTTCGAGACCCATTCGATATAGTCATGATATTGGGGCTGTTATGGCAACAAACTACCCCCGGGTACTTCTCCTTATTCAAGTACACCAATCAAGCGCATTTGAATGTGCAAAACAATGCCATAATATAAACAACCAAGGCTAACACAACATAAAGGTATATAGGAGAGCAAAGTGATAGGGTCCAAGTCAGGTTAGTGACTAGCGGGTACTACGACCTCGAACAAGGTTAGGTATTAGTCATAATACGGGTTAGGACCACTACCAATTGAACACAATGGGACAAAATAACACTCTCGAGGTGTTTATTCTCGTTCACTAAAGCACTAAGAGCCTGAATACGAAATCAAGCGGTATGTGGCCGAATATGGTTTGAGCAAACTCGAAAATAAGCTTAGGACATGATAAGCCAATGCTCACGACACCATATTTTAAAAGTTTCTATTACATTTTTCTTTTACGTATCTAGTAACAACAACAACAACAATTTTTGCCACAACATTTTTTAAAATAAATCACATGTACCAATTTCTTTATAAATTTCAATCTTCAACAATATGACTTCCAATTCATAAATAACATTCCAATTAAATATATTTATAATTCAGACAAATGTGATTTACATCTTGACAAATTTAACAAGATATCAATAGATTGTTCTTACATTAAATTTAGTGGTCGAGAAAGATTGAAACGAACACCACATAAGAAAAAGCTTTAGTGGGGCGATTGGAGATGAACGGAGCGAATTGAGACTTGAATTAGACTCCACGACACCTCAATTGGCAAAAAACCCCTTATTAATTTCAAGAAGCCATTTGATTCATGAAACCTAATTTTCGATTCAGAGAAAATGATGATGAAACTTTACGAGATGAACCTTTTATAGTAGAAAAGAATTGAAAGGTGATAGTGACTCTATTGTTAACCCAAACATATTTCTACCAATCTAAGCTTTCTCTTGGCACCCATCTTTCCACAGGCCAGCCTCGTGATGACTAGGGATGTAGAGATGTTTGGGGAGGAGGAAGAAGATGTTTTCAGACTTGACTATCAAAGAGAAGAAGTTCCCATTTTTATGTTTGTGCTTTCAGTGTTTTGTAGACAGAGGAAAGAGAAGGGACAATAGGTTGGGAAGCAGAAATATGGGGTGAGTATTAATAATATTTCTTTTGTTTTATTATCTGAGCAGTATATTCAATTTTTGATGTTTTAGCCGAATCCTAAATTAACATATCTTCTGGTACCGAAAAGTATAAAAGTTATATTTTATGTAACGTTTTTAAGAGTATTTTAATATGATATAGTTATTATCTAGAATTTAGATAATATTAGTTTTGTCGTTATTTAATTGATTTCGGTATGCGTGCGGTGCCGTGATATCTTTAATTAACGAGATGAGCTCTCGTTTTTGATCTAAATATTGACAACTGTCAGAAAATAATCGATTTAAATTTTCTACGGCGTAATAAATAATATATAATAATCCGAAATTACGGGTTGTTATAGTCTACCTTCTGAGGAGATCGTCCGGATCTCGAGTTTTAGATACCAGTTAAGTGTCGGGAAACGAGGTGATGGTATTTGGAACAAGTTTTGAATTTTTTCCCTATAAGTTGTTCTAGGGTTTCCTTTTTTAGGTATATTTACCTAGGTGTTATACGATAGCATCCTCTGCTCTTGAGAGGCCATGATTTTTAAGAGGTAGGTTCATTGAGTGAAAGTTCTAATTCTTGATGTTATGAGGTCTCATTATTTTGTTAGTGTGGGCATCTCTAATTTCTCATGGTTTATCAAAAGCGTTACCCATTCTTGGTATTGCTCGTTCTAAAGTATATGGATTGATTCTTAAGGTTTTATCACGGGTTTGTGTGTTTTCTTCCTTAAGGGATGGGGAAACATTTGTTTGAATTTTCCTTCGAATAAATGTTTACACAAGTTTGACTAAGACAATTTCAAAATCAATAATGTTGTGTAAAAATGACACATTTTCACAAGATTGTAAAACGTTCTTAATTTAGTATGTATAAGAGAAATTTTGCAAAACTTTTAGTGTTTTGGCATTTCGTCTCATTTTAACGAGGAATTTGGAAAGTATTATTTTCGGATCTTAAAGGGGAATCCTCTAATTTGGAAACTATATTTTAGTAAGGATGTGTAACAGGATATAATGTTTACCCATAGCTACAGTAGGGTGTAGTTGTCTAAGTTGGGTAAGGTTGGAGGTTTAATAGTTGATGAACCTGCGGTTATCTATGGTTTTAGAAGCGGTGTAGAATACATCCTAGGTGGGGCTTAGCTATCAAGGAGGACATTGATCATTTCTGTTTATGGGGTATTAACTTAAAACACATTTCAAGGAAATAAGTAATCAATAGAGTGGTTCTGGGATACTTTTCAAAGAATTAAGGAACACTTTATTTTGGTAAGGTATGGGTAGAATTATAGTTTACTTTATGGTGAAATGGTAAGGTGGTAATTTGGTTTGTAGAATAATTTATGGAGTGGTTCATAAGGTATTTTGGTTATAATAATGCATTAGGATAATCGGAAATAGTTTGTATGGCAACTATTTTGTTTGTAAGAAGGTAACAAGGTAAGCACGGTTATTCTTAAGAGGTGAGTGGAGTTTCTAGGTATCAAATTTTTCAATGGTAAAATTTTCAAGTTTTGTGGGATTATGCATTCTTTATGTCTTTCTAGATTTTCCAAAGGTTTATTGTTCTTTTTGTTGCCTATTCTCATATGTGCTATTGGAAGGTTGCTCCTAAAATGGTTTGATTTGTCCACGGAATGTAAGGTTTGGAGTAGGAGTGACTATAACATAACCCGATTGTGATATGGAATTATAAAGTTTATGATTAAGAAATAGTATGGCGCCCGGTGGTAAGCTTATGTTTAAAGGAATATTGTAGCCGATGAAGTGGCTTATGATAGGGTGATTCAGTGAATGATTTATGACTAAGAATACTTGATGAGTGGTTTATGATCGAGAATGCGATGAGTGGCAATGATTAGGGAATGCCGGTGAGTGGCTTATGATTAAGGAATGCGATTGAGTGGCTTGTGATTAGGGAATACCCATGAGTGGCTTATGATTGGAATGCCGATTAGTGACTTGTTAAAATGTTATATGTTTATTAAAATAGCATTAATCAAAGTTCCTTTCGACATAAGGCTATTATAACTATCTAAGTATTGCAAAATTCACCTGCAGTGGGACATAGGTGATCGGGCTATGTCCAGTAATCCTGAAGTTAAATATAGGTGATCAATATATATTCAACCGAGTTCAATGAATTTTTTGAAAGATTAGAACAATTATACTTTTATGTGAGGGAAAGGTGTAATGCGGTGTCACGTAATTATACATTATAGGGAAAATAATTATAACCACAATGAAATTAGGTGAAAGCGGTGATAAAACATGTATCTTATCAAGTATGATCTCAACAGGATCATAAGTGAGGCATCGGCTTGGCGGCGGTGCGGTAGTAGGTCATAGGGTTAAGTTTTTGTAAAAGTGGTTATAGTTCTAGGTTTTAAAGCCGCGATTCTCTATAAGCGGCTCACGATACCAATCACAGTAACACCCCAAAATGGCTCGGCGGGAAGCACACAAATACCCAGGGGTGCTACTAAATTGATATCACAACATAAGCATAAAACAATTGGTTTTTCATAAATAAACTTTTATTCATTCTTAAAAACAATGTTTACATTATTGATTAGTGCGGAAAATGGCCCATTATAAACAAGCGGTCCCAATACATAATCGAGTCATCTATGACCATGCCATGCCTTTGCCTTTAGCCTCCATGATAAGCTATCACTTCAAAGCGTGAAGATACATGCTAAAGAGATCAAACTTACTGAGGTGAGTTCATAGGTTTATTTAAAAAGGGATTTCAGTACATTGTTTCAAATTTGGTTTTTTGATGATCATTACGTCTTGCATAATGTCATAAAGTTTATGATTTCAATTCATAAAAAGATTTCATAAAAGAGATTTCATTAGTGGACCATAAGTAGGGTATATGTACATTACAACGAATATGCGTCATATATTGATCATTACGCTGCACTAAGTTCATGCAACGAAAACTCTGACGATTCTGTTGGAAAGGAAGTCCTTAATCAAAGGAGCCCATGGCAGTGTTTATCCCAATACACTTTCGGTCCCGAGATGCTATATGTTTAGCCCCTTGACTTGGCGGGGTTGACGAGCGAGAGAAGTCACCCCCAAGTCTATTTATAACATTGAAGACTTTACGTGAGGTAGCCAGGTTCATGAAAGAGCAATTTGGGATCTAAAGTCTTAGGCTAATTTTGCGCCAATATTCTAGGTCAAACATTTTGGTATGTTCCATAAAACATCTATGTATGATGAAAACTTTAAACATGTGTAAAGCATAGTATGCATAGAATGCACAATTTATTAATTAAATCATTTAAGTAAAGCGAGCATGTATCTTCCCCCAAAACAAATATAAAACAGTTAAAGTATAGGGGCTATGAAACTCACCTTGGCAATGTGCAATATGAAGTCTAAAGGGAATTAGATCAAGGAGTGATAGTGCGCGACTCCGAATTACGCAACCTACTTATCACGACGTTTAGTCTTTTATGTTTAAGACTCGATAAAGTTTAACAAACTTTATAAATTTTTAGTGTTTTTGTTGTTGTTGTTGTTGTTGTTGCTTGTGTGGCAGAGTTTATGTTTAAATCATTTTCAAGTGTTTGTAAGTATTAACTCTCGGAAGAAGTGTGAGAAAAATATCTGAAGGCAACCGTATAAGAGTTGAAGCTCAAATGCTTGCTCAAGTGTGCCAAAAGTGTGAATAAGCCTAAATCACTTTGTATTTGTGGAGCTTGTTTAGTTTAGAGGGTATAAATATATATACAATATATATTTGCTCGAGTTATGGGAAAATAATATCTTTGAAAATAATATATTTGGATAAAGATATTACTTATAGTTTCTGTGGATGTGATCGTCAAATAAAAATATATGTTAAACATGTTTGCTTAACGAAAAGTAACCAAAATATAAGTTTATGAAAGCCTTAGGGTGAAAAGTTTCAAAGTATCAACTTGAGGGGTTGAAGTTGTTAGGATTATCTGGTTCAAAACTTATAAAAGTTTTAAGAAAAGTGTTAAGTGAATAATAACTTGGAATGGGGGCTAAAGTGTAAATGTTAGTATAATATGTAAAACTTATAAAGGTCTTTAGTAGTAGTGTAAAGTGGTTCGAACTTGAAGTCCAAAAAAAAGCGTCAAAAGCAGCTAGAGTTTCTAAAAATAGTAAAATAGCAAAAATACGCCATCGGTGAAGGCTCGAACTTTAGTTGATGGGGAGGAAGGCAGCGACATAACCAGGACTACAAGTCCTTTAGTGTTTAGTATTGCAACATTAGTGTTAATGGACTACACCTGACTTCCATGCTATACTTCTTTACAATTTCCATACGTGCATGTGTTTTGTTTTGCTTTTGTTTTACCAAAACTGTTTTGCCATCTTTTCTTCAAGTAAGCATATCAAGCTCAATTAAGCACAAGGTAACGAGAGTAATCAAATAAGCACTAAAATAAGTCGAATGTCTAAGTGTTTTCTTGTAGTTTATTTTAAGGTGACCAAATGCTTATTACTAATAAGCATTCGATATAGGTTTCAAGACGAGTTTCGTGATTGAGTTGTGTATGCAAATGTGTCAGTACTTAAGAGGGTTCAAAAGCAACATGAAATCAAAAAGAACATGAAATTGATCAGTAAGCATCATTCCAAGATGCGAGCCAAGACTTAATATGTGTCTAAAGATCGACTAGCTGTCCAACGATCATAAACCCGACTAGAACCTAAACCGAAATGTACTTCCAAACTTAAGAAGACATAACCGAATACCCTTTCTTCCGCTCCTTCTTACTCGGCAGTAGCAAGAGAACCAAAAGAGTGTTTGAAAGTGGAATTCGTGTGGAGCTCCTGGTCTTCGACATCACTAAAAAAAATGGTAGAAGGAGGAAAGATTGACCTTAAACATGACGACACTCGAGACCCATTCGACCATAGTCATGATATTGGGACTGTTATGGCAACAAACTACCCTTCGGGGGTACTTCTCCTTGACTCAAAGTACACCAATCAAACGCATTTGAATGTTCAAAACAATGCCCGCAACTATAAACAACCAAGGCTATGGCCTAACACCACATAAAGGTATAATCAGAGAAGGCAAAGTGATAGGGTCCAAGTCCAGTTAGTGACTAGCGGGTACTACCCGACTCGAACAAGGTTCGGTATTAGTCTCATCCTTACGGGTTAGGATCCTACGGGTCGAACACAATGGGACAAAATAACACTCTCGAGGTGTTTTATTCTCGTTCCACCAAATCACTAATGAGTCTAGATAACAGAAATCAGGCGAGGTATGTATGTCGAATATGGTTTCGAGCAAACTCTGAAATAAGCTTAGGACATGATAAGCCAATGCTACTGACACCATATTTTAAAGTTTCTATTCTGTTTTCTTTTACAGCCACTCCGTAACAACAACAACAACAATTTTTGCCACAACATTTTTAAATAAATCACATTATTACCAATTTCTTTATAAATTTCAATCTTCAACAATATGACTTCCAATTCATAAATAACATTCGAATTAAAATATATTTATAATTCGAATAAATGAGATTTACATCTTGACAAATTTAACAAGATATCAATAGATTATTCTTACATTAAATTTTGTGGGTCGGGGAAGATTGAAACCGAACACCACATAAGCTTTAATTGGGACGATTGGAGATGAACCGGAACGAATTGAGACTTGAATTAGACTCCTGACACCTCAATTGGCAAAACCCCCTTATTAATTTCAAGAAGCCATTTGATTCATGAAACCCTAATTTTCGAATTCAAGAGAAAATGATGATGAAGCTTTCTGAGATGAACCCTTTTATAGTGGAAAGAATTGGAAGGTGATAGTGACTCTATTGTTAACCCAAAACATGTTTCCTACCAATCTAAGCTTTCTCTTGGCACCCATCTTTCCACAGCCGCGCCTCATGATGACTAGGGATGTAGGATACTATTTGGGGAGGTGGAAGAAGATGGTTTCAGGCTTGACTATCAAAGAGAAGAGAAGTTCCCATTTTTGTGTTTGTGCTCAGTGTTTTGTCGACCAGAGGAAAAGAGAGAGGGACAATAGGTTGGGCTAGAAAGATGGGGTGTGAGTATTTATATTATTTCTTTTGTTTTATTATATGGAGCAAAAGATAATCGGTACCCCGTGTTTTGTCGAATCCTCGAGTAAACGTATCTTCCTGGTACCCGAAAAATATAAAAGTTATATTTTCCGTAACGTTTTTTAGATTATTTTAATATGATATAGTTATTATCTAGAATTTAGATAATATTAGTTTTGTCGTTACTTAATTGATTTCGGAATGCGTGCGGTGCCGTGATATCTTTAATTAACGAGATGACCTCTTGTTTTTAGATCTAAATATTGACAACTGTCAGAAAATAATCGATTTGAATTTTCTGACCTAATAAATATTATTTTAATAATTCGAAATTTTACGGGTTGTTATACGTGAGTTACCCAAAACCGTAAAGGCAATCTCCTTGCCTCCCATTGGCTCACAACCTTCCGACCGTAGGATGCTCGAGCTTGAAGATCAAGTCAAATTCCTAATGAGCTCCTACAAAAATCTTAAGTCTTCACATCAAGTGAACAAAATCACTCTACCTTGTGAGTTGTGTAGTGGTCCCCACGACACTCTTGATTGCACAAGACTCCGATCAAGCTTTTAGGACTACCTCCACGCCATCGATGGATGAGAGAAGTGGTACACTTTCAAGCCCGAACAAAACAACTTAGGAAACTCCTATAACCCCTCATAGAGGAATCACCCTAACCTTAAGTGGAATCAAAATTCAAACCCACCCCAAAGCTCATCTAGTCCACCTAATAGGTTCAATCCTCCAAACACCGAGAACCCCACTAGTCTTGAGGCAATTGCGTCTAGATTCATGTCATTTCAAGAAACTCGATTGACTAAGCTTGAAGCCGATTTCAAGCAATGACAAGGCGAGATGACAAAAAAGCTTGACGCCCTCTTAAAAGCCTTCAATGACTGGGAAATTGGAGCACTCCTAAGTGATACTATAAAGAACCCAAAAGTGAATTCGATTTCATCGACTTCATGTTCTTGTTCACCATTGGAGAGTGCACATCCATGCCCTCACACCCAAAGGTCCACTCGGTAAATGCTATCAACAAGGGTTCCAAGCGATCCTAAATGAGGTACCAAGGACCCGCACCATTGGTACAACCCACTCTTGAAAAACCCGTCAACCAAGAATCCAAACCTAACCTAGAGGAGGAGTACAAGGAACTCCACCAAGAAAAACCGGTTCTTGTAGTCTTAGCTCATGCACCCACAATGCTTTAAAAAATATAGCGGAGAACTAAAACTAGGAAAACATGGGTCCGCGTTTGTGCAAAATAATTTACCAAAGAAGTTAGACGATCCTGGGCTATTCACTCTTCCATGTAGGCTTGGAACCTCCAAACCTCTCGATGCTCTGGCCGACTTAGGATCATGCATCAATCTTGTTCCGTTGTCCCTCCATAGAAGCCTTAACTTAGGTAAGATAGAACCAACGAAAACCATCTTAGGTCTAGCGGACGGTAGTATTGCATATCCGGTAGGGATAATAAAAGACATGGTAGTACACGTAGGAGAATTGACTCTTTTGGCGGATTTCCATGTGCTAGACATGAATAAGGACCCGACATGCCCATTGTTAGTAGGAAGGGGATTCTTAGCTACCGCTAGTGCCATCATTGATTGTAAGATGTCTAAAATAGTGGTAGGAGAAGGGAGTGCTAGGTTAATTTACGATGTCAAAAAGCATATTTACTACAAAGAAGAGGAAATCCCCCATGAGATTAGGTTGGATAGAATGCCATCTATATATGGACCTTGGATTAATAAGGACTTCATAGGTCCCCAACGACCTTTCTATCTAGATGAAGCCTTTGCTAGTAAAGCAACTTTCCATGAAAAAGAATTGGCTAGGGACATGGAAGTGAACCCGTTCGAGGACGCTTTAGTGTTTAGGAAGATGACCGAGTTCCTAGGAAGCTTGCCCGTCAACCTTGTCATGAATAAGTGGAAAGTTGAGAGCGATAAGACTAAGCATAAGTGGGATTGGGATAGACCGCCTAGTGATGGTAATGGAGAGTGGCACATTAGGATAACGATCTATGACCCCGATGGAGAAAAGTTTGAAAAGCCATACCGAACTAAGCGTACCACTAGGAACTTAAATGATAAGTTTGATCCTTATGACATTCTTGAGGATAATCTTACTTATATAGGTACGTAGGGGCACGACTTCGAGTCTAGCTACAAGACTCATAAATAAAGAAAAACTATTCGTGGGAGGCAACTCATGATTAATTGTTTGCTTGTTTATGTGTCGTATATCTTTTATTGATTGTTTATTCTCATGTTTGAATTTGTGAAAATGCTTTATTTTGTCTTTAACCTCATCTTAATTACATATAAATGTATTTTACAAAAGGGATAAGTGTAGGGAGGATTACACACGTTTTCAAAAAGAACGTGAACATGAGAATTACGATTATTAAAAAGGTATACATGTGTGTTTGTTAGAGTTAAATGCTTGTATCGAGTCATAATGGATGTTTTGCAGAATTTTTTTTCCAGATTCTAAAGATATAAATTTTCCAGAAAATCGCAGAGACCGCCACAGATAACCTGACAGCGTCAGATCGAACTCGACGGGTCGAGGATTAAAAAAACTAATTATTACTTTTTCTCGCTGTATACTTATAAATTTTTGAATTTCTCGGTCTTAATTTTCCAAAAAATCTGTAAACATCCATTCCACAAGCACTATATCCTAGTTTAGTAGAGTCATATATAGTGTTATCACCGATTTTACGCGAAGGTTTTGTTTGTTTTCTTCAAGTGTGCAGGTTTTATTTATTAAGAAGAAGATACGTAAGATTGGATGGAGCTTTTCACGCATACCTTCTTCTTGAAGAAGAATTTAACCACTACTTCACACGGATCCTACCGAGCTAATAAGGGGAGTATTAGTTTCTTTTTTTTTAATTACCTTCCATTATCGTAACTTTGATACTTTTGGGGAACATTGGGGACAATGTTCAGTTTAAGTGTAGGGAGGGAAAATAAAACGGGAACTTTGAAACTATGCTTATCCTTGACTATTTGCCTTGTCTAATTTCATTTGTGTAATAAACCATGAGAAATATCGGTTAGGGTAATTTTGGCACCAAATTAAAAAATTTTCATAACATGTAGGAGTGGGCCATTAGTCTTAATAAAGCGTCTCATGGATAGGAAGTTATATGACTAGCACAAAACCCTTTACCACTTAAATTTCACCCAAAATGTGAGGATCGCCCTTAGATTTGTAGGAATTAAAGCATTCATATTTGATGCTTCGAGAGTGTACCGGTAGTATAAAAGATTCTAGAATTTGTTTTATGATGCATTTCGAGATCGCTAGTGAGACTACACTTGTGTAGTTAGGAATAACTAAATGATAAGAGGCATTAGGATAACCCTTGTTTGATACCCGTATTATAATTACTTCTTCCACATCGGTTGAGTAATTCCCCCACACCCTTGCGTTGTACTCATTTTTAGTACACGATGCCCCTAGTTAACCCCTCAGAGCCTACCCTTTTCGCGGTTCTCGTGATGTTTTGGTTTTCCGGAATATCAATGAAGAGCATTGTTTACAATCCACCCCCAAATGTACACCCAAATCGCCTTAGCCTACCTTGTATGCACTCACTTTTAGCGCATTATTGTTATCATACTAAACCCTTAGTTCAGTTATCTAGTTGCTTGCATAAGTTGCTAAGTCGAGTCATATCCTTTGTACATAGTTTTGGGACGATTGGGACTCATGGGAAAAGTTAAATTTTATGAAGTGACGGGAAGGAATGTTAAATTCAAATTCCTTTTATTTACGAAATAATGTACTCCAAGTGTTTTGATCTTTGCAATTCGGGTCAAATTAGTGTTAGAGTAACAAAAACTCAAGTGTAGGGATGTGCCTATAAATCCCTATTATTTTGATGTTATCGTAGAGGATGGTAGAGTAAAAGTGTATGAAAAAAAGGGGCTACCATCCTACATCTATCTTTAAATTTATGTTTGTTTATTTTAAAGTTATCTAGAGTTTAGAGTGTCGAGTCTTGGCTTAGCAACTCCATTCTTCTCTTGCTTGTAACATAAATATTTTTGACTTGCCACCACAAAATCGCCTATCCCACCAAACCCTTTGTTTCCCTACCGTAAGCCTAACATTACAACCCTTTAAAAGACCTCTTAGATAGTCTTTCCTAGGTGCTTACGCCAAAGCGATGGAGGTTTGATCTAGTCTCAAGCCTATGGTAATCTATGTACTAGGACCGGTTAATGAGTGTTTATCTTCCATTTCTAACTTGATATATTTCATATACATACGAGAGATGAGAGTATCCAAACACCACTTGTGAGGTGCTAGTATGTAATTTTCGTGCTTGTTATGACTTTTGCGGGGCTTATACTTGTTGTGAATTGTTCTAAACTAATGCTTCATGACCTCTAACTTGTAAATTAATTGGCCAAAAGCACATTTGCTTGAGGACAAGCAAATACCAAGTGTAGGGATATTTGATAAGGATTTAAAAGGTACACTTTTGAGGGGTCATTTAAGCCCTTAATCGACCACTTTTATATCCATTACTGCTTAATTTCATTCCTTTTCACTTTTTAGGTCTCTTGAAGGCAAATTGCTGGAATGACACTTATTCGGACGAAAAGGCGTGAATATATGAAGAAAATGGCCAAGTCAAGATCAAGACACTCAAGCTGCTGGAATAGAAGGTGACGACGTCAGAATTAGAAGGCGACGCCGTCGCAACGTGCTCCAAATTTGTGACTCTCAAGAGCGAAATTGCTATTTTGTACCCGACGACGTCCGTTTTAAAGAGTAGGGCCACAACTCAAACGGCCTAGATTCAGATCCAGACGGGCGAAGTCGAAGCTGACGGCGTCACAACCATAAGGTGACGCCGTCATAAGGTTGACGTGGTCAAGATGATACCCTAATGGCGGCGATCCGACGGCGTCACATTTAAAGAGTGACGCCGTCGCATGTTGTAACTCTATATATAGAATTCGAATTTTCAGACTTTTAGAGAGGTAGTTTTGTGGAGTAAAACCTAAAACCGAATTTTGGCTGTCTTGGACAGTATCTTAGGGTTCTCATACCCTATTTTACAACAAGATAAGTAATTTACTTCATTGATTCAATTATGTCTTCAATTGTTTGTGTGTATGCTTGCATGTTTTCCATATCCAGCTAATTTATTTGTGTGTTTGCTTAGATCTATGAAACCTAGGTATTGAATATTGATTGGTTGTCTCTTATCTTAATTGTGATTGACCTAGGATTGCGATAGGTCATTCGTTGTGTTTTTAATGCTTGAGTAATTTTTGTGAACATTAGTTTATATTCACCTAGAGTTATTGTAGGCTAAACATCAAAAGATAACATTAGAGTTAGTTTATGAATCCTAGAGATTTCGTAGGCAATAACCTTAAGGTAGTCTCAAAGAGTTAGGAAAAAAGCATACCCTACGACCTTAGAAGACACAACGCGTTAAGAATAAGGATGTGACAATTCCACCATCAATAGGAGATAACTAGGGAGTAATAGTATCTAGGTAAACACATCTTTAATCATCATACGAGCACACATCAATTAGACATAGACTACCCTTTAGCTTAGTTAATTAGATAATTAGAATAGTAGAGTAATCGGTAGAAATACCAACCCCCAAATCCAATACCCCGAGATCGTACCTTTCAATTTCCTAAAAAATATTAAAAGATAAAAAAATAATCTTCCTCAACCCCAACCTTAGCGTAGTAATTTCTCACTAGCATTCCTATTCCCCTAGAGAATGATATCAATACCCGAGGCTTACCCTAATACTACACTACAACAATTAGGATCACTGCCTAGGGTGTTGAAAAACTTGCTCGACGAAAAGGAAGTTCCTTTGACCCCGAGCGCGCGTTGTACGCGTATCAAGTTTTTGGCGCCGCTGCCGGGGAATAGAATTGCTAGTTAGATTTCCACCTCGTTTAGGTTCCCTTGCTTGATTCTTATCAAGTAAGCTTTGTTGGGAATAATCTGTTACCACTGATAGTTGTAGAAGACACTGCTAAGTATTGCACTAGAAGTGGAAACGTATTACCACTGCTGGCACATTATTACCACTGCTATTAGATAATTGTTAGGAAAACGTGTTTGTGTATATTCTATATTGTTAGCTTTATACTTATCTTGTAAAGGACTCCTTTTATAATAAAAGGAGGTCCTAGGTCATTGTCTTAGGAACTGAATTACATACGTATCATTCACATAAGCTTCAAGGTGTAACCCTAGTGATAAGCAAGATCACTCGTATTATTCATTAATAATATTGGAGCTTAGTTTTGTGTTTAATCTGTGTTCACTTACAATATATCATATAATCTGTCTTCTAAGTATTACTAAGTAAATTCCGCGTGCTTATTAATATAATACAAAATATCACTGACACAAGGTGTGTGTCCAGATCCATCAAGTGGTATCAGAGAAAAGGTTCTGATATTTTGTTTTAGAAGAACCTTGGAATAAGCTTAACCTACTCACTCAAATCAATGGAGATGGAAAACAACCAGTCCAACTCTTCTACTCCAAGACTTCCTAAGCTCAAACTTAATGAGTTTGAGACGTGGATGATAATGATTGAGCAATACTTTCTCATTCAAGACTATGCTCTATGGGAGATCATCTTAACTGGTGATTCTTTCAAGCCTGTGACTAGTACTCAGAAGGTTGGTGACACAGATGTTGTGACAATTTTTGTGCCTGAGACTAATATTGAAAAAGCATTGAAGAAGAATGATCTAAAGGCTAGAAGTTTTGTTGTGATGAATCTTCCTAGAGACCAGATCATAGCATTCAGCAAGTTCAAGACTGCTAAAGAACTTTTTGAAGAGATTTGCTCAGTGTTTGGTGGTAATGATGCTACAAAGAAGACACAAAAGACATTGTTGAAGCAAAGTTATGAAAACTTCTCTGCTTCAAGCAATGACTCACTTGATAGCATCTTTACCAAACTTCAGAAGATTGTTACACAACTGACTGTATTTGGCATTGAGGTAGAAAAGGAAGACCTCAATTTGAAGTTTCTAAGAAGTTTGCCTTCAGAGTTTCATACTAATGTTACAGTCTAGGAAAATAAACCAGATATTGAAACTATGAAGTTCAATGATCTTTACAACAAGTTCAAACTCATTGAACAAAGATTGAAGAAGGCTGGGAAACTTGGTACAAGCTCAAGCAGCTTGGCTTTGATGTCAACCTCTATTGACAGTGATGATTCTGAAGATGACTGTGATGATGATATTTCCACTGCTGGTTCTACAGTATCCATTGGTAATGTTAGCATTACCACTATAGGTTCAAAGAAGAAGATCGCTGGTATTGGAGATCCTACCTTTTATGCTTTTATCTCCACTCAAGTTAATGGCTCTATATTAACTCATGAAGACATAGAGCAAATTGATGAAGATGACTTGGAGGAGATGGATATAAAATGGCAAATAGCTCTTCTTAGCATGAGGGCTAGGAAATTCTACAAGAAGACTGGCAAGACAATCCACATCAATGGTGGTGAAACTGCAGGGTTTGACAAAAAGAAAGTAGAGTGCTTCAATTGTCACAAGTTGGGGCATTTTGCTAGGGAATGCAGAAGACCAAGAATGAAGGACAACAGGTCTACTTGGTACAAGCAAAAGAAAGAACCAACTGTGGAGGAACCAAAGGCAATGTTGGCTATTGATGGTGTTAGTTATGATTGGAGTTTTATGGCTGATGAAAAAGAGGAACAAGCTTTAGATGGTGCTTTCATTGCTACAGAACATGCTCTCATGGCTTTCTCTGACTCTGAGGTACAAAATTTTGAAAGTTCTAAAACATGTAGAGCTGCTAGGGAAGTTAAAAGGCTTAATGATCTATATTCTAATGAAAGAACAGAGTTGTTTGCTGCTAATTATGCTGTGTCAAATCTTAGGAGAGCTATAGCTGTAGAAAAAAAAAACTAGAGCACTATAGAGAAAATGAGTCAAAATATAATGATGATATGATTCTTCTTAGAAGAGATATAGATCATAAGACAGCTGTGAATGAGGCATACCAAGAAGAGCTTGAAAAACTTAAAAAGATAAATGAAAATGTCAATTTAACTGTAGACACCTGTTATTATCAGTCTAAGTCAATTGATAAAATTTGGAATGCTCAAATACAGAATAAAGTTAAGTCAGGTATGGGTTATAATATAGTGCCACCACCATACAGAGGTGTTCCATCACCTCCATTCATAGATTTAGCTCATATACAGGCTTAGAAGATTTTCAGGAACTTGAACGTGAATATGGTCCTCTAAAGGACACATTTGTGAAAAATGAGGAACAGGTTAAGAATGAAACTGATGTTTTTGAAAGTGCTAGTGACTCATCTGTTTTTGATGAGAATGTTAAGAAGAATGTAGAGGCTTCTATCCCAAAAGTTGTTAATACTGTTACAGAGGAACCTAGGAAACCAGTTAACAAACCTAGACCAACTGTAAGGTATGCTGAGATGTATAGAAACAAGCCATCAGCTCCTAGGGGTAACCAAAGGAGTTGGAATCATGTTAAATCTCAACAACTAGGTAATGACTTTGTGATGAACAATAAGGCATGCTATATCTGTGGTAGTTTTGATCATTTACATGCTTATTGTGACTATCATGTTGGGAGAAGGGAAGTACATGGGAATAAAAGGGTGGAGACTAACAGGTTTCAAAACAACTTACACCCTAATTAACACAGTGAAATGATCCCAAGAGCAGTTCAACTAAGAAGTGGCCTCAAAACTTTTGCCACTGCAAAAACTGTTAACACTGCTCACCCTAAATCACCTGTTTCAAGTGCAAAACCTAAACCAACTTCTGCAAAATCTGCACAAACAGGGAAAAGAACTTTTCAAAATAGAAAGGTTCATTATAACCAATAGTGGGTACCTAAAACCAAACCAGCAGTTTCCACTGCTCATTCAAAAGTTCCCACTGCTATAGTTGTAAACAAGAAAAGGGGGGACATGGAAAATGCTGTGAAAGCCTCAGCACGTTGGGAATGGAAACCTAAAGGAATTACCTCATCAACCAATCCCAAAGGTGTATCAATGACCTTTGATAGATATAACTATATTGATACACGAGGCAGATCCAAGTCAGTCATGGCTTGGGTCCCCAAAAGAAACTAACTCTTTACTTTAATGTGCAGGAACATCCAAGGACAAAAAGATCAGATCAAGGCTACATAGATAGTGGATGTTCAAGGCACATGACTGGCAACAAGTCCTATCTGTCAAATTTTGAACATTATGATGGACAGTATGTCAGTTTTGGAGGTGGATTTAATGGAAAAGTTGCTGGTAAAGGAGTCATCATACCTGGTAAACATCACAAGAGCTTTTTGAAGATAAAAAAGTTAATGACAACCAGCTTGATGCAAGATAATCTTAAGCAAAAGGAAAAGCATGGATCATTAATATTATTTAAACATATCTGCACTAGGGTGCAGAGATTACATCCATCAGGTTCTAACAACCAGCATCATTACATGATAACAGAAAACAGAAAACAACTTCCTATCATAACCTATACAGACACAAGCTTCATATTCTTACCCCAACCCCTACCTCAACCTAACCAACAACTACCACCTATGGCTTCTTTGGGAAGGCCCATTCTGGCATCACTTTAGGAGCTCCTCGCCTATTAATCTCCTTATACACATTGGGGCATGCTAGCCCCATCACCACTCCTCCAACAGGTGGTGAGGATGATGAAGGACCTACTGGTGGTGGTGCTGTCAGCAGTGGTAGAGAAGGTGATGGTTGCAGCTCTTTAGGAGGAACTATTGCAGCAAGAGGGGCACACCAGGACTTTTCCAGATGTCTCATCATCTGTATCTTCATATGGAGATACATAGGAGCTGATCTCAGAGCTATCCCCTTTGATGAGTGCATCCTGAGGCATCGGGTAGAGTGATGAAGGATCCGAGAAAAAGGATTTGAGAGAACACTTGAATGTTTTTCTCTGAAACAACCTCCTCATACTCTTCTTTCTCAACTCTCCCATGGTTATTCAAAACAAAGTCATCCCAAGAACTATCAGATGAACTGCTAGAAGAACGGTAATGGATTGGAATGACTCATGGTGTTGTTGGAGAAATGTAAGTCTTTGAGAGAGAAATTTTTGGAGTATGTGATTTGGGTGGTTTGTGAGTTAAAGGTCCTTAAATATATGTTAAGTTGGATTCAGTAAGTCAATGAGGGTAAGGTATAAGTTGTTGAGGAGTAAATGAAGTCTTTGACTTTGGTGGCCGGATTAATGACTTGGAGTTGACTTGTTGACCGAGTGGTTTAGTAATGGTCTAACCATTGCATGCAAAACTGTTGAATCTACTTCTAGTTAATCTTTCTAACCACTGCTAACCTTAACAATGCTTTCAGTGTTTGTTTTCTGTGTGTGATATGCAGGATTGAAGGAGTATTTGTATACATCAAGTTGTTGTTGTTTAATGTTTGTATTTATGATTGTCCACTGACTTTTATACAGGAAATAAGCCTAACAGTGGAAACTACAATACAAGCAGTGGAATAAGTAAAACAAATAAAATTCATTGCATTCAATCAAAAGAGAAAGCTCATTACATTCTACTGAGAGTACTTGCAGTCATCATCAAAACACAAAAATAGAAATCTAAAACATCATACATAAGCTACTCCATTGGATTTTTGCCCTTGCCCTGATAGTTGTGCTTGGCCTTGTGTGTTCTCATCCTTTTGTTCTCAAAGGTTGACTGCATTCTTGGACAAGCAAGACCAAGAACTTGTGGAGGAGGCCTTGGTAGTATTGCAGGTTTCTCTGGTATGGAAATTTTCTTCATGTTGGAGATAGATGTTCCCAAAGCCTTTGACAGAGCGCTTGTCAACTTCTTGGACAAGGCATAGGTATCATCCTGATCATCATCATCTGATGAGCTGGAGTAAAACTCAAGAGAAGGTGCACGCTTGGCAACAAGCTTCACAGTCTTCTTAGTTGGCTCCTTGGAAGAACTAGTGGAATAGCATGGAATGTATTCCCACGCTGATATCTCTGTGTCAGAATCTGAAGAGATGTCAATGACATCTGGGAAATTGCTCATGGTGATTTTTAGGGTTATTATGCAGGTTTGATTGTGTTTTGATACAAACTATGCAGAGTTGAATCGCCTTATATAGGCAAAGTCAATCAAAAGGTTTAATTAGGAAAGATATTTACTTTTATCTATTTTGGTATATTTTAAATTAAATAGAGATATTATTGGATTGAATTTGGGAAGATATTGTATCTTTGATCAAAACAAGTCGGTTATGCATATTCTTTGAATTATTCTAACATGTGCAGGTACATAACCAAATCATAGATGGGAGTTGATCTTAAAAGGTGTATAACTGAGATACACAACAAATGGTTATTGATTCACCATGTCTAATCCACATAAGAATCAACTACTCCAGAGAAAATGGCTACTGGTAAAGACTTGACAAATCCGTTTATGGTTGATAGTTTACAAAAAACTATATGGTTATCAACTCACCATATTCTTTATGATTAAGAGTTGGCTAGTCCATAGAAAATGGCTCATGGTAAAGACATATCAAATCCGTTGATAGCTGGTAGTTTGCTAAAAACTATGATAAGAGCAGTCTAGTTTTTATATGTTTTTCTTTACCACTGCTCTTTGAAAAATTTTGTGAAAAATTACCATCTGTAGTTCACAGTTTTTCGACAGAGTATTTTTACCACTGTTGATCTAGCCTTTACAACTGTGTGTAAGAATAATTTTTACTAGCCGTTGTTGAAAAATTGCTTTCCATATATATAGGGTAACTTTTTAGAAGATTATCTACTTTCCTATTTGATATTTATCCCCTAAAGATAAATACTTTCCTTAGATAATCTTTCTTATGCAAAACTCTTAAACCCTACCTCTATATATCTTTTGTCTCAATTGGCTAGTTATTTCTTCAATTCTTACTGACATAGTATCTTTTTCATCAAAAGTTTCTATGGCACCATTAAAATTTGCAGAGGAGCACAACCAAGTGGCCTACTTAGAAAAGTCAAACGAGAAGAGTGGCCCTGTTTTTCATCAGATTGTGGACTTTCTCAATACTACCCATATAAGGTATGCTTTACTTTTAAATCCCACAATCCATATCTCTCAAATCAAACAGTTTTGGACTTCTGCTCAGTCCATAACCATTGAAAATAGAGATACACATGAAACAGTGGATGCTCTAAGAGCCATCCTTGAGGAGAGTTCTCCAATTGGATGATCTCAATGGTATCATCACATTACCTATGCCAGAAATACATGAAAATTTATCATCCATGGGGTATGATACCACTGATAAAAAGGCTACTTTCAAAAAGAGTGGTTTTTGTCCCCATTGGAGATATTTGATACATACTCTTTTGCATTGCCTAAGTCCAAAGAAAACTTCTTATGAACATTTCAGTTCAACAATGGCTTACCCTTTGGTTTGTCTAGCTTTAGATAGGACTTCTAATTGGTCAAAATATATTTTTCAAAGTATGCAAGGCAATGTAAAGAGTTCAACAAAATTTTTGATGTATCCAAGGTTTGTGCAAGCAGTGCTAAATGAGTTTCAACTGCAACCCACAAAAGTGTTTACAAAATCCGTTGCCTTATGCCTAAAGTTTTTCAAAACATGAATAAAGATGGCAATATGGATTTTACACCTCTCTTTCCACAAATTCTTGCAAAGATTTCACAAGTACAAAGTACACCAATAATCACTGTTCCAATCATTGATTATACTCCACCAGTTTCTCACACCTATGAGAGGAGGCAAAAACAGACAACTCCTCCCATTACAACATAGCATGTACCTGATCCTTTTGGTTTAGGCACAAGCAGTGGTGGTTCTAGGCTTCAACCTAGTCCAACTAGGGAAGAATCTGAACCAATGCCCCATGATTCACCTCTCCCAACAAGTCACACAGTTGGAAGTGTTGAGGGCAGTGGGCAACCAATGGAATTGATGGAAATTTGTATAACATTAGCAAAGCAGTTAAATCTCTCGGAACACGACTTGGCACAACTTAAGGAGCAGCATGCCAAGGATATTACATCTTTAAAGGAGGAGATTCAGACCTTGAAGGAAGAGTTGTAGGGGTTAAAGCAAAGAAGAACTGCAAAGATTATGCTATCATCTCCATCCTTACCTCATGATGGTGATTCAGAAGTATTCAGTGGTGATTTGGGTCATTCTCCCAAATAGGAGGGTGGCTGAAGCTAAGGGAGGAAGCTATATTTTGGAGATGAAGGTGTTTCTAGTAAAGGTGCAGAGGAAGCTGATACTCATAAAGAGAAACTAGAGCAAGATATCTTCAGTACTGCAACTGCAGATTTTACCACTGATCCAATTTCCACTTCAGAGCCAAATATTCCCACTGTTGGACATGATATTGCCACTGCAAGTGAAGAAATTGATAAACTAAAGAAAGATAAAGGTAAAGCTGTTATGCAAAGCAAGGAGCAAACAAGAAGAAAAATTTCAAAGAAAGAACAAGTTCAGATTGCTCTTGATAGAGAAATTGCTAAAAGATTACTGAAGAACAAGTTGCTGAAAAGAAAAAGCTTGAAGAATTGGAGATTGCAAGCTTTATGGAGGCTAAAAGGCTGGATAGAATTGAAGATCAAATAGAAGATCCACTTTCCACTGTTCCACCTACAAGATTAAGAGAGAAGACTCCAAATGGATGATCAAAATACATGTTAGCCATTAGAGAGAGAAAGATACGAGAGGGAGTTTCTTGGTAGAGACTTGCTTTGTAAATTATCAAAGGTTAGATTAAGAAAAACTCCACCCCTTCCATGGATGGAAGGGGTATTTATAGTAACAAACATACCGTCCTCCTATCGGACTGTGGATCAGGCATACAGTGGGTAAAGACCCGTCCTTCCTCCACGGTGTTACACTAAACTAATCTACGCTACAAACTAACTAATAAACTACTAAACAACGTAAATGTTGGAATCACTCCTAAACCTTATTCAAGTGTTAGTTACTCATATGTAATAGTTAGCTTATTATGGCCTTTATGTTTGTTATTAGCCTTAAGCTTATGTAGAAGGCCCATGAGCTTAGGCCCAAGCCCATAGGAGAAAGGGAAGGAGTAGGAGTGTTGCCCTAGCTCCTTGCCTATAAATATTATGTAATAACCCTCACTTGAGGGTTGGTTGTTCAAGTTTTCTTTTCACATACTCCTACGCATAACCGGTCTAACATTTACGTGTGTGTGTGTTTGGTTTACTTGTTCAATCGCCTCTCTATCTTTCTTATAAGCTTGTGTTGTAAAACTAGTGACCTAACAGTGGTATCAATCGCCAAATAGTTGGGTGAACACATTTGTTTTTGAAGTTCTTCTTTTCACTCTTACGCGTAAACGTGGTCAAAACTTTGGCTCGCTTAAAAACTTGATTTTTTCACTTTTTAATCCAAGATTCTTGTACTTTCAATGTTTTAAGGTGTTAAAATAACTGTTTTGGCAAAAAGTTTCAAACTTTACGTGTGGATTTAAGTTTTTAAGCTTGTTTTTGTTCGGGGTATCGTTCTCACGCATAACCGTTTTAAGAGCTTTGGATCATCAAGTTTCACACTTTTGTGTCTTTTGGTGTTATTGAAGCTATTTCATCACACAAAACTGGTTTAGAAACATATTTGGGCAAAATCATTTTTACGAGTAAGTCACGCGCGAAGAAAACCCTAATCTTACGCGTAACTTTATCCTTGGTTTGATCTTCGATTTCGTGGTTTACTCCGTGTTTTCTTGCTTGGATAAGCCTGAAAATACGTCGACTTTGGATATCTTTTGCACTGTGAAGTGTAAAAGATCACTTGGGATAAAACCCTAAAATTACGCATAAGCATAAAGCTTACGCGTAGAAATCCTACGCTTAAGATTCATCTTACGCCTAAGCCAAGTCTTACGCATAAGGTAATCCTACGCCTAACTTTCTACGCCTAACTTTGTGTCTATGCATAACTTTAGAGTCTTTTCCTACTTACGCCAAGCTAAATCTACGCGTAACTCTTGATTGTTACGCGTAACTTTGGTGTTTTTACGCATAAGTGTTACTTGGCTATTGTGATTTCTACGCCTAAGGATACTTCATCAACAAAGGTTCATTCGACTACAAAGATCCATTTTTACCAACACAAGTTTTCAACATGTCACAACCACCATACTCTAACTATTTCCCTTACACTTATTCTCAACGCCCACAACAACTTACTCCACAACATCAACAATGGAATCAACAACAAGCAATTTATCAACAACAATTTAATCAACAACATACTCCACAACTTGCTGCAAATCCACAACCTCAAATGGTTCAACCACCACCAAGTCTTCAAGTTCAACCGTACACAAATGACTTCAATCAACATCCATCAAGGAACACTATGAAGGAACCCACTTGGTTTGCAAAGATGTTTGAAACTTTAAGCAGCAACAATCAATTCATGAAGCTGGATCACTTGATAGACCTCCAATGCTCACTTCCAGAAACTACGATCAATGGGTGATAAGGTTCTTTAGGTTTTGTGATCTAAAGAAGCCACATGGAAAGTTCTTAAAGAAGGTTATCTTTGAAGGTCCATTTGAGATGCCTACTGTCATTGTACCCGGAGATCCAAATGCCATTCCACCAAGAGATGAAAAAACGAACATTGCTATCAAGTGCACTTGAATCCTCAAGAACTTCTACACTATGAAGCCGATGAGCTTGCAATGGAATATATCCTCTTAGGATTACCAAACCCAATTCTTCATAGTGTTGATGCTCAAAAGACTGAAAAGAAAATGTGGGAACATATTCATCTACTTATGGAAGGATCTCAGACTCAATCGAGAAGATTTGGAATCCAAAATTTACTTGGCTTATGAACACTTCATGATTGAACCTCGAGAGACACTAGAGTCCTATCATCACCGATTTTCCGACATCATCAATGATTTGGATAAACACAACATCATCATGCCAAGAATTGCAGTGAATACTAAGTTCCTGAGTAGTCTTGGCCCTGAATGGGAGAAGTATGTCATTTTTCTCCGTCAAGCGAAAAACATGCATCATTCTACATATGGATTATTGTACGATTACTTGAAGCCTCATGAAAAGGAAGTTGATAGGAAAGGATTCTCCGTGCTCAAATTGCTCCACCGACACATCCGGAAAATCAACAACTTGCCTTATATGCTCAAAACGGTTATTCTCCTCAACCAAAGAACTCAACCAATCTACAATCACACCACATGATCCTTCACAACCTCAATCTCAACAAACTCAATTGGTTCCATACAACAACAACAATGCTCAAGCCCTTGTCAGTGATGCTAATGAGGAATCTCGATCCGCTTGAAGCATTGCAACAAGGATTTGCTATGATTGCTAATGCCTTTAGCCGTTATACCAACAAATCCAACAACCGTATTCGCTCCTCATCTAATACAAGGAATCAAGCTGTTGTGAACAATGGACGAGTTGAAGTTCCGAATCGTGGTTATGGTCGTCAGATGGGCGGTGGTCAAGGGTTTAATGCTGTGGTAGGAATAACAACGAAATGGTGGAACAGGAAATGCTCAAAATGGGTTGAATGGTCTTCGATGCTACAACCGCAATGAGAAGGGACACCTGGCTAATGCATGCCCAAAGCCAAGGACTAAGGGCAATGCTTATTTCAAAGAGGCTCTTCTTTTGGCTCTTAAGGATGAAGATGGTGGAACTCTCACGCACAAAGAACAGAGCTTTATGGCAAATGCGACTAAGATGATGATATGGAGGACTTGCAAGCCAATGCAACTGTTATGTTGATGGCTAATATGCATGAGTTACACATGAGTGACACAGGACCAGTGTATGACACTCGATGGCTTGTCTCGTGTACCAACAAACCATATTTATCTCGATCTCATATCTCCGCCAACATCCGAATCCGCAAGCTCAGAATGCAAAATGGGCAGCATTCCACATCTCATTCATTCGACGATTTTCAACTAGACCCCGTAGTTATATTTGACGATCAAGATGACCAAACGGTTTCCTTGATAATCAAATTGACTCCGTGGTTATACTTGAGGATCTCAGTAATGATCATGTTGAGACTCACACTGAACACGCCGAACTTTTGCCTCATCCAGATTTTGCTCGGTTAATACAAGACCAACGCACCATAGTGGAAAATGTCATGCCATTAATCAAGACTTGAAATGCAAAAATGCACTGTTAACCAAGGATTTTGAATGTTTACAAAAGCAACTCAACTTTTTCAAAACTCAAGAAAAACGTGAAAACGGTTTTGAAGCCGCCTTTGCCAAATCTTATCAAAACGAAAAATATTTAGAAAGACAGATGCGTGATCTAGCCGCTTCCAAGAATGCTTTGTTGTCTGAAATAGAACAATCAAACATGAACATAAAAAGCAAATTAACACTCTCACCTTGGAAAATCAAAAAGCTAAGGCTGAGTTGTTAACTTGTCAAAAACAGTTCTCTGCATACAAAAAGCATTCAACGAAACGAATAGATGATCATCTTGAAGAAATCATCGGCTTGCAAAACAAACTTAAAGAGTTTAAAACTGTTTACAAACATGGCGAGTCGGTCACAACCATTGAAAAGTTTACTTTAAAACCCAATCCAAATGGATATGGACCAAATCTTGCCGATTACAAACCTAAGCTTTCAACCAAAGCATTCAAACCAAATCCTCAAGTTTCCAAAGGTGAATATAAAGTTGATAATTCTGTTATGAGTGTTGTTGAATATCATCGTCAAGAGGAATTAGATGCATAAGACGAGAGTCGATCAAAATTAGAAAAAGTTGTTTACAACAAACCTTTTAACTATTCAAAAGCGGTCACTTTTGTCACACCAACGGATTCTTCTAACACACCAAGGGTAATCATAAAAACACATGAGTCTTCTAATGTTAATCCCCAAACAGATTATGCACAAACTTATGGTCCTTTACCTTCCATCAGTGAAGTAAATTCAAAACCTGAAAATCGCAAAATTCTTTGATATTTTGACATTTTCATGGCTGACCTCAAAACTTTACAACATGAGATAGAATATCATTTTAAATCAAAGTTCAACACTTTCAATCGCCCTAGCGAGAACAAAGAGACATTTTTCCGAAAAATCTTTTACCAAATGTTAAAAATTTGAAAAGTTGTGCATTGTCTTGGGAAAGGACTTTCATAAGGAACTTGGATTAATGAAGGTCATTTTCGAGAAAACAGAAACATCTATTTCTAACACTAAACGAAAAAGAAACTGTTGAGAAAAGATGTTGATCGACTCTTGGAAGATGTCATCCTGCCGATGTCCATAATGTTGTGTTATTGAATTCTTTGTCATATGCATTTGATTATATCTCTGCCGATATCGTTGATTTCCGTGGTAAATGTTGAGAACACCGATAATGTGCTTCAGATCGAGTCCTTAAAAGTTGAAAACAAACGATTGTCAAACGAACTTTCAAATGCAATACGCCGTCTTAATTGGTGTCAAAAAGATATTCACGATCAACAACTTGCGTTTCAACACAAAATCGCCTGGGCCAAGGCAAAATCTTCTCGATCCTAAAATTGAGCAAATGGATGATCAAAACGTGTCTTTTAAGTGTCAAATCTCAAAATATGAACAAGAACTTGTAAAAGTTAAAAGGAATATGGTGTCATATTTGATTTACTCAAAAGACTCGTGATGAAGCATCAAATGAACTTGATCATTATCTTGCACACACTAAAGAAGTTATGCATTTTTCTGGAAATGTTCGGTCTGAAAATCAAGATCCGATTCACACTATCTTCAAGTTAAGAGAAATGTTAGGAAAGTATGAACAACTTCCGCCAACCATCAGTAAGAGATTAGCCCCAGTAACACTTAGTAATCATGAACCTAGAACCCCTACTGCCAAATCACAAGTTGCTAACGTGCTTCCTTCTACAAACAGAATAGTTGCGCTTTTCCAAACGTCCGCACTTCACAACCTAGGAGCACTACATCGAAGAATAGGAAGTTGCGACCTAAGAAAAGATCAATAGGAATGCTAAAGTAGAAGAACACCCTACGACTATGAATAAGACTCACGCTTCTCCACTATAGATATTGCGTCTCGCAAATGTAATAGAAATAGTGATGTAACGAATGCTAAACCGTTAAGTACTTTTGATATTCAGTCCGATGCACCTTGTGTTATTTGTCGTAAAAGTATGAATTCTGATTGTCATGATAAATGTGTTGCTAAAGCTATCATCTCTCGCTTAAGGAATCCTAAGAACCGGAATACCTCTAGGCCCACTAATCTTTCTAAGTCTGTTGGTAGACCGCCCTCTTTAGATTCTAAGAAACGCATTGCTATCCCCCTCAGAGTCTTTCACCTCCTAGGAATGTAGTACCACCTAGTGCATTCACTAAGACTAAAGCAAATACTAGTTGGAGATGGCCGAAATGGATATATAACACACTAGGATTTAAGTGGATACCTAAAGCTATTAATGTATGTATATCTACTATATCGCTACGAACCCTCTAACATTTCGGTTCCACATCTACTTCTATTCCATCCTGTCGCCTCGGTGTGTAATGCGTGATACGATCATTCTCGATTGTTGATAGCGGATGTTCCCGGCACATGACAGCAATCTTAAATCGTTATCAAACTTTATTGCAAAGTTCATTGGCACCGCCAGGTTCGGGAATGATCACTTAGCAGCTATCATGGGCTACGGAGACTACATTAATGGGAACATCGAAATAAGCGGGGTTTATTATGTGGAAGGCCTCGGTCACAATCTGCTTTCAGTGAGGTCGGCTTGTGATGGAGATTTGGAGGTTGCTTTCAGGGAGAAAACTTGTTTCATTCGTGATCTACAAGAAAATGACCTTATGTCCGCTCGTAATTCAAGTCTTTACACTATCTCTATGCAAGACATGGTTGCTTCTTCTCCCATTTGCTTACTTTCAAAGGCAACATCAACAAAATCCTGGCTATGGCACCGCCGTCTCTCACATCTAAACTTTCAAACCATCACCAACCTTGCTCGACACAAACTAGTTGAAGGACTCCCACGATTTCGTATTCTAAAGATCACCTTTGCTCAGCTTGTGAACAAGGCAAAAGCACTCGTGCTCATTTTCCTTCAAAGTTGGAACACAACTCTCAAAGATGTGCTTCATCTTCTTCACATGGATTTGTGTGGCCCGATGCGCCTGCAAACGATCAATGGCAAACGCTACATCTTAGTAATTGTTGATGACTATTCACGCTGGACTTGGGTCTACTTTCTTCGATGCAAAGATCAAGCTCCACAGATGATCATCACCTTTCTCACAAAAATACAAGTTCAGCTACAAAACACCGTCGACTAATCGAATATAGAGGCAATCTGAATTTGTTAATCAAACTCTTCGTGAATTTTATGAGAAAGTGGGAATTCAGATCGACATCTATTGCACGCACACCAGAACAAAACGGAGTTGTTGAAAGACTAAACCGAACGTTAGTGGAAGCTGCAAGAACAATGTTAATCAATGCTAAACTTCAAGATTACTTATGGGCGTAAGTCGTGATCTATCGCATGCTATACTCAAAACCGTTCTATGATTACAAAACGCCACAACAAAACACCTTTCGAGCTTGTCCACAAAAGAAAACCAATCTCAAACACTTTCATGTATTTGGATCTCTTTGCTATCCGAATAATGATCGTGATGACTTTGGAAAGCTCAAAGCCAAAGGTGACATTGGAGTCTTTATCGGATACTGTGATAATTCAAAAGGTTTCCGAAACTGGAATCGTCGTACAAAACAGGTGATGGAAACGATTCATGCTCATTTTGATGAATTTACGGAAATGGCTTCGAGTATAACAGACTTAGAACCCGGACACAACCGCTTAAACTTCCCCAAACCCCATCATCACCAACAAAGCCCCCAGCTTACTCGCCAACAAATGGAAAGGTTATTTGCTCCTCACTGCTCGTGACGATATTGATGAACGTGCCTTGGTGTATCCGCTGTTTCCGCTCACCGCTCAACCCGATAATACTCTTATACCTGATACAACTGCTACAACAACTACTGTTGAAGAAGCACCACCAGTTGACTCCAACACAACACTTGAACAAACCGCTTCCAACAATGATGAATCGGCTGATGATGTTCTGAATGAAGTACCCCACCTGCAGATTTTGATCCAAATGCGTTCTTTAATCCGTTTGCTAATGAGATCTGCCAAGATGTCGCAGAATCTTCAACAAGCCATTTGAATCCTCAAAATCCGCACAATGTATACCAACATCAACCCTCCACACATAGATGGACAAAAGACCATCCTCCGGAAAACATTATTGGCAACCCGAATCAACCGGGCCGTTATTTGAGACAACGCTCTTCACACGACGGTGAACATTGCATTTATGCACTCACCGTCTGCCAATCAACCTAAAACATCAAAGACGAATGACAAAAGACAACTCGATTGAATCCATGCAAGAAGAACTCAACCAATTCAAACGTCTTGAAGTATGGGAATTGGTTGAAAGACCAACAGGAGTCTACGCCATTGGTCTCAAATGGATTTGGAAAAACAAATTGATGTGAAGGAAATGTTATCGAAATAAGTCACGCCCGGTGGCTAAGGGTTATCGTCGTGAAGAGGGAATAGACTTTGAAGAATCTTTTGCTCCGGCTGCCGTCTTGAGGTCGTTCGATATTTCTAGCGTTCGCAGCTCATATGAATATGACGGTCTATCGATGGATGTCAAACGCGCTTTCTCAATGGACAACTTAAAGAAACGGTTTATGTCAGCCAACCAGATGGATTCGTTGATCCCGAAGTTTCGAATCACGTCTACAACCGAACAAAGCTCAGATGGTCTCAAACAAGCTCCTCGGGCATGGTACGATAAGCTATCATCTTTCCTCATTGCTAATAATTTCACCAAAGGTTCGGTTGACCCAACTCTTTTATACAATATCACGGGGCACATATCTTAATTGTTCAAATTTACGTGGATGACATCATTTTGGGTCTACACATAAAAAGTTTTCAAAATCTTTTGCAAAACTAATGAAGAAAAATTTTGAAATGTCCATGATGGGTGAACTCACGTTCTTTCTCGGACTGCAAGTTCATCAATCACCCCGTGGTATTTTCTTGAGTCAGCCCAAATATGCCCTTGAATTGTTAAACAAATTTGGAATGAAAACCTGTGACACCTATGCCACACCAATGGCTCATACCAAGAAGCTAGACTGATTTACATGGGAAATTGGTGGACCCTACAAAATACCGTAGTATTATTGGGTCTCCCATATATCTAACAGCTAGCGTGACTGACATTGTCTTTGCCGATATCTTTGCTCTCGTATCGGGCGACCAACCTAAACCCACCTCTCGAGGCTAAAAGAATCCTCCGATACATCAAGGGAACCATTAACTTGGGAATCTGGTATCCGAAGGATTCCGGTTTTGAACTAATCGCTTTTTTCAGACGCTGACCACGCAGGATGCTTAGACTCACGGAAAAGTACTTCTTGAGCTTTACAATTTCTTGGTGATAAACTGGTGTCATGGCAATCGAAGAAGCAGGATTGTACATCGCAGTCCTCAACCGAAGCAGTAATATGTAGCCATGTCGGCGTGTTGTGCTCAAGTCATTTGGATGAGAACACAACTCAAAGACTATGGTTACGTATTTGATAGAATCCCGATGTACTGCGACAATCGTAGTGCCATTGCGATCTCGTGCAACTCATCAGATTCAAATCAAAGCACATCGATCTTCGATATCATTTCATCAAGGATCACGGAATAGGGTATCTGTTGAATTATATTTTGTGGGTACAGAATACCAATTGGCAGATCTTCTCACCAAAGCCTTGCCTCCCGCTAGGTTTAATGAGTTGGTCCACCGGATTGGTATGAGGTGTTTGACTCAAGAGGAATTGGATGACCTCCTAAAACAGTCTTAAAAAAACCTGTCAAACACCAAAATCTCTTTTGTAAATAATTTTCAAAAACAAAATACAAAAATATAAAACCTGATAAAACAACAAAAATATTCTTCTAATCTATTTTTTTCTTTCAACATGGCAAGTACATTTCTTCCATCAACACTTTAATCTTTCAAAATTCAGTATTTTTCTGATCAAGTGTTGAGGGGAGACTAATAAAGATTTAACTGCTTCAAAACATCTGTGTACTTGCATGTTATCATATCTCGATTGTTTTTCTTATCAATGGTGGTAAATTTTCTCGGTTCAATGACACCCTCGGACTAAAATTAATAACCTTTCATCATTTTTTCTTAAGTCGAGGGGGAGTGTCGCCAAATTTCTTTCTTAAAATCTTTGTTTGGTAACCAAAATGGAAGTTAAATGGCTTTGTATGAAAAAGGAAAAGGTGGAGGGACCAAAACTGTCAAAATGTTAAAGTCATTTTAATAAAATACACCTCCACCTAACTATTCCATCACATTTAATACTTACACCAAAAGGATCCTACTTCTAAGAATCATTTGACAAACCGTGTTTCGGATCATCAATTTGTAAGTGATTTCGTGTTTATAACATGTTTTTAAGCAATGGTTTTGAATCTTTCAAAAATCCAACGGTTTAATTTTATGATATAGTCACTTTTGTGTCTTACGCGTAAGCGTAAGAACACCAAATCATAAAAGGGTGTTTATGGTTAAAAAGATTGTGTCAAAACATGTAGTTAACATCAATGATACTAGTTTCATCCTCAAAATCCACCCAGAAACACGAATTGATGGCTTTTGAATATTAGGGTTTATGAGTCGATTTGGGTGTTTACAAATGTGAAGAGTTTTGTTCAAAAAGATTGTTGTGTAATGTTTATATGATGATGAATTGATGATTTCCAAGCTCTATAACCACATCTAAACTTTCAAACCATCACCAACCTTGCTCGACACAAACTAGTTGAAGGACTCCCAAGATTTCGGTATTCAAAAGATCACCTTTGCTCAGCTTGTGAACAAGGCAAAAGCACTCGTGCTCAATTTCCTTCAAAGGTGGAACACAACTCTCAAAGATGTGCTTCATCTTCTTCACATGGATTTGTGTGGCCCGATCGCGGCGTAAACGATCAATGGAAAACGTTACATCTTAGTAATTGTTGATGACTATTCACGCTGGACTTGGGTCTATTTTCTTCGGGCAAAGATCAAGCTCTACAGATGATCATCACCTTTCTACAAAAATACAAGTTCAGCTACTAAAACACCGCTCGACTAATCGTAATCGTGATAGAGGTAATCAATTTGTTAATCAAACTCTTCGTGAATTTTATGAGAAAGTGGGAATTCAAAGATCGTAGACATCTATTGCACGCACCGAACAAAAGCGGAGTTGTTGAAAATCTAAACCAAACGCTAGTGGAAGCCAAGAACAATGTTAATCAATGCTAAACTTCCGATTACTTATGGGCGAAAGTCAGATTCATCGTGATGCTATACTCAAAACCGTTCTATGATCACAAAACGCCACAACAAAACACCTTTTGAGCTTGTCCACAAAAGAAAACCGAATCTCAAACACTTTCATGTATTTGGATCTCTTTGCTATCCAAATAATGATCTTGATGACTTTGGAAAGCTCAAAGCAAAAGATGACATTGGAGTCTTTATCGGATACTGTGATAATTCAAAAGGTTTCCGAATCTGAATCGTCGTAAAACAAAAAGTGATGGAAACGATTCATGCTCATTTTGATGAACTTACGGAAATGGCTTCTGAGTATAACAACTTAGAACCCGGACACAACCGCTTAAACTTCCCCAAAACCCAGTCATCATCACCAACAAAGCCCCCACTTACTCGTCAACAAATGGAAAGGTTATTTGCTCCACTGCTCGATCGTATATTGATGAACGCGTTTTGGTGTATCCGTTTCTTCCACGCTCAACCTCGATAATACTCTTATACCCGATACACTCACATAACAACTATGTTGAAGAAGCACCACTAGTTGACTCCAACACATGAGTTGAACAAACCGCCTCCAACAATGATGATCTACCGGATGATGTTCTCAATGAAGTACCCCACCCGCAGATTTTGATCCAAATGCTCTTTAACCCGCTTGCTAATGAGACTGCCGCCAAGATGTCGAATCTTCAACAAGCCATTTGAATCCTCAAAATCGCACAATGTATACCAACATCAACCCTCCACACATAGATGGACAAAAGACCATCCTCTTGAAAATATTATTGGCAACCCGATCAACCAATAAGTCGTTACGAGACAACGCCTTCATTAATGCATCCAGCGGTGAACATTGCATTTATGCACTCACACTGTCCGCCAATCCCGAACCTAAAACATCAAAGACGCCAATGACAAAAGACAACCTGGATTGAATCCATGCAAGAAGAACTCAACCAATTCAAACGCCTTGAAGTATGGGAATTGGTTGAAAGACCAACAGGGTCTACGCCATTGGTCTCAAATGGATTTGGAAAACAAATTGGATGTCTGAAGGAAACGTTATCGAAATAAGTCACGCCTCGGTGGCTAAGGGTTATCGCCGTCGAAGAGGGAATAGACTTTGAAGAATCTTTTGCTCTGGCCGCTCGCCTTGAGGTCGTCGATATTTCGCTCAGTCATATGAATATGACGGTCTATCGGATGGATGTCAAAACCGCGCTTCTCAATGGACAACTTAAAGAAACGGTTTATGTCAGCCAACCAGATGGATTCGTTGATCCGAAGTTCTAATCACGTCTACAAACTCGAACAAAGCTCTCAGATGGTCTCAAACAAGCTCTCTTGCATGGTACGATAAGCTATCATCTTTCCTCATTGCTAATAATTTCACCAAAGGTTCGTTTGACCCAACTCTTTTTATACAATATCACGGGCACATATCTTAATTGTTCAAATTTACGTGGATGACATCATTTTTGGTCTACACATAAAAAGTTTTCAATCGCTTTGCAAAACTAATGAAGAAAAATTTTGAAATGTCCATGATGGGTGAACTCACGCTCTTTCTGACCGCAAGTTCATCAATCACCCCGTGGTATTTTCGAGTCACCCAAATATGCCCTTGAATTGTTAAACAAATTTGGAATGAAAACCAGTGACACCTATGCCACACCAATGGCTCATACCAAGAAGCTAGACGCTGATTTACATGGGAAAACCCTACAAAATACCGTAGTATTATTGGGTCTCTCATGTATCTATGCAGCGTGACTGACATTGTCTTTGCCGTATATCTTTGCTCTCGCTATCGCGACCAACTCGAAACCCACCTCTCCGAGGCTAAAAGAATCCTCCGATACATAAAGGGAACCATTAACTTGGGGATCTGGTATCCGAAGGATTCGGGTTTAGAACTAATCGCTTTTCAGACAAATGACCACGCCAGGATGCTTAGACTCACGGAAAAGTACTTCAGGAGCTTTACAATTTCTTGGTGATAAACAGGTGTCATGGCAATCAAGAAGCGAGGATTGTACATACGTCCTCAACCGGCGTAATATGTAGTTGCCATCGGCGTGTTGTGCTCAAGTCATTTGGATGAGAACACAACTCAAAGACTATGGTTACGTGATTTGACGAATCCCGATGTACTCTTCGACAATCGAGTGCCACATGATCTCTCTGCAACTCGGTTCAGCATTCGAAATCAAAGCACATCGATCTTCGATATCATTTCATCAAGGATCACGTGAATGTGGTACCGTAATTGAATTATATTTTGTGGACTGAATACCAAGTGATCTTCTCACCAAAGCCTTGCCTCCGCTAGGTTTAATGAGTTGGTCCACCGGATTGGTATGAGGTGTTTGACTCAAGAGGAATTTGATGAACTCCTAAAACAATCTTAAAACACTCGTCAAACACCAAAATCTCTTTTGTAAATAATTTTTCAAAAACAAAATACAAAAATATAAAACCCGATAAAACAACAAAAATATTCTTCTAATCTATTTTTTCTTTCAACATGGCAAGTACATTTCTTCCATCAACACTTTAATCTTTCAAAATTCAGTATTTTTCCGATCAAGTGTTGAGGGGGAGAAAACAAATATTTAACCTGCTTCAAAACATCCGGTGTACTTGCATGTTATCATATCTCGGTTGTTTCTCTTATCAATGGTGGTAAATTTTCTGGTTCAATGACACTCCTCGGACTAAAATTTATAACCTTTCATTATTTTCTTAAGTCAGAGGGAGTGTCACAAATTTCTTTCTTAAAATCTTTGTTTGGTAACCAAAATGGAAGTTAAATGGCTTTGTATGAAAAAGGAAAAGGTGGAGGGACCTAAACTGTCAAAATGTTAAAGTCATTTTAATAAAAAACACTCTCCACCTAACTATTCCATCACATTTAATACTTACACCAAAAAGGATCCTACACCTAAGAATCATTTGACAAACGTGTTTAGATCATCAATTTGTAACTGATTTCGTGTTTATAACATGTTTTTAAGCAATGGTTTTGAATTTTTCAAAAATCCAAGCGTTTAATTTTATGATATAGTGATTTTGTGTCTTACGCGAAGTTTAAGAACACAAATCATAAAAGGGTGTTTGTGGTTAAAAAGATTGTGTCAAAACATGTAGTTAACATCAATGATACTAGTTTCATCCCTCAAAATCCACCGTAAACACGAATTGATGGCTTTTGAATATTAGGTTTATGAGTCGATTTGGGTGTTTACAAATGTGAAGAGTTTTGTTCAAAAGATTGTTGTGTAATGTTTATATGATGATGAATTGATGATTTCCAAGCTCTATAACCACCCAGAAACTCTATATGATTAAAATTTGGAATTAGGGTTTAAAGTTCATAAGTTTGGGTATTTTTGATTCTCCACGATTTAGATGTTATAACTTAGTTTATAGACTCTCACAACATCTTAGAACTACCAGAAATTGTTTGGTGCAAATCCCATGGCTAGAAATTATACGCGTAAATCATAACCCTTAGGGTTTTGACCTCACGCTGCATGACTTTCTACTCATAACTGTTTAACGAATGTTCATGCCATGATTTGTTGTTAAAATGAATTTTGTGTTAATATTGATGATTTGATGAATTTATTTCAGTGCTTGCTACTTCAAAATTCGAATCAAGGTCATTTGAATCTTACGCGATAAGGATTACCCTACGCCAGAAGTCATGTTATGCGTAAGAATAAATCCTACGCATAACTATTACCCGTAAGGTTCTACAATGGGACTACGCGTATCCTGTGAAGGATATGCGTAAACAGTGACCTCTACGCATTAGGTCTACTTTTACGAGTAAGCCTTACGCGTAAGGTATAAATACGCCTCTGCGCTAAGCTCTCCACGCATAAGGTCCCCCTTTCCCACGTAACATTTCTTACGCGTAAGTTAAGATCCTACGCATAAGCTTTCGCTCACGCGTATGTCATTACCGCCACGCTTAACTTTGCCATTCTACGCCTATGCCTTGATTGACCTTCATTATGAATTATTGTTACGCTGTACAAACTTGTTAATAAACTTATCATAACGTCACGAATCCAATAATGTCACTAATAAACTTAAACGCTTGATATGTTGTGAACAATAAGTGATAACATAAACTTTAAAACTTAAAGTTAACTAACTCACTAAACATTTCACGCATGCCATTGACTATTGAACAAACAAGTGACTTAGGACTCGAACAATCATTGACATTAATGTACATTCAATAACTAGACAATAAGACCTTTCGTTGACTAACATTATGTCTTTCGATATGTTGGTTCTTTTGGCTAATGTTATTTCAGATCACGACATCAAATGAATGTGGATGCATCAAGTTCACTATTGTCGATATCTTCCCAAATGGTTATCCGAGAAAGATTGGAAAGAACAACCTTAGGGTTGACTTTGACACCCTCACTTGCTTAGAATCTTCTTGTCTCATTGTCGTGGATATTCTAAGGAATCATCCCTACCGTAACATGCTCACACTCAAGCTAGCATCGAAATCTACATTCAACAATTCGGGATTCTATGCGAGGATCATGGTCAAAGTGCGCTGGAAAGTGACACTTAATCACAAACAAGTCACTATCACTCCTTCGGACTTACGGCTGTACTCATCATTCCGGACATCGTCCATCGACTTCTTTGCCACACCTACTAATGAAGACAGTTTTGCAATTTCTACTTGATATTGGCTATGATGAAGCGTCGTGAATTATTAACAAGCACTCTCACATGGATCTTAAGAACATTCCTCAACCGTGGAGAACACTCTACATCATCATCACTAAGTCTGCGCCTCGGTCGGTGGCTATGAGCATCCCAAGCTCATGGAACCAAGTCTTCGGTCATTGATCAATAAGAAGGACATTGAAATCGAAGCACTGATATGGGATGACATGATGTCATTTCACAATAAGCTTGGCTCAAAGATTCCCTATGTCGATACACGAAGCTTTTGATCCGAGAGCACTTGGGCTTAATCCTCGATATTCCCAAGAGGCTCAATGACCCGATAATCACGACGTGTTGTCGAACCTATCCTTTCTATAAGAATCAAGGAATCACAACAAAGAAACATGCCATGGTTGCTGATCACCTTCGACAAATGAAATCAAAAAGCTTGAAACATACAAAGGTATCAAGTAGCAAAGACGAGAAGGCAAAGTTGGTCATCTCGATGAAAAGCCTTTGAACTCCTACTCGAGAGAACCAAAGAGGAAGTGCTGGAAGTGCAATAAGTCAGAGAGTCAAAAGAAGGTCCCAAAGAGGAAACCTACTCCAAAGAAGAAAGTTCCCTCCAAGGAAGCTACTCCTATTCCTACACCGAACCACAAGAAAGCTAATGGACGAGGAGCTCTGAGGCCATCAATCGATGAAGAGACTTTCTACTCTAATCAAGAACCGTGATATCTCCTTCGCCACTTAAACCTCCAAGTCCACCAAATGACAAAGGAAAAGGGAAGACTCGTACTTGTGCCTTATGAAAAGCTCAGATGAAGAAGAAGAGCAACCGGATACCTCATACGTGAAGAAGTTCAAATTCCTTAGACTCCAACACGCGTGGCAAAGAATTTGCTAAAGAACAAATGGGTGGCCCGGAGGGTCAAGTGGTGTAGCTCAACCTCCACTGATCGATGCGGTTAATCAACCCGATAAGGGATCCGGTGCCACCACTTTGATACAACAACAAACACGTTGAAGACACTATGAGTATGATTTTGAAGAACCGGAACGAAAGAAGGTAAAATCGATGTAAAAGTTTAAGCCGTATCCAAATAAAGCCAAAGCCGATGTACAAGAGACGGCAATGAAGAAGATGTTGAGTATGATACGTTTCTTCTAGATAGTCCCGCGACGATCAAAGGAAGAAACTTGAACCTCCAAAGGACCAGAGTCTCCTCACATCTCATCATCATCAGATTCTTCTTCTCACTCTTCACCACCACCATCAACAAGATCAACCAAATCATCATCCAAATCGGTGAAGAAGCTTTCACCGATCTTGGATTTCTCATACTCATAAAAGAATTGTAAAAGCTGTCCAACAAGTCAGAAATAAGGACATGCTCTACTGAAGCTGAATTGGTTTGTCGACCAAATCACAAGATCTACATGATGAGAATGACAAGATGCGAATGAAAGGGAATACATCGTAAGCTCATGCGGCGAGATGATCTACAAGGGAAAATGTGGACGAGAATGATCAAGGCTACACTCACAAGTACCTTCAGGATATCGTTCCTAAAGTCACAAAGGAGATGTTTACCAAACAACTATATCCGAATCTTATGCAGATAGCCAAGCAAACTATAAGATCAACACCCTTAACCGTGACAATCAATCCATCCGATCCGAGATTGAAGCAAACTTAAGTGTCTCCAAGTCGATGGGACATTTACTGATGAAGGAAAGTTGTTTCAAGCATTGCTGGACTACCAACTTCAAGAAGCATTGCGATTCGGTAAAAGTCTAAACGTCCTAGAGACGATGAAGATAAGGATCAGATAAGAATGATGACGCTAAAGCGACGTGAAGAAGTCCTGGGTGAATCATCTTCCATGCCACCACCCTCCCCAATCGGCCTCCTCGCTCAACAAAGGTCCCTCCTCGCTCTTCTACACAAGATAAACCTCATGATTTTGAGACACCACCCCTGGACTCAAAACCGGTGATTACTTTGAGTATACGGTGGTGACGATGAAGAATACCATGAGCCCCACAACAACCCACCTCTCCCAAACAAGTACGAAAACTTAATCCTCATCTAGGCCTAAGAAAAGAAAAGAAAGCTACCAAGGCGGGCCCTATCATGGCTAGATGAAGACATCACAGAGGAATTTGAATGGTTTTCTACACTTGTCAATTCCACTCCCTACCTTGAAGAAGGTCAAGATATGGTAGACGGTAATACATTGGAGCATGCTAAGATTATGCAAGAAAAGTTCCATGTGAAGAAGATGACGAAATCCGAGTTGAGGCGAATCAAGAATGAAGCATTTCAACTTCTAAAAGACAGCTCTGAAAGTGCCATCGAGGTCGAATATCACCTTGAAAACATTGCTCGAGCTATGTCTAACAACATGGATTGGCTCAACCGAGAAGCAAACATCGACTTCACAAAACGGGACAACCCTCCATATTACACGATCTTGGTCTAAACCTCTACCAACGATTGGCCAACCGGATGAGCCTAGGATTCCTTTCCGATATTTCTTCAACAAAGACCTGGAATTTCTTCTTCATGGTGGCGATGGTTCAAGGAAATATGCTACATCTCTGACACTTCCATTCCCAAAGAGCCGGTACTCAAATTGCATAGCCATCGAGGAACGCGGCCAATCACTTGTTCTCCAACATAGTGGAAGTATACGACCGAGATGCATTGTATGGGATTCATCATTGGCACAGTAACGCCGAAGAATCTACTACGTAAGCCGCCGTTCGTAAGTCTCAACATGCGTGATTCAGTTCTAAAAGTATCGCTGCCATCAAACACGCGATCTTTCATCTAAGTGGGACTACACCTTCCTAAAGAATATCGTGGTCAAACGACAAGATTAAAGGGATTATGCATTCTCAAAGTCGACTTTGAGAATTTGTCTATCAACGACATCAAGACATGTACCTTGCCAAAGTACGTGGTCGTATGAGACAATTCTCCATCTGAAGTACAAGCGTGAATTCATCAAGTCACTTGCTCATCTTCATAGACGCATAGTTATCAAAGAACGCGGTAGAAGATCTCCACCGGCAGTTGAATCTTATCGCACTAACCGTGTCAACTTCACTCCACCGCAGCTTGATCTTACCCGATATCAACCGGCTTCACAATATACGCCATCAAGAAACCTTTCGGCTGCCATCAAGTGAACTTCAAAGAAATTGCTTGATGGCGTGCTGAGATCTTCATAAGTTTGGAGATCACACTTTGAAGATGGTTAGGGACGGATTGGCTTACCGGTTGAAGGATATACACCAAAAGATCGGGTCTCTTAAGCGATGGAATTCGTGAAAGGGGATGGAAGAGGATCATCACCATGATTGATGAACGGTTGTATAGAAGGGATCGCCTCGTAAGATGGAAAGCTATGTTGGTGGTCGACCTGTGAGAAACATCATCGCTTTCAACGCCCGAATCACACACTGGCGACATCTCCGACTACCCGGTACCCCTTGAACTACTTCTTTCATTATAAATTTGGATGTATGATTTATTATGTCTATGGCTTGTGCACACATTACAATGTACAACCCGTACATGTAAATAAAGGACCCTCGTGGTACGCCGCCACAATCCTTATAAAAGGAGAGAAAGCTTCTTACTTTTGAGTAAAACCTATCAAACCTTTCATTTTTCAAAGTTTTGCTCAAAAGAACAAGTACTTTCCCTTATGTTTTTCAAAACCTCAACCGTTTATATCACTCGTTGAGGGGAGTACTTGAATTAAAACTTTGTTCAAAAATTGTTCCACAAAGGGTCATTCTTCCCAAGAACACTTCGAAATGGTCATATTTATTCTCAACTTTTCAAAAATAACATTTTATATGCCATCTTTGAAGGGGAGAAAATATGGATAAGAAATATGTTGTGTAAATGCAAATGAATCTTTGTGCTATAGACTTAACCCATGAATTGTGAGATCTTTAGTAACTCGAAAAGACTTGTCCGGGGCGATCGGTAATAATTTCAAGCTAGTTCGCTAGTGATGTAAACGTGTCTCGCAAAGGACTTGTTCGAGTAGAATGTACCATTCGAGAAACTCTTGGTAGACATGAACTCCGACGGGTTTGACAACCTTTCGAGGATTGTCTACACCTTCAAGGTAGTTATTAGAGCTAGTTGTCACCTAAAAGCTGACAATGCAACTCTTTAACTATGCCGCGTAACCCGATGTCTCGCTGGGAATGTCTATCTTGAGTTGATCAATTCAAAATGTCGCGCTCTTTTCCTCATCTGCATTTTAACCGTTAAAACTTTAAGCACATGTGGAGAGTATTTATGCAAAATCTTATCTCACAAAGGGGTACTAAAATGTTTTCATTCACAAACACTTTGAGAGATTTTTCACAACAATGGTTTTTATGGCAACATAGGTTAGTCATGGAGTTATAAGGTGACTAAGGTTTGGAATAACCGCCCTATGATCGCCAGTCGGAGGGGGGATCTACCCCAGGACACCACAAATAGTTAGTATTTAGAAGTCCTTAGGTATGATTGTAAAAAGGAGAAAATGAGAATCGGAGAAAGAAGGAGTTGAAGAATTAAAAAGAAATGCAAAGAAAAGGGTGAAAAGAAATAGCCCTTTAGATTATTCAACTTAGAGGCGCATAATCGGGTTCAATTCATATGCTAGTGGTTGTCACTAGATGACACCGGTATTGAAGATTAAAAGTCGTCATGGACCCGGACGATGCACTAAACCTTCTTAACCACTCAAGTTTCTCTCAACAGAAGCTTGTTTCATTCTCACAGGGAACCTACGTAAACTATCGGCTTTCTCTTAGAGATTGCTGGTATTGAAGAAGGAGACCCTCCCTAGTCTCCGCTCAGGAAAACCAAAACGCACTATTGAGTCTAGAGCCACGAGATTCATCAAAAGATCTCTTAGGTACACTTGACATTTCATCACTTGATATTCAACAATAAGAATTTCAGTGGTACATTATCGAGTCCTTCACAGATCTTAGCAATCTGCCGAGAACATTTATGAGAGGTTCACATTTGTGATCCTCGGTGATTGAATGGAAACTCCTACCAGGGTCAACATCAAACGGCCGACAAAGCGGAACCTTCGGCAACTCCCCGTGGATTGCGCTTAGTGGTCTCAAAGCGGTCTACAAGTCGTGAGGTGATGCTTGGTGTACCTCGGCGACTCATCTCAATCGTAGGTGTACTTCGGTACATCGTGTTATCTCACTTGTGGGACTCCGATTCGTGAAGCGGCCTTTGTAAGAATTAGAGTTGTGTTTTCACACTCATCTGTTAACACTCTCGAAGTTCAAACTTGTAAGTGCCGGAATCCGCTTATTACTAACCGCTTTTATGTTTTCTTCTTATGGAAGCTCGAGCCGGAATGATCGTGATTCTTCTCATGCTCACGCCAACATCATCACTAATGGAAGTTCTATCCTAAAGCAACACAACAAATTGAATGATTCTTCGTCAAATCAAAGAATCTACAAAGTTAAAGACTTAAAGAACTTCATCAAGATCTTGAATTCAACGCCAAAAGAGCGTGTGAGCATGTTGAAGAATGACGTGGAGACAAGCTTGTGGCACTGAGGCGATTTGATGCGCACAACAACATACTATCACTTTCATCACAAAGAACAATGATCAAAGAACAAAGTTAAAGATGACGCCAAAGCATAACTGTTCAAAGTAAACTATCTCTCTACACTCGGGAGATTGTTCAAATCAAGGCAATTCTTCTCACAAGAAAGAAGAATGTCGGAAGACGTCAAAGCTACTATTACATCAACGCTTTCACCATTTTTCATCACCAACACTTGAGTGTTTGTTACTCATATGTAATAACACTTGAGGGGAGATTGTTGGAATCACTCCTAAACCTTATTCAAGTGTTAGTTACTCATATGTAATAGTTAGCTTATTATGGCCTTTATGTTTGTTATTAGCCTTAAGCTTATGTAGAAGGCCCATGAGCTTAGGCCCAAGCCCATAGGAGAAAGGGAAGGAGTAGGAGTGTTGCCCTAGCTCCTTGCCTATAAATATTATGTAATAACCCTCACTTGAGGGTTGGTTGTTCAAGTTTTCTTCTCACATACTCCTACGCATAACCGGTCTAACATTTACGTGTGTGTGTGTTTGGTTTACTTGTTCAATCGCCTCTCTATCTTTCTTATAAGCTTGTGTTGTAAAACTAGTGACCTAACAGTAAATAACGACACGTCTATGAGCTAACATATGCTAGACCATAATTGGGGTGACCGACACTTTAACATGGAATTTCCAATTCCTAAAACTCTCCCCCTAAGGGAGGTCACCCCATGAAATACATTTTGCATCCTAGCATTCTATCTTTGTCTTAAGTTCTGAGCTCGTAGACTTCTATTCTTCAAGTTCCGCAATCTTTGTGCTTTTGTAGCGATTCTTCAAAGTCCGCATTGATTTGTACTTTCAGTGGAGGCCTTTAACTGATCCACATCTTTGATGATCTTCGAGCTTTCTTTGAGATCATCAGCCACAGTAAATCTCTGGATCACCCATTATTGTGTTGCCATCATGTGATGTTGTGACTTTTGGACCGACATGCTCACACTTTTGAATCATGACATCATTCCATCAGAGTAGCGGAAGCCTTACTGGTTCATGATATTTGCAGCAGCGAAGCATAGTATAAGAAATATCTCGAGCGAGTTACGTATATATGCACCATCATGATTTCTTCAATTAAGTGTGGATCTTTGTGGTGTGCGGCTTTGATTGACTCCTCAATTTCGATCACTGCAACCGTCCAAATGTACCCGCAAACAACAGTTAGCAATAAAACACACGAAAGTGTCTTTGATCACTTTCGTTGAATTGAGGTACACGGCCCACGGTCCCCGTTGATCGGTACAAGTCGCCTGTGATCGTATAATTATGAAGAATCTCCTTGTGAGGTTTACGCAAATGTTCTAGCCGTTCTCAAACCGGAACGTCTCAAAGAAGACAACACGGAGTGAGTGAACCAGCCAATTGAGATTCACTGATTGATGAAAAATGATTTGAAAAACAATCGCGTATTGCTTAAGATAAATAGTTTTGCAATACTACAAAGGTTTTATGAGAAAGATCAATTTTCCATCAAAAATACCTTTTGTATTTGAAAAGAGTACACATTCGATGTGCTAGTGAAAAGAAGAGATTCACACATCGAACGGTTTTTCTAAAAGTATTTTTCAATCAGAGATACTTTTTGAATTTGAAATGAATACACATTCGACGTGCTAGAGAAAAGAAGGTTTGCACATCGAACGGTTTTTCCAAAAGTGTTCGTCAATTCCATTCCTGGACCAAGGTTGATTCAAGAGTGAATCACCCCATCGTTTCTATCCAGTTGTCACAAGTTTGATCTTTAGAAAAGATCTCACTTGCCACCTACCAAGAGCTTGTTTGATGTTGGCTCTAGAAGGCTTTCCATCTTCATCGTGAATATTTTACATATCACTCGGATGTTCTGGCAATACCACAAGGATAATGCGTAGGACTCTTAATATATTCTTACTTTCCACATTGTGTGAAACTGCAAGTCTTCAAGAATTTAGTGTCCTAATGAGATATTGTGGATGATCTCTTGGCTCTAGACTCAATTGTGAACATTTGGTTCCTATCTGGAGACTAGGAGAGGGTCTCCTTCTTCAATATCAACAATCTCTAAGAGAAAGTCGATAGATAATGTCGGTTCCCGTGAGAATGAAACAAGTCCTTTTAAGAGGAACTTGAGTAGTTTGGGAAGTTTAGTGCGATCGTCAGGTCCATGATGTCTTGTCTTCAATACCAGTGTTACCTTAGTAACCACCAGTAGCATATGTATTGAACCCGGTTCTGCCCTAAGGTTGAATTATTGGAGGGCTATTTCTTTTCACCCTTTTCACATTTAATTCTTTTTTATTCTTCAACCCCTTCGCTTACGAAACTTCATTACTAGAACCTTGTTGGGTTTATTCTAGTACTAGCTCGTCTCGATCCACTCTTCCCATATCTCACTTTTCTCCTTTTTTTCATCATACCTAAGGACTTTACACTATCTAGTGGATTGTTCCTGGGTAGATCCCTCCGGCTCTGGCGGGATCGTGGGAATGAATACCTAACCTAACCATCCTTATAGCACAATGCGTAAAGTAAAATGGTCGGTCTTTTGGTACAGTTCATTCTTCCTTGAAACCAATAGAAAAATCATTTGGAAAAACAATCAAGGTACTTGTGATACGAGATCAAA
>OU343219.1:172543851-172585643 GCA_910596185.1 Chrysanthemum makinoi | reverse complement strand
ATCAAAATATACTCAAACTATTTTTGTATTTTTCTCGATTATTTTTCTATTTTCTAGGAATTTTAAACTATTAAAAACTAATTAAATTATTTAAAAATACAAATTTAACTAAGAAAAATCTAGAAAAATACTTTTTGGCTTTTATATTTATCTTAACTTAATAAAATGAAAAATTAATTTTTTTGAAACTTTTCTTAATTTTTTGTATTAAATGCTAATTAAAAAATGCTTAAAACTACTTTAAATTAAAAAAATATAGCAACCAACTCTAAAAAACTGAAAATTTCGTAAAACTTTAATATAATATGAAGAAGCTAAGAAAATTGGAAAACAGAGGGTAGTGGAGAAAAATGCAATCGATGTCACAAGTGCTTATAACAAGCACTAAAATAAGCCAAATGAACAAGACAAGCAACCAACTGATTCAAAAAGCTATGAAATACTAAAATAACCAAAATGAAACTTAAATCAACAAGCTAAAACTTCGAATAAATAAATAATACGATGTGATTATTGAGATTAAGCTAAAACAGCTTTTTGATGCCACTTTAAGCACACAAGCACATCTACAAATTAGCTAAAGCTAAAACTACAAATTGAACTTATTCTAGACCTGCTAACAACTAGCAAACCAAAAGAAACTCGACAAGCTCTATTGAGCTCCAAACAAGGCCGAAGATTCAGAAAAGCTCGAAAGCCGAAGCTCGAGTGGCACAGACCGTTTTGAGCTTATGCAAGCAGCTCTTTATCAAAGAAGCTTTAGCTAACAACGATATTAGGTCTTATAGACCTCCCAAACTAACCGCTATATCCCAAAAATGAGACCCTAAAAGCTCTCATCAACCCTATGCAACTGGCCGCATATTCCAGAAAACCAATTTGACTCCATTTGACTTTCATTGGATTGAAATTTGACTAAATTGAGATTTGAATGCAATTTAAGGACTGTTGTTGATGTATTAAGGTGTAATAAACCCAATGCAAACAATTCTTAAGATTTCTAAACACAGATAAGAGTCAGACATCCAAAATTCCAACAAGTGATCAAGATGATGATGATGTTTGACTATAGGTGTTTCGCACTCAATATAATCAATTGAAGTTACTTGGAGCTAAACATTTGAACCAATAAAAGCTAACACCGTGATTCACCTATGAGACGCTTAAGACAAGAAAACCAAACACCCTTTATATGGACTGACATGATATGATTAAAATGGTATAACAACCCACTTGCACAAATGACCAAAATAAGTTTGCACCTAATCACAGACAACTGTCAGGTTTTAACTACTTAAGATTACTAAAAAACAGCTTATGCTAATGAACTAACTTGACTTACAAATGTCCATAGCCACAGTACTGCTTAAGTGAAACTGAACCCTAACCTATCAATTCCAACCCATTGCTTCCAATTCCACCCCATTTTCCTCACCAACCCATATCTACTTACATCATTTTTGCTCCAAATTTGACTTTTGTTGACCAAGAACTAAAGTTACTGGAACCTTAAACACAAGCTTGTAAAAAGCTATGAATAGCTTATGTAAGCTTGATTGAGATTATAATTAGGCTTTTGAGACTTTATCAAATGTAATTTAATATGAAAATGGCAATGTGAGATAAAATTGGAAATATGAACAAAGACTTAAACTCAAACTTGATAATAGCTGCAATACACTCAATGACTTTGTTTGATACAAATTAACTAGAAAATACAAGTGAAAACTAGTTAAGACAAAATAATTGACAAAACGACATATATTTAGATAAAATAAACTAACTACTACTTCTAAGCCATCCTTCTTCCTTTATTTATGCTCCCAAGCTTTCTCATCTCCGAAGATTTCCGGATACTCAATCTCAACCCTTGATGCCATCTTGCCGCTTGATGAAATTGGCGGGAAAACGGTCTTTGATATATTGGACAGAAGAGACTACATTTAATGCAATTTGTTGTTAGGTGAGGTGGGGACAAAGGTGCGGCGGGTGATTTTAGGTATGTCAGTGGTCAGCGTCGGAGCGTATGTAAGGTGGCCTGAAACGGTGGGAAAGTGGGGCGTTTGTTTATTTTAAAACGCTGGTTCGGGTTGGTCGCACAGGGCCGACCGTAAGGGTTCAGCTGCGGGTTTAGATTGTCAGTTAATTAGGTCCGGCTTAATGAAAGTAATAACATAGGGACCAAAATGTAAAGCTCTAATTCCGTGGACCAAACATGTAAATTATGAAGATTGAGTACAAGGACTAGTTTTGCCAACCTCTAATAATCCTAAGGTAAATTTTGACCTTTTAAAATTCCAAGGATTAATTTGACCATTTTTTGATTTTCGGGGACACAACGCAATTTCTCAAAACTTTTAGATTTTCCACCAAAGGACTAAATATGATAATTTATGTTTCCAAAAGGACTTTTGGTGACTTTTCTTTTAAAATAAATGCCTAGGATCGATTTTTTTCTCAAAGTCTGGGACCAAACGCCAATTATGCAAACTGCTCGCTTTTTTTCATCCTGATTTTGAACATTTTGCACAGAAACATATAAAATGCATTTTAAGATATTTCAGATTTTGATGCATTTCTCAGCATTTTAAATGATTTGCAAAGGAATAAACCAAAATGATGAGTATTTACACACTCATCAATCCCCACACTAAACTATTGCTAGTCCCTAGCAATCTTTTGAGAAAAACATAATGGATTTGCATCTCTTTACCAAAAGCCATTACTTCTGGAGTAGCCAAATATTTCTCAAGTAAGAACCACATGGTCAGATAACCATGTGATTTTGAGCAAACCACCGCCTTTCAACGGTTTTGATTTGTCTACCAAGCCGCATTTTCGGACTAGCCAACTCTTAGATAAATTATCAATATTATCTTTGGTGAGCTGATTACCAATTATGGTTTTCCACTGCCTTTACCACAAGCCATAACCTTTAAGCTAGCCAACTCTTCACTTTTTAGGATATAAGAAATAATATACAATTGGGCAAATAGCAAGCCATATATAACCGATTTGAGAAATTTACCAAGAGCCGTTTGCTCTCGATTAGCCAATCCTTTAGTTTATCAAACATGTATGGATCGATAACCAAATGAGAAAGTGTAAAACACTTACTCCAAAAAAATTTTGGCCAAAAACGGGGGAATTGGGTGGATAATGACATGATAAAATTCGTGAGAATTCCCCCCTACACTTAGAAATGAATATTGCCCTCATATTCAAAGATCAAGGTTATGCCAAACAAAGAACGTAAAGGGAAATACTACTACCATTATTTAGAAAGAAGATTTTTTTTTTTTTTAAACTTGCATATATACACAACATTTGGCAACCCCACATCTGTGGTGGTAGAAAATAGAAAGAAGTCGAAATATGGGTGAAACCCATATGATTTGCTACCGCTTTTTGATTACCGAAGTCATAGCTGACTTGACCCCTCGCGAATTTGTTCATGGGAAGCAAAGTGGAAGAAACAATCTCCATCGGACTTTCATTCAAGATGTTTGGACAAACATTTGAAGCACGCGGAAAGTTCCACATCATGAGATATATTCCGACTCAAGATAATGGTATATGGAAATGCCGATCAAAGATAATGTCTTCATTCTCAAGGAGTGAAGAACAGGAGAAGTGACGTATATATGAAGAAAGAAAGAAAATCATGATAGAAATCTCGTTAACTCATCATCATCGTAAGGAGAATTCATAATAGCATGAATTTCATCTTTTAAGCTCAATTGGTCTAGATATCCCGGTGTGTCTAGATCAAAGTAGTTATCATACCCTACGGAGATATGATATGAGTGAGTTCATCCGAGAACTCCATGAAGGTGAATGAATCATATTCAGAATTGATATGAGTGGGTTCACCGCGAACTCCTCAAAAGTAAATGATTCATGATCGAGAGAGAATTATGAGAATGAGAAGTGGTACCGCCACTAATCTTCTCTCCATATTATCAAAAACAGAGGCTTTCATTTCCGGATTAGAATCATCTGGAAGAATGTCACTATCCTTAATGGGATAGAGATGAAATAGGTTTCTCTTTGAAAGCCTCGATTTTAGAAAACAGAAGACCTGACATTCAATAATGTTGCTCAAGAGCTTCATCTTTGATTTCAAAGGTCAAGAATTCATCATTCTCTTCTTCTAAGCTAACAAGCTCGAAGGTGAATCTTCCACATAAATGATGTTCCACAAGATAACGAATCATCATCATCGAATCTGAATATCTCAACATGATCATTTTGGAAGACAAAGAGGAGGGGATATCACACACATGATCAAGACTGTGACTTTGGGATTGGGACAAGGTCCTCAACACTAGACTTTATGAATTGTCCGACATTCCTTTCGTGAAATGTGTTCCAGATGCTCGCCCCACATAAGAGAGAGAGAGTGTGAATTGGGTGGATAGCAGCTGTTTGAGATGGAATCTCAACTCATGATATCAACTCCACCGAGGAGTTGAGAATTATTGTCTTTAAAAGGATAAAACTCTCCTCGCCATCATCATAGAGTCAGCCTTGAGAATGGGAACGCCTTAGAATGCATGCTCTAGGACTAATAATTCTTCCCTTGATCATGGGCCTCGCTTCTTGGCAAGCAATTCTCCCATGGTCTTTTCACCACTCACTTGATTCTTAAAGTTACTCATCATATCCTCAAGTATTTTCATTGTGGTTTCAAAATCTTGGGAGATTTCGAGACAACGCTCAGTGGAGTTTGAACCATAAGCCGCTGGAGGTTGGAAATTGTCAAACATGTAAGAGTCATGATTGTTACAAGGAAATGGATTCCCTATTTGACAATCGGTGAAGCGGAACCTCCATAAGACTCACAACAAGAAACTGTTGAGTCCGGACTGGTGAATCATATGGATTTTGGTTATAACCAAAGTTTCGAGCATCATTGGAAAACTGCTCATAGACAAACGTTCCTGATTGACACTCAAATCCTTGGTAGACCTCCACAAAATTCACAAAGAGTATGTTGATTATATGATGATAAGTCGGGCTGTGGTGGGTAATTGGAAAAGTTTGAGGAGTCGTTAAATGAGTTCGGATTAGGATCATAATCAAATGAATTCCTCAAACCACAAAACAAACAACTCCTCGCATGGATATCATTACCACATTGTACACAAGTACACCAACGCGTGGTGAACCAAAGAGAGCTCACCACAACCACACAAGGAATAAACGATTGCATTTGAGAGTTATGAAGAGGAATCCTTTATTCAAAGTATCAACAAAACCAACATGATCCAATGACTATCAAGTCTCAAGAACATTCAAAATCCGAGTGGGACAAGTGGTGTGCTCGAGAGCTAGCAATTTCCACCACTTCCGGTCTCCGGTTCTTGAATGGGTTCATCGGGTTGTGGCGAATGGTCGGAAAAACTTGGAGAATCATCGAGAGAGTTATCGGACATTTGCACCAATAACAATATTTGCTTGCACCTATCCTTCCACATCGCCAGATAAACATCCGGATCGACAACGATTCGATCTCTTCCATACGGCTTTTGCAAAGGAAACAACGAGGATAATCGAACGTCGCCATGAGAATTAAACATGTAGAGGGTTAAAGAAATAGAATTAAACGGTTTTGAGGTTAAAGAAGAGTAGAATCAAACGCATTTGTGGGTAAAGAAATAGAATCATTACGGATAAAGAGGAATGAGAAGAGTGTTTTTGTATTTTTGTATTTTTGGATAAGAAAATATAAACATATACAGATGGATGGTATGAACAAAGAGTGAATATCCAAATCACTAATCTTCTAGACGTAAGATAATCAAAGACAACTCCCAAGCGGCCAAGAATTTGATGCGCTCAGGTCAAGCTTTATCACTCAAGCCTCGCCACTGAAGAATGATGTAACAAGTTTAAAACGCTCGAAACTAACTCAATGAAGATCTGGGAGTATAGTGTTTCCCGGTCGTTATGTCCCAAATAGCTATGCAATGGATTATCAAACGTAAAGTGACTGGAGATTTGAACGAAAGGAGATTTGAATATGATTATAACTACGTAAAAGCCAACAAATTACAACGCTTAAATGCAAATTAAAGGAAATCAAAAGATAAAAATATTAAATAAACTTATCACTATTTTAAAATGATGAACGCTTAAAACTTAAAACTTAAAATTTACGCTTAAATAAAAATTACGTACGCATAAAAATAAAAAGTGATATCTAAGAAATAAAAGTCCTAAAAATATGAAAAATACATTTTTACAAACCTAATGATAAAAGAAAATTTATAGAAAAAGAAAATTATTTTTATAACTAATTATCTAATTATTATTAATTAAAAACTATTTTTAACTATTTAAATAAAAGCCTAAAACACAAGAAATTAGGAAATAAAGCTAGAAAAATAAAATTAAGACTTATAAAAATCTAAAATATCAAAATATAATTTTCAAAACTATTTTTGTATTTTTCTGATTATTTTTCTATTTTCTAGGAATTTTAAACTATTAAAAACTAATTAAATTATTTAAAAATACAAATTTAACTAAGAAAAATCTAGAAAAATACTTTTTTGGCTTTTTATATTTATCTTAACATAATAAAAATGAAAAATTAATTTTTTTTGAACCTTTTCTTAATTTTTTGTATTAAATGCTAATTAAAAATGCTTAAAAACTACTTTAAATTAAGAAAAATAGCAAATCAACTGTAAAAATCAAAAATTTCGTGAAAACTTTAAAATAATATGAAGAAGCTAAGAAAATTGGAAAACAGTAGGGTGTGTGGAGAAAAATGCAACTGATGTCACAAGTGCTTATAAATAAGCACTAAAATAAGCCAAATGAACAAGACAAGCAACCAACTGATTCAAAAAGCTATGAAATACTAAAATAACCAAAATGAAACTTAAATCAACAAGCTAAAACTTCTGAATAGCCAAATAACGTATGTGATGATTATGAGATTAAGCTTAAACAGCTTTGATGCCTACTAAGCACAAGCACAATCTACAAATTAAGCTAAAGCTAAAACTACAAATTGAACTTATTCTAGACCCTAACAACTAGCAAACCAAAAAGAAACTCGACAAGCTCTATTGAGCCCCAAACACAAGATCTCGAGAAAAGCTCGAAAGTCGAATGAGCAGGCAACAGACCTGCCTTTGAGCTTATGCAGCAGCTTATCAAAGAAGCTTTAGCTAACAATGTATATTAGGTCTTATAGACCTCCAACCTAACCGCTTATATCCCAAAAATGAGACCCTAAAAGCTCTCTATCGAACCCTATGCAATCAGCCGCAATTCCCCACAAATCCAATTTCGACTCCATTTTCTTTTGAGACGATTGAAATTTGACTAAATTGAGATTTGAATGCAATTTAAGGACTGTTGTTGATGTATTAAGGTGTAATAAACCCAATGCAAACAATTCTTAAGATTTCTAAACACGACAAGAGTTTGCACATCCAAAATTCCAACAAGTGGATCAAGATTGATGATTTGATGATGTTTGACTATAGGTTTCGAGCACTCAATATAATGACCAATTGAGTTACTTGAGCTAAATGCACTTGAACCAATAAAAGCTAACACCGCAGATTCACCTATGAGAGCATTATGACAAGAAACCAAACACCTTTTATATGGACCTGATATGCAATAAAATGGTATAACAACTGATTAAACTTGCACAAATGACCAAACTAAGTTTGCTTAACCTAATCACAGATTAACTAACAAGTTTTAACTACTTAAGATTACTAAAACAGTTTATGCTAATGAACTCAACTTGACTTACAAATGTCCATAGCCATGGCTTGCCATAGTGAAACCGTAACCCTAACCTATCAATTCTAACCCATTGCTTCCAATTCCACCCATTTCCATTCCTGAATCAACCCATATCATCCCTACATCATTTTTGCTCCAAATTTGACTTTTGTTGACCAAGAACTAAAGTTACTGGAACCTTAAACACAAGCTTGTAAAAAGCTATGAATAGCTTATAAGTTTGATTGAGATTATAATTAGGCTTTTTGAGACTTTATCAACGAATTTAATATGGAAAATGGCAAATGCTTGAGATAAAATTGGAAATATGAACAAAGACTTAAACTGAAACTTGATAATAGTTGCAATACACTTGAATGACTTTGTTTGATACAAATTAACTAGAAAATACAAGTGAAAACTAGTTAAGACAAAATAATTGACAAAACGACATATATTTAGATAAAATAAACTAACTACTACTTCTAAGCCATCCTTCTTCCTTTATTTATGCTCCAAGCAGTTTCTCTCTCATCTCAAGATTTCCAGACTAATCTCAACCCTTGATGCTTTTGAGCCATCTTGGCCGCTTGATGAAATTGGCGGAAAACTGGTCTTTGATATCTGGACAGAAGAGACTACATTTAATGCAATTTGGTTGTTAGGTGAGGTGGGGGAGACAAAGGGGCGTGAAGTAGGTGATTTAGGTATGTTGGTGCGGTGGTGGTTGGAGCGCATGTGGTGGTCTGGGAATGGCAGGTGGAAAGGGGCTGGTTTGTTTATTTTAAACGCTGGTTTGGGTTGGCCTCGGGCCGGGTATACCGACCGGTAAGTGGTTTGGGCCAAGGGGTTTAGATTGGGCTTGGGTAGTTAATTAGGTCCGGTTTGGTTTGTGAAAGTAATAACATAGGGACCAAAAATGTAAAGCTCTAATTCCCAGGGACCAAACATGTAAATTATGAAGATTGAGTACAAGGACTAGTTTTGCCAACCTCTAATAATCCAAGGGTAAATTTTGACCTTTTTAAAATTCCAAGGATTAATTTTTGACCATTTTGGATTTTCCAGGACTAACTCGCAATTCTCAAAACTTTTAGATTTTCCACCAAAGGACTAAATATGATAATTTATGTTTCCAAAAGGACCTTTGGTGACTTTTCTTTCAAAATAAATGCCTAGGGACTGATTTTGCCATTTTCGAAAGTCTGGGACCTAAACCGCCAATTATGCAAACTTTGCTCGTTTTTTCATCCGATTTTGAACATTTTGCATCTCAAACATATAAAATGCATTTTAAGATATTTTCAGAGATTTTGATGCATTTTCGAGCATTTTAAATGATTTGCGCCTGAATAAACCAAAAATGATGAGTATTTACACACTCATCACACACCATCCTTGGTGGTGTACTTATAGTGTCTGAGTTACTGTAGATGATGTCATCATGGGGAATATATCTCTTTATATGTGGTTGGTAGGTACATGTGTTGTCACATCAATAAGGAACATATCCCTTAATATCTGGGTGGTAGTACACGAGGTTGGGTCCTTCTACCGAGTGCCTTTCATCCGAGTCATTCCTTGGTTGCTTTCGCCGCCGCCTTTTCATCCGAGCCATTCTGGCTAAGTCATTCGGCATAGTTGATTCGTTGAACCATTCGCTCAACCATTCGCCAAGTGCCTTTATATCGCCAACACCTTTCATTCAATACCTTTCATTTGAGCCATTCGCTTGGTTGTTTCGCCAGTGCCATTCGGTTGAACCATTCGCTCAACCATTCGCCAAATGCCTTTCGCATCACATACGCCAACATGTCCCCCCAGTATTGTATTATCGGTTGAAGACCGATGGTGCAATACTTAAAGAATATCTTTTTCCTCCGACACACGTCATTTGTACATGTCTTTCATCCAAAGGACCATTATAGAGTTGTTTACCAAGTCTCCCATAAGCCGGTGCCTCATATGGCGAGTTAGGTCTATTAAACCACATACGTCAACATGTCTCCCCAGTAGAGTATTGTTGACATAGTCAATGATGCTATACTTATATTATGTATTTCTATGTCATGTGGCCTACCAAATGTCGAATGGGGCCCGTCGGAGCAGTGTGTCGCCATGTCCCCCAAGATAGTATTGTTGACGTAGTCAATGATACTATATTATGTTTTGTCTTTATATGTATATTTTTCATAATTCCTTCCGCGTGGTTGTAAATTACTAGCGTGGATGCTTTGTTATTTGAGACCAAAACCATACATGTATTCCATCCTCACTTTGTTTCCTGTATATATAAAACATAGCTCCTCCACCATAATCATTATTTTTGTAGAGTGTCGTTAAATGTCATTTATTTTTTAATCACAAACGATACCAAACACTTGTTTTTTTACTTTGCTATTTACATAGCTCCGAGGTACAAGCTTATCTCTTTGAGACACTTACGCTTAAATTAGTTTTCTAGTAAATAACACGATAGCCATCGACACACAAGTCGCTTTTAATTTGTCTGCTGTGGTAGACATTGACACAAAGGCCGCTTTAATTTATCTACTGGCAATTTATGCCTTTATTTCTATACAAAGAACCATTTTCGAAGTCTAAACCGCTTTAGGGCGTCTGTATGCCTTTATGCCATTCTGCAACTTCAAGGTCATATATGGCAACCACTTTTTGTGTATGAACCATCTCGAGGCGCCTTTGCGCCATTCGGCAACTTAGACCATAATATCCGCAACCACCGTGAGTGGTATGAACCGCTTTGAGGCGCCTTGCGCCTACGGGTCACTGACCATAATTTTCGCAACCACCGAGTAGTATGAACCGCTTTGAGGCGTCCTCTATACCATCGCCACTGGACCATAATTTTCGCAACCACCGTAGTGGTATGAACCGCTTTGAGGCGCCTTGCGCCTATCGATCACTTGACCATAATTTTGGCAACCACCATAGTAGTATGAACCGCTTTGAGGTGTCTTTGCGCCATCGGCCACTTGGACCATAATTTTCGCAACCACCGAGTGGTATGAACCGCTTTGAGGCGCCTGCTTTATCGATCACTTGACCATAATTTTCGCAACCACCGTAGTGGTATGAACCGCTTTGAGGCGCTCTTGCGCCATCGGTCGCTGGACCATAATTTTCGCAACCACCGTAGTGGTATGAACCGCTTTTGAGGCGCCTTGCGCCTATCGATCACTGGACCATAATACTTTTGGCAACCACCGAGTGGTATGAACCGCTTTGAGGCGCCTGCCTATCGGTCACTTGACCATAATTTTCGCAACCACCGTAGTGGTATGAACCGCTTTGAGGCATCTTGCGCCTATCGATCACTTGGACCATAATTTTTCGCAACCACCGTAGTGGTATGAACCGCTTTGAGGCGCTCTGCTTTATCGTCACTTGGACCATAATTTTCGCAACCACCGTAGTGGTATGAACCGCTTGAACACCGACTACATTTCCTGAGGTCGAGTCAACCGGGAGTCACATTAAACTTATGTTCAGAAATTTAGCCTTATGGTGTTTTAGCACCAAGGTTCATCCTTTTCTCCGCTAGATATCCCTCGCAAAGTAAGACATGAAAGCTCTTTTGTTTTTTCCCGTTAGTTGTGAAAAGTATAATATTTCACATGTATCCAGATATAAAAATTTTGTCATCACCAACCGTAACATAACCGATAGAGCGCCATACCCTATATTCCCCAGCTTTAACGGTGCTAAAGCTTATTAGGACCGTTGAGCTTTAATAGAATGAGGTACAAGATAACATAGTCAACTGACAATAATGTTACATATGTATGTTAAATGTCAAACATGTGTTAAGCCCCGGGGTATAATGTAAAATTTTAATTTTGACACATGAATGCTCCTCTAGCCATTTTTCGGTGCAAAGTTTATTTAACTGGAGTATCGCCTCCTCAGTATTTCACAATTTCCCATTAGAGTAGGGTGAAATAATATCATTTTTATAATTCCATAAAATTCACAAGTTGGACCGGAAAGTAGCCAAATATCACAATTACGATAATCATAGTGATATATTATTGTCAAGACATCCGTGTTTTTGGCGTAGGTAGGTCTTTAAGAAGGCTAAGAAAATTAGAGATCACGGCCGATCGCGTAATACTTTGGTTAAAAGGACACCAGATTTTTCACAGATATAAAAATCCTATAGGTATCAGATATTTTAGTAAATATTTCAGAACTTTAGAGCTTTTAAAATAATCATTTATCATCACCACATTTGATTCGATATAAATGTAAAAAACATGTACCTATAAAGTTGTAGTTTCTACCATAATCAAGGGCTAATGGACTAAAAATTAAAAATTATATAAAAGTTTATCCTTAACATCATTCTTTCCCTATCTTACTTAACCCTTATCTCACCAGTAAAGTAAACCAACGCCATCCTAGCCTTTAATACTTTCTCCGCCATAACCACAAATTAATTAACTTTTATTTTGCTTTTTACCCAAACCCCGAGTCGCAAAAATTTTAGCTACAGAGCCGCTTGTAATAGTTGCTTCGATCTTGGTTGAAGGTCTTGGAGAAGGTTCTTGATCTTGTGTCCTCCTTTCAGATCGGGTGATGAGTTCGATCGGACTTTTATGGACTTTGAAAATTTTGTAACAAAGTTAAAAATCCAAGATCTTGTTGTTTAAATTTCGAGGTTGTTGTCTTATGTGCTTGTTTGGCTTTGTTACTCAACCTTCCGGATTTCATTTCTGTTCAAGATCTTGACGACTGAACCGTTGTTTTTCTCGTTGTATTTGCCGCTTTGTGGCTTGAAATCATTGATGACAATTGTTGCGTTGGATGAAATTGTATTCCGATTTGTGGTTTCTACCTCGCTTGACTTTTGATGAGTTGAGCTTCAGAAACAAAACTTAAAAGACAGCGAATCTAGGAGGACGCTGGTTAAAGCTCAAGGGTAGAGCTATTACAACCGTATGACAAAGTGTAGAAAATTGAATGGAGGTCAAGTGCAGTCAAGGATCGGAGACCGTTAGTGCACATAAAGTCATTCGGATGGATCGTCGAGAGAGAAGGTATTAACCGCAACTCACATTCACAAATATTCGACGCCGGATGGTGGTATCGATGTGTTGGTCATGATTTACATGGTCAGTAAACTTCGACTAAGCGAATACCTGCGACCTCCGCTTTTGCTGGATTTAGTACAATATCTTATAATAGCGATGACCTTCGGCTAAGTCGCACATCCGGGTAAAATCTAAAGGTCATGGTATGAGTTGTTCATCCACATGGTGGACTTCCGATGGTCATGCATCGACCTTTCGTTACATGCCTATCGGGCGATTTTAACGTAACCATATCGGCGACAATATGCGGGTATCTAGTGTAATGCCGAACGGCATCCTACCGGACGAATTTATACTTGGTGTTCGTATTTCTACTTGATCGGCCTTGCTAGTTAAAAATACTTGGCCGGTGAGTTGTTGGCGTATATATTCGGAGGACATGCAGTCCGACAACATCACCGTCCGGACGGCATTGTCTAAACCGTCCGGATGTCAAACGACAGTATCCAGTTTTTAAGGGATTCTCACCACGTGGCCTATCAACTAGGGTGGCTATAGGCTTGCAAGCAGGTAATATAGGTCTGCACGAACAATGTATCTACAAGATGAGGTACATAGTTGGGGTAGTATAAATACCCCAACACATTTAATGTTTCAAAATAAATACACACACTTACATCAACCATCAGATTTATTACCATCCTTTCCTCCACCTTACTTTCACACCGAGCTTGGTCCCGGAAACCGGCCCGTGGCGAGGCTAATGTGTGTTGCTTATTGTGCAGGAAGGAACGCTTATTTCCTCTGGCATCGTTGATTGTAGTCGAACTCCTTAGCCAAACCTGATAGCAGGAATTTGCTTCAACAAATTGGCGCCATCCATGGGACCCGTTATTCATTCTACCAGAGAATTGGATGGCAGGTTCGCAACCACCACCTCCGCCAACCCAACTCCTCCGGAAAACGGGCGGGAGTGGAGTCTTCAATAGGCAAACCTCCGGAATACCGAACAACTACAAGCCCGTGATGGCATCTTTAGAGACCCTCCTCGAAAGTACAATGCAACCGGCCCGAGTCATCAGCATATCCGCTCTTTTCGAAGAAGAAGACGAAGCAAGAGGAGGGTGATGAACCAAACCCAAGGATGATCTCAGAAACCCCATAAAGAAATTGCTCGACTTTTTACACTAAGAATAGTAGAGTTTGTTGGTCCGGCACATCATGCCCACCAATCTAAAACTATACGATGGCTGGTGACTTGACGACCATATCAACCGCTTCGTGGGAGCAAATAATCACAGGAGAATGGCCATGTCGGTGTGGTGCCGAATGTTCCAAAGAAACTATGGACTGAGCGGCACAAGGTCGGTTCAAAGAATTTGGAGCCGAGTAGCATTGACAATTGGGACTAACTGGGAGTAATTTACGTGCCGTTTTCTACTCGGCAAAAAAACCTCAAAGACCCTACGTAAATCACCCGGATTGTCGGACAGCCAACAAACACTACCGCCTTCAAAGAACGGTGGATCGACGAGTCCGGTCGGATACCGTGGGTTCCCGAACTCATGAAGATATCGACGCTTATGAATGCTCATCTGGTCCTGATTTGGCTAAGAAATTCTCTCGATCAGTCCCAAAATCTGGAAAGAAATGATGACCGTGGTAGACGACATATCCGGCCGGAAGAGGCTTATAAAAACACCGATGCCAAGGGAGAAACCCATGACCTATCCCTGGTTGCGGTCAAGTCTCAAGAGACGAATCCTGGGAGGATTCAATGACAGCAGAGGGCTAACCACGGCCTGGGAAAGGAATGATTCTCTCTCGCAGAGAAGTCTTCTCCCCTTATGTCTCTCCAAAAGCCTAAGCACGACTCAAAATGAATTCAGACGTAGCTTAATTCAATAAACATGATGGTTCTCGGATCCGCCTCTCCGCCTCACTAAACATGCCCAAAGAAATACTTTCGACCGAACACCACCTAAACTGTTCCCCACCGCCTGCATGTGGGAAGCAAGCAGAGAAAATGAGGATCGGTTCTGCCAATATCATGGAGAAAGAGGCCATCTCACCAATGACTGTTATCATTTAAAAAAGTAATTGGAAGTGGCCCTGAATCGGGAAGTTAGATCACTTGGTTAAGAATGTCCAACAAAAAGGAAAGGAAAGACCGAGAGGTCACAATGGAAAAGGAAAAGTGATCAACATGGTCCATCAATACTCGGAGGATCGCAAAAGAAAGGGCAGGTTCTATGATGAAGACTGGATGAATATCCCTATATCCTTCCCCTCGATAAATACGGACGCATTGCCCCTCGGACGAGCCGTTAATCGTGGAGGCCGAAATAGAAGGATATTTTGTAAGGAGGGTGTTTGTAGATGAAGGCGCCCCGCCCAAGTCATGTATGAACATTGTTTCGTGAAGTTTTGTCCTTCCATCCAATCCCGCCGCAAGAAACTAGTTCTCCACCGGTAGGATTTTCTCACGGGGTCATCCGTCCGCGATGGGCGGGGATCATGGTCTGTTCGAACGGTGATGATGACGCTCACTGTAGTAAAATCGCCTTCTCCCTACAACATAATATCGGCCGAACGGGTCTCAAAGAATTAAGGGCCATACCCTCTACCATTCATGCAATGATGAAATTCCCCACTCCTGAAGGGATAGCCACCGATCGCCAAAAGAGCTGTAGTCATGGAATGTAGGAGATTCGAGGAAGCGGCAGACCCCTGAGAAGCTGCCTTCCGAGAGGAAATAGAAACTTGGGATCAAGAAACTCAAGAAGGTCGAACAAACTAAGACATCCTAGTTAACGAAGCCTACCCGTGAGCAACGAAGAACCATAGGAACAAGTTCTCACGATAATGCCGGAGGCAACTCATCGAGATCTTGAGGAAGAACAAAGATATTTTTTTCCGGGAGCCGGCAGACATGACCGGAGTGCCAAGACGCCTCATACAAAGACTCTCTCAAGTGGAATATCTCGGCCACATCGGTGGCCCAAAAGGAGAATATTCTCGCGAGAAAAGAACCAAGTAATCAACAAAGAAGTGGAGGAATGGGTCAAGGCCGGCATAGTACGCCCGGTAAGGTACCACATGGATATCTAATCCTGTGTTGGTTAAAAATGTGACTAAGCCGGAGAATGTGTATTGACTTCAAAATCAACTCCTCGTGCCCCAAGGATTACTATCCTTGCCGAGATAGATTGGAAGATCAATCCGGCCATGGGGTATAAGTATAAGTGCTTCCTTGACGCTACAAGGGTTATCACCAAATCCATGAATAGAGACGATGAGGAAAAACGGCATTCTACTGCACCGAGGAACATATCAAGCTATACGAAAATGCCTTTCTGATCAAGAATGTTAGCAACCTATCAACATTGGTAGACTTCGCTTTTCAATCACAGATAGGGAGAAATCTGGAGGCATATGTGGACGACATGGTCATAAAAAGCCGGACGTAACGAGAAATGATTGCCGATATAGCAGAGACCTTTGACAACCTTAGGAAGATAAACATGAAGTTGAACCCGCGAAAGTGTTCTTTCGGGGTAGAGGAAGGTAAATTCCTCGGCTATATGGTGACATCGGAAGGAATAAGGGCCAACCCAAGGAAAACAAAGGCCATAATGGAGATGAAATCTCCGGAAACCTTAAAATAAATGCAAAGCCCGATGGGAATCTTGCAGCCTTTAATAGATTCCTCCGCAAAGTCGGTGGAAAGAGCTTTCCCTTCTTCGACACGCCAAAGAACATCACTAAAGAAAACAAGGACTAATACCAATGGACGAAGGAAGCCGAAGTTGGCTTTTCAGAGATGAAGAGGTTGATATTCAATTACCTTCTTTGTCCACACCAAACCGAAGGAACAACCGTTCATATATCTATCGGCTTCAATAGGAGCTGTAAGTGCGGTACTCCGTAGAAAGAAACGGAGACAATTGCCGTGCACTATGTTAGCCTGACACTACATGAAGCGAGAAATACTACGCCCCTATAGAGAAGTTGGCTTGTTCGCTACATGCATCTAGAAGGCCGAGGAGGTATTTCGAGGCTCACCCCATCCGGTCATAACCGATCAACCCATCAAGCAAATACTGAATAAACCGGAAGTCTTAGGAAAATTAGCCAAATACGCTGTGGAGCTAGGAGCATACAATATCACTTACACTCCTCGCAACGCTAGCTTCAAGGGACAAGTGCGGCGATTTTCTAACAAAAGTGCCTGGAGTCTAGATGTAGGAAAAGTCCGAACATGATGGAAATAGAGGAAGGAGAATGGTTATTATATACAGACGGAGCCTCAAATAGTAAGGGATCCGAGCGGGTTTAGTTCTCATCACCCTAAAAGGTAGAATCGACCACGCTCACGGGCTAAACTTTACTAGCACCAACAACCGAGGCAGTGAGTATGAGGCCCCGCTTATCCGCCTAAGGATCGCAAAAAACTCAAAATTAAGGCTTTAAGCGTGCGGGTAGATTCAAAACTGGTGGCCAGTCAGATCAATGGGGAATTCACAGCCACCAAGGAAAGCATGCATAAGTACTTAGCCCAAGCAAGGAAATACATATCCGGCTTCCAAAACTTTAAGATTCGCAACATTCCGAGGGCCCAAAATCGGCGGCGGATATTAAGTAAACTAGCGTCAGCCTGGCCTTCATCACCGACCAAAAGTGCTCGTGAGAAGTCCGGAAAGGCCGCCAAGAGATGAAGAAGTAGTTAATACCAGAGGGAAGAAACAGACAACCGATGACGCCGATCATCAAGTGTCCTGGAAGAGGCGTATGGCCTGAGGATCCCAATGAGGCTAGAAGCTTAAGAATCAAGATTCCGAAGTATATTATGGAAGAAGGTGTCCTCTTTAAGAAAGGTTACTTGGTACCGATGATGAGATGTGTAGGGGTCATACAGTGCAAATTACATAATCCGGAAGTGCATGAGGGTCGCTGGATGCACGCCGGACCGAGGACCGTAGTGGCCAAGCTTATGAGGCAAGGATATTATTGGCCTACCATGCACCGGATACCCGAAGAAATCGAAATGTGACTCTTGTCAGATACACTCTCCGGTACCTAAACTACCCAAGACGCCACTGACGTCCATCATGTCCCCGTGGCCCTTCTACCAATGGGGAATGGACGTGTTAGGCCCCTTTCCGAAGCACCCGGCCGATCAAATATGTGATTGTGGCAATTGACTATTTTACTAAGTGGATAGAAACGGCCGCTGGTCAAGACGACGGGCAAAGATGTCATAAAATTTGTGTACTAAAAATATTGTATGTAGGTATGGTTTGCCAAGGATCATAGTCTGACAACGAACCAATTTCGGAATGACCCATTCAAGAAATGGTGCGAGGGGTTAAAGATCAAACAAATAAACACAAATAAGCCGTTGTAACATCCGCAAGCTAATGGACGGGTAGAACGGCAAACCGCCCGATGGATGGGATAAAACAAGGTTAGGAAGGGAGAGAGCGGGATGGCTAGATGAGTCGCCGAACGCTTTATGGGCGATCGGACGACGCCAAAACATGCAACGGAGAAACCCCTTCACTGACGATGGCAAATGAGGTCTGTAATCCACCGAAATAGGGATGCCCACACACCGGACGATGATGTTCCGGAGGACCCAATGAAGAACAAAGAACGCCTGAATTTAGACCCTTACAAGAAAGAAGGGAAAACGCCGCCATCCGTGAAGCTAAATACAAAACGCAAGTAGAACAATACTACAATCGGAGAGTTAAGCCAATGAATTTCAAAATAGGGGATTTTGTCTACCGAAAGAATGAAGCAAGCCGGGTGGAAAATCAAGGAAAGTTAGGACCTAATTGGGAAGGGCCCTGATTCGCTCGGGAAACCAATAATAGAAGTTTGTAGTATGTGGTGGGTAACTCAAACGTGTTAGGTTTAAGCACGAGATCGTTCAACGAGGTTGAATGGAATTTCCAACTCACGCCGCGATTATCGGGATTTGAATGGGAAAAGGGGATAATTTGATGTTTTCTAAACTACAGGGCAAGGGAAGCATAAAAGGAAATTACACTACGGGGAATCCTAAATACGCGAATAAAACTAAAATGAAACGTAAATAAAATGTAACTAAGTCTAATCTACATCCTAAATATGATCTAAAATTACTTTATACTAAAAATGATATTAGAAAATTATCTAAGAATTAAAACTAATTTTTATGATTTTTCTGGAATTTATTTGAATTTAAAACTAATTTTAAACTTTTAAAACTAATTAAAAATACTAAAAATTATAAAAACAAAAGTGAAAATTATGAAACTATTTTTCAAAAATCTAAAATAACTCAAAAGACTTTTCAAAACTAATTTTGTATTTTTCTGATGATTATTTGAATTTCTATGAATTAAAATCTATTTAAAACTAATTTAAATGCTAAAAATTACAAATTAAACTAGGAAAAATCTAGAAAAATTATTTCTTTGCTTTTTATAATTTTCTTAATCTAGGAAAGATGAAAAATTATTTTTTTGAAACCTTTCTCGATTTAATTGTAATAAAAGCTATTTAAAAAGTCTTAAAACCCTGATTTAAATCAAGAAAATAGTAAACGAACTAAAAATTATGAAAATTCATGAAAAGTCTAAAATATTGTTCTAAATTTATAAAAAATATCAAAACCTATGCTAGTGTGCAAGAAATGGGAGTCAGAGGAAACTGATTATGAATAAGCTACTTAAAATAAGCTAATAAGCACTAGGAAGCACAAGATGAACACGTAGCTAGCTTAAGCTATAACTACTCTAAAACAACTGATTGCAACTACTCCTAACCTCAAATAAGCAAACCACTAAGGATTTGAGCTTATTACCACTTAAACCAAAACATTTTAACTCTCCTACTTTAAGCTCATGCAACAGCTTATCTAATAAGCTAAGTTGAAAACTAAAAATGGAGAACTCTAGCCAACCTACCAAATACTACTTGTACCAAATATCAGACCTAAACAAGCTTATGTGAAGCTTGTGCAAAGCTTACAAGAAAGCTGTAAACACTGAGTGCTGACACAGGGCAATATAGGGCTTATTGAGCAGCTGATTAAGTGCTTATAAAAGTTTCTAAAAATTACACAAAAATCAACTTTCAAAACTTGACCAACTGAACTTGCAAATCCCAGAGTTTCAATAGTTTTGGATCAGAAGTGAATTCATTAAAAATCCATAAAGTTTTATGAAAACTGAGTTTGAACACTTTTTGACTTTGTGACAGTTTTGATAAGTTTGACTAATATGAGATTCTAATGCTTCCAATTTGATTTATATGTTAAATTAAGCTAAAAACAAACTTGATTAAGCTAATAATATGAGATCTAAACCTATTTCTATCCTCCTTGAATTCTGTTACTAACAGATTTAAGCTTACGATCAGATTAAGAGCTAAATTGACTATTGAAGTTCTATGATGCAAATTTATGAACTAATAGTACTAAATAGACCTACACTATTGTAATGCAACAGAACTAGACCACTAATAAGCACTTAAACTACAAATAACCTTTTATGCCAAACTCTAGTTATAGTAACTGATATGCCATTATAACTAATCAAATCACAAGTCTAAATCATTTTATACTCTAAAACAGATCTTAATGATGATATGATACTAAAATGATGCAACTAGAATAATAACAACACTAAACTAATACTACTCCTCTTAATGCAGATTATGCAGATTTAAACAGATAACAACATATTAACTAATTTAAACAAAGCTAATCAAATAAGTCAGAAATCAACAAACTAGACTATACTAATCATTAGTAAACTAAAGTTATACTACGATTTAGAACTTGAGATAAATTTGACTTACAAGTGGTCCCGCTATAATGACATGCTAATGAAACAAGAACCCCTATCCTAATCTGATTTCAACTCCAAATTATTCTGATCTCAACCCATATTCACCATCAATACCGTAAATTCAGATCGCTACCCCTTGTCACTGCAGGTTGACTTTTGTTGACCAAGGATAGATTTGAGATTCATTTCTGAGTAACAAACTAAAGTAGATTTGAAATAAGCTAAAGTACCAATTGAAATGTTTATAAGCTGAAATGAACAATGTAATAATGATTTAAACTTTTATGAGAATTTAAGCTAAAATAAAAACTTGTATTAATAAAGTTTGAGTACAAAGGAAATTGAAATAACTGGAATTTAAACTAAAACATTGAAAACAAGTAAAAATTGCTCAGAAATACACTCTACTCTAATCCTACTCTACTCTATACAACAATGAAAGAAGGGGGTATTTATAGCCACGCTTGAGGCCAAGGAAGGATCTGGAAGGTGCAATATGTGCTTTCTTTAGATGCCTTTCAACCCTTGGATCTTGTTTCCACTTCATCCCAGCAATATCCACCATTGGATCATGATTACCACATAGCCTTGGCCAATCAGAGGTGAGGATTGAGGAGATGACACACTGATTGCCAGCGGGCATCCGTGTGTCGGGTGTCGCAGAAAGTACATAAGTACCCTTAATTTGTTTAATTATGATCAATTAGAGCTGAGGGTACATTTGGGTTTTTAGGGTTCATGTAAAACCGGGAAATGGGAGGGATAAATTTGGGGCGTTTTTTTTTAATATATTTCGATTTGTTTTGACCGTACGGTTGGGTAAACCGTATTGGGAGATTGGACCGTATAGTATAGAACCGGTGTTGGGCTTTGAGTTATATTGGGCCTTATGGGTTTATTTAATGGACTTAGGATTAATAATAAAACCAAGTGAGAATTCAAGGACCAAAAGTGTATAAACCGAAAATCCAGGCCAATATTGTAAATCTGGAAATTTCTTTCAAGGACTATCTTTGCTAATCTACAAATAATCCAAGGGCTATTTTGTCAATTTCAAACTTGAGGGTTTATTCGCCAAATACCGAAAGTTCAGTGGACTATTTCGACAATTCTGCAAACTTTGATCAAATCTTCAAAAATCATCCTCTGAGAGTAGAAATCATCACAAATGCATAATTGACCTTCCGCCGCCTTTAGCTCTCTTAATCTCTCGTGCTCGGATTTTCGTCTGATTCGGCTTCTTTTTGTGTGTTTAATCATATCCGTACCTGCACAAGCACAAACTCAAGAAAACAACAAATATTAGCAATAAACGGCTCTTTCTTGGTTATTTTGGGTCTGATTTGATAATGAAATAATATGTGTTTAAGCACATATCAAAATACCCCAGACGAGACCATTGTCGTGTCCCCACGCAATGCAATCAACTCACGCTTCTAAAATCAAGGATTTCAATCTTTTTCTACTAAACCTATGAAGAAGTAGCAAAGATTCCTCAAAAGAGATTAAGAACCCTTAATTCTAAAAACGCCCCGTTTACCTTTTATTTCACATATAGATATTACGATTAAGCACATTCTGATTATGAGTGACGGTTTGTTGAACTTTCATGTCGATTAATAACTCCAACATTTTTCAAAAGACACGTTAGGATCACGGAATAGGAAACATAACACAGCGTGAAGTGACCATACGGATAGAATACATCGTCCCTGATTTTTCACAAGTCCCCAAACTAAGCGTAAAATCGAAATCATTGTTAAATATGATTCTAGATGCTAACACTACCCATGGAAGTTACTTGTGTAATTACCTTTTGCTCCCATTTTCCTATTTGCCTCTAGATTTTTTATTTTTGGTGAGAATTGAATTTCTTCAAGTTTCTCGTTTCGATAACTTTTATTCCGATAAAGATATAAAGCTAAGTCGCTAATTAGTTATCTACCTTCCCTCGAAAACAATTGCACACAAGAATGAGGTCCACATCAAGGTCCTAATTTCGCACGATTTAGGGAGATATCTCTCGGATTCAAAGTTTGGCATAACACTATTTCAGCACATTTGCATTTTTGCAATTTAGGCCCTTGGTCTTTTCAACCACTAACTCAACGGGATTACCGTTTTATCAGAAGTCTTATTATGACTTTGGATTTTTCCTCTGCCTTTTTTTAGAAGTCTATGACATCTTTTATGGCTTTGGATTTTTTTAATTTTAAAACATTTGGGCTTTATTTCATGTTAATTTTTGTGCCAAACTCCAAACCCTACGGCTTTATAACAATAGAAACAATAGCAAAGAACTATCAGGAATCAGTTGTCTATTACACCGTGAATAATCGACAAGACTCGATGTGTACCCAACTCTCATGGGCAAGGATTCTCTAAAGAAGAATAAAGAACTAACTATCATCAAAAACTCAACATCTCTAATTATTTATTAGACAGATATGGGGTGAAACAATTTTGTGGGAACAAAAGCCATAAGTACCTTCGATGGGCTCTAAAGAGAACCAACTACTCCACGCTTAGCATCTAAACTCATAAGTAACTCTATCATTTCTCGATCTCCGCAAATTTAAAATCCCAAATAATGAGATCCACGGATGCTTAGCCGATAATTAGATTATCTATGGTTAAGGAACAAGCTAGGCTCAACACCCCGTCAAGTCAGAATTCTATTCCTACTCTCACCAGCCGAAAGTCAACAAGGTGTCAAAACATATATTAACTTAGCTAATGCTTCACAAATAATCTCAAGTCTCGCATTTTTAAAGTCACTTATTAGAAACTAGCAAATTCTTGTTTAAACTTCGCATATTTGAAATCACTTAGGGAGACTTGCAAATTCTTGGCCTTGTGAGCTAGAATGGCATTTTATAGCCTCTTGTCTAAGCAATTAGCAAAGACTATTTCAAGAAAAACGCATATTTAAAGTAACTTCTAAGAGACTCGCAAGACTTTTCAATCATAAAACTAACAAAAGCTTACAAAATTTTTTAAATTTTCTCATTTTTCCACAATTTTTCATTTTCTAAGGAAAAACGGGGTTGCGAGAGAACACGACAAAAATAAGCAAGTGCGGTCAAATCAAATCAAAGATTACCCTACCCCTGACTAGAACGAAACATTGTCCTCAATGTTTAAAAGCAAGGGTATCAACGAAAATCTAAAAGCCGTTTATTAAGTATGCTCAAAGATAAATGTTAGTCGATAAGATTTTGGATATCGGATTTCCATCAGCATCGATCATGAAACTCGAGTGGAGAAAAGACAAAATTCGAGCACGAGAGTCTTCATATCCGCGAAATCCTAAACACAACATCACAAACAACCAAACACGAGAAATCGAAGAGGCTAACCCCTTCACGTCACTTATTAGAAAGAAAATAGAAAGAAGATAGAGATAAGCATGGGGTGCCTCCCACGAAGCGCCATCTTTTTCTTCAACGAAGTCGCTAGCCCCTGACTCGCCCCAATTCATTTGTCCTTGGGGAAGAAAATGGTAGAGATACCGTGGTCAAAACGGTGTCCTCATTCCCGAAAGAATGAGACTGGGTGGGTTGGGAGGGAAAGAAAATGTCGGGCTCAAGCACATAAGGAATAACTCCTCCCAAACTCACATAAGGCATATGAAAGAACGATCCATCATCCGGCGGTTTTGCGGGCGGACGAAGGGATGAAGGATCGATAAGAGAATACTCCAAAGAAGTCGGGAGCTCATGGTAAAGGATAAGAGGTTTAGGCTCACAAATGAAGGCATCCATCCGAGGATCCTTATCTCCAGAAATGATTTTAACAAAAGGCTCATTAATGCATATCTCGGGTTTAAAGATTTTTTCTTCACATGTCGGCTCAACGGGATAAATGATGGTGGACTCGTCAGAGAAAGGGGAGTCAATAAAACCATCAAGAACAACCATATCCTCATCAGGATCATTCATAATATCCTCAATACCCGGTGGTATCAAGTCATCAATAGCATCCTCAATGATCGGATCGTTAGCCGGAGTATCGAAAATCTCGTTCAAAACCTTGCTCATATCAACCTCGAAGTAGAATCGCCAAGAATCGAGGATAAACATCGGACAATAGTGGGACGCCACTAATCTCTTCATCAAATTGGAAAATCTCAAGCTCGGGAGAGAAATCACTATCTTTAACGGAGATAGGAGGCGAACTTGAATTATCGTTTAAGGATTCAATCTTAGAAATGAGAAGATGGACATTCGACAATGTTTCACGTAATGCTTCATCCTCGATCTCTATATCATTAGGCTCAACCTCTTCAACTTCTGGCTCAAACTCGTTTTCTTCTTCAATAATGACGGGCTCAGAAGGTAAATCGTCGATAAAATCAATGTCCCCATAAGAATCATCATCGAATCGAGAACATCTCAACATGATCGCTCGTAATATCAAGAGAAGGCTCATCATGAATATCATCAACAACCCTGCACTCTCTTGGGATTGGGATAAGGATCTCAACATTAGACACTTCCGCTTCCGAATAGTACAAGAGGCTCATCCCCCATTATGAGAGAGTCAACGGGTTCAACAATGTTCGTAGAAATATAATCATCGACCTCTTCCAAAACGGCGTCACTTCTCTCAACCGGGCGGAGAGGGGGAAGGGTCGGAAATGAAAGGCTTAGAAACGGGAGTGGGATTGCCACTCTGAGGAGTATAATCGCCATCGAATCAATTGTAATAATAGGTAGTTGGACGATATTGGATCACTTTCGCGCTTCTTCAGCCTAATAATTCACGATAGGTCTTCGAGGAGGATCTTCTTTCCGTGGGTAATTTTATCAAGAAGATTCTTAAGATCACTCATTATTTCCAGATATTTTGGATTAGACATTAGTGAAGGCTGTGGTTGAATTTCTTGGTATTGTGGAGGTGGGTTATAAGGATAATCGTAATTGTTACAAGGAACTTGCTCGTAAATAATCGGATTTTGCATCGACAATCGAATTAACGCATGCGGACCTCCACAATACTCACAACAGTATGATTGTTGTGACGAATAAGGGTAAGGTTCATAACCAAAGGTTGAGTTGTTAATTTGATCTTGACATTGAAAACCTTGGTGAGGACCACCACAGTACTCACAAGAGTATGATTCCGGCTCATGGTACAGAGGTTGGTTAGGAAAATCGGTTGTCTCATTGTAAGGATTGTGGTGAAACTCGGTTCCAGATTTTCCATTGCTACAAGCGGGACAATTCCCACCATATTCGGGTCCGCTACACCATATGCACAAGAGCTGATAAATCGAAGAATTATCCGAATAAGAGTTAGCTATTTCCACCATTTCCGTGATAGGCTCTCGTTCTGAACGGATTCACCTCGAGCTCAGAAACATATTCCATTTCCCTCACCGGAGAGGAAGTAGGAATCGAAGGTTCTCCAATTATGTCAGTATAAAGAGCACTCTTTTGTTCTAGCCATGCATAAAGACGAGCGAGATCTGGATTTGGATTAATAAAATTCTGGCATACATTACAAAATTCATCTTGACAATTATTTCCGCACCAGTCGCAAATACATTTCAAACATCGATATTGATTTTCTTCCATACGGCTTTGGAAATGAAGGCAACGACGATAAGAATATATCTCGGGTTTGCGGATGGTCGAAAAACTTTTAGAGTCATCGAGATTGTTTGTCACCTAAGTCGCACCAATAGCAAGATTTTTTAGAACCAGGTTGTCCACATCGCTCACATACACATTCTCGATTCAAACAACAATACTGATCTTTCGCCATATGGCCTTTGCAATGAAAACAATGACGATAATTGATTGTTTCCATGAGAATTAAACATATAGAGGGTTAAGGAGAAAGAATTATCGTGTTAGAGGATAAAGAAGAATATTTTTGGGTTTTTAAAACAAATTTTGAAAAGGAAAATCTTTTTGGGTTTTTATAATTAAAAAACTTTGAAAACACAATATTTTTGTAACTCGCGTACAACCGGTGCTCGGTAGCTCTCAAAAGTACTATGCAGCGGAGCTGGAACGAAGAGTGGATCGTCTTCAGTCGCAATTTAATGTCAAGACTTTCCTTATACCCGCGGTATAGGTTGTACCTTCAAGGTGAGCCGACGTAACAATTAACGTTCGGGTTTGTTTTGTTGGTTTTTACTTTTTATGGTTTTGTAAACACTCTAGGAAGAATGTTTTGGTTTTTTAGATGTTTTTGGGTTTTTGAAAAAGATATATATACAAAACGACGGTAACTTCACTCGAGGAAGGATCTTCAAATGCACGCGATTCGAGACTAATACGAAAACTCGCTACAAGCCTCCCCAAAGCAAGTGCCAAAATTGATTCGCCGGAAACCAATAATAGAAGTTTGTAGTATGTGGTGGGTAACTCAAACGTGTTAGGTTTAAGCACCGAGATCGTTCCGAACGAGGGTTGAATGGAATTTCCAACTCACGTCAGCGATTATCGGATTTGAATGGGAAAAGGGGATAATTTGAAGTTTTCTAAACTACGGGACAAGGGAAGCATAAAAAGGAAATTACACTATGGGAATCCCAAATACGCGAATAAAACTAAAATGAAACGTAAATAAAATGTAACTAAGTCTATTCTACATCCTAAATATGATCTAAAATTACTTTATACTAAAAATGATATTAGAAAATTATCTAAGAATTAAAACTAATATTTATGATTTTTCTGGAATTTATTTGAATTTAAAACTAATTTTAAACTTTTAAAACTAATTAAAAATACTAAAAATTATAAAAACAAAAGTGAAAATTATGAAACTATTTTTCAAAAATCTAAAATAACTCAAAAGACTTTTCAAAACTAATTTTGTATTTTTCTGATGATTATTTGAATTTCTATGAATTAAAAACTATTTAAAACTAATTTAAATGCTAAAAATTACAAATTAAACTAGGAAAAATCTAGAAAAATTATTTCTTTGCTTTTTATAATTTTCTTAATCTAGGAAAGATGAAAAATTATTTTTTTGAAACCTTTTCTGATTTAATTGTAATAAAAGCTATTTAAAAAGTCTTAAAAACTGATTTAAATCAAGAAAAATAGTAAACAGTAACTAAAAATTATGAAAAATTCATGAAAAGTCTAAAATATTGTTCTAAATTTATGAAAAATATCAAAACCTATGCTAGTGTGCAAGAAATGGGAGCTATAGTGAAAACTGTTTATGAATAAGCTACTTAAAATAAGCTAATAAGCACTAGGAAGCACAAGATGAACACAGAAGCTAGCTTAAGCTATAACTACTCTAAAACAACTGATTGCAACTACTCCTAACCTCAAATAAGCAAACCACTAAGGATTTGAGCTTATTACCACTTAAACCAAACAGCCTTAACTCTCCTACTTTAAGCTCATGCAACAGCTTATCTAATAAGCTAAGTTGAAAAAAAAAATGGAGAACTCTAGCCAACCTACCAAATACTACTTGTACCAAATATCAGACCTAAACAAGCTTATGTGAAGCTTGTGCAAAGATTACAAGAAAGCTGTAAACACTGAGTGCTGACACAGGGCAATATAGGGCTTATTGAGCAGCTGATTAAGTGCTTATAAAAGTTTCTAAAAATTACACAAAAATCAACTTTCAAAACTTGACCAACTGAACTTGCAAATCCCAGAGTTTCAATAGTTTTGGATCAGAAGTGAATTCATTAAAAATCCATAAAGTTTTATGAAAACTGAGTTTGAACACTTTTTGACTTTGTGACAGTTTTGATAAGTTTGACTAATATGAGATTCTAATGCTTCCAATTTGATTTATATGTTAAATTAAGCTAAAAACAAACTTGATTAAGCTAATAATATGAGATCTAAACCTATTTCTATCCTCCTTGAATTCTGTTACTACGATTTAAGCTTACGATCAGATTAAGAGCTAAATTGACTATTGAAGTTCTATGATGCAAATTTATGAACTAATAGTACTAAATAGACCTACACTATTGTAATGCAAACGTAACTAGACCACTAATAAGCACTTAAACTACAAATAACCTTTTATGCCAAACTCTAGTTATAGTAACTGATATGCCATTATAACTAATCAAATCACAAGTCTAAATTATTTTATACTCTAAACGATCTTAATGATGATATGATACTAAAATGATGCAACTAGAATAATAACAACACTAAACTAATACTACTCCTTTTAATGCAGATTATGCGATTTAAACGATAACAAAGATATTAACTAATTCTAAACAAAGCTAATCAAATAAGTCAGAATCAACAAACTAGACTATACTAATCATTAGTAAACTAAAGTTATACTACTGATTTAGAACTTGGAGATAAATTTGGACTTACAAGTGGTCCTGTCATAATGACATGCTAATGAAACAAGAATCCCTATCCTAATCTCGATTTCAACTCCAAATTATTCTGATCTCAACCCATATTCACCATCAATACCGTAAATTCGATCAGCTACTCCTTGTCACGCAGTTGACTTTTGTTGACCAAGGATAGATTTGAGATTCATTTCTGAGTAACAAACTAAAGTAGATTTGAAATAAGCTAAAGTACCAATTGAAATGTTTATAAGTCAAATGAACAATGTAATAATGATTTAAACTTTTATGAGAATTTAAGCTAAAATAAAAACTTGTATTAATAAAGTTTGAGTACAAAGGAAATTGAAATAACTGAAATTTAAACTAAAACATTGAAAACAAGTAAAATTGCTCGTAAATACACTCTACTCTAATCCTACTCTACTCTATACAACAATGAAAGAAGGGGGTATTTATAGCCACGCTTGAGGCCAAGGAAGGATCCGAAGGTGCAATATGTTCTTTCTTTAGATGCCTTTCAACCCTTGGATCTTGTTTCCACTTCATCCCAAAGAATATCCACCATCGATCATGATTACCACGTAGCCTTGGCCAATCGAGAGGATTGAGTGAGATGACACACGGATTGCCAGCGTGGCATCCGCGTGTCGAAGGTGTCGTTAGAAAGTACATAAGTACCCTTAATTTGTTTAATTATGATCAATTGAGCCGAGGGTACATTTGGTTTTTAGGGTTCATGTAAAACGGAAATGGGAGGGATAAATTTGGGCGCTTGGTTTTTTAATATATTTCGGATTTGTTTTGACCGGTACGGTTGGGTAAATCGGTATTGGGAGATTGGACCGAGTATAGTATAGAACCGGGTGTTGGGCTTTGAGTTATATTGGGCCTTATGGGTTTATTTAATGGACTTAGGATTAATAATAAAACCAAGTGAGAATTCAAGGACCAAAAGTGTATAAACTGAAAATCCAGGGGCCAATATTGTAAATCTGGAAATTTCTTTCAAGGACTATCTTTGCCAATCTACAAATAATCCAAGGGCCATTTTGTCAATTCTGAAACTTGAGGGTTTATTCTGCCAAATACTGAAAGTTCAGGGACTATTTCTGACAATTCTGCAAACTTTGATCAAATCTTCAAAAATCATCCTCAGAGAGTAGAAATCTTCACAAATGCATAATTCTGACCTTCCGGCTCAGCTTTAGCTCTCTTAATCTTTCGTGCTCGGATTTTCTGATTGTCTGATTCGGCTTTTTTGTGTGTTTAATCATATCCGCATTCTCACAAGCACAAACTCAAGAAAACAACAAATATTAGCAATAAACGGCTCTTTCTTGGTTATTTTGGGTCTGATTTGATAAGGAAATAATATGTGTTTAAGCACATATCAGGCCCTATCGCATAATAGGAGCAAGTGAGAATGGCTCTTATAAGTTGCAAACGATGGAGGAGAAAGAGGTCCCCCGGACCTGACACGCTATAAATCTCAGAAACTGCTTCTTATAGTTGCTATTGTGACAGGAATCCTATTGTCATTGTGTAATCCGAAAGGACTATGTACGATCAATTAAATGATGAAAGTTTCCCAGCTGGGAAACAATTTTCCAAAATCGATGTGATAGTATATCGATTCCGACCTGGCCCCGCCGAGTACTAAAAATAACAACCGATGTGATAATACAACGATTCCGATGGCTTGCCCCCGTCGAGTATGAAAAGTAAAAACTAATGTGATAATGTAACGATTCCGATGGTCGCCCCCGCCGAGTATGAAAACATACATCTACCCAAGTGATGGGTGCCCTCTAACTTCATAAGGATGCTCGGAAACCGGATGCACGGCCTACGCAGCCGGATGCCCTTAGAATAACCTAAGGAAGACATCTACCCAAGTGATGGATGCCCTCTAACTTCATAAGGATGCCCGAAACCGATGCACGCCTACGCTGCCGGATGCCCTAGAATAACCTAAGGAAGACATCTACCCAAGTGATGGATGACCTCTAACTTCATGAGGATGCCCTGCCGGATGCACGCCTAAGGCCGGATGCCCTTAGAATAACCTAAGGAATACATTACGAAACCGAAAGAGAGAAAGAAAAGGCAAAAGGAATACATGTCAAACTAAAAAGAGATTCATTCACAAACTAGTAAACGGTAAACAAACATTGTTATTATTACAAATGACATTATACTAATAAGTGTTCACAAAATACAAGTCCTAAGAAGGTCCGACTTAAGCATTCTCCTCCGCAGATCTACCGGAGTCTCGGTGGTATGAGGAGCCTGGATGGTCCGGCGTGTCCTTTCGACAGTGAATCTCCGGCCTGTGTTCATTAGGTCCCCAAGGGCAAACGGCAGAGTCGGCAAGCTTCTCAATAAAAGGATACTCGCTTCAAAGAGTTTGTCATACTCACTCCACAAGTTCGGAGCATCCCTGCTGACCTTCCAGATCTTTTGCAACGCAGCCTCCGCCTCTTCTCGGTCCTGCTCACCTTGGCCCCGTCACAAACCCGCTTTAGGTCAAGCTTCGTACACTTTAGCCATACTCTTTTGTACTCGACGCCCCAAACAACCGACTAACACCAAGGCAATAGCATCCCGGAAGATTCTCGCTTAACCACCTCACTTTGAGCAACCTCGGCTACCAATTTTCCGCTTCCACTGCAGAGGCTGCTAGAGAGTGGTCTGTCGCCAACTCACTTTCCAATTTCCTTATTTTTTCGCCTGAGCAATCGGAGGTCCCCATCCACTCATTTCGGTCCCGGTTACCCTCAATCTCTTCCTCCAAATCTTTCTCTACTGCATGGCTTTCAAATCGAGTCTAGTTTCCTCAACCCCTCCGTCAACCTTTCATTCTCACCTTCGGTGGCAAGGAGTTTCTCCAAGCCCCGGCAACCTTTGAAGTTTCGTTCAAGTAAAAGTAACCGCTAGAAAGATCCCTAAACCTCCTTAGCATACCTGGCTATCACACTTTTCCCAAAATCTTCGTACCGCTAATGAGATCAATATTGTTTACCTGCTCCAAAGCCTCTCTCTCACCGAGTGGCAACGTTGTCAATCATCTCGGCAAGACCGATATGTATTTATCCGGACGTCATCACGGAGACCCCACCGGGGAGGAAAACATTGGTAGCCTCATCTACAGCGAAAAGCAAAAAGAGATAGTGAGGGAAAAACTTTAATAAGTAGGACATGGACGAAAGTAAGATCAAAGCATACCAATCCAACAAACCTTATCAATATGGTTGGACTGGGTCTACGAGGGGCGATTGACTGAAAAAAAGGGTTAGCAATTAGAAGCGATAAAATGAAAGAGGTCCGCGTGTATTTCAAATGCTTACCTTCGGAGTTGCAAAGAGGAGAGTTCACTGGAGGAATCGGCCCCCCTCTTTCTTGAGATAAAGGCGCCTTTTGCAATTGTTCACCGCCCCCGCCTTCATTTTCACCCATCCCTTCTCGAGCCACAGGTACACCCCCACCCTTGGCTGCAACAATGGGCGCCTCGCCAGCGGTGAGGTTTAGATTCACCTCCGCTCATTCGATTAGCTTGGTTTATGGATCCGATTTACCACCGAGAGCTCAAGAAAACCGCCAACAAAACCCGTTCGCTTTTCTTCTTCTTATGTTGGGATTTGTATGTGCCCTCGCCACCTTTCCTCTTGGCCGCCTCCCTTTCTTTTTTCTCCCTGGCTTCCCTCTCCTTTTTCTCCCTAGCCGCCACCATGACCGGATCCGCTTCCTCTGCTCTAAGGGCTAGGACGTCCTTAGCGGGAACGAGTGCACCTACCGGAAGGGGATCGGCGGTTCTTTTTGGTACCTCCCTATTTGGGTCAACGGCGGGCCCTTTACTCACCACGGTATCGTCCCATTCGGGGAGCTCCAGATACTCGGACATACTGACAACTGCAAGAAAAGAGATTGTTAAAGACAAAACACAAGATAATAAACACGGCAAAACCTATGGCACAAGACAAATAATTACCATGACCCTCGGCATCCTTTAGAAGAGGCTCGAACCCCGGATTCTTGAAGACCGAAGATAGATGGCACATCCATAACAGACTTATGGTGGGTTTCCTTAGGAAAATGAGGGTACCTGCCGCCTTCTCGATCCGCTCGAAAACCGATCGGGTAAGGATCCGTTATCTTGAGTCTTTGTGCCTCCGTGCCATGGCATGAGGGATCGCCTCTACGGTCAATCAAGAAAAAATTTTCCTTCCAAAGTGCTTAAGGCCGAGAGAGCACTTCCTTAAAACATTTATAAGCCTTTTTACCCGCTTCTCTCTCGAAGAAAACCGTGCCCTGCTTGCACAAACGGTAAAATGCCCGGAACAAGGGACCCCGTGACGAATGCCCAAACTATAACACCTAATTTCAAAAGGGTCACTCGGCTCAAACCCAACGGAACCAACCGGGAAAATGAACCTTAAAATGTCTAATCACGTTTAGCAGAAAGGTCGAAAAGGGAATCCTAACACCTCCGGTATCCAACTGTTGAGGATATATGCCAATTGCATCCGCTGGGAGTTGGTCCATTGTCATACTATCGAGGAAGGCGGGACGAAGGTCACGGAGAATACCATATTCTATGATTATACCGTCTAGAACGGATTGTGTCACTTTAGATGTATAAATATGCATATCGAACTTCGGAACTACCAAAGGTTGATAGCCTCCGAGATAGGGTTACTCGTTCTTCGGTCACTTGTTCACCATTACTAAAAGGATGCCTAAGGGATATACAAATAATTACAGGGAAGAACGAGACGAACCTTATAAATTAAGAAGATATTCCGAGAGCGGGAGCAATGTAACAAGTCGAAAGATGTGTGAGAAAATAACCGTGGTAAAAAGCATTTATATAGGCAGGAAAGAAACCCTAGAAGGCGCAAGCGCCCCATCAGAAAAGGAGACGTGGCTCAATCTTGCCCGCCCACGCCAATATCTAAGACGGAATACACGGACGAAAAGCCCATTAGACAAGCCAGCCCATCGAACGCCCAAAACTACAAATGTTATTAAAGCCCACGGCGAGGCATTTCAAAAGGAATCTCTAGGAACATTATATACTCTCAAGTATTGCACCACCGTTTTCACACCCGTAATCCAACACCGGGGACATGTTGGCGATATATCCGGAGGACATGCAGTCCGGCAACATCACCGTCCGGACGGCATTGTCTAAACCGTCCGGACGCCAAACGACAGATCCGCTTTTAAGGGATTCTCACCACGTGGCCTATCAACTAGGGTGGCTATAGGCTTGCAAGGTGTAATATAGGTCTCGACGTACAACAAGGTATCTACAAGTGATGAAGGTACATAGTCGGTAGTATAAATACCCCAACACATTTAATGTTTCAAAATAAATACACACACTTACATCAACCATCGCATTTATTACCATCCTTTCCTCCAGCTTACTTTCACACCGGAGCTTGGTCCCGACACCGCCCAGGGCAGGCTAACGCAACTGTGTTGCTTATTGTGCAGGAAGGAACGCTTATTTCCTCCGGCATCGTTGATTGTAGTCGAACTCCTCAGCCAAACCTGATAGCAGGAATTTGCTTCAACATGAGTCGACATCAAATCGAGTGCATGTCCAATAGGCAAAATGCTAATGATAAAATGACAAATGGTCCATCGGACTCTTAAGTTGATGTCTGTAGATTTGGTGTAATGAACAATTTTAAAATTTACAAGGTACGGAATAAAGAAAGAGGGATCGGATAACACCGATAACACTAAGTAAGTACTATTTTGGTTTTCAATGGTTGACGCTCGAGGAATGAAGCCGGGTAGGTAAACAAGAGACTACAAAATGGAAAGTCATATCCTGCCGCTCATAGCGGAGATTTTACCAACCGGAGCTTGATTTTGAGATGATTGAGTTATAGTTCCTTCTGACGGCTTTATGAAATTAGCATCCCTAACAAAGCAATGTCGGTCGTGTATTTCTTCATTTTTGGGCTGTTATTAATCTGTAAGGCTTTGAAAGTTGAAGCGCGTGAGTAGTTGTGATGATCAAATGGAGAAGCATCTTTCATGTATTGATTTGAATACATGAACGGTTCTGACCGCGGTGCATATGTCTTTCGCAGTTTTGAATCGATAGGCTTCTTTCAGCGAGTGACGAGTGAAAAAGAATGGAGTTAAGTAATTAGGCAAACTAAAATTTCGACATAGCCCACATGAACGAAGCTACCACGGATATATGTGACGAACTAGTGGTCAATCTCATAGGCCGCGATAGGCTCGGCCGAAAGACCATATGTGTGTCACTTCTTCGAATGTGGAGTTCATTTGTTTTTACATGTGAATCGTTTGAATGTACCATGCTATAATAATTAAAATATTAAAACATGTTAGACAGTGTTGCAAATGACTTTAGTTCATGCACCAAAGATGATACCGAAGGAACATGTCTTTTGTCGAATGAACGACATCCTACCGAACAACCCTTACCAAATGAACAGTGTAACATCCTCGAAAATTATATTAGCCTAACTCACCCAAAACACATGATAAATGAATAAAATGAAAGAATACATACCAAGCATTGACTTTAGTCCAACGGTTAGGTCGTTGGTTTTTAACTTGGAGACCAAAGTTCAAATCTTGCCAAGACACATTTTTTTAATGTTATTTTGCAAATGCCACATGTTACTTCAGCCTTATCCTCTTCATCCTTCATTCGGCGCAAGGGTAGATGGAGGGCATATACCAAGGAGATCATACCAATCCATCCCTTATATGTCATTCACACTAAAGTCCTTCCCGAATGATGGAAGAGCCACCGTAAATTAAAGGCATCATACCATTCCGAAGGGTTGACGGAGATCGTCATCCCCCATTTACAGGATGACGGATGAATCACCTCCGAAGGAGCCATACCAAGACGGAGGATGGTGGATGAACCACCTCCGAAGAAGTGAGTTGAAAGTAAGACCTATCATTCTTATCTCTTGGTAGAGTGAATAACGGGTCCCACGGATGGCGCCAATTTGTTGAGGTAAAAATGTGTTCATCTCAAACAAGCTTAATTCTTCGGTAAGTACTTCGGCGACCTTCGCTAGTACTTCGGTTGGCCCTTCTAATACTACAAACACGAAAGAACTCGTTAGAAGGGACCCAGGATGAAGCCCCTGGAACCACCCTCCGACGGTCAAGTCAGAACCTCATAGGTAGAGGATTTAATATAAGTATATAAGCATGTAAATGATGCATGATGTAAGTATGGAAGGATGCTCCCTATAATATGAAGGACCAATCCGAAGGGCCCAAATGAATGGGGACACACCCTTCAAGTGGAGAGTAATTCTAGAGAGAGAAAGTAGAGAGAGGTAGAGATATGACTGAATACACACCATCCTTGGTGGTGTATTTATAGTGTCCAGTTACTGTAGATGATGTCATCATGGGGAACATATCCCTTAATATGTGGGTGGTAGGTACATGTGTTGTCACATCAATAAGGAACATATCCCTTAATATCGTGTGTACACGTAGGCTTGGGTCCTTCGCCGAAAGTGCCTTTCATCCTGAGTCATTCGCTTGGTTGCCGGCCAAGTGCCTTTCATCCTTTGCCTTTCATCGAGCCATTCAGCTAAGTCTTTCGGCATAGTTGATTCGGTTGAACCATTCGGCTCAACCATTTGGCCAAGTTCCTTTATACGTCAACACCTTTCATTCAATACCTTTCATTTGAGCCATTCGCTTGGTTGTTTCGCCAGTGCCATTCGGTTGAACCATTCGCTCAACCATTCGCCAAATGCCTTCGCACTCACATACGCCAACAAAGGAGCATGTACGTTTATATGAAACCTAAAACATAAAAAATAACCTTAATAAGAACTTTGTTAGAACATCTTTTTTACTATGCCACTTAAACCATAAACAAACTCAACATTCATAAAAACCACTTTTTAATAATCACTACAAATTCAGTAATATTCGAGATTCCTTCCATTTTACATCACAAAGTCACTTACCACAATTTTGACGAACTTCAGGTACTGGTTCTTCCTCCTCTTCAACTGCCTCTACAACTTTCTCCGAAGATTAGAGGGAGAGGGACATTAAGGAATGTACATACCATCTGTTGCTGATTAGAATACACTATGATTTTATAAAACTGGCCTATGAGCTCCAAGAAGACATCAACTCCTGGCCTTTAAACGTTCTCCACCCTCGATCACGCTTTATTGTTATCACATGATCGTCTGGTTGATTCGTAGCCCCCTACTAACAAAAATATCATCAAACAATCTACCATTAATATATACAAAATCACCCTCCTGATCTTTATACTTAATAAGCACACCATTTAGGCCCGGATATTGTTCCCTTATTATGTCCCTTACCAATCGAATACAACAAGTGACCAGTAACTCCACCAACCTAGTAACTCCACTATAACAACCCGTAAAATTTCGGATTATTATAATAATACTTAAGACGTCAGAAAATTTAAATCAATTATTTTCTGATAATTATCGATATTCAAGTCTAAAAACGAGAAGTCGTTCATTTCCTTAAATACCCGACACCGCACACACGATACTTATCCACTGAGTATCTATATGAAATTTATTATTGTCCCAGTTAAAATTTAACGATACATAAGCTTAATCCATTAGTTATTCCGCATACTGCAGCGCAGTAACATGCAAAACCTAAAAATAAATAATGAGAGGAGTGAAATATATACATTTTATCATTCAATGATAATTTACGAAAGAAAACGAGAAGTTATCTCGTTAATTCAGAAAGTCACGACACCGCACGCATACCGACTCCAAATTAATAACGGAAAACATTTATAATCAAATTTCAACATAATAAGAATGTCATATTATTACGGTTCGGAAATCGTTTCCGAAAATATAATTTTTATATTTCTCGGGTACCAGGAAGGTACGTTTACTCAAGGATTCGACAAAACATGGGGTACCGATTATACTGTTCCGTATAATAAAACAAAAGAAATAATATTAATACTCACACCCCATCTTTCTAGCCCAACCTATTGTCCCTCTCTCTTTTCCTATGGTCGACAAAACACTGAGCACAAACACAGAAATGGGAACTTCTCTTCTCTTTGATAGTCAAGCCTGAAAACATCTTTTTCCTCCTCCCCAAATAGTATCCTACATCCCTAGTCATCACGAGGCACGGCTGTGGAAAGATGGGTGCCAAGAGAAAGCTTAGATTGGTAGGAAACATGTTTTGGGTTAACAATAGAGTCACTATCACCTTCTAATTCTTTCCACTATAAAAGGGTTCATCTCAGAAAGCTTCATCATCATTTTCTCTTCAATTCGAAAATTAGGGTTTCATGAATCAAAGGGCTTCTTGAAATTAATAAGGGGGTTTTACCAATTGAGGTGTCAGGAGTCTAATTCAAGTCTCAATTTGTTTCGGTTCATCTCCAATCGTCCCAATTAAAGCTTATGTGGTGTTCGGTATCAATCTTCCCCGACCCACGAAATTTAATGTAAGAATAATCTATTAATGTAAGAACAAAACACCTCGAGAGTGTTATTTTGTCCCATTGTGTTCGACCCGTAGGGTCCTAACCCGTAAGGATGAGACTAATACCGAACCTTGTTCGAGTCGGTAGTACCGCCAGTCACTAACCTGACTTGGACCCTATCACTTTGCCTTCTCTGAGTATACCTTTATGTGGTGTTAGGCCATAGCCTTGGTTGTTTACAGTTGCGGGCATTGTTTTACACATTCGAATGCGTTAGATTGGTATACTTTGAGTCAAGGAGAAGTACCCCGAAGGGTATTTTGTTGCCATAACAGTCCCAAGATCATGACTATGGTCGAATGGGTCTCGAGTGTCGTCATGTTTAAGGTCAATCTTTCCTCCTTCTACCATTTTTTTAGTGATGTCGAAGACCAGGAGCTCCACACGAATTCCACTTGCAAACACTCTTTTGGTTCTCTTGCTACTGCCGAGTAAGAAGGAGCGGAAGAAAGGGTATTCGGTTATGTCTTCTTAAGTTTGGAAGTACATTTCGGTTTAGGTTCTAGTCGGGTTTATGATCGTTGGACAGCTAGTCGATCTTTAGACACATATTAAGTCTTGGTCGATCTTGGAATGATGCTTACTGATCTATTTCATGCTCTTTTCGATTTCATGTTGCTTTTGAACCCTCTTAAGTACTCGACATTTGCTTACACAACTCAATCACGAAACTCGTCTTGAAACCTATATCGAATGCTTATTAGTAATAGCATTTGGTCACCTTAAAATAAACTACAAGAAAACACTTAGACATTCGACTTATTTTATTGCTTATTTGATTACTCTCGTTACCTTGTGCTTAATTGAGCTTGATATGCTTACTTGAAGAAGAGATGGCAAAACAGTTTTGGTAAAACAAAAGCAAAACAAAACACATGCACGTATGGAAACTGTAAAGAAGTATAGCATGGAAGTCACGTATTTATTATCCATTAACACTAACGTTTGCAACACTAAACACTAAAGGACTTGTAGTCCAGTGGTTATGTCGTTTGCCTTCCTCCCCATCAATACAGGTTCGAGCCTCACTCATGGCAGATTTTTGCTATTTTACTATTTTTGAAACTCTAGCGTTTTGACACTTTTGACCCTCCAAGTTCGAACCACTTTACACTATTACTAAAGACCTTTATAAGTTTTCCATATTATACTAAATATTTACACTTTTAGCCCCTGAACCTAAGACCACTTAACACTTTTCTTAAAACTTTTATAAGTTTTGAAACTCGTATTAATCTTTACAACTTCAACCCCTCAAGTTGATACTTTGAAACTTTTCACCCTAAGGCTTTTATAAACTTATATATATTTTACACTTTTCGTTAAGCAAACATGTTTAACATATATTTTTATTTGACGATCACATCCGCGTAAACTATAAGTAATATCTTTATCCAAATATATTATTTTCAATATATTATTTTCCCACAACTCCGATAAATATATATTGTATATATATTTATACCCCTCGAAACTAAACAAGTCTAATAAATACAAAGTGATTTGTATTTATTCACACTTTGGCACACTTGAGCAAGCATTTGAGCCAACTCTTATACGAAGGTTTCGTATACATTTTTTCTCACACTTCTTCCGAGAGTCAATACTTACAAACACTTGAAAATGATTTAAACATTAACTCTGCCACACAAGAAACAACAACAAAAATATTAAAATTTTATAAAGTTAGTTAAACTTTATCGAGTCTTAAACATAATTAAAGACTAAATTGCCGTACTAAATTAGGTTGCGTGTCGGAGCCGTGCACTACGACTAGTTGCTTTAATTCCCTTCGGACTACTAATAGCTAAGGTGAGTTTCATAGCCCATACTTTTACTTGTTTTCATAACTGTTTTGGGGGAGAATACATGCTCGTTTTTACTTAAACTAAATGCTGATTTTACTTGAACAAGTGAATTGTTTACAAAAACTATGCTGAATGACTGAATGAATTATGTGCTTACTTGCCAAATTACTTGATTACTTAAATGCATTCTAGTGTAAAGTTAATGCTTACTTTTATATATGGACACAAGTACTTGAAACTGTTATGCATGTATGACCGAGTGAACTGGTCACATGACCGATTGTACTGGTCGCATTTATTATGCACATACATGACCAAATGAATGGGTCACATTGCCGAGTGAACTGGTAACATGACCGAGTGAACTAGTCACATAATGGAATGTATTAAATACTAAATCTTGTGGTCCATAGAACTTTTACAAATTAAAAATCTATGAACTCACCAACCTCGTGTTGACACTTTTTAGCATGTATTTTCAGGTTTTGAGGTGATAGTTTATCTTTGGAGGCGATAAACGACCCTGATTTATGTATTAGGACCACATTTTAATAATGGGCCATTTTCCTCACAAATGAATCATGTAAACATTGTTTTAAGAATGAATAAAAATTTCTTTATGAAAATCAGTTGTCCTATGCTTATGTTGTGATATCAATTTAGTAGGACCCCAATACTTGTTTGCTTCCGCTAAGCCATTTTAGGGCTGTTACATCCACCAACCTTATGCATCTCCAAGCACCATTTTAACACTCATGATCGCCACTTTTTCTTCTTTAACGCTCGTTATATAACTTTTCTTCATTTTTACCTTCTTTTTAGTTGCTTAAGATCTAATTTTGCCTTTGTAACCATCAATTCAGCATTGCCTAGTTAGACCCCTTGCATTTCTGAAAAAATGTCATCAAAATTCATTAAATTAAGGCAACATGCACAAGGATATCAGTGAAGACACTAAAATATACACACCAATTGTAAAATACTAGTATCTTATGCATTTATGATTAAGCATAAATAATATACAAATTCTGATGAATAGAACTTGGTAAAAGCAGCCAACATAACTGGACGTGTTAGAAGTAGATCTTAAGCAAATAAAAAAGGAGAAATTCATAACTATTTCTTTGAGCGGATATTAGACTGCCAGAACCGTATCAAGCGATAAATCTTAACATTCCTCGGTTGCCAAGAATGAAAAACCTTCTTTTTGAGTCACCCCTCAAGTTTCAAGAGCGCTTTGAAAGATATCCTCGCCTTATTGTTTGAAACTGATATACACATAAGAGAAACTCATGTTTACGGTCTAAATGAAAGGACCCCTAGCTAAAAAGAGGAAAAATGGTATTGAGTTCCTACCTTCCCTTTTGAAGCAAATTGCATAACTACCTCGAACATTATGGGAACTTTTACCAATTGCCTAAATACCATCCCCATTTGGAGATCCATTGGAACCAAACCTTGTGCAACCTTAAAATA
>OU343219.1:172140282-172543751 GCA_910596185.1 Chrysanthemum makinoi | reverse complement strand
GCATTTTGTACCTTAATAGTTTTGATCATTTAGAAAACCTCCCCCTCAACATATGCATATGATTTAGAAATTGTTTAGCACATGGAGGCAGGAGGGCTTTGAAATATTTTCTTTGATCACAATTTTCATAGAAAAAGCCATTTGATTTTCTTAGTAAATTCTCCCCCTCAATATGTGCATAGGACATTTGAAATCATTTTATCACATAGAGGCAAGAGTTCTTTTGAAGTACATCCATGATTACAAAAGCCATTAAGAAACCATTTGCTCCCCCTCAATGTGTGCATTGATAAACGAGAGAGTTTAGCACAAATTGGAGAGAACTAGCACTTTTGAATCAAATCGATCATCCTTTATCAAATTTCATATTAAATCACAAATTCTCTCCCGATAAAAAATATCAAACCCTTTGAGATTTTGGATCCCAAGTGATTTAATAAGGTTTGGAAAACATGGGAGAAAATGTGGCCAGGTTTAAATACTCATCTTGTTTTTGGATAAATCCTCCTCCTCAACATGTGCATTGTATATTTGAAATCGTTTGGCACATCGAAGCAGGAGTGCCTTTAAAGGACTAAAACCAATTCCATTTAAACAAATTTGAGATTTAAATCATGATCTCTCCCCCGATCAAAAATTTCTAGGATGATCAATCAACATGTGCATAAATTTTTGAGATAAAAAATATCAAACCCTTTGAGATTTTGGATCTCAAGTGATTTAATCAGGTTTGGAAAACATGGGAGAATATGTGGCCAGGTTTAAATACTCATCTTATTTTTGGATAAATGCTCCTCCTCAACATGTGCATCATATATTGAAATCGTTTGGCACATGGAGGCAGGAGTGCCTATAAAGGACTAAAACAAATTTGAGATTTAAATCACTATCTCTCCCCCGATCAAAAATATCAAACCATTTGAGATTTGTGATCCCGAATGATTTAAATCATTTAGAAAATTTTAGGGGAAAGACGTGGCAAGATTTAATTTTTTAAATTGACTGAGATGGACCAACTCTAGACATTAAAGATTGTTAGTGTCAGGTATGATAGTTTTTAAATGATCTTTAAGTAAAATAAAACGAATTCACAATCAAACAACAGAAAACATTTCATTTTGTAAGATCTTTGAGTTTTAAAGAGAAATCATACCATGACATTACATTAAATCTTTAGATCACCACATTATAACGTACGAACGGACTTTTTGATGAAATATCGTTTGAAAATATTTAATTTGAAATCACTGAAGATTTGACAAAATAAAGTCCGGTTGATTTCAAAACTTTGAATCCGATTTATTTTCAAAACAATATTTTTCCATTTTCAAAACAGTATTTTTCAAAGTTTTAGAAAAATGGTATCATCACTATTATCCATGCACAAGGATATGTTAGGTGGAGATAATCATAAGCTGCTTTTGTTGATGTTGTTGTAGGGCTTGGAAGAAAACCGTCTGCAGATGCAGTGAGACTTCTTACGTTGCATTTTAATGCCAACTGAGGTCAAATTAAGCTCCGTTTCTTCAATCACTTAGAAGAACACCATCTGCTGATGCAGTGAGACCTCTTATGTTGCATTTTTTCCAACTCTCCATGGAAGTCCAATTAAGCTCCGTTTCTTCATTTGTCAACCCAAGATATAGTTACCCTTTCCTTTCGGCATCCAATCATCTTCAATTGTGGGATCCGGATCGGGAACATTCTTATATACCAATATACCTGCATACGTTAGTGAACACACATACAAGTATATGGTGGTCGACATTACCCATAACAACAATCGACTAATTAAAGTCAATTCAACATATCACTCAGATCATACATAGGCATGGGAATTATATGTTTATCAAACTCTAATCATCTAATCCTAACAATCACATCCTAGAAACCTAGTCCTTCAACATAGGCAATTATATTTTTCAGATAAGCACGTAGGATGAATAAGAAAGCCCGTTAGATGATGTAAATTTGAAAAACATTCTCCCCCTCAATCAATGACTTATTTTCTGAAAAGTTTAAAAGCGCCGAAGTCATTGATTGAGTTTTTCAATTTTATGAACATTCTGATACTGATTGTTTTTCAAGCAACTCATTTTCCACCATTTTGTTAAAACAAATATTTTTTTGAAGATATTTAGAAGGAAAAATATTTGAGTAGGAACAGCAGTCCTTCGACATACTTTCCTCATTTAAGTTTTAGGATAAGTGCATGAAATATTTGACAAATTGTTTTAGCGCAACACTTTCCTTCCATGAAGAGCGGGTTGCTGTCGGAAATAATAGCAAGCCATAGTTTTAAGCACGGGTCACAGTTTGAAATAACTGTAAGCCATCATTTGAAGCCCGTGTTACAGCCTGAAATAACTGTAAGCCATAATTTGTGACATGTTTTGAAAAGAAATATTTACACCTTCTGCTCGAACTTCATCTATGGTCCCGTGCCATTATTGAATGATATTTCTAAGACCGCAGATGTTATCGATACCAGAAGACATGTCTTTAGAAAACATATTTTTGGTATTTTTAAATTTTCTGATTTTTATGGGTTTTTGAAGGGTTTATATTTTTCTATTTTGATTTTGTTGGTTTTTTGAAAAATATATACACAGATAGAGTAGATGATATAGTATAAGAAGATGATGATACGAGTACCGAGATAAGGATATCGAGCAGCCCCGTTGAAGAAGATAGAGGTCATCATCTCTTAAACATTCACCACCAAAGCTTTCGAGGCTCCTGAATTGAGAGAAATTGAACCGACTGAAAGTGAGACTTTGGTAGCTTCCCCCCAAACCGAAAATCCTTTAACTGAGCAGATTCAAAGCTTTCTTACAAGCTTCCCTTAGCCAGGTGCACAAAGAAGCACACCATTATCATCGAACTTGCTGCTCCTTTTAAGAATAATCATCGTGATTCATCGTTCGGGCTTATATCATCAACAAGAAGAACAACATCATATCATCCCACATATGAATAACTCTTCTCAAATTTCTTTTCCGCTGAAGTCTAACGCAATCCATTCCAAAAGGTGTCAAGAGAACACTTCCCCCAAGTAGTTGAATTGATGCAGTCAGTCTCTTAGACTAGAGCTCACGAACCCGAATACACATACCCGAAGACAAAGAAACTTATACCATCGAAGTAGACGATTAAGTCCAATAGCCAAAGAATAACCCCGATGTATACTTTTCTCTCCCCGTGAAGAAAGTGTATGAAGCTCAAGTACCCGAATGCCCAAAGAGAGAATAACCGATAACATTGAAGAAGCAGCCGAATCACTGATTATCTCTGCGGGTGACAATCTTTGCGGATGTCAACACCGGAATAAGTGATTATATCTCTGAATCAGTGATTAAGCCCTCAAGTAAAATAGCTGAGCATCCCCAATGTACACAATCTCTCTCCCCTGATGATTGTGATAACATCAAAATCATCACACACTTGTGTACCTCTTTCATCTTCAGAAACTAACTCTTCCATCTCTTCCCCCACATAGTTGGAATAAGAACACTAAACGCCATGAGTCAAACCTTGAGTTTCTCTGCGGTAATGACATATGTCTTCCCGGGATATCTTCAATCACTTAGAAGTATTAAGCTCATCAAGTTTACTCGCCATGAGTCAAACCTTGAGTTTCTCTGCGGTAATAACATTTGTCTTCCCGGGATATCTTCAATCACTTAGAAGAGTTAAGTTCATCAAGTTTTACTCGCATTTAGATGCTTGTCTCCTTCCCCCTTGCTGGTTTTGACACTTCAGAATAAGCAACATATTATAAGCCCAAATACTAGAAATCTGTTGAGAAGAACGCTTGAAGTCTTTGTGAGAATCAACTTGCTGAAGAATATGAGCAAGTCTAATTGGGAATAAATTATGGCATTTCACTCTCCCCCAATTAGTACTCTCCCCTAAACCGACAATCTTTTAATAAATGCCCGAATTAAGAAGAAGTCTTTAGATCGTTAAATGCAACTCGTCTTAAGTCTTCTAACATATCGCAGAAAATGTAGAACCGACTGTAGACTCGACCTTCTTCAAGATTGTCCAGTTGGGGAATAGATAGTTAACATCTTCAACTCACACCAAAAAGCATCCCACCAAAAAGCATCCCAATTAACTTACATCTTGCAAATCCCTTTAACTAAAATCCCTCCTAATCAAACAAGAACAGAAAGATGTTCATCAAGGAAATTAGCAATCAGGCCGCAACGAACACACAAGATGGTAACACCAAACTACCAATCACATCAAACAAGGACAGAGAGATTGTTCGGAATCATCATGTTGATGTATACGGGAAGCATTAACCGGAAGCACTTTGTCGATAAACTCATCAATCCGAGTGAAGATGTCAACCAACGACTCTTAACAGAAACTCCATGTGAAGATGACCCGATAAGATGAAGCTCGGTTCTTACATGTGTTAGGAGCCGTTTGACCATTTATTCTCATATAAAACAACATGTAGTGTCATCATACTTATTCTCCCCCTCAAGAATTGCAGACGAAGTTGCCATTCTTGACTAAATAAGTGAAATCATCCAAAAGTATTCTATTCACACTTCTCCCCGCAAAATTAGCACATGATGTCGACATCGTCATTATAGTTGAGCAAGTGGAATAAGAAAACAATCAACGGTAGCCCGGTTCACTTGATGACTGAAGCGCTTGGAAAAAGCATGAAGTATGTTGATGAGAATGGTCATAATGAGAAGATTTCTCTTCTTCCAAAGATAATGCGCACTGAAGCGTACACATTTCTTTTCTTTAGAGTACGAGGCATGAACTGTTGTGTTCATACGTCATAAGAAGATTTCTCTTCTCCATAAGATAATGCGCACTAAAGCGTACACATTTCTTTTCTTTAGAGTACGAGGCTTGAACTGTTGTGTTCAAACGTCATTATCTCTCTCTTTTCAATCTCTTTTGGAAAAACTTGTAATCAACCCCATTATCATTCAGTAGGCTCTTTGTAGTGACAGTTGATGGAGAAAACCCGATATAATGAATTTGACCCAGAAGTAAACTACCCCGAACTCGTGACTTAAACTTGCACATATGTAACAAAGAGCGGTGCCGATTTCCATTAGCATCTCTAAGTACTCTCTATGTACTATGTACTCTTCAACCAACCAACCATCAAGTATAAGACGTACATTACCTCTTGAAGATCCACAATTGAATGTGACACTGAGCACTACAACGTAACTCTTTAAAGTGATAGTTATTTTGTGATGGTAAGAGCCCAATTCCCCCAAGTGGTAAAAGAAAAGGTAAAAGACACCCAACAATAACTAGATTTCCAAGTCTTCATTTTTAATAATAAGCTCGAACAAGGATCTTGAAGAATCTTCATCCATCCATCCCCGATACCTTCAGATACTAAGTACACTCGCCCGTGATATTTCACTTCAACCTCAAATAGATAATACTGAATTAACCCCGTTGTCACATCTTCTGGTTAACAGCTCAACTCTAGCCTCCTCTGACGTTTTAAGTGAACTCTGATAATGGTTTCATCCCGACCATGGTTAAAAGCACATAACCCCTTAAAACCATGTAATAACCAAACTACCATGACGAATATCCAAGCACACATTCAATTCATGAAGTACACCCTTTATCCCTTCTTCAAGTAAAACCGTAGTAAAGATCAAATGAGATCCGAAATACACTTTCCTTTCTCCGGGATGGTTCCATCATTACGGGATTTTACAATTCTATGGTTTAAACCGAGAAATAGTTTCTTTTTCGGGATTTTACAAAACCAAGAATAAACCGTAAGATAGATCCGGAAATGCACTTTACAATTACGGGATGTTTCCATTGTCACGGGATTTTACAAGTCTATGATTTAAACCGAGAAATAGATTCTTTCGCGGGATTTTACAAAATCAAGACAAAACCGTAAACAATGTTAGCTTGAATGTGTTATGACAACTTTGGTTTCAGTGAATATCTGTTTTAGGGGAACATGCAGTGGTTCATCAACCGTTCATTATCCAACATCAACATTAACATCAACCATTAAACGCTATGGTAAACACATCACATACGCATTCTGTCGGCTGTAGCTGTGACCACATGGTGAAGCAAACCCGATATGTCAAACTTGATCATGAAGTGAACTTCCCAAGTTTTGTTACTTAAACTTGTACTAATCCATGTGAAGAAGAAACGGTGTACCCAATGTACAAAACCTCTTGACGTATCCTCAACTGCGTGAGACACCGAAGTGATAGTTACTTTGTGGGTTAAGCGAGAAAGAATCACAACCGTAACTAAATAGCCAAGTCTTTATCACACTCTGTAAATGCCCAAACAAGTCATCTTCGCGGAAGTGTAGAAAGAAAGAAGACGAAATAAGTAAACGCGTTCGGAAAACCTCACTTCAAATCGAAATAAGAAATACTGATAAAAGATAATCCCATAGTCAACATTGTTTAAACATCACTTCAAGCAGTGACATAATATTTTCGTGAAAATGTATATACCAAAGTACCCAACAACTCTCTTCATTAGAACTCATATACAAATCTCATGATCAATTTATACCACGTACGTCTCAAATCACATCATGAATCAACTCACATAAAGTCCAATTCTTGAGAAGCCCATCTGTCCCAACCATGTGTATGACCCAAACTTGGTTATATGTAGAAATCGAGGCTCGGTTAATGAAAATAAATCCAATCATCCAAGGCAAAGCCCATGAAACTCCAAGCCCAAACATCCACATACACTTCCAAGTCCTTACCAATTAACAACTCAATCCATGCAAAAGCATCACTTAAGGTCAATGTTATCCGTATCCCATGATACACAATAAATAATGAACACAACCGTTCATTCAAATATCTCGTCAAGCCATGAGTACAAACTACTCGATCCACATAATCTCCATTTGATCCATTCCATTCAACATAACCATGAGGCCCATTTTAATCCAAATAACCATACACACTACTCGGCCTAATTTGATCAAAAAAATTAAAACACCGATCCAGTGTTTCCTCACCCTAATTCACGGGTATATATCACCCATATAATACTCCCTTAGCATTTGATACCCTAAAAACACTCAATCAATATCACGCCCCCATCTCACACACTTATCATCAACCCTAAAATAACTCAACATAAACACGCCTCTTTTCCAAATTTAACTCCCATCAACACAGATTCTCTTCAATCCAAAAATATTTTCATCCGTTAATCATACCAAATTATTCACAATCATCCGATCAAGTCAAGCACACATCTCACCTTATACACAAATCGAAAACACACCCTTAGCATCTTACATCCAAAATAACGAGTCTCTTAGCCACAAAAGAAATATGTCTCTTTTCAAAATATGATGTTGCCAAGGACTTCGAGTTAAGAGCTTCAAGATCTGTGAGGTCTCGGGTAGGTGTTTAATTGCATGTGTTTTCTCGTCTTAAACGAACCAAGGAAAATAATCTAACCTAATAGTTATGATTCTTTCCTTATGTTTCGGATAATTAATGAAGGGAAGCTTCAAAAAGTAGATCGATGATGATTTATTTTTTCGTGTTTATGGACCTTTGAGTCCTAATTTATTATTGAGAGTCACGAAAAGAATAAACTGAGATCGTGAAAGTAATTGTTATTATTAATAATTCCGAGTCTTGAATGATCTGAGGTCTTGATACCAAAGTGAAGCAAGATACATAGATGAGTTTAGTTAGGATTTGAGGTTGGTTTATTTATGGTTGTGGGTCGAAGCTGATTTAAAACGTTCTAAATGATTCGTTTGCAATTGAACATGGAGCGCTGATGTTTAATTGAAACTGAGGTCGTTTGATTAGGTATTTTGGTTGTGGTCGTGGGTTAATGATGGTGTTGGTCTTGTGGTCAAAAACTTCTTCATCAATTCATTCTGTCCAAGTCGCTAGTCTTTTAAACACAAATCGCTAGGTCAAGTCGCTATCTTCTTCATCTTTCAAGTCGCTAACTTATCAATATAAGTCGCTAGGTCATTTAAGTCGCTATGCTCAAAAGCAAGTCGCTATGTAACAGATACATTGTACATGGACACTTTTAGAGACAACTCGCTAAGACGAAAAACACAAGTTGCTAGGCATAATTTTGATTTTTCCGATGAGTTTTCCGACTACTTTTCCGACCACGTTCATGACAAACCCAGAAAAAACATAAAGAACACACAAATGACCCATTTTGACCGTGAAAAAGAAACCATTTGACCACTTTATCTTCATTGAAATATTATTGTTTGACACAGAAATGACTACGTTGATTAGCAGTTTGACCTCAAGTCACTGTTTGGACATAAAACTTGACAAATGGATACACATAATACAACTTTATGACCAAAACAGATATCACTAGTTAAACCACATGACCTGATGACCAACTGGATATACATACCAAGTTAAGAACTGTTTTCACAAGAAAATAAACGGACACAAAGTATTCCGACCATAAAAAATGCATAAACAATTTTAACAAGGTACAAAAAACCACCATAAATCAACACAACACAACAACCTTGGCTCTGGTACCAATTGTAGGATCGAATTATTTATTGTGTTGATGATTCGGGTGGTCTTGGATGATCAAAATACATGTTAGCCATTAGAGAGAGAAAGATAAGAGAGGAAGTTTCTTGGTAGAGACTTGCTTTGTAAATTATCAAAGGTTAGATTAAGAAAAGCTCCACCCCTTCCATGGATGAAAGGGGTATTTATAGTAACAAACATACCATCCTCCTATCGGACTGTGGATCAGGAATACAGTGGGTAAAGACCCGTCCTTCCTCCACGGTGTTACACTAAACTAATCTACGCTACAAACTAACTAATAAACTACTAAACAACGTAAATAACGACACGTCTACGAGGTAACATATGCTAGACCATAATTGGGGTGACCGACACTTTAACATGGAATTTCCAATTCCTAACACCAGAGTTCAGCTATGTACCTACTGAAGAAGAAATAGAGTTCTTGATTGCACTTGATCCAGTAATCAAGAAAAAGGCATTTGACCTTAGGCTGATAAATCTTTAACTGAGGAACAAAGAACTGCTCAGTTGAAAGATTTTATTTAGATGAAGAATTATCAAGCACTTCAAGATGTGATTAGTTCAGTCATAAAGGGTCAAAAGAAACCAAGACAACCAACTAAGGCACAAGTGATTGCATACATGAAGACTTATTGTTGTAATGTTGGTGGTTGGAAAAAGCATCAATTCAAAGGAATGCCTGATGATAAAGTTGAAAGTATCTACTACAGAGTTCAAAGACAAGATAAAGATTTCATTCCAATGGACTCTGAAGAAGAAACAAGAAGGTATCCTGGTTTAAAGAGAAAGGCAAAAGACAGTGATTCTCAGACTGTTAAGAAGACAAAATTTGCTGAAGAACAAGAAGTTCCAACTGAGAAGTTCACTGAAGAACAATTGACTGATATGATTGTGATAGAAGAAGAAGATTTTATCCTGAACCACTGCAAGTCAGACATCCTATCATTGATTGGGAAGTATACACTGCTAGCAATTTTGCTCCAACATGGAAGATCACAAGGCTAGGTGGTGAAACTCAATCATTTATTCAGTTTGAAGATCTCATCAAAGCTTTTGACAGAGATGATCTTGATACACTATGGAAGTTAGTTCAAGAAAGGTTTGATGTTGAAGATCTCAAAGATATGAAGGAGATGCAGTTATGGGTTAATCTTAGAAGGCACTATGAACCAGATGTTAATGATGATTTCTGGAAATTCTCATGTTCATGTCCTGGTACTAAATGGTTCTACTATGATTCATGTGAAGTTCATCATGTTTCTACAGCAAATGGAGTAGATGCATTCATGCTTGCTGAGAATGAATATCCACTCAGAGCTGGAACTCTCACTGTGATGCTGTGTACTAATATAAGAGTTCATGAAGATAGTGAGAAGATCAGAGCATTGTTACTCAAGCTTCAAGATCAATGTTCAAGAGCTATTCAAGCATTAAGGAAGAAGTGAAGTGTTTGGTAGAATTCCCCAAATCCTTGAAGATAATGAAGATTGAAGAAACTTATTGATTTGCAGAGAAATCATAAGTTTATAGGAGGATTGTTGGGAATAATCTGTTACCACTGATAGCTGTGGAAGACACTGCTAAGTATTGCACTAGCAGGGGAAACGTATTACCACTGTTGGCACATTATTACCACTGCTATTAGATAATTGTTAGGAAAACGTGTTTAGATAAGTATAGAAAAGATCTTGTGTATATTCTATATTGTTAGCTTTATACTTATCTTGTAAAGGACTCCTTGTATTATAAAAGGAGGTCCTAGGTCATTGTCTTAGGAACTGAATTACATACGTATCATTCACATAAGCTTCAAGGTGTAACCCTAATGATAAGCAAGATCACTCGTATTATTCATTAATAATATTAGAGCTTAGTTTTGTGTTTAATATGTGTTCACTTACAATATATCATATAATCCGTCTTCTAAGTATTACTAAGTAAATTCCGCGTGCTTATTAATATAATACAAAATATCATTGACACAAGGTGTGTGTCCAGATCCATCAAGCTTTTTTCTCATTTTTAACTTTCTTGTAGTCTATCCCCCTTCTTCGTGACCTTTGTTAGTAATCATATAACTTTTCATCATGGAAGGTGATAATCAACCCCCACTCATCAACCCACCACCAAATGACCCACCAAGAGGCCGTACTCTTGGTGAATACTCAAGACCAAGCCACCTAGGCTATAGGAACACCATTGAGCTTCCCGAACAAGCCCAAACTACGACCCTTCGATAACTCCTGGTGATCCAGTTGTTGCAGCTTTCAGTGATTTCTGGTGATCCAATTGTTGCAGCTGCAGTTGCGCCTTTTGTTGGGTGATCCATTGTTTTGTAACATAGGAAAATAAATTTTTTGGCAGTCAATTTCCCTTGTTTCTGTTCCGTATCGTACGTGTGAATTATATTGGGTTATTAACATTGGTATTACAACATAAGCATGGTAACAGGCATGTGCAGAACAATTCAGTTACTGTTTACTATGTCATGAATTGATGCACGTGTACTATGGGTGTAAAGAATATTCATAACATTTTAGATCCTGTGTTCAGTTAAGGGCTAGGGTTTGACATAGATATTTAAGTGACGGTTACAGGTTGTGAGGGGTGTGGATAGCGTCCCTGTAAAATAATGAAGACAAATACGCAAGTGAATATAAATCAGATAATTGAAAAACAGCATTTCAAGGAAAATAAAAGTGGACGAAACCTGTCGGCTTTTAATTTTTGCTAAAAAATCTCTTTAGACTATATTTTTAGTGATGTTATGCTGCCTCCCCACAGTGTCTGCAATGACCATCTTTAAGCCTTGAGGACTCGTCGCTCTGAACAAAGCCACGTACAACTGGTCGTGACCAAATATTGGCTCCGGTAGATAGACACCAATTTTTTCAAACGACTGCCCTTGGCTTTTGTTGATTGTCATGGCATAACATATCTTAATGGGAAACTGTTTACGTTTAAATACAAATGGCATCTTATCGTCTCTCATTGTGAGTACGATTCGAGTGATGAATACCTTTTGGGATTCCCTTGTACCAGTTATTATCTTTGCCTCTATGACCCGTGTTAACAATTGAGTGACAATCATCCTTGTCCCGTTACAAAGGCCGCCGGCAAGATTGAGGTACCTTAGTAGCATGACTGGGGTGCCGACTTTAAGCTCTAACAGGTGTGGGGGAACCCGATCAGATTGATGGAGTTAAGATATTCAACAGGGTACAATAACTCTGAAGCGCCTCCATCGTTCCCTATAAGGACAACATGGTCAGTAGTACTTGCTTGTGCCCGACACCCTCTTTAAAACCTCAAGGTTGATCATGTCAGCAGTCTCATTTTTTGGACAGACTATAGCCTTGTCCTGAAAAGATTTGGCTGAAGGTGAATGTAATGTTCGATTATCGTATATAAAGTGTATGAGTTGCCATTTGCCTTCCTCAGTTGGCGGATAACAGTATCTATCCGGGATATGGATCCACGATGTGTTTTGTGGATCGTCTTCATCTGGTATGCCCATGTTACCGTCGCCAATGTCAAGTAGCCAACTTGAAAATGCTTGTACGTCCGTCCTTTCTGGAGCGTCCATATTATCTTTTTGGAGGCGCATGTTTTGTTCCAAAAAGAAAAGTTTCAGGTGTTGCCACATATACGATTCAGAAATGGATGATGCAATAACCTTGTTCCTTGTTCCTTTTTTTTGACCGGCATTGTTTGTCGAAAGTCCCCGCCAAACATAACTGTTTTCCCACCGAACAGCTTTACCGGTGTCTCGCAAATGTCACGTAATGTATGGTACAGAGCCTCAAAACACCGTCTGTCATTCATTGGTGCCTCGTCCCAAATGATAAGGTCTGTTTGTTGCAATAGTTCAGCTAATTGTGTCTTTCTCTTTATGCTCCATAAGGACTCGTCAGTTACGTTTATAGGAAGCTTGAACCTGGAATGCGCTGTTCTTCCTGCCGGTAACGATAGGGATGCAATCTCTGATGATGCTACTGCTAGAACAATCTTTGCTTCTGACCTTAAAGTTGTAATTATAGTTTTCCATAGAAAGGTTTTGCCCATCCCACCATGCCCATATACGAAGAGGAGCTCTTGCATCCCGTGATTGATCGAATGCATTATCATTTCAAATATTTCTTGTTGTTCACTGTTTAATTTGGGCACCAAAAAGTCTCGTTTCCCTTGCCAGCTCTTCTCTGTTATAGCATTTTTCCTCCATTATCATCTTGTTGGTGAGTATGTTCAACAAACCTTCTGGCGGTGGTTGTATTCCAAAGTCTTCCAATGATTTACCGTAAAAATTTAGGGACGATTCCAGCTCATACATGACTCCTCCTTTTAGTTCTGGCTCATTTAGGTGCGTGAGTCGCATTCCAAAGAGCTGACCTAATGTGCGAGGTATGTCATGTGCCATGTGCTCCCAAAAAGAATTGAATAATGCCACTGGATCTGAAACGTCACAAAAGATCAGTATTTGCACGAACAGTGCACGTAACTCTTATGCAGTCGCTGTTGTGGCTGCCTCTTCTAGGGCAAGTGACCATTCATCGTCGTTTTCCAAAAGACCCATCGCTTCTGCAGCCACTCTACTTGTAGGGTAGGTGTGACTGTTGACGGTCCGAATACTGGGAAAGGATGTGCAGTACCCCTTTTGGTGACAAAGCAAGATCCTTTGGAAGAAAAGGTCTCCTGCAGCTTGGTGGATGTATGTGAGTCTTTTGATTGACGGTTTGTTTGTGTTTTGACTCGGGTACCATTCCTTATCTTTTAACGACCACACAAATTCTAAGGGAAAATTTACATATGTAAGGTGCCTGCCAATAGTGGAAGTGCGGTTGAAACTCAGCCACCGAGTAAGTGTTGTTTTATGTGTTCCCGAATTATCAATGATTTATTGTAACGATTGTGTACCCCTGAAAGTGACACGCTGCATGTTTTCCAAATGGACTGCAAGGATTTGAACGGCTGGCTCTCTACTGTGGATATCAAAACTGAGAATACGCCAACATGCATCATGTGGTCCTATAAATCTTACAACAACGAAGTTCTCAATTTCGTCAACCACTGTAACATGACTATCGCTTCCAGTCGCTGACGTCGATGCCTGTGAATGGTTACCGCTGAACGGTCCTGTTGTCCTGGTAATACGTGCAACAGTTCTGTCAGTTCCTTTAGATATGTACTTGAATAAGTACTTTATAATCATTGTCAAACCACAGCATTCTACATTTATGTGAGCGTAGAACTTCATTGACAGTGAACGGTTATAGGGAACAACATAGCCATTGTCTAGGCGCATATTGTTTCTGGTAGCCCTAATGGTTGTGTCCCGTCTTCGATAGTGCACATACCCTGATTTGTCAATATAAGTGTTGTTGCAGTAATCTTTCGGGAAGAATTTTTTGCATGCCGAACGGTCGCACATACATGGAACGTTGGGCGCCGCTGCGCCACATGAACCATGTATCATAAACTCCGATACAACTCTGAAACCCTTGGGATCATTTTCCTCATCAGGCAACTCTGCTGAGACATATCTATCAACATCCTCTGGTGACCTTATTTTTGAGGCAGCATCATTCCAGAAATGCATGTGACAGTGGGGTAGACCATGTTTCTAGAACTCCACTGTGTATAAGACTGCATAGAAGGGACATGTTAATAAGTAACGTGATCAAAATTCATGAGAATAATGGGTTGGATTATAAAAAGAGCCAGTCTACTCAATGGAACTGAAATAGATACTTAAATTGAGGAAACAAAAACTTAAGAAGGCGTTGAACCTGAAAAAAATAATATGGGGAACGTGTGTTCATTCACCTGCACATATTGTTCCGAAAGGCCTCTGCTCACGTACATACTTTATAAGCAGGTGTATTTTGCGTTCAAAAACCCTATCAACTACAGCCGGTCTGTCTACAGTAGTAAGGGTGGGGAACGGCTGCATAAATTCTTGTATCTCCGGCCAATGAACATTACATGTGAACGTGACAAAAAATGAGGGATTCCCATGAACGCGACATATTGCGAGGGCATCTAAATAGTGGTTGTACATTTACCTTTGTCCTCCAATGAATGAAGCGGGCAAAATGATTCTGGATCCAACATCAGAACCGTCGTTGTCCCCTCTCGACATGGCGTTGTAAACACCTCTCAGAAAGTCCCCCTGATGTCGGACTGCTTCTTCCTGATAAAGTCCATCCTGCTTTGTTCAATGGCACAATATGCGGTGACGATGTACTGTTGGAAAAGCCTCCCACCCCTCATCAGTAGACCATACATGTTGACACGGTCATGTAACATGTATGCATAATATGCATTCATTGTCACCCGCTTCTCTGTATCTGTATCGTCGCCCGAATGGTCAATCAATTTCAGGTCTTTGTCATATCCTTGTTCACCATACACAAACAAGAAAGGGAATTGCAGCGACATGTAACAGGGATGCAACTTGTTGATCCTCTCCGGTTGTTGGAATCACTCCTAAACCTAATTCAAGTGTTAGTGATTCATATGTAATAGTTAGCTTAATATGGCCTTTATGTTAGTAATTAGCCTTAGGCTTATGTAGAAGGCCCATAAGCCTAGGCCCAAGTCCAATAAGGAAAGGAAGGGACTAGGAGTGTTGCCCTAGCTCCCTCTCTTATAAATACCATGTAATAACCCTCACTTGAGGGTTGGTTGTTCAATTTATCTTTCACATATACTCTACGCATAACCCTAAAAAACACATTTTTAAAGTATTGTTGGGTGAACGTCTTGTTTTTGAAGTGGGTTTTGGTCCTACGCGTAAGACATACGGTTCGTTGTTGATACTTTGGTTCGCTTAAAAAACACATTTTTACACTTTTTAATCCAAGATTCTTGTACTTTCAACGTTTTAAGGTGTTAAAATAACTGTTTTTGGCAAAAAGTTTCAAACTTTACGCGTGGATCATTGTTTTCTAACTTGGTTTTGTACGTGGGTTTATTTCTACGCGTAACGTGGTTTTTATGCTTTGGTTCATCAAGTTTCACACTTTTGTGTTATTTTGGTGATATTGAAGCTATTTCATCACTAAAATCTGGTTTGGAAACATCGGTTGGAAGAAATCATTTTTGGCTAAATCCTACGCGTAAGTAAAACCCTAAACTTACGCGTAACTTATCCTTGGTTTGATCTTCAGTTTTTGTGGTTTACTCCGTGTTTTCTTGCTTGGATAAGCCTGAGAATACGTCGACTTTGGATATCTTTTGCACTGTGATAGTGTGAAAGATCGTTTGGTAAAAACCCTAAAATTACGCATAAGCTAAAGCTTACGCGTAGACTTTTTACGCATAAGATTCATCTTACGCCTAAGCTTTGTCTTACGCATAAGGTAATCCTACGCCTAAGGTTTCTACGCCTAACTTTTTGTTTACGCATAACTTTAGCGTTTTATCCTTACTTACGCGTAATTTTGGTGTTTTTACGCATCAGTGGTACTTGGCTTTTCTGTGATTTCTACGCCTAAGGACTCTTCATCAACAAAGGTTCATTCGACTACAAAGATCCATTTAACAACACAAGCTTTCAACATGTCACAACCACCTTACTCAAGCTATTTTCCTTACACTTATAATCAACAACAACAACAACAACAACAACTATGTCCACAACATCAACAATTTAATCATCAACAACAGATTTATCAACAACAATTTAATCAACAGCATACTCCACAACTTGCAGCAATTCCACAACCTCAAATGGTTCAACCACCACCAAGTCTTCAAGTTCAACCTTACACAAACTTCTACAATCAACATCCATCCAGGAATACTATGAAGGAACCGGCATGGTTTGGCAAGATGTGTGAAGCTTTAAGTAGCCAACAATCAATTCATGAAGCTGGCTCACTTGATAGACCTCCAATGATCACTCCAGGGAATTATGATCAATGGGTGATTAGGTTCTTTAGGTTTTGTGATCTAAAGAAGCCTCATGGAAAGTTCTTAAAGAAGGTCATTATGGAAGGTCCATTTCGGATGCCTACTATGTCACACCCGAGATCCAGATGCCAATCCACCAAGAGATGCGTCACCAACATTGCAATTGTTGCACCTCACGGGTGATCAACTTCTACACTTTGAAGCCGACGAACTTGCAATGCAATACATCCTTTTAGGACTACCAAATCCAATCCTTCGAAGTGTTGATGCTCAAAAGACTGCCAAAGCGATGTGGGAACATATTCATCTTCTTATGGAAGGCACAACACTCAATCAGGAAGACATGGAATCCAAAATCTACTTGGCTTATGAACACTTCATGATTGAACAAGGAGAGACATTAGAGTCATATCATCATCGCGACATCATTAATGATTTGGACAAACACAATATCATCATGCCACGAATTGCTGTCAACACAAAGTTCCTAAGTAGTCTTGGTCCTGAATGGGAAAAGTATGTCATTTTTCTCCGTCAAGCGAAGAATATGCATCATGCTACCTACGGATTGTTGTACGATTATCTGAAGCCTCATCAAAAAGAAGTTGATAAGGAAAGGATTATCCGTGGCCAAACTGTTTCACCTTCACTTTCGGACAATCAACAACTTGCTTTGTGGGCTCAAACAAATCTTCCTCCTCAACAAGCTCCTCAACCCGCTCCTCAACCAAATGCAACTATCACACCGCTACGAAACAACCTCAACAAAATCAATTGGTTCCATACAACAACAACAATGCCAAGCTCTTTACAGGAAGTCGATGAGGACTCATGCCTTCGATGAATTGCAACAAGGATTTGTTATGATTGCTAAAGCATTTGGCCGTTATACAAACAAATCCAACAATCGCATTCGCTCTTCATCTAATACAAGGAATCAGGCTGTTGTGAACAATGGACGCTTTGAAGTTCAAAACCGTGGTTATGGTCGCCGATGGGAGGAGGTCAAGGGTTAAATGCTATGGGAAAGAATCACATGGGTGCTCCGCAACAGCAAAGGGCTCAAGTGGTTGAACAGGGAAATGCTCAGAATTGGGTTAATGGTCTTCGATGCTATAACTGTAATGAGAAGGGTCATCTAGCTAATGCAAGTCCTAAACCAAGGACAAGAGGCAGTGCTTACTTCAAAGAGGCCTTGCTCTTGGCTCTTAAGGATGAAGCTGGTGGAACTCTTACCAACAAGGAACAAAGCTTTATGGCAAATGCAGATTCTGATGATGATATGGAGGACTTGCAGGCTAATGCATCAGTGATGTTGATGGCACAAATGCAAGCTCTACACATGAGTGACACAGGCCCAATGTATGACACCGATGGCTTGTCTCAGTACTGAACAAACAATTATCATTAATAATCTGATATCTCCGCCATTTTCTCCATCCGACAAGGATCAACGTGTTCAACATGAGTCTTCCACATCTCATTCCGATGATTATCAAATAGATCCCGTAGTTATATTTAATGATCAAGATAACCTTATGGTTAATATTGATAATCAAGTTGACTCCGTCATTATATTTGAGGATCTAAATAATGATCATGTTGAGAATCACGTTGAACAAGATGAGCTTTTGTCTGACAGAGAAACTGAGCTCTTAACCTTAATTAAAGACCAACATTCTCGTTTGGAAATTTGCACGAAATTAAAAGAGAAAAATGCACTACTAACCAGGGATAATGAATGCTTAATTCGACAACTCAACTTTTTCAAAACTCAAGAAAACCGTGAAAAAGGTTTTGAAGCCGCTTTTGCCAAATCACACCAAAATGAAAAATCTTTGGAACAATAGATTCATGATCTAGCCGCTTCGAAGAATGCTTTGTTGTCTCAAATAGAACAAATGAAACATGAATAACATGAACATAAACAACAAATTAACGCTCTTACTTTGGAAACTCAAAAAGCCAAGGCTGAGTTGTTAACTTGTCAAAAACAGTTCTCTGAGAACAAAAAGCATTCAACGAAACAAATAGATGACTATCTTGAGGAAATTGTCGACTTACAAAACAAAATCAAAGAGTTAAAAATGTTGTTTATAAACATGGTGAATCAATCACAACGATTCAAAATTTTCTTTCAAACCAAATCCAAATGGATATGGACCGAATCTTGCCGATTACAAACCTAAGTTTTCAAACAGAGCATTCAAACAAAATCCTAAAGTTTACGAGTAACATAGAATTAATGATTCTATTATGACTGTAGGAATATAATCGCATGGAGGAATTAGATGCTGATGACGAGAGTCGGTCAAAATGGAAAATGTCGTTTATAACAAACCATTTAACTATTCAAAAGCCGTAACTTTTGTCACACAACAAGATACTTCAAACACACCGTTGGTTATCACACGGTTTTTGAAGTTAGTCCCAACACAATGGTGCACAAATTAATGGTCCTTTACCTTCACTTAGTGAAGTAAAACTAAAGTCGAAAGTTGTCGTGTTATCAAATACTTCGACACTTTCTTATCTGACATCAAACTTTTGGAACATGAGATTGAATTTCAATCTGAAATAAAAGTTGAACATTTTCACTCGCCATTGGCACGAGCACAAAGAGATATTTTTCAGAAAAGAATTTTACCTCATGTCAAAAATTTGAAGAATTGTGCACTATATTGGGAAAGGGATTTTCACAAGGAACTTGGTCTCATGAAAACAGTTTTCGAGAAAACAGAAACATCAATTTCAAATACTAAACGCAAAAAGAAATTATTGAGAAAAGATGTTAATCGACTCTTGGAAAAGCGTTATACGTGTCGATATCAATAATCTTGTGTTATTACAATCTGTTGCATATGCATCTGATCATATCTCTGCTGATTCTGTTGATACTGTTGTTATTGTTGAAAATACTGATAATGTACTTCAGAACGAGTCTTTAAAAGTTGAAAATGAACGATTGACAAACGAACTTTCCAATGCAAAACGTCATCTTAATTGGTGTCAAAAAGATATTCACGATCAACAACTTGCTTTTCAAAACAAAATCGCCCAGTTGCGTGCAAAATCTTCTGATCCTAAAATTGAGCAACTGGATGATCAAAACGTGTCTTTCATGTGTCAAATCTCAAAATATGAACAAGAACTTGCAAAAGTTAAAAGGAATATGGTGTCATATTTGATTTACTCAAACAGACTTTGAAGCATCAAACGAACTTGATCATTATCTTGCATACATTACGAAGTCATAAATTTTTGGAAATCTTCGCTCGAAAATCAAGAGTTGGTGCACACTATTTTTAAGTTAAGGGAAATGTTAGTAAAGTATGAACAAGTTCATCCTAGCATCATTAAGAGAGTTGCACACAACACTTAGCAATCATGTCCCCAGAATACCTACTGACACAACACAAGTTACTAATGTGCTTACCTCTAGACAGACTAGTTGCCTCTTTTCCACGTCGCACTTCACGCCTAGAGCAATACAAGGAAGAATAGGAAGTTGCGACCTAAGAAAAGACAAATAAAGAATGTTGAAGTAGAAGAACAACGTAGGACTTTGAATAAGACTCCAGTTGCACCCACTTTCGATATTGCGTTTGGCAAATGTAATGGAAAAAGTGTTGTAACTAATGCTGAACCTTTAAGTACTTTTGATATTGATCGATGCATCTTGTGTTATTTGTCGTAAAAGTATGCGTTCTGATTGTCATGATAAATGTGTTGCTAAGGCTATCTTGTCACGTTTACGGAATCCTAAGATTTGGAATACCTCTAGGCCCACTAATGCTTCTAAGTCCATTGCTTGGTAAACCGCCTTCTTTAGATTCTAAGAAAGCGAATTGATGTCCCTGTAGTTCGATATCACCTCCAAGGATTGTTGTACCACCTAGCACATTCACTAAGACTAAAGCTAAGACTAGTTGGAGATGGCCGAAATGGATACATAATACACTAGGATTTAAATGGATGCCTAAAATCATTTATGTGTGTATTTCAACTATTGAGGAACCCTCAAACACTTGGGTTCTACATCTACTTCTATTCCATCAGTATTAGTCGCGTGTCTAATGCGGTGATACTGAGATCATCCTCTGATTGTTGATAGCGGATGTTCCCAACACATGACAGCAACCTTAAACTGTTATCAAACTTTTTTCAAAGTTCATTGGCATTGTCGATTGGGAATGATCTCTTCTCAGCTATCATGGGCTACGGATATTACATTAATGGCAACATCGAAATTAGCAGGGTTTATTATGTGGAAGGCCTCGGTCACAATCTATTCTCAGTTGGTCAATTTTGTGATGGAGACTTGGAAGTAGCTTTCAGGGAGAAAACTTGTTTCATACGTGATCTACAAGGAAATGATCTCATGTCTGGCCAACGTTCATCCAATCTCTACACTATCTCCATGCAAGACATGATCGCTTCATCTCCCATTTGTTTACTCTCAAAGGCTACATCTACAAAATCTTGGTTATGGCACCGTCGTCTATCACATCTAAACTTTCAAACCATCACCAATCTTGCACGACACAAACTTGTTGAAGGTCTCCCGCGATTCCGGTATTCTAAAGATCACATATGCTCAGCTTGTGAACAAGGGAAAAGCACTCGTGCTCATTTTCCTTCAAAGGAGGAACACAACTCTCAGCATGTGCTTCATCTTCTTCACATGGATTTGTGTGGCCCGATCTTGCGCGTGACGATAAATGGCAACGCTACATCTTGGTAATTGTTGATGACTACTCAAGATGGACTTGGGTTTACTTCGCAGTAAAGATCAAGCTCCATAGATGATCATCACCTTTCTCACGAAAATTCAAATTCAGCTCGGAACACCGGACAAATTGACAACGACAAAGGAACTGAATTTGTGAATCAAACTCTTCGGGGATATTATGAGAAAGTGGGAATTGAGCATCAAACATCTATTGCCCGCACGCCAGAACAAAACGGAGTTGTTGAAAGACGAAACCGTCATGCGTTAGTGGAAGGCGCCGAACGATGTTAATCAATGCTAAACTTCCGGATTACCTATGGGCTGAAGCTGTCTCAAGCGCATACTACACTCGGAACCGCTCAATGATTACAAAACGCCACAACAAAACACCATTTGAGCTTTTCCACAACCGTAAACCGAATCTCAAACACTTTCATGTCTTTGGATCTCTTTGCTATCCGAATAATGATCGTGATGACTTTGGAAAGCTCAAAGCCAAAGCGAACATTGGAGTCTTTATTGGATATTGTGAGAATTCTAAAGGTTCGGATCGGAATCGTCATTACAAAGCGAGGTTATGGAAACGATTCATGCTAATTTTGATGAACTCAACATGGCTTCGAGTATAACATCTTGGAACCTGGTCACAACCGCTTAAACTTTCCCCAAACCCCATCATCGGTGATACAAGCCCTCGACTTACTCGTCAACAAATGGAAAGGCTATTTGCTCCTCGTTCATGACGATATTGATGAGCGTGCTCGGTGTATCCGCTGTTTGCTGCTCAACGATAATACTCCTATACCGATACACCTGCTACAACAACTACGTTAAGAAGCACCACCGATTGACTCTACAACAACGGTTGAACAAACTACTTCCAACGACGCAGAACCACCGATGATGTTATGAATGATGTAACCCCACCTGCAGATTTTGATCCAAATGCGTTCTTTAACCTGTTTGCTAATGAAACTGGCTGCACTGATGTTGCGGAATCATCTACAAGCCATTTGAATCCTCAAAATCTGCACAATGTATATCAACATCAACCTTCCGCACATCGTTGGACAAAAGACCATCCCGCGAGAATATTATTGGCAACCCGAATCAACCATCGTAGCGAGACAGCGTCTTCACACGGACGGTGAACATTGCATTTATGCACTCACTGCGCCAATATGAGCCTAAAACATTAAAGACGCAATGACAAAGGACAACTGGATTGAATCCATGCAAGAAGAACTCAACCAATTCAAGCGTCTTGAAGTATGGGAACTGGTTGAAAGACCAACAGGGTCTTCGTCATTGGTCTAAAATGGATTTGGAAAAACAAATCGGATCTTTGAAGGAACCGTAATTAGAAACAAGTCACGGTGGCTAAGGGTTATAAACGGAAGAGGGTATTGACTTTGAAGAATCATTCACTCCGGTTGCTCGTCTTGAGGCGTTCGATTTTTGGCTTTGCGGCTCACATGAACATCACGGTCTTTCAAATGGATGTCAAAAATGCTTTTCTCAATGGACAACCTGAAAGAAAGCGGTCTATGTAAGCCGACCCGAAGGATTCGTTGATCCGAGTTCCCTAATAATGTCTACAAATTGAAGAAAGCTCATGCGGTCTCAAACAAGCCCCTGCAGAGTGGTACGATAAGTTATCATCCTTCCTTATTGCCAATAAGTTCACCAAAGGTTCAGTCGACCCTACACTCTTTATACAATATCACGGGGCTCACATCTTAATCGTTCAAATCTATGTGGATGACATCATTTTTGGGTCAACACATTTAAAATACTCAAATGCTTTTGCAAAACTTATGACAAAACATTTTGAAATGTCAATGATGGGTGAACTCACATTCTTCCTTGGAATGCAAGTTCATCAATCACCCCGTGGTATTTTCTTGAGTCAATCCAAATATGCCCTTGAATTGTTACACAAATTTGGAATGAAAAACTGTGACACCTACGCCACACCAATGGCTCATACCAAGAAGCTAGACGCTGATTTACATGGGAAATTGGTGGACCTACCAAATACCGTAGTATCATTGGGTCTCTCATGTATCTAACACTAGCGCACTGATATTGTTTTTGCCTTGAGTCTATCTTTTCTCCCGTTATCGATTCGAGACCAACTGAAACCCACCTCTCGAGGCTAAAGAATCATCCGATACATCAAGGGAACCATTAATTTGAGAATCACGGTATCCGAAGGATTACGGTTTTGAACTAATCACTTTTAGACGCGATCACTCGGGATGCTTAGATTCACGTAAAAGTACTTCGGGAGCTTTACAATTTCTTGGTGATAAACTGGTGTCATGGCAATCGAAGAAGCAGGATTGTATATCGCATCCTCAACCGGCGAATATGTAGCCATGTCGGCATGTTGTGCTCAAGTCATCTGGATGAGAACAAAACTCAAAGACTATGGTTCGTATTTGAGAATCCCGATATCTGCGACAATCGGAGTGCTATTGCAATCTCGTGCAACTCAGTACAACACTCAAAGTCAAAGCACATCGATCTTCGATATCATTTCATCAAGGACCACGTGGAATAGGAGTGCAGTTGAATTATACTTAGTGGAGTAGAATACCAATTGGCATACCTTCTCACCAAAGCCTTAGCTCCCTGCTCACGTTTAATGAGTTGGTCCACCGGATTGGTATGCGGTGTTTGACTCAAGAGGAACTGGATGAACTCTTAAAACATTCTTAAAAACCAGTCAAACACCAAATCTCTTTTGTAAATATTTTTCAAAAACAAAATACAAAAATATAAAATCTGATAAAACTTCAAAAATATTCTTCTATCTATATTTTTTTAACATGGCAAGCACAAATCTTTCGTCAACACTTTAATCTTTCAAAATTCAACTATTTTTCCGATCAAGTGTTGAGGGGGAGAAAGCATATATTTTTCAGTTTCATAAAACCTTGTACTTGCATGTTATCTTATCCCGGTTGTTTCTTTTAATAATGGTGGTCACATTTCTGGTTTCTGACACTCCTCGGACTAAAATTTATAAACTTTCATTATTTCTTAAGTCAATGGGGAGTGTCGTCAAAGTTATTTCCAAATAATCTCCGTTTGGTAACCATAATGGAAGTTAAAAGGCTTTGGATGAAAATGGAAAAGGTGGAGGGGCTAATGTTGTCAAAAGCTCAAAGTTATTTTCATAAAACTCCCCACCTAACTCTTTCATCACATTTATTATCCAAACCTAACTAATCCTACGCCTATAATTTGATCTTCAAATCCGTGTTTTGGATCAACAATCTGTAAGTGTTTTTGTGTTCTTAACAAGATTACAAACAATGGTTTTGAATCGTTTTGTAAAATAATGGTTAGATCTTAAACTAGGGACGATTTTGTGTTCTACGCGTATGCGTATGAACACATAATCTTGTTTATGTGTTTGTGGTTAAAAAGATTGTGTCAAAATGTTTCTAAAACATCAATGATACTATTTTTATCCTCAAAACTTACCCAGAAACACGAATTGATTGTTTTTTAGGAATTAGGGTTTATGCGTGGGTTTGGGTATTTTCAAATGTGAATGTTTTTTATCAAAAAGATAGTTGCGTGATGTTGTTATTATAGTGAATTGATATTATCCAGGCTCTGAAACAACCCAGAAACACTAATTAATCGTTAATTAGAAATTAGGGTTTAATGTTCTTGCTATTTGGGTACTTTTGATTCACTGCGAACTTGATGTTAAAACTTGATCATATCACTCACATGACTACTTAGAACTACCAGAAAAACTTTGGTGCATTTCCTATGGCTAGATTTCATATGCGTAATTATTGAACTTTAGGGTTTAAGTCTACGCATAAGTATGTCTACACGTAAACTGTTTGATAAGTATTCATGCCATGATCTGTTATAGAATGGATGTATGTGTTAATATTGATGCTATGATGATTTTATTTCAGGATTGCTACACGTAAAATTCAGAATCAAGGTCATTAGCAATCTACGCATAAGGATCACCTTACGCGTAGAAGGTTATGCGTGAGAATAATCTTACGCGTAGCTGTTACGCGTAAGGTTCTACATAAGGGACTACGCGTATCCTATGAAGGATATGCGTAAACAGTGACCTCTACGAATAAGGTCTACTCTTACGAGTAAGCCTTACGCGTAAGGTTTTATATGCGATTACGCGTAAGCTCTATGCATAAGGTCCCCTTTTCCTACGCGTAATATTTCTTACGCGTAAGTAAGGATCCTACGCATAAGCTTGCGTTTACGCGTACAACTCCTGTTTACGCATAAGCTACCATTTCTATGCCTAAGCCTTGATCAAACCTTCATTGTGAATTGTTACGCGTGCAAACTTGTAAATAAATAAATCATAACGTCACGAAACCAATAAATGTCACTAATAAGCTTAAACGTTTAATATGTTGTGAAAAAATAAGTGATAACATAAACTTTAAAACTTAAAGTTAACTAACTCACGAAACTTTTCTCAAAGTCATTGGACTATTGAACAAACAAGTGACTTTGAACTCGTAACAATCATTGACATATCTCATTCAATAAGTAGACAATAAAACCTTCTATTGACTAACATTATGTCTTTCGATATGTTGGTTCTGTTGGCTAAATGTATTTTAGATCACGACATGGACGCTCAAATGAATGTGGATGCACCAAATGTTCTCACCATTACTGATATTTTCCCTCATGGTTATCCGATGAAGATTGGAAAGAATAATCTCAGAGTTGACTTTGATACTCTCACCTGCTCGGAATCTTCTTGTCTCATTGCTGTTGACATTCTGAAGAGCCATCCCTATCAGAACATGCTCACCAATTCTGCCACGTAGCAGAGATCTACATTCAGCAGTTCTAGAATACAATGCAAATGATCAAAGGTCAAAATGCTGTGGACGGTGGACGCTCAATCACAAGCAAATCACCATCACTCCTGCAGATTTAAGGGCGTTCTCCTCATTCGACATCATACCAACGAATTCTCTGCGCACCTCAAGAGACCGTCCGCAATTCTTGATTGATATTGGGTACGACGAATCTTCAGGAGTACTCACCAAGCATTCTCATGTGGATCTAAAGAACATTCCTCAACCTTGGAGAACCCTTTATATCATCATCACAAAATCCGTTTCTGGTCGTGACAGTGGCTATGAGCATCCCAAGCTCGTGGAACTGCAAATCTTTTGGGCTCTGATCAACATGAAGCACATCGAATTTGATGCTCTGATATGGGATGACATGATGACATTCCTCAAAAAGCTTGGTTCAAAGATTCCTTATATCAAATATACAAAACTGTTGATTCAAAGAGCATTTGGGTATAACCCAGACATCCCCAAGAGAATCAATGACCCTGATAATCATGACATGTTGTCTGAACCTACTCTAACCGTCAGATTTAAAGAATCGACAACAAAGAAACAAGGTGTTGTGTTGCCGGATCACCTCCTCACTGATGAAATCAAACAGCTCTACTCTTATAAAAGGTATCTGGTAGCTGTAGAAGAGAACAAAGTTGGTTTCCTTGATGACAAATCCGCTGGTACACCTAGAAGGAAAACCCAACAAGGAAGTGCAGGGAGTGTTACAATTACTGAAGGTCAGAGAAAGTTTCCTAAGAGGTCACCTGGTCACAAAAGGAAAGTTCCCTCGAAGGAAGCTATTCCAATCCCCAAACCTAAATCGCCACAACATCTGAAGGATGAAAGTTCTGAAGATACTCAATCAGACGAAGAGGTTACCTACTCAGAAACTGCAACCGATATCACTCCAACAGTTGCTAAACCTCCCACTCCACCAGCAGATAAAGGAAAAGGAAAGACTCCGTAATGAGCGTGGGAAGAAGAAGTATCGGATGAAGAGCCTGCGGACCGAGTACGAGAAAGAAGTTCAAATTCATTAGACTCCAACACGTTGCAAAAGAATTTGCTAAGGATCAAATGGGTGGCCCCGGAGGATCGAGTGGTGGAGCTCAACCTACACCAGTCCGATGCGGTTAATCAACCCGATAAGGGATCACGGTGCCACCACTCATGAGCAACAACAACAGAACGTGGAGGATTCTATTGAGTTTGACATTGAAGAACGGCGAGAAGTTAGAAAAGGAAAAAGCTGATGAAGAAGCTGCAGCTAAAGCAAAAGTTGACGAAGAAGCTGCAGCTCAAGCTAAAGCAGATGAAGATGCTCGAATTCAGGCTGAAGAGCAAGCTAAATCTGATAAAGATGAAGAGATGGACTACAATGATCTTCTTCTCAAAAGTCCAACCCGCTCTAAGGAAGAAACTGCTAAGCCTCCTAAAGACCCTGAGTCACCTCACATCTCCTCTTCATCAGACTCGTCCTCTCACTCCTCAACACCACCATCAAAAGGAACAACCAGATCCACATCCAAATCTGTGAAGAAACCAACAGACTCTTGGTTATCCCGGGCTAAAACAAGGATTGTTAAGGCTGTCAAGCAAGTACGAAAGAAGAATGTTACCAACAAAAAGCTGAATCAACTTGCTGACAGAATCAACTTTCTTCAAGACGGGATACACGAGTTGTTGACAGAAAGGGATCAAATCCATCAATTTATCAAAGGAGGTTTCCAAAAGGAATTGGAGAAGACGGCAAGAGAATATACTCACAAGTTTCTTCTCGATACTGTCCCCGGTGTGACTAGAGAAGTATTCTCCAGACAACTTACTCCAAACATCGTCGCATTGGTTAAAAATATAATGAGCAAAGAATCGACCTTTAAAGGCCGAGTTAATCACTAAATTGGTGATGCAAATGTCAAAAGAGTTTGGATCCTTCACTTGGATGAATCTAAGTTTTTGAGACTCTATTAGACTATCAACTTCGGACTTCATGCAAAGAATCAGCAAGCCAACCAAAACGACCAAGAGATGACGATGATAAGGACAAAGACTCTGCACCTAAACGTCCAAAGAAATCTGGTGAATCTTCCTCAATGCCACCTCCACCCCGAAGGACCTCACCACCAAGACGATCGCCTCGAACTACTTCTATTTCATATAATTTGGATGTGTGATTTTATATGACGATGGCTTGTGCACACATAACAGTGTACAACCCGTACTTGTAATGAAAGGACCCTGTGGTACGCTTCAGTGCCACAATCCTATAAAAGGAGCGAAAGCTTCTCACTTTTGAGTAAAACTTATCAAAACTTTCATTTTTCAAAGTTTTACTCAAAAGGACAACTACTTCCCCTTATGATTTTCAAAACCTCAACCGTTTATATCACTTGATGAGGGGGAGTATTTGACTTAAAAACATTGTTCACAAATTGTTCTTTGTGTTATCTTCCCACAAAACTCAAAATGGTCATATTTATTCTCAACATTTCTTCAAAAATAACATTTATATGCCATTTTTAAGGGGGGAGAAAAATTATGTGATAAGAAATATGTTGTGTTTTGCTAATGAATCCTCGTGTGGAAAGAGTTCAACCCATGAATTGTGCGGCAAAAAGCGGTCCATACATTGAAAAGATTTGTCTTCCAAGACTTATTCAAGTAAATTGTACCTATTCGAGAAAACTCTTGATAGACATGAACTTTGATGGGTTTGACAACCTTTCGGGGTTGTCCACATCTTCAAGGTAGTTATTAGAGCTAGTTGTCACCTAAAAGTTGACAATGTATCTCTTTAACTATACAACGTAATCGTGTCTCGCAAGGAATTGTCTATCTTGAGTCGGTCAATTCAAAAGTGCGCTCCTTCCTCCTTTGTGCGATTTAATGTCAAAACTCTTAAGCACATGTGGAGTATTTATGAAAATCTAAAACTCTTGAAGTGTTCAAACATGTTTTTCATTCACAAACACTTTGAGAGATTTTCTTGAAAATGGTTTTATGGCAATGGAGTTATAAGGTGATTAAGGTTAGGAAAAACCGTCCTATGATCCTTGAGCTGGAGGGATCTACCCAAGGACACTACCAATAGTTAGAATTAGAAGTCCTTAGGTATGATTATAAAAAGGAGAAAATGAGAATCGGAGAAAGAAGGAGTTGAAGAATTAAAAAGAAAAGCAAAGAAAGGGTGAAAAGAAATAGCCCTCCAGATTATTCAACTTAGGGCAGACACTGGGTTCAATTCATATACTCTTGGTTGTCACTTAGATGACACCGGTATTGAAGATAAAAGTCGTCATGGACCCAGTGACGCATGCACTAAACCTTCTTAGCCACTCAAGTTTCTCTCTAAAGAAGCTTGTTTCATTCTCACAGGGAACCCTACGTAAACTATCGGCTTTCTCTTAGAGATTGCTGGTATTGAAGAAGGAGACCCTCTCCCTAGTTTTCGCTCAGGAAAACCAAAATGCACTATTGAGTCTAGAGCCACGAGATTCATCAAAAGATCTCTTAGGAACACTTGACATTTTATCACTTGTCGTTCAACAATAAGAACTTCAGTGGTACATTATCGAGTCCTACATAGATCTTAGCAATCTGTCAAGAACATTTATGAGAGGTTCACAATTGTGATCCTCGGTGATTGAATGGAAACTCCTGCCATGGTCAACATCAAACAGCCCCCGGTCGCCGGTAACTCCAGTGGATTATGCTTAGTGGTCTCAAGCGGTTTCTGATCGTGAGGTGATGCTTCGGTGTACCTCGACTCATCAACCGTAGATGTACTTCGGTACATCGTGTTATCTCACTTGTGGGACTCGGTTCGAGAACGGCCTTTGTGAGAATTAGAGTTGTGTTTTCACACTATTTTGTTAACACTCTCGAAGTTCAAACTTGTAAGTGCCGGAATCCGCTTATTACTAACCTTTCTTATTTTTTCTTCTTATGGAAGCTGGGCGGACTTATCGTCTGATTCTTCACATGCTCATGCCAACATCATCACTAATGGAAGTTCTATCGAAAGGCAACACAAAAGTCCGAATGATTCTACGTCAAATCAAAGAATCTACAAAGTTTAAAGACTTAAAGAACTTTATCGATCTGAATTCCAACGTCAAATAGTGTGTGAGCATGTTGAAGAATGACGTGGAGACCTTGGAGCATAGTGAAGCGGAACTGAGGCAGACTTGATGCCGACAACAACAACATACTATCACTACCATCACAAAGAACAATGATCAAAGAACAAAGATTAAAGATGGCGTCAAAGCATTTAAAGAAAACAATTTCTCTACACTGAGGAGATTGTTCGAATCAAGGCAATTCTTCTCACAAGAAAGAAGAATGTCAGAAGACGTCAAAGCTACTATTACATCAGCACCCTCACCGTCAACATTCATTCATCACCAACACTTAGGGGGAGATTGTTGGAATCACTCCTAGACCTAATTCAAGTGTTAGTGATTCATATGTAATAGTTAGCTTAATATGGCCTTTATGTTAGTAATTAGCCTTAGGCTTATGTAGAAGGCCCATAACCCTAGGCCCAAGTCCAATAAGGAAAGGAAGGGACTAGGAGTGTTGCCCTAGCTCCCTCTCCTATAAATACCATATAATAACCCTCACTTGAGGGTTGGTTGTTCAATTCACTCTCTTTCATTCTCCAACGCCTAACCCTTCTTAACCATACGAGTGTGTTTGTTTGTGTATTGTTCATCCGACCTTCTCTTCATCTATTTCTTCTATTGATGCTTGTGTTACATATATGGGAACCTAACACCGGTTCACCAGAATGTAACTGAATTACTACATCAAATTCTGTAGCCGATTCTGGGCCACTTTCATATACAATTGCCCCAATTGAGTCCGATGTTGGTAATTCATGACGCGGTGAACCAACTGCAGAAAACAACCGCACCTTGAACTCCGGAACGTCACCATCATTCAGTTTGTCTCTGGCTGTTCTGAATAGTTGCACCAATGCATTGTTATGATCAAGGAAGTGAATGAGGCCCTCGACTATGTCTGGTCTGAGAACCTCTCTCGCATTTTCACCAAAGTGAGTGAGTCTGTTTTCGACCTCATTGTCTGTGTCATAAATATATAGCTGTAAAAACCTCGGTGTTTCCCCTGGTTCTGGACAAAGCTTGCCAATGCAATGGTATATGTTACCCGAAACCTTGAAGACATACGGGCCCCTGCCAACATTCACCGAGTCATCTATGTTTGCACCAAGAGATGTCATGGCAAACATTTGATTATATGCCCTGATGTTGTCAACAAAATGCTGGAATGTGAAAAGTTGTGGCACATATGCAAGATACTCTGCCGGTACAAAGAGGCGTACTCTGCCTCACATGCAACACCGATGATAAAGAGGACCGGAATACCTCGTTGAGGCACTCAACCTCTCTTCGTACCAAAACCTTGCGTGGCAATGTGAACATACACATGTACACGGCCCAAAAGCATTGTACTTTATCAGAGGTCCTGCCAAATGACATAACAAACATTAATATCATGATCATTCTACATTGGAAAGAAAACAAAATAATCGAATAACCATTATAGTTGGCAATGGATTAAAGATAAAAAGCAACAAACTACTACAAACCTGCTCGACGGTTTTGTGACCCACTGTGGTGACTTGGTCCAGGTACATTAGACTCACCATTGGTCCTTCTCGAGTTATTAGACCTCCTCCTTCTAATGGGACGCGTATTAGCCTCCGGACAATCTGCAAGTCCAACTTTACAACATGTGAGAATGTCTAATAAATGCATTACCTGCATGACACAAAGGTCATTGGATCATTAAAGAGAGGGGCAAAACATCCAGAAAAACAATGTTTACCTACTGTTTCCCGTAAACATGGCTCCTGCGCAGGTTGGGCAGTACGTGAAGATGCTTGATGTTCAGGAGCATTAGATGGGAATTGACCAGCAGCCATTCGCTGGGATGTTGTTTCCAGCGGTGCTACTGAGACAATAAAAGGTTGAAAATATTTTACGTGTATAAGCATATCTAACACACAAAACTACATGACGGTGTAAAGCTGAACCTGAACGAAACTGGCCAAAGGTCCTTTTTACACCGGTTCGCGTTTCCCTTTGACAACCTACGGATCATTGAACAAAGCAGAAGCGTTGTTACACCCTAGTGTTAGATAAATCAACCAAATATGAATGACAAAAAAAAGAGGTACATACCTAGTGTTGGATTTTCCATGTCAAAAGCCACTGTCGTGCCTATATTTGCTGAAAGCCCAAAACCACAACGTGTAATAAGACAACATGAGTTCATGGGAGAAAGAACCGAAACTGTACAAATTATCATATAAACAACAAAGGGACCGCACCTGAATTTGAACACACGTTTGTGTCCATTTTAGGTGGCTGATGACATACCTGCCAATAGAGCCAACGATGATGCGGTTCCGATACATGACATGTAACATCTGTCGAATAAAGCCAACGATGATGAACCAAACCACTTGCAAAATCTCACACAACCTCTCTTATTCCACCATCCAACGTGTTTGTATCTATATACCCATACTCATTTAAGAGACTTTGTAACTGAGGTACTGAAGGTTGTTCAGCCCGCTGCAAAGCTACTTGCAAGACACAGCAAATGATCAACAACTATTGATGCAATACAGACAGGAACATAAATCTGAAAACAATGCTACATACATTCCGAGTTTCATTATCATGCGGTTACACATCAGCGCCTTCAAGGGATTCTAAAAGGTCACATATATACATTAGGAGCGAAAAAGTACAAACGCAACCCAGCAGAAGTGCAAAAAGTATTGCATCCCAAAAAAAGGATACACACAGGTAAAAACATGACTGACCTTGTGCATGTACACCGGAACAACCCGCATTAGTTAACGTCTTCCTGCTAACACGCCTATAATGTTCACCCTCACTCGAATAAGGACGCTTGCGTACAGGATCACGCCTTTCAAGTTGCAACGACACCAAGGCCGGTACAGTCGAAACGACAACGGTTAATGGCTGTTCCACACCAACATGGCCAATAAATCCCCCAACCCTCTCACCCATGTCACACGGTTTGTCATGGCCATAGCCAACATGGCCAATGTATCTCATTCTAGGATACAATATTGGACACCAAAAACTGGACAAAACTAATAGGCATACAATCTAGGAGCCATAAACTTGGGATAAAACTTTTAGGAAGATATCAGGGAAAGCCAAATAACAACGTTAGGCAACATGTTTAATCCAGAAATGAAAACTAAGAAGAAAAAACAGCATGCAGGACGAAACAAAAAGCAATAAAGACATGCAACATATAAAACATACAATAATTACTAAAACCTCTGCAGATAAGACACAAACGAAGAACAAACATGGAAAAGAAGCCATAAACATTCACGTAATAAAGAAACCTTTGGGGAACTGGAAAACCTACCTACCTTGAGTTACGAGTGGAAAGTAGAGCTTGCTTCAGGAAGAAGCACTCAGAATACGTAGAGACTATATGAGGAATACACTGTATCAATAATGGGCTGAAATGAACCCAAATAAGGCTACAAAACAGACGCCCCAAGAAAGGCCCACCCACAGACGAAAACGCTTTGGCTTATGTTTTTTTGATTATTTTGGCACGCTTCCATAGGTCCTCACCAAATGTATATATATACAATACAATGTATCATCTTGTCTTAAAAAATTAAAACAACACAAGACTTAATTTTGATTGTACAAATACTATAAGCAACAATGAATGTTACAATAACAACAAAGATATGTTTTATGATTAGGGGTGTTATGGGGCGGTTCGGTTAGTTGGAAGATTTAAATTATCCATTGCAGGGTGGGTAATTAATTTTACTATTCGAAACCGAACCATACTAAGCGGGTAACCGGACAAGCGAGTACCTGAAAGAAGCGGTTACCCGCGGTTCGGGTCACGGTTAACCATTTAAACCGTTTATTTGAGTTTAATCGTATAAACAATAACATGTTATAGAATGTAAAATGTCATTTTGTTAAAATTAAATGACATTTAACAGATAATAGTCACACAAAATTTATCCCGTTAGAATAATTGCATTCAAATATCCATACATAATCATTTAACAAAATACTATAGTTATTCGACGTCTATAGATTACAATCACATTTATCAACTTTCACACATAAAATGTTTAGAAATGTTAACATTGTGAGCAAAAAAGGCGTTATACAATAAAATAGTGCAATAATATAATTAACATTTGTACGATTTATTGAATATTTAGTTTAAAAAAAAAACCTTCATGTATTAACCACAGTTCGGTTCGATTAACCGCGGATATCAAAAAATAAAAACCGAAATCAAACCATGATAAGCAGGTTTTTTCGGTTTTGGTTTCTTCGGTTTCAGGTTTTTTAGGTTCGGATTGAGTGGTCCGGCTCGGCTCGTCGGCTTCTCGAATTTTTTGAACACCCCTAGTTTTGATAATAATGAGTCGAACTGCACCCACGCGTTACGGTGAGAGCGCTGGGGATTTTTCCTTCGTTTTTGTTTATCTATATTGTTTTGAAAAGATTATGACTGCGATTTTTCTTTGGCCATCGTGGTTTACACAAATTTTATGGTAGTTTTTAAACTTATTTGGTATGTTAGGGTGTATTAAAAAGGAATTTAGAAAAAAAATAAACAAACTTTAACATTTTCTATAAAATCGTATGTATGTCAAAAGTGTATCGCTATTTAAGTTGTTTTGTTTTGTAATCTGGAACCATTTCTGACAGTATATTTTTTATCGACAAAATCGCCAAATATTTGTCAGGTGTTCGATAAATTAACTTTGTTATTTAAAGAAAGATTTATTTATATATAATTCAAACTTTTATAAAATTGTACGTCTTTAGCCTGTGTAGCTTAAACAATCTCTAGAATAATTTTTAAAGTTATTTGATAAGTTAAAGGTACATTTTGAAAGTTCTTTTATATAAAACTTACATATATATTAAACTTCAAGATTTTCTACAAAATCGTAGGTAAGTCAAAAGCATATCAATATTAGGCTTGTTTTGATCTCTATCGAGAAACTTTTTTTACGGTATTTTTTTTATTCAATAAATAGCAAAATATCTGTTAGATACTTGGTAAATAAATTTGTTATATTAAAAAAATCATAAATAGTTAAAAGTTTAGGGTGTGTGTTGTAAATTCTTTTGGGCTAATTTTTTATTTGGCGGTAAAACGACTGCGTATTGCACGCTCTAATGAAAGTTATTAATAACTAAAATGTCGGTTTATAAGAAGGATCTTTTAGAGCACAATGTATTGTAGATATCAATTCCACGTTATTTGTATGTCACCTCAACGCCACCTTATCACTTCCTCAATAACACATCAATAATTAAAACACTCTCCCTCATAACACACCACTAATATGTTATTAAGTCCCACAAAATACTCCACTAAATATACCTATTCACTCACAATACAAAACAAAAAAAATGGTAACATTTTCATTTGGCGTGAGCCAGTGAATTGGTTGAAATGCATTTGGCATGTTCAGTGGTATGGCAATGGCATGCCATCATCGTCGTTTTTTTTTTTTTTTTTTGACGCATTATCCAATAGCATACCTTGTGCTCTTAGATGTGATTTAATCATTTTTTATGATGAATATATAGTTTGTTAATATCATAAGAAATACATGTCAGAGCCGAGATGGTGGATTCGGTATTGTACTACAACAATCGATTGCTTTCTTATCAATTTCCGAAGAGAAAAGTTCAAAATACATCCTTGTGGTTTGTCCTGTGTCTCGCTTTACATCCTCTTACTTTTTTTTGGCACAAAACTATCCATCCGTTAGTAAAGTTGGCACAAAACCATCCCTTTGAACAAATGGTGCAAATATTTCCTCGTTAAATGCCTTACCTGCTAGTCATGTGAGGGGTATTTTGGTCCTTATTTTAGTCCCAGCAACCCCACACCCGCTTTTAATACCTCAAGTCAACTCCTAACCATTCGTGTTTCCTCTAAAACTTACCAAAACACAAAAACGAAAACAAACAAAAAAATCCCCAAATCCTGTGTTCAATCGGTGATTAACAACAATGGTGGTTGTGGAATGGATCCTTCGTGACTATGACGATTATGTGGATGAACAACAAGTATATAATAAGTTATAATCTTTGTAACCACATAATCAAAGTTGTTAGTACATTCATGTGATGTTTATTGGTCGAAACCCTAATATTGTTTTCGTTACTTGCTAATAATAGGTACACGACCAAACTTTTTTTCATTAAAGATTCATCATGGTGAAATGCATTTGGCATGTTTAGTGGTATGGCAATGGCATGCCATTTTTTTTTTTTTTGTCGTGAGCCAGTGAATTGGCTGAAATGCATTTGGCATGGATTTGGCATGCTAAGTGGTATGGCAATGGCAGGCCATCGACTTTTTTTTTGACGCGTTATTCTATAGCATACCTTGTGCTCTTAGATGTGATTTAATCATTTATTTTTTATGATGAATACATAGTTGTTATTATCATAAGAAATACATATCAGAGTCGAGATGGTGGATTCGGTACTGTACTACAATAATCGACTGCTTTCTTATTAATATACTACGAGAAAACTTCAAAATGCATCCTTGTGGTTTGTCCTGTGTCTCGCTTTACATCCTCTTACTTTTTTGGCAAAAAACCATCCCTACGTTAGTAAAGTTGGCACAAAACCATCCCTTTGGACGAACGGTGCAAATATTTCCTCGTTAAGTGCCTCACCTGCTAGTCACGTGAGGGGTATTTTGGTCCTTATTTTGGTCCCAGCAACCCCACACCCCCTTTTAATACCTAAAGTCAACTCCTAACCATTCGTTTTCTCTCTAAAACTTACCCAAACACAAAACAAAAACAAAAAAAATTCTCAAATCTTGTGTTCAAACGGTGATTAACAACAATGGTGGTTGTGGATCCTTTGTGACTATGACGATCCTGTAGATGAACAACAAGCATATAGTAAGTTATAATCTTTGTAACCACATAATCAAAGTTGTTAGTACATTCATGTGATGTTTATTGATCAAAACCCTAATATTGTTTCTGTTACTTGCTAATAATAGGTACACGACCAAACTTTTTCTCATTGAAGATTCATTATGGTGGATTTTTCACTGAACCTCCAGGTAGGACCTACACAAATGGGCAACATAATTATATAGACTTTGTAGATGTGGACTTGGTTTCTAGTAATTGAGTTAAATGACATGCTTAGAAGGTTAGGTTACTAGAGGAAATATTGTAAGATGTACTATCATTGAAGAATACCTAACAGTGATTTAGATTATGGCTTACAAGCACTAGGTGGTGATGTAGATGTGTTGAACCTAGCTAGGTATGCTCATAAGGTCAAACAGATTGATGTATACATTGAGCATCAATATACAGTCATAGATACTTATTATAAGTCGCCATTTAAATCAACACAAAGAGTGATTTTGAAGGAAATAGATGAAGAAGAACCTAGTGCTTTAGTTAAGAAGCCTATCAAGAAGCAAGGTTTGAATGCTAATGTAGTTAGGAAGCCTTTTAAGAAGCCTAGTTTGAAGAAAAATAGGTTGCCAATGTTGCTGCTTGAGGGACATGGTTTGAATCAAGGACCAAGTGTGAATGCTGATGTAGATGGACCAAGTGTGACTACTGATGTAGATGGACCTAATTTGAATAAGGGACCAAGTGTGAATGCTGATGTAGATGGACCAACTTTCAATGCTGATGAAGTATAGAGTGATGGTATTGAGGAGGCTACTAATGAAGCTGAGAGTATTAGTGTACAAAGTGAGGGTAGTTTAGAGAGTGATAATAGCCAAGATAGTGACTATATAGTTGATGAGGAACATGAGTTAAATGAAGTGGATGTAGATATGGAAGAAATCTATAGAAACACTGATAAAGATGTAGAATGGGTAGGAGTTAGTAATGGAAATGTAGAAGTTCCTGTTGACTTAGATGTTGAAGAAGGATATGATCTAGATGACTTTGATATGGGTATTGACATTGAGAGTGATAGTGATACTGAAAGGGGTCATGAAAGTAGCACTTATATAAGAAAGAGAGTATTGACAAATTTAAGGAGGGAACATGAAAAGTAGAGTGTTAATGCAAGTAGAAGCAGGGAAACATTCTTTGTGGGGAGACAATTTGGGAATAAAAAAGAAGTTACAAAAATGGTGACTGCTGAAGCTGTGACTACTAGAAGACAATTGTACACTTGGAAGAATGATAAAAAAGGTGAGGGTAGCATGTAGGGGAAAGTGTCCTGTGATTACAAACCCTAGTGGGCCAAATTTACCTAGTGGATCAAATACAAGTGGGTTAAATACTAGTCCTTTTAAATTTGTGAATGGAAAGTGGTAAAGTCTAAAAGGAATAAGAAACATTATGGTGGACAGGGAATAAATAAGGTGGGTGGATTGATGATGCGTGGGTTCGGGGTCGAGAAAACCTCCTTTTCTACGATCAAGCTTTTCAACCCTCTAGGCAGTGAACCTAACCGTTGTAGTGTAGTATGGGGTAAACCTCGGGGATTGATATCTGTTAATACAAATAAGCCGTAAAAACGTTTATTTATATTTTACGATCTTCTAATGTTTTGTCGATAACAAATGTAAAATCATTTTAACGAAAGAAATAAAATACGTAAATGGTTTGAGCCAATAGTTTACTAACACACTTACATTTTCATATAAAACACTAAACAAGTAATAGTGCTTTCATGATTTAGTAATGCATATGTACAACAACCAGTGTTTACATATTGGGTAGATATATACATACTTAGTATGTATTATAATGGGTAATAGAATAGGTAGAAGTTTAAGTATTTAACCCATTGACTTATTACATTGAATGTAGTTGGGTAAAACCCAAAGTCCATGACTCATACCCATAGAGCATAATCCATGACCCATTGCATGACATCATGCATAAGTCATAATGGGTATTATCCATGACCCATGGAGCTAACCCATAACCCATGGACTAGATGCATTGCATCTTCTAGATACATTGTATCTACTTGAATACCCATGGTTCAAAGTCTAGGACCCATGACCCATGACCCATAACCCATGGGCAATGAGGAGCGTCTCACGGATCCCTCAAATTACACTAGACGGATCCCTCAAGCAAGGGATCCGTGGGATCCGTGGAACAGTAGCATACTTTTGTCTATAAATAGTGAGCCATTTATTCATTGCAAGTTGCCATTCCTACACATACTTTCTCCTAGTATTGTAAACTCTCTAACCTCAGATCCAAAGGATCTTTCTATGTAGTTTGTGTTTGTTTTTGTGTGATTCTCTAGGTTCCTCTTAAAGGCGAGATCAACACCTCTTGAAGTCGATGAAGCTCAAGTCCATGAGTTGCCATGCTTCACCATCATCAAGACTACTGAAGTTCTCTTGTTGATAGTTCTTTCTTCCTCTCTAGAAGTGTTGTGTCTAAGGCATTAGTGAAGGATGCCAAAAGGGTCAAAACAAAGGCATTAGTGAAAGGTGATGAATTTCCGTGTCAAAGGCATTAGTGAAGGATGCCAAAAGGGTCAAGTCAAAGGCATTAGTGAAAGGTGCCAAAAGATCATGTCAATGGCATTAGTGAAAGATGCCAAGGGTGTACAATCGATATGGTGCATCGATGTACAAATAGAGATAGGTTGTGTCCAAGGATATTTATATCCTTGATGATGTTATAATAAGGAGTGGGTCTCCTTTGTGATAGGTGTTGTGTAGTGTTGGGTAGTAGTTCCTCCTTTGTAATGGAACTCGGTATCTTGCCTTGTACCGAATAAAGTGTACACGACGTTGTGATAGGTTTGGTTCTACCTCATGGAAGAACCCGGTGTCTAGCCTTCTACCGGATAAAGAGTAGGCGACGTTGTGAAGGCTTCTCCGCCATAAGGAGTTTTGTGTCATGTAGTGATTATGAACTCTCGAGTAGGTGACTCGGGGAGTAGAGTAAGGCAAGGAAGGTGTCCTTGTAGCCGAACCACTATAAACACTCATGTTGTGGTTTCGTGTTTCTTACTCTTTAACTTTGCATTACATATTTACATACCTATCTATCAACATCCAACATACACATTTAAATAGATTGACATAACTCGATCTAAATATTTTAAAACAAAGTTTTAATCGGTAAAACTATTCAACCCCCCTTCTAGTCTTCCACAATATCGTTCTCTAGGGGAATAGAAATGCTAGAAAGAAATTTATGACAAAAAGGTGGGGTTGAGGATGATTCGTTTTTATTTTTTATGGTTTTTTAGAAAGCTAAGGTAAATATCTCGGGGCAATTGATTGGGGGGTGGTACTTCTACCGATTACTCTGCTTCTACTAATTATCTAATTATCTAATTACTACGGATAGCTATGTTTAATTGAGGTGTGCTCGTATGGTGATTAAAGATGTGTTCACTTAGATACTATTACTCGTTAGTTATCTTTTATTGGTCGGTTGAGTTGTCACGTCCTTTATCTTAACGCATTGTATTCCTATTAGTCGTAGGGTGTGCGAATCCCCTAGTTCTATGAGGTTATCTCTCGTATATGATTTACGTAATCGGCAAGTCTAAGCTATTTCATCTGTTCACCCTATCATCATCAAGCATACTCAGGCAATAAATACAACCAAAGCCTAGATGCACTACTAAGCCTATATCAATTAAGACAAGAAACATCCTAACAACAATCAATAACTAGGTTTCATAGATCTAAGCAAACACACAAGTAATTTAGCTAGACATGATAGACAAGCAAGCATATACACAATCAATTGAACATGAGGTAGACATAACGATAAATTGGATTAACAAACTTATCTTGATGCGTAAATAGGGTATGGGACCCTAGAATACTGTCCAAGTCGGACTACAACTGATTTAGGGTTTGTTCTCCAAAATTCTTGTTGGAATCACTCCTAAGCTAGAATTCAAGTGTTAGTAATTAATATGTAATAGTTAGCTTAATTAGGCCTTTATGTTTGTTATTAAGCTTAGGCTTATGTAGAAGGCCCATAAGCCTAGGCCCAAGCCCGATAAGGAAAGGATGGGAACTTGGTGTGTTGCCCTAGTTCCCTCCTATAAATACTCTTGTAAACCTTCTATTGAAGGTTGGTTGTTCACTCTCATTATTCACCTACGCATAACCTTTCTTCATTTCTTATTCGTGTGTTTGTGATTGTGTTCATCCGATCTCTTCTTCTCTATTTCTTATATTGATGCTTGTGTTACTAAAATGGGAACCTAACAATGGTATCATTCGCCAAATAGTTGGGTGAAAAGCTTTTGTTTTTGAAGTTAGTGTTTTTGGTCTTACGCGTAAAACGGTTTCTCACTTTGTCACGCTTAAAAACTTAATTTTTACACTTTTTAATCCAAGATTCTTGTACTTTCAACGTTTTTAGGTGTTAAAATATCTGTTTTTGGCAAAAAGTTTCAAACTTTACGTGTGGATCATTGTTTTTAAGCTTGATTTTAAACGTGGGATCATTTCTACGCATAACGTGTTTAGAAGTTTTGGATCATCAAGTTTCACACTTTTGTGTTATTTTGGTGATATTGAAGCTGTTTCATCACAAAAATCTGGTTTAGAATCACTTTGGGCTATAAAATCAGTTTTGGTCAAGTTTTACGCGTATCAAAACCCTATTTTTACGCGTAACTTTTCCTTGGATCGATCTTCAGTTTTCGTGGTTTACTCAGTGTTTTCTTGCTTGGATAAGCCTGAAAACACTTCGACTTTGGATATCCTTTACACTGTGATAGTGTAAAAGATTTTTTGGGCAAAACCCTAATCTTACGCATAAGCTCAAACTTATGCGTAGAACTCTTTCCGCATAAGATTTTTCTTACGCTTAAGCTCTGTCTTACGCATAAGCTAATCCTACGCCTAAGTTTTCTACGCCTAACTTTCGGTTTACGCATAACTTTAGTGTTTCTCAATTCTTACGCGTAACCTAATCCTATGCGTAACTCTTGCGTTTACGCGTAAGTTTGGTGTTTTTACGCCTAAGTGTTGCTTTGTCTAAACTTGGTTTTTCTATGCCTAAGGATACTTCATCAACAACGTTTCATTCGACTACAAAGATCCATTTAACAACACAAGTTTTCAACATGTCACAACCACCATACTCTTGCTATTTTCCTTACACTTATAATCAATAACAACAACAACAACTAAGTCCATAACATCAACAATTTAATCAACAACAACAAATTTATCAACAACAATTTAATCAACAACATTATCCACTACAAGGAGAAACTCCATCTCAAATGGTTCAACAACCACCTAGTCTTCAAGTACAACCTTACACAAACGTTTACAATCAACATCCATCCAGAAATACTATGAAGGAACCGACTTGGTTTGCAAAGATGTGTGAGGCTTTAAGTAGCCATCAATCAATTCATGAGGCAGGATCACTTGATAGACCTCCAATGCTCACTCCCAGCAACTATGATCAATGGGTAATTAGGTTCTTTAGGTTTTGTGATCTAAAGAAGCCACATGGAAAGTTCTTAAAAAAGGTTATCTTGGAAGGTCCATTCCAGATGCCTATTGTCGTTACACCTGGAGATCCAAATGCTGTTCCACCAAGAGATGATCTCACAAACATTGCAACTGTTAATGACCTTTCTGGTGATGAACTTCTACACTACGAAGTTGATGAGCTAGCAATGCAATATATCCTTTTAGGATTACCAAACCCAATTCTTCGAAGTGTTGATGCTCAAAAGACCGCAAAAGCAATGTGAGAACATATTCATCTTCTCATGGAAGGCACTGCACTCAATCAAGAGGATATGGAATCCAAAATTTACTTGGCCGTTATACAAACAAATCCAACAATCGCATTCGTTCCTCATCAAACACAAAGAATCAGGCTGTGGTGAACAATGGACGAGTTGAAGTTCAGAATCGTGGTTATGGTCGTCAGATGGGAGGTGGTCAAGGGTTTAATGCTATGGGTAGGAATAACATGGGTGCTCCACAACAACAGAGAGCTCAAGTGGTTGAACAGGGTAATGCTCAGAATGGGATAAATGGTCTTCGCTGCTACAACTGTAATGAGAAGGGACACCTGGCTAATGCATGCCCAAAGCCGAGGACTAGGGGCAGTGTTTATCACAAGGAGGCTTTACTTTTGGCTCTAATAGATGAAGCTGGTGGAACTCTCACAGACAAAGAATAGAGCTTTATGGCAGATGCACACTCAGATGATGATATGGAGGACTTGCAGGCCAATGCAGCAGTTATGTTGATGGCTAATATGCACGAGCTACACATGAGTGACACAGGCCCAGTGTATGACACTGATGGCTTGTCTCAGGTACCCGACCAAACCATATTCATCACTGATCTAATATCTCAGCCAACATCTGAATCCGGCGAGGCTCAGAATGTTCAACATGAGTCGTCCACATCTCATTCTAACGATTCTCAACTAGACCCCGTAGTTACATTTGATGATCAAAATGATCTTAGGGTTACCTTTGATTCTCAAATTGACTCTGTGGTTATACTTGAGGATCTAAATAGTGATTATGTTGTGACTCACGTTGAACACGCTGAACTTTTGCCTAGTCCAGATATTGATCTCTTACTTAAAGACCAACAATCCCGAATGGATGAATGGTATGCATTAAATCAGAACTTACATAGTAAAAATGCACTGTTAACCAGGGATATTGAATGCTTAAAACGGCAACTCAATTTTTTCAAAACTCAAGAAAACCGTGAAAAAGGTTTTGAAGCCGCTTTTGCTAAATCACATCAAAACGAAAAATCTTTAGAACGACAGATTCGTGATCTAGCCGCATCGAAGAATGCTTTGTTGTCTCAAATAGAACAACTGAAACATGAACATAAAAAACAACTTAACGCTCTTACTTTGGAAACTCAAAAAGCCAAGGCAGAGTTGTTAACTTGTCAAAAACAGTTCTCTGCGTATAAAAAGCATTCAACGAAACGAATAGATGACCATCTTGAAAAAATTGTTGGCTTACAAAACAAACTTAAAGAGTTTCGAAATGTTGTTTACAAACATGGTGAGTCAATCACAACTATTCAAAAGTTTACTTTAAAACCCAATCCAGATGGATATGGACCGAATCTTGCTGATTACAAACCAAAGCTTTCAACCAAAGCATTCAAACCAAATCCTGAAGTTTCCAGTGCAGAATATAAAATTGATAATTCTGTTATGAGTGTTGTGGAATATCATCGTCAAGAGGAATTAGATGCAGAAGACGAGAGTCGATCGAAATTAGAAAATGTTGTTTATAACAAACCATTTAACTATTCAAAAGCGGTCACTTTCGTCATACCACAGGATTCTTCTAACACACCCAGGATTATCACAAAAACGTCTGAGTCTTCTAATGTTGCTCCCCAACCAAATCATGCACAAATTTATGGCCCTTTACCTTCACTCAGTGAAGTAAAATCAAAACCAGAAAATCGTCAAATTCTTAGATATTTTGACATTTTCACCTCTGACCTCAAAATTTTAGAACGTGAGATTGAATTTCATTCTGAAATAAAAGTTAAACATTTTCAATCGCCTCAGGTGCGAGAAAAAAGAGATATTTTTTAGAAAAGACTTTTACCCCATGTTAAAATTTTGAAAAATTGTGCATTGTATTGGGAAAGGGAATTTCATAAGGAACTTGGATTGATGAAAGTCGTTTTCGAGAAAACAGAAACATCTATTTCTAATACAAAACGTAAAAAGAAAATGTTATGAAAAGATGTTGATCGACTCTTGGAAGATGTTATATGTGCTGATATCCATAATGTTGTGTTATTTCATTCTTTGTCATATGCATCTGATTATATCTCTGCTGATTCTGTTGCAAATGTTGAGAATACTGATAATGTGCATCAGATCGAGTCTTTAAAAGTTGAAAATGAACGACTATTAAACGAACTTTGAAATGCAAAACATCGTCTTCAATGGTGTCAAAAAGATTTTCAAAATCGTGAACTTGCTTTGCAAAACAAAATCAACCAGTTGCATTCCAAAACGTTTAATCCAAAAGTTGAGCAAATGGATGATCAAAACGCGTCTTTGAAATGTCAAATCACAAAATATGAACAAGAACTTGAAAAAGTTAAAAAGGAATATGGTGTCATATTTGATTTACTCAAATAGACTCGTGATGAACAAGAACTTGAAAAAGTTAAAAAGGAATATGATCATTCTCTTGCACACACTAAAGAAGTCATGAACTTTTCTGGAAATCTTCGTTCTGAAAATCAAGATTTGGTGCACACTATCATTAAGTTAAGGGAGATGTTAAGAAAGTATGAACAAGTTCAGCCTAGCATCATTAAGAAAATTACATCTGTAACACTTAGCAAACGTGAACCCAAAATGCCTACTAACAAAACACAAGATACTAATGTGTTTCCCTCTACTGAAACAGGAATAATTGCCTCTTTTCCCAACGTCCGTACTTCACAGCCTAGGAGCAATACAAGGAAGAATAGGAAGTTGCGACCTAAGAAAAGAACAATAAAGAATGCTGAAGTAGAAGAACACCCTAGGATTTTGAATAAGACCCGTGTTGCACCCACTTTAGATATTGCGTCTGACAAATGTAATGGAAAAAGTGTTGTAACGAATGCTGAACCTTTAAGTACTTTTGATATTACGTCCGAAGCTTCTTGTGTTATATGTCGTAAAAGTATGCTTTCTGATTGTCATGATAAATGTGTTGCTAAAGCTATCTTGTCTCGTTTACGGAATCCTAAGAAACGGAATACCTCTAGGCCCACTAATGCTTCTAAGTCTGTGCTTGGTAAACCGCCCTCTTTAGATTCTAAGAAACGCATTGATGTCCCTGTAGCTCCAGTATTACCTCCAAAGAAAGTAGTACCACCTAGTGCATTCACTAAGACTAAAGCAAATACTAGTTGGAAATGGCAGAAATGGATACATAATACACTAGGATTTAAATGGATGCCTAAAGTCATTGATGTGTGTATTTCTACTATAACTGCTTCGGAACCCTCTAACTCATCGGGTTCCACATCTACTTCTATTCCATCTGTGTCGTATGTGTGTAATGCAGGTGATACAGATCATCCTTTGGATTGATGATAGCGGATGTTCCCGACACATGACAGGCAATCTTAAACTGTTATCAAACTTTATTGCAAAGTTCATTGGCACTGTCAGATTCGGGAATGATCACTTCGCAGCTATCATGGGCTACGGAGATTACATCAATGGAAACATCAAAATTAGCAGGGTTTATTATGTGGAAGGTCTCGGTCACAATCTGTTTTCAGTTGTCAGTTCTGTGATGGAGATTTGGAAGTTGCTTTTCGGGAGAAAACTTGTTTCATTCGTGATCTTCAAGGAAATGATCTTATGTCTGGCTCTCGCAATTCTAGTCTGTACACAATCTCAATGAAAGACATGGTTGCTTCATCTCCCATCTGTCTACTTTCAAAGGCAACATCAACAAAATCTTGGCTATGGCACCGTCGTCTCTCACATTTAAACTTTCAAACCATAACCAACCTTGCTCGATACAAACTTGTTGAAGGTCTCCCGCGATTCCGGTATTCTAAAGATCACCTCTGCTCAGCTTGTGAACAAGGGAAAAGCACTCGTGATCATTTTCCTTCAAAGGTGGAACATAGCTCTCAACATGTGCTTCATCTTCTTCACATGGATTTGTATGGCCTGATGCGCGTGCAAACGATTAATGGCAAACGCTACATCTTGGTAATTGTCAATGACTACTCATGATGGACTTGGGTCTACTTTCTTCGAAGCAAAGATCAAGCTCCACAGATGATCATCACCTTTCTCACGAAAATTCAAGTTCAGCTCCGGAATACAGTCCGCCAAATAAGAACAGACAAAGAAACTGAATTTGTGAACCAAACTCTTCAAGAATTTTATGAGAAAGTGGAAATTGAGCATCAGAAATCTATTGCACGTACACCTGAACAAAACGGAGTTGTTGAAAGACGAAACCGTACGTTAGTGGAAGCTGCAAGAACAATGTTAATCAATGCTAAACTTCCAGATTACTTGTGGGCAGAAGCTGTATCAACTGCATGCTACACTCAAAACCGATCAATGATTACAAAACGTCACAACAAAACACCTTTTGAGCTTATCGACAACCGAAAACCGAATCTCAAACACTTTCATGTATTTGGATCCCTTTGCTATCCGAATAATGATCGTGATGACTTTGGAAAGCTCAAAGCCAAAGCTGACATTGGAGTCTTTATTGGATATTGTGATAATTCTAAAGGTTACCGGATCTGGAATCTTCGTACAAAGCAGGTTATGGAAACGATTCATGCAAATTTCGATGAGCTTACAGATATGGCTTCTGAGCATAACAGCTTGGAACCCGGTCACAACCGTTTAAACTTCCCTCAAACCCCATCATCAGCTGAATCAAGCCCCCAACTTACTCGTAAACAAATGGAAAAGTTATTTGCTCCGTTGTTTAGTGATGATATTGATGAACGTGCTCCAGGTTTATCTGATGTTTCCGCTGCTCAACCTGATCATATACCAATACCTGATACACCTACTACAACAACTACTGTTGAAGAAGCACCACCAGTTGACTCTACAACAACAATTGAACAAACTGCTTCCAATGACGCTGAACCAGCTGATGATGTTCTGAACAATGAAGTACCCCCACCTGCAGATTTTGATCCAAATGAGTTCTTTAACCCTTTTGCTAATGAAACTGTTGCACCTGATGCTGCGGAATCATCCACAAGCCATTTGAATTCTCAAAATCTGCACAATGTATACCAACATCAACCCTCGACACATCGTTGGACAAAAGACCATCCTCTTGAGAACGTTATTGGTAACCCGAATCAACCAGTTGTAACGAGACAACGTCTTCACACAGATGGTGAACATTTCATTTATGCACTCACTGTCTGCCAATCTGAGCCTAAAAACATTAAAGACGCAATGACAAAGGACAACTGGATTGAATCCATGCAAGAAGAAATCAACCAATTCAAACGTCTTGAAGTATGGGAACTGGTTGAAAGACCAATAGGGGTCTTCGTCATTGGTCTAAAATGGATTTGGAAAAACAAATTGAATACTGAAGGAACCGTAATCGAAACAAGTCACGTCACGGTGGCTAAGGGTTATAGACAGGAAGAGGGTATAGACTTTGAAGAATCATTCGCTCCGGTTGCTCGTCTTGAGGTTGTTCGGATATTTTTAGCGTTCGCGGCTCATATGAATATAACGGTCTTTCAGATGGACGTCAAAACTGCTTTTTTGAATGGGCAACTGAAAGAAACGGTTTATGTCAGCCAGCCAGAAGGATTCGTTGATCCCGAGTTCCCGAACCATGTCTAAAAACTGAACAAAGCTCTCTACGGTCTCAAACAAGCTCCTCGGGCGTGGTACGATAAGTTATCATCCTTTCTAATTGCCAATAAGTTCACCAAAGGCTCGGTCGACCCTACACTTTTCATACAATATCACGGGGTTCACATTTTAATCGTTCAAATCTATGTGGATGACATCATTTTTGGGTCAACACATTTAAGATATTCAAATGCTTTTGCAAAACTTATGACAAAACATTTTGAAATGTCAATGATGGGTGAACTCACATTCTTTCTAGGAATGCAAGTTCATCAATCACCCTGTGGTATTTTTCTAAGTCAGTCCAAATATGCCCTTGAACTGTTAAACAAATTTGGAATGCAAAACTGTGACACATATGCCACACCAATGGCTCATACCAAGAAGCTAGACGCTGATTTACATGGGAAATTGGTGGACCCTACCAAATACCGAAGTATCATTGGGTCTCTCATGTATCTAACAGCTAGCAGACCTGATATTGTTTTTGCCGTATATCTTTGCTCCCGTTATCTGTCGAGACCAACTGAAACCCACCTCTCTGAGGCTAAAAGAATCCTCCGATACATCAAGGGAACCATTAATTTGGGGATCTGGTATACGAAGGATTCTGGTTTTGAACTAATAACTTTTTCAGACGCTGATCACGCAAGATGCTTAGATTCACGGAAAAGTACTTCAGGAGCATTACAATTTCTTGGTGATAAACTGGTGTCATGGCAATCGAAGAAGCAGGATTGTACATCGTTGTCCTCAACAGAAGCAGAATATGTAGCCATGTCGGCATGTTTTGCTCAAGTCATTTGGATGAGAACACAACTCAAAGACTATGGTTATGTATTTGATAGAATCCCGATGTACTGCGACAATCGGAGTGCTATTGCGATCTCGTGCAACTCTGTTCAATATTCGAAATCAAAGCACATCGATCTTCGATATCATTTCATCAAGGACCACATGGAACAGGGTACTGTTGAATTATACTTTGTGGGTACAGAATACCAATTGGCAGATCTCCTCACCAAAGCTTTAGCTCCTGCTAGGTTTAATGAGTTGGTCCACCGGATTGGTATGCGGTGTTTGACTCAAGAGGAACTGGATGAACTCTTAAAAAATTCTTAAAACCAGTCAAACACTAAAACCTCTTTTGTAAATATTTTTCAAAAAAAATACAAAAATATAAAATCAGATAAAACAACAAAAATATTCTTCTATCTATATTTCTTTTAACATGGCAATTACAAACCTTCCGTCAACACTTTATTCTTTCAAAATTCAGTATTTTCTAGATCAAGTGTTGAGGGGGAGAAAACAAATAATTTTTCAGTTTCATAAAACCTTGTACTTGCATGTTATCTTATCCCGGTTGTTTTTTAAATAATGGTGGTCACATTTCTGGTTACTGACACTCCTTGGACTAAAATTTATAAAATTTCATTATTTCTTAAGTCAATGGGGAGTGTCGTCAAATTTCTTTTCCAAATATTCTCGTTTGGTAGCCAAAATGGAAGTTATGGGTATTGATTGTAAATGGTTAAGGTGGAAGGACTAAAATTGTCAAAAGCTCAAACCTTTTTTAACAAAATATCTCTTCCACATTTAATTCACCTCATTTACTTCCCAACCACCCAAATCCTACGCGTATAAACTCATCTTCAAATATGTGTTCTTGATCAACAATTTGTAAGTGTTTTCACAATCTTTGGGTTAAAATAAACATTGGTTTTGAATTTTAAACGAATCCAATGGTTAGAAATCAAGTTTGGGAGATTGTTGTGTTCTACGCATAAGCTATGAACACAACTTCTTCATTTGTGTGTTTGTGGTTGAAATAGTTGTGTCAAAACGTTTGTTTAATCATAATGATACCATTTTCATCATCAAATATCACCCAGAAACTCTAATTGATTGAATTTGTTAATTAGGGTTTATGCGTACGTTTGGGGATTTTCAATATTGAGTGTTTTTTGGTTAAAAGGATTGTCATATGATGTTGTTTACAAGTTTAATTGACCATATCCATGCTTAGAATTTACCCAGAAACACTAATTGCATGAAAATTAAAGATTAGGGTTTATGTTCATAAGTATTTGGGTATTTTTGATTCGCTTAGATTCTGATGTTAAAACTTGGATAGAACAACTCTATATGCTTCCTATACATCCCAGAAAAACTTTGGTGCAATTCCTACGGCCAGAACACTTACTCGTAGAAATTGAACTTTTAGGGTTTAAACTTACGCGTAACCTGTTTCTAAGCATAACTGTTTAATGAGTATTCATGGTTTAAACTGATAAAGATTGAATGTGTATGTTAAGATTGGTGATATGATGAACTTATTTCAGGTTTTCTACGCGTGAAAATTCAGAATCAAGGTTACTTGCCATCTACCCATAAGGATCACCTTACGCGTAGCATGTTATGCGTAAGAGAAATCTTACGCGTAACGTTTACGCGTAAGGTTCTACATTGGGGACTACGCGTATCCTGTGAAGGATATGCGTAAACAGTAACCTCTACGCATAAGGTTGACTCTTACGAGTAAGCCTTACGCGTAAGGTCCCATATACGCTTACGCGTAAGCTCTACGCATAAGGCCCTCTTTTCCTACGCGTAAGACAAGAACCTACACATAAGCTTACGTTTACGCGTATAATCACTCCTGTTTACGCATAAGCTTGCCATTTCTACGCCTAAGCCTTGTTTTAACCTTAATCATGAATTGTTACGCGTGCAAACTTGTAAATAAATAAATCATAACGCCACAAAACCAATAATGTCACCAATAAGCTTAAACGTGTAATAAGTTGTGAAATATAAGTGAAAACTTGGACTTTAAAAGTTAACCAACTAATGAAACTTATCACGACGTCTTTGGACTATTGGACAAACAAGTGACATTGGACTCGTAACAATCTTTGACATATCACATTCAAATAATAGACAATAAAATCAACTGTTGACTAACGTAATGTCTTTCGATATGTTGGTTCTTTTGGCTAAATATCTTTCAAATCACGACATGGACGCTCAAATGCAAAACGTAGAAGCACCAAACGTTCTCACCGTTGAAGATATCTTTCCTAATGGCTATCCGATGAAGATAGGAAAGAACAACCTTCGTGTTGATTTTGATAGTCTCACCTGCTCAGAGTCGTCTTGCTTAATAGCTGTGGACATTCTGAAGAATCACCGTTATCAGAACATGCTCACCAATTTTGCTACATTGCCGGAGATCTACATTCACCAGTTTTGGCATACAATGCGAAAGATCAAAGGTCAAAATGCTGTGACGGTGACGCTCAACCACAAACAAGTCACCATCACACCGGTAGACTTAAGGGCCGTTCTTCTCATTCCTGTCATCGAGCCAACCGAATACACTGCCACACCAACCGAAGAGGCTGTTCTGCAGTTCACGATCGACATTGGTTATGACGAAGCTTCAGGAGTAATCACAAAGCATTCATACATGGATCTTAAGAATATTCCTCAGCCATGGAGAACCCTCTACATCATCATCACCAAATCCATTTCTGGACGTGATAGTGGTTATGAGCATCCCAAGCTCGTTGAACTACAGATGTTTTGGGCTTTGATCAACATGAAACACATTGAAGTTGAAGCTCTGATATGGGACGACATGATGTCATTCCTCAAAAATCTTGGCTCCAAAATCCCATACATCAGATATACAAAACTGTTGATCCAAAGAGCTCTAGGGTATAATCCTGATATCCCCTTGAGGACCAATGACCCTAACAATCACTCCATGTTGTATGAGCCTACACTCACAATCAGATTTAAGGAATCTACAACAAAGAAACAGGGTGCAGTGTTGCCAGATCACCTTCTAACTGATGCAGCCAAACAACTCTATTCATACAAAAGGTATCTGGTAGCGGTTGATGAAGGCAAAGTCGGTTTTCTTGATGAAAAGTCCTCCGGTACACCTACTAGGAAAACAAGGAGAGGCAGTGCAGGAAGTGTTACAAGCACTGAGAGTCAAAGAAAGTTCCCTAAGAGGAAACCTGCACTCGAAAGGAAAATTCCCCTTAAGGAAGCTGCTCCTATTCCTATTCCTAATTATGAACTGCAACAAAAGCTACTGGATGAAAGTTCTGAGGAAACTAAATCAGACAAAGAGGTCACCTACTCTGAAACTGCAATTGATGATACTCCAACAGTAGCTAAGCCTCCCAGTCCAATAGCTGATAAAGGAAAAGGGAAAACTCCTGTGCTTGAGCATGATAAGGAAAGTTCTGAAGAAGAACCAGTTGACGAGGAAAGAGAATATCAAAAGAAGTTGAAGAACCTTAGACTCAAATATCTTGCCGATGAATTCGTAAAGGATCAAACTCGTAGCCCAGGAGGGTCAAGTGGTGGTGCACTATCTACACCAGTTCCTGATGCGGTTAATCAACCCGATAAGGGAACTGGTACCACCATCACCCACGAACAACAGCAAAGGCAGATTGAGGATTCCATCGACTTTGACATAAAGGAACCAGACACGGAAAAGACTGAGAAAACTTCTGGTGAAGATACTAAGGCTGATGAAACGGCTAAGTCTGGAAATAATGAAGAAACTGATTATGATGATTTTCTTCTAGACAGTCCCGCACGCTCCAAGGAGGAAACTTCTGAGCCACCTAAGGACCCTGAGCCACCTCACGTCTCCTCATCATCTGACTCGTCTTCTCACTCTTCACTTCCACCATCCAAAAGAACAACTAGATCCACATCTAAATTTGTTAAAAAACCAACTGACTCTTGGATATCCCAGGCTAAAACCAAGATTGTCAAAGCTGTCAAGCAAGTACGGAAGAAGGATGTAACCAACAAAAAGCTGAATCAACTCGCTGACAGAATCAACTATCTTCAAAATAGGATAAACGAGTTGTTGAAAGAAAGGAAACAAATCCAGAAGTTTATCAAAGGAGATTTCCAAAAAGAATTGGAGAAGACGGCAAGAGAATATACTCAAAAGTTTCTTCTCGACACTATCCCTGGTTTGACAAGAGAAGTATTTTCCAGACAACTTACTCCAAATATCGTCGCATTGGTTAAACATATAATGGTCAAAGAATCTGATCTCTCTGAAACTGATTTAATTGCTAAATTGGTAATGCAAATGTCAAAACGATCTGCAACTTTTACTTCGAATGAAGCTAAATTTTTTGAAGGTCTACTAGATTATCAACTCAGATCATCATGCAAGGAATCAGCAGATCAACCTAAACGACCAAGAGATGACGATGATAAGGACAAGGACTCTACACCTAAACGTCCAAAGAAGTCTGGTGAATCTTCCTCAATGCCACCACCAACCCAAAAGACTCCAACCGAAAGAAGATCTCCACCAAGTTCTGCTGCTGATGATAAACCTCAGGACTCTGAGTTACCACCTCAGACAGAGAAAATCGGTGATCACTTCGAGTACACTGGTGGTAACGATGAAGAGATCCTTGAGCCCCAACAACAACCCACCTCTCCCGCTTCAACAAAGAAACCTGCATCCTCATCTAGGCCAAAGAAGAAGAAGAAGTCACCTAAGGCTGATGTCGTCTCATGGCTAGATGAAGATGACACCGAGTTTGAATGGTTCTCTACACTTATTGATGCTACTCCCGCCCTAACTGATGATCAAGATATGGTAGAAGGTCGAACATTGGAGCATGCTAAGTTACTTCAAGAGAAGTTTCAAGTGAAGAAGATGACCAAGTCAGAGTTAAAACGTATCAAGAATGAAGCCTTTCAATTGCTCAAAGATAGCTCGGAAAGTGCTATCGAAGTTGAATACCATCTTGAAAACATTGCACGAGCTATGTCTAACAACATCGATTGGCTCAACCCTGAAGCTAACATTGACTTCACACGAAAAGACAATGCTCCATACTACACCGACTGGACCAGACCTCTACCAACGATTGGCCAACCAGATCAACCTAAGATTCCATTCCACTACTTCTTCAACAATGACCTGGAATTTCTTCTACACGGTAGCGATGGTTCAAAGAAATACGCTACCTCACTTACACTTCCGTTCCTGGCAGCCATATACTCCAACTGTATAGCCATCGAGGAAAATGCTAACCACATGTTTGCCAACAACGTGGAATGGTATGACATCGATGCAATGTATGTGATTCATCATTGGCCTGAACGCCGAAGAATCTACTACAAAAGCTGCCAGGTTCGAAAGTCTAAACATGAAGTGTACAGTGATAAAGGGATCATTGTTGTTAAGCATGTGGCTCTCTCGTCTAAATGGGACTACACTTTCCTCCAGAAAATCGTGGTCAAAAGACAAGACGAAAGGGACTATGAGTTCTGTGAAGCGGACTTTCAGAATTTGTCTCTCAACAACATTGAAGATCTGTATCTTGCCAAGGTACAGGGAAGAATGAGAAAATTCTCGACTGAAATCCAACGTGAATACATCAAGTCCTTGCTCATCTTCATCAGAAGCATAGTGATCCAGGAACGTGTAGAAGACTTACAACTTGCCGTTGAATCTTATCAGACACGCGTCAACTTCACCAGACCTCAGCTGGAACTTCCGGACATCAATCATCTTCCTCAATACACTCTCATCAGCAAACCGTTTGGAGTAGTCTACCGTAGTGAACTACATCGCAACTGCTTGATGGCATGTAGAGATCTTCATAAGTTTGGAGATCACACACTGAAGAAAGTCAGGGACGGCTTAGCTTATCGGTTAAAAGTGATACAACAAAGCATTGGGTCACCAAAGAGATGGAATTCTCCAGAGAGACGGAATATGAAGAGAATCATCACGCAGATTGATGAAAGGTTGTTCAGAAGGGATCAGTTCAGAACTTTGGAGAGCTTTGTAGGTGGTCGTTCCATGATTACTCTCACAGGCTATCAACGCCCAGTTCGCATTCCTGGAGACATTGTTGGACTACCTGATTCCCCTGGTACCCCTTAAACTGTTTCATTTTCATATTGATTTGGATGTGTGATTATTTTATGAATATGGCTTGTGCACACATAGCAGTGTACAACCCGTTCTTGTAATGAAAGGACCCTGTGGTACGCTTCAGTGCCACAATCCTGTAAAAGGAGCGAAAGCTTCTTACTTTTGAGTAAAACTTATCAAAACTTTCATTTTTCAAAGTTTTGCTCAAAAGAACAACTACTTCCCCTTATGATTTTCAAAACCTCAAAAGTTTATATCACATGTTGAGGGGGAGTATTTGTCAACCAAAATCTTTGTTCACAAAATTGTTCTTCGTAGAAATCTTCCCACAAAACTCAAAATGGTCATATTCCATATCAAAATTTCATCAAAAATAACATTTATATGCCATTTTTGAGGGGGAGAAAAATTATGTGATAAGAAATATGTTGTGAAATTGCAAATGAATCTTTGTGCTACAGACTTAACCAATGAATTGACGATATCTTAAATGTTAGTAACTCGAAAAGACTTGTCCAGACGGGTAATAATTTCAAGCTAGTTCGCTAGTGATGTAAACGTGTCTCGCAAAGTACTTGTCCGAGTAGAATGTACCATTCGAGAAACTCTTGGTAGACATGAACCTTGATGGGTTTGACAACCTTTCGAGGATTGTCTACACCTTCAAGGTAGTTATTAGAGCTAGTTTTCACCTAAAAGCTGACAATGTAACTCTTTAACTATGCAACGTAACCGTGTCTCGCGGGGGATTGTCTATCTCGAGTTGATCAATTCAAAAGTGCGCGCTCTTCTCTCACCGTGCAGATTTCTGTCAAAATACTTAAGCACGTGTGGAGGGGGAGTATTTCTGCAAAATAAAACTCTCGAAGTGTTTCAAAATGTATGTTATTCATAAACACTTTGAGAAATTTTCAAGAAATTGGTTTTATGGCAATGGAGTTATAAGGTGATTAAGGTTAGGAATAACCATCCTATGATCCGCCAGAGCCGGAGGGATCTACCCAAGGACACCACCAATAGTTAGAATTAGATGTCCTTAGGTATGATTATAAAAAGGAGAAAATGAGAATCGGAGAAAGAAGGAGTTGAAGAATTAAAAAGAAAAGCAAAGAAAAGGGTGAAAAGAAATAGCCCTCCAGATTATTCAACTTAGGGCAGACATCGGGTTCAATTCATATGCTACTGGTTGTCACTTGATGACGCCGGTATTGAAGATTAAAAGTCGTCATGGACCCAATAACGCATCCACTAAACCTTCTTAGCCACTCAAGTTTCTCTCAACAGAAGCTTGTTTCATTCTCACAGGGAACCCTACGTAAACTATCGGCTTTCTCTTAGAGATTGCTGGTATTGAAGAAGGAGACCCTCTCCCTAGTCTCCGCTCAGGAAAACCAAAGCACACTATTGAGTCTAGAGCCACGAGATTCATCAAAAGATCTGTTAGGTACACTTGACATTTTATCGCTTATCGTTCAACAATAAGAACGCAAGTGATACTTTATCGTGTCCTTCACAGATCTTAGAAATCTGTCGAGAACATTTATGAGAGGCTCACACAATTGTGATCATCAGTGATTGAATGGAAACTCCTGCTAGGGTCAACATCAAACAGCCCTGACAGCAGGTCACTTCGGTAACTCCCCGTGGATTACGCTTAGTGTGTCTCAAACGGTCAACAGTCGTGAGATGATGCTTCGGTGTACCTCAGCGACTCATCGAACGTAGGTGTACTTCGTACATCGCGTTATCTCACTTGTGGGACTCCGGTTCGGAACGCCTTTGTGAGAATTAGAGTTGTGTTTTCACACTATGCTGTTAACACTCTCGAAGTTCAAACTTGTAAGTGCTGGAATCCGCTTATCACTAACCGTTTTTTATGTTTTCTTCTTATAGAAGCTCTGGAGCAGACTAATCGTGCAGATTTTTCACATGCTCATACCAACATCATCACTAATGGAAGTTCTGTCAAAAGGCAACACAAAAGTCAGAATGATTCTTCGTCAAGTCAAAGAATCTACAAAGTTTAAAGACTAAGAGAACTACATCAGTACTGAAATCCAACGTCAAAGAGCGTGTGAGCATGTTGAAGAAAGACGTGGAGACACTGGAGCAACGAAGCCGACCTGATGTAGACAACAACAACATACTATCACTACCATCACAAAGAACAAGGATCATAGAACAAAGAAATGATGACGTTAAAGCAAAACTTTTCAAAGGAAATAATTTCTCTACACTGGGGAGATTGTTTGAATCAAGGCAATCCTTCTCACAAGAAAGAAGAATGTCAGAAGACGTCAAAGCTACTATTACATCAGCACCTTCACCTTTCACATCATCAATCACTAACACTTAGGGGGAGATTGTTGGAATCACTCCTAAGCTAGAATTTAAGTGTTAGTAATTAATATGTAATAGTTAGCTTAATTAGGCCTTTATGTTTGTTATTAAGCTTAGGCTTATGTATAAGGCCCATAAGCCTAGGCCCAAGCCCAATAAGGAAAGGATAGGAACTTGGTGTGTTGCCCTAGTTCCCTCCTATAAATACTCTTGTAAACCTTCTATTGAAGGTTGGTTGTTCACTCTCATTATTCACCTATGCATAACCTTTCTTCATTTCTTATTCGTGTGTTTGTGATTGTGTTCATCCGATCTCTTCTTCTCTATTTCTTATATTGATGCTTGTGTTACTAAAATGGGAACCTAACAATTCTACCTCTTGAAATACAGAAAAATCTAATTCTATATATAGATTTACAATCGCGACGGCGTCGCCTTTTGCTAGTGACGCCGTCGCCGTCATTAGGGTTTCGTTTTGGCCAAGTCATCGATGGGACGGCGTCACTTGAGAGTTGTGACGCCGTCGGTCTTTAGTTGCGACGTCGTCTGAGTTCTAGATCTGGGTCGTCTAGAGTGGAAAGTGTGAGTGACACCCTCCATATTTTAGGCGTGACCCCGTCAGGCTTTGGGACTAGAAATTCCACTGAGCCGTCGTGGGCACATTCTGATCAAGTCTTCATAGAGGGACGGCGTTGCCCTTTGGATGGGATGCCGTCAGGTTCTGTTGATCAGCCTTGAGTGTCTTCGATCTTGACTTTGCCATTCTCCTCATGTGTTTGCTCCTTTTCGTCCAAATGTGCTTCATTCCAGCATTTTGCTTCCAAAACACCTAAAAAGTGAAAAAGGAACGAAATTAAGCAGTAACGGGTATTAAATGTGTCGAAATAGGGCTTAAATGACCCCCTAAAAGCGTACATTTTAAATCCTTATCAAATATCCTACACTTGGTATTTGCTTGTCCTCAATAAAATGTGTTTTTGACCAATTGATATATAAGTTTAAGGGCATGAAGCATTGGTTTAAAATAGTTCATAACAAGTAAAAGCGCCACAATAGTCATAACAAGCATGGAAATTATACACTAGCACCTCACAAGTGGTGTTTGGATTCTCCCATCTCTCGGGTTTATATGAAATATAATATGAATGGAAATGGAAGATAAACACTCATTACCTGGCATAGTACATAGATTACCATAAGCTTGAGACTAGATCAAACCTCCACCGCTTTGGCGTAAGCACCTAGAAACAACTATCTAAGAGGTCTTTATAAGGGTTGTAACGTTAGGCTTAGGGTAGGGAAACAAAGGGTTTTGTTGGATAGGGGATATTTAGTGGTGGCAAGTCAAAAATCTTATGTTACAAGCATGTAAAGCGCGGCGTTGCTAACCCAAAGACTCGACTCACTAACACTAGATAACTTGAAACAAAACAAACATAAACTTAAAAACATAAATATAAAGATAGATATAGGATGGTAGCCCGTATGTTTTTCTAATTTTTTTTTCATACCTTTTTACTCTACCATCCTCTATGATAACATCAAAATATAAGGGATTTATAGGAGCATCCCTACACTTGACTTTTTATTTCTCTAACACTAATTGACCCGATTTGAAAAGATCAAAACACTTGGAGTATTTAATTACGTAGACAAAGGGAATTTGAATTTATCGTTCTTTCCCGTTACTCCATAAAATATTACTTTTACCCATGAGTCCCAATCATCCCAAAACTGTGTACAAAAGATATGACTCGACTTAGCAACCATGCAAGTAACTAGATAATTGAATTAAGGGTTTAGTAATGATAACAATAATGCACAAAAGATGAGTGCATACAAGGTAGGCTAAGGCGATTTGGGTGTATATTTGGGCGTGGATTGTAAACAATGCTCTTCATTGATATTCCGGAAAACTGAAACATCACGAGAACCGCGAAAAGGATAGGCTCTGAGGGGTTAACTATGGGTATCGTGTACTAAAGATGAGTATAACGTAAGGGTGTGGGGTAATTACTCAACCGATGTGGAAGATGTAATTATAATACAGGTTTCAAACAAGGGTTATCCTAATGCCTCTTATCATTTAGTTACTCCTAACTACACAAGTGTAGTCTCACTAGCGATCTCGGAATGCATCACAAAACAAGTTCTAACTCACTAAGCGTTAAAGTTGAATGCTTTTATTCCTAAAGATCTAGGGGCGAACCTCACATTTTTTGGGGTGGAATTTGAGTGGTAAACGGTTTTTGTGCTAGTCATATAATTCCTATCCATGAGACGCTTTATTAAGACTAAAGTTTACTCTTAAATGTCATAAAAATTTTAAATTTGGTGCTAAAATTGCCTTAAAAAATATTTCTCATAGTTTATTACACAAATTACTAAGGAAAGGACAAATAATCAAGTGAGTGAATAGTTTCTAAGTTCCCGTTTTATTCTCCCTCCCTACACTTAAACTGAACATTGTCCCCAATGTTCACCGAAAGTATCAAAGTTATGATAAAGGAAGGTAAGTAAAGAAAAGAAACTAGTACTCCTCTGATTAGCTCGGTAGGATATGTGTGAAGTTGCGGTTAAATCCTCTTTCTAGAAGAATGCATAAGTAATAAGCTTCATCAAATGTGTGTTTCTTCTTCTTGCCCAATATAACCTGCACACTTATAAAAAAAGAAACAGAACCCTTGCGTAAAATCGATGGTAAAATTATATATGACACACAACTACACTAGAAAGCAAGTAAGATATAATGCTTGTGGAATGGATTTTGCTGTTTTTCTGGAAAATTAAGACCAGGGAATTTCCAAAAATTTATAAATTGCACAGAAAACGAAAACTGATTATCCTGTTTCTACATAGCCTGACGTCGTCAGGCTTTAATCCTGACGCCGTCAGGTTTCCTTGACAGAAAGTGGTCTGCTGCATTTTTCTGAAAAAATCCTGGAAAAATTACATCATTAAAACCTGGAAAAATTCCTGCAAAAACATCCATTATGACTCGATACAAGCATTTAACTCTAACAAACACACATATATATCAATTTCACTAGTTGTAATTCTCATGTTCATGTTCTTCAAAAACTTATGTGATCTTCCTTACCCTTATCTTTTTGTAAAATACCTTTATATGTAATTAAGACGAGGTTAAGGACGAAATAAAGCATTTTCACAAAGTCTATCATGAGAATAAACAACAATGAAAGAGATATAAAACACACAAAAATTGAAAAACAAAACAAGCAAACAATTAAGCATGGGTTACCTCCCACGAATCGCTTTTCTTTATTTATGAGTCTTGTAGCTAGAATTGAAGTCGTGCTCCTGCGTCATCTCATCTTCCAAAACAATATCTTCATCATTGATTATTTCATTATTGTCCATTTGATAAGGTTTCACACATTGTCAATTTACGGTAAACTCTCTTCCATCATTATCTATCAACACAACGGCTCCACCACTTATTTTCCTCTTCACCGAAAAGGGTCCATACCATCTTGATTTGAGTTTTTCCGGGAATAGTCTCAACCTTGAATTATATAAGAGCACCTTATCTCCCTCCACAAACTCTTTAGGATTCTTTATTCGTTGATCATGCCATCGTTTCGCCCTCTCTTTGTATGTGATTGAGGACTCATAGGCCTCGAGTCTTAGTTCGTCTAGCTCTTGAAGCTGCAAGAACCTATTTGACCCTGCCTCAGAATAATCCATATTACAAGCCTTAAGTGCCCAGTATGCCTTTTGCTCAAGCTCAATAAGGAGATGACATGCTTTCCCATACACTAAGCGAAAAGGGGTTGTTCCGATGTGTTAGGATTTGGAAAATCCAGTAGTTAAAGTGTCGGTCACCTCAATTATATGTAATCGTTAGAAAGCTCGTAGTCGTAGTTATTTGATGTTAAGTAGTATTTAGTTAAGTAACACCGTGGAGGACGGACGGGTCTTTACCCACTGTATGACTGATCCACAGCCCGTCCGGTGGCGTTTTATTATAAGACTATAAATACTCTCTACCTCCCAAGGTAGAGAGTTGGAGCTCATAATATTGCAAGGAACTGCACATCGCCAAAACGCCCTCAGAATGCAGAGTACTTCAGGGATAAGATGTTGCTTGTGCAAGCTCAGGATAATGGTGCAACTTTGGATGAAGATGAGTTGTTGTTTCTTGCGAGGAAGCGCCAAGACATATGATGCGGATGTGGATGAGCAGCCAATTCGGAGATAGGCCACAATCATCGAATGCCTTTCAAGTCAGCGATTGTGATGCATACGACTCTGGCGTTGATGATGAACCTATTGCACAAACCATTTTCATGGCTAGCATTTCTCCAATGGTCCCTCCTAAAGTCTCTTCATCACCATAAGCGGGTCCATCCAAAGACAAAATCATCTCGAGGTACTAAAACTATACGATGAAGTTGATGAGCAAAAGATACATGACGAAGTACAATCAACTGAAATTATTGAGTCAGATATTGAAAATATGGGTAATATCAATATTGTCCCATATGATCAATATATGAAACAAAGTAAAAGTGAGATTGTACCAAGTGATGTATCTTATGCAGTCAATGATGACTATGTTTTTGATGAATACACTGCATGTGCCCATGATGATTCTGTTATCTCTGAACTTAATGCCTATAAAGAACGAGTTGCAATTTATGAACAACGTGTTAAGTTTTAGTTAACTACTCGTGAGCAGGAGATGGATGACCAAATGCGTAAAATTATTAGAAAAAGTAACTTTAGAGAAGAAGTCTTAAAACAAGAGTTAAACTCCTTACAAGAAAAGCTTTCTAAAACTGCTAAGCAAAAACAGGAACTTCAAGAAAATGTTAAAATGCTTAAGCAAGAATTCAATGCTAAGGAATCAAAACTTTTGAATGAGTTTTCCAATCTAAAATCTTTGAAAAACAAGCTTGAAAATAAGTTGTACGTACAAGCGAATACCATTCAGACTGCTCACTTGATCACTAAGCATAGAGTTTTAAGCGATAAGCATAACATTCCCCTTGTTGATGAACTAAATCCAGAGGTCATTAAAAAGGTTATTGCTGCTAATAAGGTGATCTATGATGGAAATGAGATTCTTAAACCTAGACAGAAACCTAGTTGCGTTGAGTGCACTGAGGAAGACAGAAAAATAGATGATGCATCTAGGGAGAAAATGAATAAGAAGCTAGAAGATCCTGAATGTAAAAAGAATAACATAACGATCAAACCCCATGATTACAAGAAGGAAAACTGGATTTCCTTAAACAAGTTTAAGCCTCAAATGTTGTTAACACACGAACAAGTGTTACGGAAAAGGACTTAGATAAGCAAAAAGCAGAGAATCTTGTTGTTACAAACCCTCCCCTTAGGAAAATGCCTTCAGCGACTGTGTATCCTCCAAACACACCAATGCATTTAGTTCCTAGAACTATTGCCACTAAGAGCAAGACCTCAATCATCAATATGTTATTTTTCAACTATTTGTCGATTTTGAGAAAACTTGTAAGAAAAGGATCACACCCACTGGGATAACTGAAGAGGAAAGGGGTTTTGAACAAACAAAAGAATGTTATTTAGCTGAGGTCATGCCTTTCTTTAAACAACTAAAAGATCATTTTGAGAGTCTTAAAAAGGGGATTGATTCAGATATTAAAGGAATGGAAAAGGAATTTGATGCAATGATTGTTGAGGTTAGTGACTATGAGCGAGCATTAAAATATAATAAGATTGAGAGGAAGAACTTGCATACCTTGAATGAGAATCTTATTTCTGAATGTATTGCTCAAGATGTGTTTTACACTGCTACAAATTATTCCATTAATGCTTCTCAATTTCATGAATTATCTGTTGCTCTGAAAGTCTCCCATGATCGTGTCATTGAGCTTGAAAAGATTAATTCGAAACTTAATGAGAAAATTGATCAGGATGATCACGATAATTTGGTAAAGCATCTTTCTAAACTAGAAGTTGAACATTTTGATTTACAACTAAAATATCAACATCTTAAAGAAAATGTCAAAACCTCAAATATCAAGACATCCTCAGATGTTCCAGAGTTTGATGCAGCTTTTCAGATAAACAAACGTGACGAACAGATTCGAGCTCATTGTAACACGATCAAAAAGTTGAAAGCTCAAATCTCTCAATTAAAGGGTGAAATGAACAATGTGACTGAACCCCAAATGCCTCCTCCTTTAGATTCTCAGCACTCTCAAACTTTTCATCTTCAAAACTTAGTTAATGCCTTACAAAAGGAAAACGAGAGTTTTCTAGAAGAAAATGAAAAAGTTAAACGACACTTTAAAGAGTTATACGATTCAATGAAAGTCACTCGTGATCAAAACAATGAAAAAATAACATCTTTACAAAAGGAAATTGAGAATCTGAGAAGTCAGGAAAATGGGAAACTGCCACTTGTTTTTAATAAGAATGTTGTATCAAAGTCATCCTTAGACTGCAAATACACTGTGACTGTTAAATACATTCCCTCTCATCTTAGAAATAATGAATCTGCGTTTCATGACTATTGTGCTCACCTTAAGGATAGTCTAGAATATCTCCGTGAGATTGTTGAAGAGGATTTTATAAATAAACCTCTTGATAGAGAAATTAGGTTTGCTTGCATTCAGGCCAAACGATCTCTGTGTAATTGCAACATGTCCTAAATCCTTAGGTGCAAAAGGCAAAGCTGTGATGCCTTGTTCTATGCCTAGTGCCAAGCATACAAACCATTCTATGCCCAGTTTCAAGAAAGTGAACACCAATGTGCCTTCTAGTAGTACAGACCCTTGCACATCTAGTTCAGGAATGCAAAAGTAGATCAACCAACTAATGTTCCCATAATTCCCTCTCACAGGAGGTAATTAGTGACATTAAAGCAAGCGGGTCAAAGCCTCCCGGCAATACCAAGCAAGATAGGACCTCGCAAGCTAAGAATATGCATTGGAAGAGAGTAGAAGACCAACCTAGGAACTTTAAGCTTGAGTTGAATAAAACGAATCGTGTTGATTCTAGTATTAGCCATAGGTGTACTATAATTAATTCATTCGATACTATTTGCAAACCATGTAATGATGTATGTTTGAATTCTGTTGCTAATCATGAATATGGTGTGAATGCTTTGTCTAATGCTGTCAAATGCCCAGTTAAAATTGTTAATGCTAAAAATCATGCAAAGAAGGCTAAAAGGCAAAAGCTTAAGAAAGTTAGAAAACAGTGGAAACCTACAGGAAGAACATTTAGTAAGATAGGTTATCAATGGATACCTTTTTCTGCTAAGACAATGCCCACTAGAAAATGGATGCCTACTGGTAGAACTATTCCCTTAAGAAGTGAACATACTTTGAATAGGTCAAATACAGATACTAGCTCTACATCTATTTCTGATGATTCCATTGCTTCTATTTCTGATATGGGTGTTTCTATTTCTGATGTGGGTGTTCCAATCACTGTTGCTAACCAAGTGGAACCCATTCCTGCATGGGGATCCCAATTATCCAGTTATCCATTCTTGTCTGTGTTCAACTGCAGATCATTCAAATCGTTATGTGGTACTTGGACTCGGTACATTCCAAGCATATATTTGGACCGAGACCGCGTTGCTCATGAACTTCGTGAGTAAATTCATCGGGACTGTTAGATTCGGAATGACCATTTTGGAGCAATTATGGGTTATGGTGATTATGTAGTTGGCAAAAGTGTAATCTCCGGGTATATTATGTGGAAGGTCTTGGTCATAATTTGTTCTCTGTTGGTCAATTCTGTGATTCTGATCTAGAGGTGGCTTTTAGAAAACATACTTGCCGTAAAGAGAACTTGATGGTGTGGAATTATTAAGAGGTACTCGTGGTTCTAATCTATACACCATCTCTATCGAAGACATGATGAAGTCTTCTCCAATATGCTTGTTGTCAAAGGCTTCTAAAACAAAGTCATGGTTATGGCATCGTCTTCTCAATCACTTGAACCCTGGCACCATTAATAACCTTTCCAGAAAGGATCTTGTCAGAGGCTTACCCAGATTAAAATATGAAAAGATCATCTTTGTTCAGCTTGCCAATTGGGTAAAAGCACGAAATATGCCCACAAACCAAAACCCACAAATTCAGTAATGGAAGTTCTTCATACCCTTCATATGGATCTGTACGGACCAATGAGAGTGCAAACGATAAATGGTGTTGGGATATGAAAGTGCTGAAGACATGAAAGTACTGAAGATATGAAAATCTTGTATCGTAATGCAAAATCTTTGGGAAAAGACAAAGAGTCAAAGAAATCTTTGCTAAAGACAAAGTCAAAGTCTTGCACCTAAAAGTCAAAGTACTACAAGAACAAAAGAACATTATTAGTTTATGGAAAGTATTGTATTCTATGTTTAGATTACTTGTCGTACAAGGTTATCAATTGTAAACCGACTAGGATATCCTTGAGCCTATAAAAGGACTCCTAGATTGGCATTAGAGGTACGATTGCGTACGAGTCTATGAGTTTTAGAGTTTACGAATTCACAAGTTGTTTAGAGTTTTAGAGAAGTTCGATTATCTTAGAGTTGTATTAGAGTATCGCATAATAAGCGATTTAGAGTTTATAATAAAAGGTTATTCTTCTTAGCTTTGTTAAGTAAATTCCGCGTACTTGATAAAGATTGCTCAGTGTTTCTTTGTTAATAACTTAGGATTTATCCGAGGTTATTAAACCTTGACAAGCTAGTTAAGATAGTTTGATTAAAGTATATCGATCCAACAAGTGGTATCAGAGCTCGTGTGGAAACTCTGACTAGGAAGAAACCCTACTTCAACAATATTCAAGATGTCGAAATTTGTTCCACCACCCTCAATCACCTCACTCAGAATTCCAATCATTAAGAAGGGAGAATATGATCTATGGTGCATGAAGATGAGGCAATACATTGCCATTACAGACCATGCTCTATGGAATGTAATTGTGAATGGGAATGAAGTTGTAGCAGACCCCATTGATATTCCTGGACAACCCAAGGCACCTAAACCGGTATTACCAGCAGCAACCTTAAGGAATCAAGAGAAGGCACTCAACATTCTCTTATCTGCCATTCCGGATGGTCATCTTCTCAAATTTCATGATGCTAAAGATGCTAAGCAGCTCTGGGCTGCTCTCAAGACCAGATTTGGAGGGAATGAAACCTTTAAAAAGATGCACAGAAATTTGCTAAAACAACAGTTTGAAACTTTCATAGTTGGTGAAAGAGAGAGATCTTTGCATATGATAGGTTTCAGAATCTTCTCAACATGTTGGAGCTATACAAGGCAGAAGTATCAGTTGAAGATGCTAATTTGAAGTTTCTAAGAAGTTTGCTATCTTCATGGCATGTGATTGCTACAATGATCCGAGGACAACAAGGTTTGGATGTCATGGACTTTGATGATCTCTATCATCAACTTAAGGTGTATGAGCATGAGATGAGTGGTCAAACAAGTTCTAAGTCTCACAGTATTGCTTTTCTATCATCTGAAAGAAGGCCAGTACTTCCATCAAAAGTACTGCTTCTCCTCAAAGTACTGTTTCTCAAAGTACTTTGCTTTGTCTATACACCCCCTCAAATGTTCAACAGCCACACCAACTACCACTATGGCCTCGGATGAAGTTATGTGCTCCTTCTTTGCACAACAAGCTAGTTTACCTGTCACTTATGAAGAAGATCTAGCACAGATTGAAGAAGATGCACTTGAAGAAATTGATATCGGGTGGCAAGTTGCTATGATCAATGCAAGGATCAAAAAGTACATGAAGAAGACAGGCAAAAGCATTGATTTCAAACCAAAACAGGGCATAACTTTTGACAAATCTAAAATTAAATGCTTCAATTGTCAAAAGACCGGTCACTTTGCAAGGGAGTGCAGGTTTGCTAAGTATCAAGCAAACAGGACATCTGAAAAGCCAAAACTTGAGCTTAAGGAAATTCCAATTCTTTGAAACAAAGGCTTTGGTTGCTCAAGAGAAGTTATCGAAGTTGACTGAGAGTGAAGAGTTTGATGATGAACCAGTAACTTATTGCATGGTAGCAGTGGAAGAAGAAAATGAAGATTCAGTAGAAGCATTGGATTGGAGAGCTTTTTCTTTGAAGAACCTGAACATGCTGTTTTGGAATCTGATGATGGCTTTGGAGGATTTGATTGGAGCAAGGAAAGTGAAGATGATCCTGTTCAACTTGCATTGGTAGCTACTTCACCAAATCAATCTCCTATCTCTGAGGTATGCTCAAATTGCTATGATTTCTATCATAAATTAGTTAGCAGTTATGTGATTGAGAGAGATAATTGTGTTAAGGCTAGGTCCGAGGTAGCAGGTTATCAAATAACCTTAGAATCTATGGAAGCCAAAATCTTAGCACATGAAACTAATGAAGTAGCTTGGGCTGAAAAATATGCACAACAGGATTACCTGTTAAAGCTTAGTGAATGGAAATTAAACTGTAAAATTCTTTGAAATTGAGAAATTAACTAAGGAAAGAGATGATTTGTTAGCTAAGTTTCCTGCTTGGGGTGAAGCTGGTCTGTCACATGTTTCTTATGTTCAAAAACTACAAAGAGCCTACCTTAAAACTGGATTAGGTTTTGGAATGGATTTTAGTAAGATAGAAGAAAACCAATCTAGTAATCAGGATGAAGGTGAGTATGAGGATATAACCACTAGTGATGAAGAACTCATTAATTATGTAGATACATCTAGTAATGATGGTTCAATAAGTGACTCACCTCTTGAATATAAGAAAGCTAATGATTATCATCTTTGTTCCACATCCCATCGGCATTCATCAACCCCTTAGGCATGATGTTTCTCGTTTTGGAGTAGACAGTCTAGAGTTTAGGAAAAAGCTTGTTGCTCAATCTAGATCTGAAAAACCCAAAGAATACTGTTGAAAGCGATGTTCAAAATCAAGCGGTACCTTTAAATCAAAGTCTTGCTCAACAGCGTGATACCTTCTTCAAAACCTTTTCAAAACAGATCTGCTAAACCTTTTTGGGATAATTTTGGTCAAAGCAGGTTTAATCACTCACCAAGAAGGCAAAATAATTTTGGGCATAGACATAGAAAATGTCACTTTGACAGTATGGGTCAGAAATTGTGTTTTGTGTGTTTTAGTTCTACTCATCTAATTAAGGATTGTGAACATCACTCAGAATACCTTAGAAAATTTTCAAAGAACAGGACTGCCAACCAGAAACCTAGAGAGCACAAACCAGTTTGGAATAATTCAAATAGGTTCAATCACAAAAATTTCTCACCGGATCATAGATACTCACACCAGCGAAAACCTTTTTCAAAACCTTCAGTATCTCATAGTACTTTCCAAAGTACTGTTAACTCTGGCCCAAGTACTTTCTCAAAGTCTTGCTCGGACAAAACAAGGTACTGATCACAATACTTGGTATACAAATTCTAGGAGATCTCACTATCAACCTAGACGGTATTACAATTCACATAGGAGATTTAGATCAGAGGAACCAAGTGTTAAAACAGAATGGGTTAAAGGGAAAGAAACTGCAGGAGGGAAGCAGTACTTTCAACCAAAAGTGAATTTGATGTTTTTGTGATGAAAGAAAAAGAAATTTGTGTTGAAAAACCAGAAAGTTTTGAAAATCCACATGCTAAAGATCAAAAGATAATTCCGGATCATCATTTGAAAGATAGTGGAAATTACATACTCAAAGAATTTGAGTTTGTAACTCCACAAGGGAACACAAGTCAGTAATGGCTTGGGTTCCTAAAAGTTTCTAACTCTTTTCTTTATGTGCGGGGCAACCGGAAGAGGAGCTTAAAGATCATCTTATTGTGGATAGTGGTTGCTCTGGAAGTATCACTGGAGACAAAGAGATCACATGCGATTTTAGGAAGATTAGTGGAGGAAGAGTTGCATTTGGGAATGATCCCAATGGAGGAAAGATTACTGGAAAAGGGACTATCAAAGCAGGGCTTATAGATTTTGAGAATGTTAGATATGTAAAGGAATTAAAGTTCAATCTGTTGTCAGTATCACAAATCTGTGATAAAAAGCATCATGTGTTATTCACTTGACAGAATGTCTTATCCTTTCCTCTGACTTTAAGCCTGTTGATGATGAATTAGTAGTTCTTAGAGTACCAAGGACAAATGATGTGTATAGTTTAGACATGAAGAGTCTACATTCCTATGGAAGAGCCACATGTTTAGTGGCTAAAGCAACATCTGAAGAGGCACATCAACGGCATAGAAGATTGGGCCATGTTAACTTCAAGAATATCAATAAACTGGTCAAAGGCAATCTAGTTAGAGGTTTACCTTCAAAGACTTACAAGAATGATCAATCATGCTTGGCATGCAAGAAGGGTAAACAACACAAAGCTTCCTGCAAGAAGCTTGAGGAGAGAATTATTAGAGAAGCATTGGAGCTGTTACATATGGATTTGTTTGGACCTGTTACCGTGGCAAGTTTAAACAAGAAAAAGTATTGCTTAGTTGTAACAGATGATTGTAGTAGATTCAGTTGGGTATTTTTCTTGGGTTTTAAAGATGAAACTTTTGATGCTATCCGACACGATTATTGCTCTTGTAAACCAATTGAGACTCAAGGTTAGAGGTATTAGATGTGACAATGGGACTGAATTCAAGAACAAACTTATGGATGAATTTTGTGCAAACAAAGGCATAAAAAGGGAGTTTAGTATTGCAAGAACACCACAACAGAATGGTATTGCAGAGAGAAAGAATAGGACTTTGATTGAAGCAGCAAGAACAATGTTAGCAGCTTCTCACCTACCTATTCATTCAAGGCGAAGTATGCGCTTGTTATGTACTTAACAAAGTCTCAGTCACTAAACCACAGATGAAGACACCTTATGAATTGTTGATGGGCAATACACCCAACATTCGTTTTATGAAACCTTTTGGATGCCCTCTTACTATTTTAAACACTATTGATAATCTGGGAAGTTTGATGGCAAGTCAGAAGAAGGATACTTATTGGGTTATTGCACTAACAGTAAGGGCTTTAGAGTATACAACAAGGTTACTAAGAAGGTTCAAGATTGTCTTCATGTTGAGTTTTTAGAAGATCAAGACAATGAGAAAGGTAAAGGTCCTGATTGGATGTTTGATCTTGAGGTCTTAACTCCATCTATGAACTATGTGCCTGTTAGAGAAGAAAATCAACCATTGCACAGTGGAGAAGATTTACAATATGTTGTTCATGGAGTTCATATTAGACCGATCTGTTCCTGATGAAGATCTTGTTAGTCCAAAACAAAGTACTGAAGTTCCAAAACAAAGTACTGTTGTTTCATAATCTTCTTTATCTGCTGAGGATCAATCTATTCAAGAGGAACTTCATCAGATGCTTCTTCAAGATGTTTTAGCACATTCTTACACCGATGAACAAAGGAGAACTTATGAAGAGGCAAAGAGGAAGAACAAGACTGCAGAGTACTCTCACAGTACTTTGGACAATACTTTCGAACAAAATACTGCTGCACCATTGAGTACTTTAGCTGATCTAGATGATCATACCATGCACGGATTAGAAGATCGATGATGAGTTTGAAGATGAAGGTATTTTTCCAAATTCCAATGAAGGTGCTGATGTTACTAATTTAGAGGATAATTATGAAGTTCCACAGTCTCCAAACTTAAGAACTCATAAGGATCATCCTTCTGATCAAATCATTAGTCCTTCTACTTCAGATCTTGACTAGACAGAGCTAAGACTTTTTCTACATCTCACAATGCTTTACTTAGCTTTGTATATAAACAAAACAGGCTGAATCATAAGGACCATCAACCCTGTCTATTTACTTGTTTTATCTCTCAAGAAGAACCCAAGAATATTGCTCAAGCTTTGACTAAAGAAAGCTGGGTTGAAGCTATGCAGGAAGAACTTCTTCAATTTAAACTTCAAGAGGTTTGGGTTTTATGTGATCTTCCAGATGGGAAGAGAGTTATTGGAACTAGATGGGTTTTAGGGTCAAAAGAGATGAAAGAGGTAATGTTATAAAGAATAAGGCAAGGTTAGTAGCACAAGGATATAGACAAGAAGAAGGAGTAGATTATGATGAAGTGTTTGCTTCTGTAGCAAGAATAGAAGCTATTAGAATATTTCTTGCTTTTGCTTCTTATACGGGCTTTCAAGTTTACGGATGGATGTCAAAGTGCCTTTTTATATGGAAAGATTACAGAGGAAGTTTATGTCAAACAACCTCCTGGTTTTGAAGATCCTAAACATCCAAACAAAGTCTACAAGGTGGTTAAGGCTCTTTATGGCCTTCATCAAGCACCTAGAGCTTGGTATGAGAGACTCTCTACATTCTTATTGCAACATGGATATAGAAGGGGAGCTATTGACAAGACTTTGTTTATCAAGAGAGACAAGAAAGATATCATGTTAGTTCAAGTTTATGTTGATGATATCATTTTTGGGGCTACCAAACATTCCATGGTTAAGGAGTTTGGCGGTGATGCAGAAAGAATTTCAAATGAGTTCAATGGGAGAGTTGACTTTCTTTTAGGACTTCAGGTTAAGCAGTCAAAGGAAGGTATTTTTATCAATCAAGACAAGTATGTTACAGACATACTTAAGAAATTCAATTTTGATGATATGAAGGCTGTTACTACACCCATTAAATCTATCAATTCATTGGGCAAAGATGAAGATGGACACCCAGTTGAAGTCAAGCTTTATAGATCAATGATTGGCTCTCTTATGTATCTCACCGCATCAAGGCCGATATTATGTTTGCGGTTTGTCTATGTGCTAGATATCAAGTCTCACCAAAGATCTCTCACATGAATGCAATAAAGAGAATCTTCTGTTATTTGAAGCAACAACCAAAGTTGGGGTTGTGGTATCCTAAAGAGTCACCTTTTCACTTAGAAGCCTTTTCAGATAGTGATTATGCAGGTGATAACTATGATAAAAGATCAACCACTGGAGGATGCCAATATCTTGGAAGAAGATTAGTCTCACGGCAATGCAAGAAGTAGACAATTGCAGCAACATCATCTCTGAAGTGAATATGTAGGCTGGCAAGTATTTGTGGACAAGTTTTGTGGATGCAAAATCAGCTCTTGAACTATGGATTCAACTTCAAGAATACTCCTATTAACATTGATAATGAGAGTAATATTTGTATTGTGAAGAATCCAGTTTATCATTCCAAGACCAAGCACATTCAGATTAGGCATCACTTTATCAGAGATTGTTATGAGCACAGGCTTATTAATGTGGTTAAGGTTCATGCAGATGATAATGTAGCTGACTTACTCACCAAAGGTTTTGATGTTTCTAGATTCAATCACTTGGTGGTGAGCATAGGCATGATTAACTACTGAGCTACATTTAAGGGGAGGACTATTTAGTATTTGTATAGTCCTGTGTAATGCTTGAGGGAAGGATAGTTATGTATACTTAGTTATCTTGAAGAAATTGGAAAAGTACTATGTTTTCGTTAAAGTATTGTTTGGAAAGTCTTGCTTGGAAAGTATCTGCATACGTGGAAGTATTGTTTGTCTTATTAAAGTACTGTTCCAACGGTTATCTTGAGGGGTAATTTAATGCTAACGGTAACAATGTTATTTTAGGTTGTGATTTTTCAAATCTCACTTATAAATACCTACTTTCGATTTTCCTCTCATATTGATACATTAGAATCCTTTCCATCTTTCTCTCATCATATTCATATTCTTCGCGATCAATTCTTTTTGCTTACATAATCAACAATGGCGATTCGTCCTCTTGTTTCTAAGCATAACATGGTTGCTAATTTGGATAAGGCGGCGAATATGCTCTTTCATGATATAATTGATTATCTTACTGGTTCGCCTATCGGTTATGCTCTTTTAGTGGAGCCGGATATTATTGAGCCCTGGATTCAAGAATTTTGGGCTAATGCTAGAGATAACATGAAGAATGACGAATATTATATTAGATCATCGATTCTTTGGAAAAACCATTAAGATTACTGAAGCCTCCATTCGAGAAGATTTATTGTTCAATGATGCAGATGGGGCTTTAAGGTTTGATAAGCAGTTGATATGGGATACTTTTCGACATATTGGCTATGAAGGATCTTTGAATGAACAAACGTTTAGAAAACAATTATTTTGTCCGCATTGGAAGTTTTTGGTTCATGTGTTGCTCCATTGCATAAGTGCTAAGAGTACATCTTGGGAGCAGTTTGGGTCAAATATAGCATCTGCTATGGTTGGGTTAGCTACAGATAGAGTTTTTAACTTTTCAAGGCTATCTGGATGGAATGCTATCACATATTTCCCATGGATCTACTTGGCTGATGTATCCAAGGTTTATACAGGTTTTCTTAAACAAGCAACTTTCTGATGTGCCAAAACCTACTGACTTTATACTGTTATTGTTCAACAATCCAAGATTTTTACTTTTATGGCAAAAGGAGTGTTTTATTCAAGGGTCAAGATACTCCTTTAACAACTTCCATTATGGATGTTGTTCAGGTTAGAGATGTTCTGATGATACTTGAAGGTCATGCATCTGCAGGTACTTGTTTCGCAAAATACTTGCTTCTCCACGGCTACTTCACATGAAGGTACTGCATCTCTCCAAGGTACTGCTTCTCCTAGTACTAAACTTCAAGAAGATGTTGCAGTTTCACCTTCTCCATCTCCACAAGGTCCTGTTCTGTTTCTCAACAAGAGGATCATTCACCTATTCAAGGAGTGGATTCACATACCATACCTCCTGATAAAATCACATTAGATAATTATGTTTTGACAAGGGAGTTGGTCAAGTTGAAAAAGACTCACGAGGTCCAGCCAAACAGATAAAGAAATTAAAACTGAAGTTTCGAAGGCTTAAGACTTTTGTGTGGCCATTAGTTCAACAATTTCGCATCTGGGTTAAATCTAAGAAAAAGGCGCAAAAGCAGTCTAGGAAAAACAAAACGCCACAGGTTTCATCAACAATCTTCTGTCAACTTGGGGAGGAATTTAGAAAAAGATAATTTGCAAGAAGATGTTGAGAAGAAGAAACAAGTTGAAAGTACGATGAACAAGTGAACAATCACAAGGTCTTGAACATGTACAGATGTAATGAACAAGTTCAAGGTCTTGAACAAGTTCAAGGTAATCGAACAAGTACAAGGTCTTGAACAACAAAGTACTGCTTTTCAACAAAGACAAAGTATTTTTAGACAAGAAGTGATAACTCTAAGAGCTTTGAATTTTGAAGAGGAAGCTGGTCCTTCTACAACTGTTATACAAGAAGAGGAGGAAGCTATTCTCAAACCAATTCATTCTGCAAGTGATGATGAGTTCATTGCTACAATTTTTCAAGAATTATCACAACCTAGAGGTGGTGTTACTATTAGAGAAGTGCAAGAAGATGAACAACAAAGAATTTATCAACCTGCAATTGATCCTAAGGATAAAGGGAAAGGTGTTTTAGTAGAAGAAAAGAAGAAGAAACTTAATTTGGCAGAGATTAGAGCAATTGAAGTTGCTAGGAATGAAGCTGCTGCTAGAAAACTTCAAGAAGAGTTAAATGCTGAAGATAGAGCAGCTCAGTGAAGAAGCTCAAAACAGAGAGGCTAAAAAGTTGCAAGAGCAATTAGATCTGCTGATGAACCATTACAATCACCTACTCCTATTAGATATATGCCTAGAAGACCTAATTTAGCTAAGGACAGGAATGCTATGATGGCATATTTGAAAGGTCGAAGGTATAAAGGATTGCAGGCGGAACTATGTTGACATGAAAAGACTCTATGATCTGAGACAGAAGCTTATAAGAAGAGTGTTGAGGATATCAAGGATTTTAGAGAAGAAGCTTTTGGATTTGGTGAAAGGAAGAAGAGCTTAAAAGAAAAGAAAAAGCTGAAGATACTGAGATAAACAGTTTTCAAAGAAAGAAAAAGTTGAATTAAGATCTGAGTCTAAAGATGCATTAAGAAATTATATCAGAGTGGTAGATTTTGATTATTCAAAAGAAGATGACATTATGAAGATGAACAGATCTTAGATTAGTGCTTTTGATATTGTCAAATCCAAAGAAGGAGATTATATGATTTTTCATAAGGAAGATGAAAGCTTCAAAGTTTTCAATAGGTTATGGGATTTGTTACATATTATAGATAGAGTGGATTTATTCTATCTATATAATGTGGTAAAAGCTTATTTTGAAGATATTCCATCAGAAGGAATTGGTTTGGTTTTGCTTGGAGATCTTATAACTATGTGGGAATCAGAAGAGGAAAGCACTGATGATATATGGAAAAATCAAAAAAACTGGGAAATTGTTTCTTTGGAGATTCTTTGAAGAATCTGGAATTCATGTTTTGGAACTAGAGAATGGTAAAATGATACACATGTTTGTAAACAGAAGATATCCTCTCACAATTGAGCTCATGAGAAGAATGTTAGAGCATGGATTGGAAGTAGAAGAGGATAATGGCGCTTGCATGGTTATTAATTTATTTATCAACCTGGACTACCATTCTTTGAAGATGATAAGTAACCGTATGAATTTTATTGAATAATTTTTGATAAATCAGTACTTTATTCAAAATGCTGGCGATCAAATTACTTTCATCAAAGAATCTGCGCTTTTAAAACCGGTTAAGTGATTTTTGAAAGAAATTTTTTGTTAAAATATCAAATATTTTGAAACAAAGGTTAAGTGAATTAAATGGATTTTGAGATGGAAACATCAATAGGTAATCAATCCACCATAGTTACAAAAGGATTGGCTAATCCATGAGCAAACGGCTCTGGTAAAGATATATCAAATCCGTTTTTAGTTAACAACTTGCTAATAAGTTGTATTGTAATCTACTCACCATATCAGTTAAATGTGAAGAGTTGGCTAGCCCACAAGAAAATGGCTTGTGGTAAAGGCAGTGGAAAAACCATTATTGGTAATTAGTTCATCATTAGATAAAAGAACTAACTAGTCGGAAGAAGTACGACTTTTGGTAAAGACAAATCAAATCTGTTGATAGCTGATGATTTGCTAAAAATCATATGGTTATCAATGTACCATGGTCTTACACACCAAAACATTTGGCTACTCTCAAGACCAGATTTGGAGGGAATGAAGCCTCTAAAAAGATGCACAGAAATTTGCTAAAACAACAGTTTGAAACTTTCACAGTTGGTGAAAGAGAGTCTTGATCTTGCATATGATAGGTTTCAGAATCTTCTCAACATGTTGGAGCTATACAAGGCAGAAGTATCAGTTGAAGATGCTAATTTGAAGTTTCTAAGAAGTTTGCCATCTTCATGGCATGTGATTGCTACAATGATCAGAGGACAACAAGGTTTGGATGTCATGGACTTTGATGATCTCTATCATCAACTTAAGGTGTATGAGCATGAGATGAGTGGTCAAACAAGTTCTAAGTCTTACAGTAATGCTTTTCTATCATCCGAAAGAAGGCGGTACTTCCAAAAGTACTTCTCCTCAAAGTATCTTGTTTCTCAAAGTATGCTGTGTCTATACACCCCTCAAATGTTCAACAGGCCACACCAACTACCACTATGGCCTCAGATGAAGTTATGTGCTCCTTCTTTGCACAACAAGCTACTTTACTTGTCACTTATGAAGAAGATCTAGCAGCAGTTGAAGAAGATGCACTTGAAGAAATTGATATCAGGTGGCAAGTTGCTATGATCCCTGCAAGGATCAAAAAGTACATGAAGAAGACAGGCAAAAGCATTGATTTCAAACCAAAACAGGGCATAACTTTTGAAAAACTAAAATTGAATGCTTCAATTGTCAAAAGACTGGTCACTTTGCAAGGAGTGCCAGGTTTGCTAAGTATCAAGCAAACAGACATCACGAAAAGCCAAAACTTGAGCTTAAGGAAATTCCAATTCTTTGAAACAAAGGCTTTGGTTGCTCAAGAGAAGTTATCGGTTGAACTTGGGTGAAGAGTTTGATGATGAACCAGTAACTTATTGCATGGTAGCAGTGGAAGAAGAACTTGAAGATTCAGTAGCAGCATTGGATTGGAGCACATTTTGCCTTTGAAGAACCCGAACATGCCTTGTTTTGGAATCGATGATGGCTTTGGAGGATTTGATGGAGCAAGGAAGTGAAGATGATCCTGTTCAACTTGCATTGGTAGCTACTTCACCAAATCAATCTCCTATCTCACGAGGTATGCTCAAATTGCTATGATTTCTATCATAAATTACTTAGCAGTTATGTGATTGAGAGAGATAATTGTGTTAAGGCTAGGTTTGAGGTAGCAGGTTATCAAATAACCTTAGAATCTATGGAAGCCAAAATATTAGCACATGAAACTAATGAAGTAGCTTGGGGTGAAAAATATGCACAACAGGATTACCAGTTAAAGCTTAGTGAATGGAAATTAAACTGTAAAATTGCTGAAATTGAGAAATTAACTAAGGAAAGAGTTGATTTGTTAGCTAAGTTTCTTTGCTTGGGGTGAAGTCCGGTTCGTCACATGTTTCTTATGTTCAAAAACAAGACAAAGAGCCTACCTTAAAAGCGATTAGGTTTTGGAATGGATTTTAGTAAGATAGAAGAAAACCAATCTAGTAATCGGGATGAAGGTGAGTATGAGGATATAACCACTAGTGATGAAGAACTCATTAATTATGTAGATACATCTAGTAATGATGGTTCAATAAGTGACTCACCTCCTGAATATAAGAAAGCTAATGATTATCATACTGTTCCACATCCCATCGGCATTCATCAACCCCTTAGGCCTGATGTTTCTCGTTTTGGAGTAGACAGTCTAGAGTTTAGGAAAAAGCTTGTTGCTCAATCTAGGTTTGAAAAACCCAAAGAATTTGAAAACGATGTTCAAAATCAAGCAAGTACCTTTAAATCAAAGTATCGCTCAAGATACCTTCTTCAAAACCTTTTCAAAACAAGCCTTGCTAAACCTTTTGGGATAATTTTGGTCAAAACAGGTTTAATCACTCACCAAGAAGGCAAAATAATTTTGGGCATAGACATAGAAAATGTCACTTTGACAGTATGGGTCAGAAATTGTGTTTTGTGTGTTTTAGTTCTACTCATCTAATTAAGGATTGTGAACATCACTCAGAATACCTTAGAAAATTTTCAAAGAACAGGACTGCCAACCAGAAACCTAGAGAGCACAAACCAGTTTGGAATAATTCAAATAGGTTCAATCACAAAAATTTCTTACCGGATCATAGATACTCACACCAGCGAAAACCTTTTTCAAAACCTTCAGTATCTCACAGTACTTTCCAAAATCTTTTGTTAACTCTGGCCCAAGATACTTTCTCAAAGTCTTGCTTTCGACAAAACAAGGTATCGATCACAATACTTGGTATACAAATTCTAGGAGATCTCACTATCAACCTAGACGGTATTACAATTCACATAGGAGATTTAGATCAGAGGAACCAAGTGTTAAAACAGATTGGGTTAAAAGGGAAATCTTTGCTAGAGAGGACGACAGTACTTTCAACCAAAAGTGAATCGATGTTTTGTGATGAAAGAAAAAGAAATTTGTGTTGAAAAACCAGAAAGTTTTGAAAATCCACATGCAAAAGATCAAAAGATAATTCTAGATTATCATTTGAAAGATAGTGGTAATTACATACTCAAAGAATTTGAGTTTGTAACTCCACCAGGGGAACACAAGTCAAGAATGGCTTGGGTTCCTAAAAGGTTCTAACTCTTTTCTTTATGTGCAGGGCAACCCAGAAGAGGAGCTTAAAGATCATCTTATTGTGGATAGTGGTTGCTCTGGAAGTATAACAGGAGACAAAGAGATCCTGTCTGATTTTAGGAAGATTAGTGGAGGAAGAGTTGCATTTGGGAATGATCCCAATTGAGGAAAGATTCTTGGAAAAGGGACTATCAAAGCAGGGCTTATAGATTTTGAGAATGTTAGATATGTGAAGGAATTAAAGTTCAATCTTTGTCGATATCACAAATCTGTGATAAAAAGCATCATGTGTTATTCACGACACGAGAATGTCTTATCCTTTCCTCTGACTTTAAGCCTGTTGATGATGAATTAGTAGTTCTTAGAGTACCAAGGACAAATGATGTGTATAGTTTAGACATGAAGAGTCTACATTCCTATGGAAGAGCCACATGTTTAGTGGCTAAAGCAACATCTGAAGAGGCACATCAATGGCATAGAATATTGGGCCATGTTAACTTCAAGAATATCAATAAACTGGTCAAAGGCAATCTAGTTAGAGGTTTACCTTCAAAGACTTACAAGAATGATCAATCATGCTTGGCATGCAAGAAGGGTAAACAACACAAAGCTTCCTGCAAGAAGCTTGAGGAGAGAATTATTAGAGAACCTTTGGAGCTGTTACATATGGATTTGTTTGGAATGACTACACATGGGACTATGATAAAAGCACCTTGGTAATGCTATCCTTTACACAACAAGCGAATATCTCAAAAAGTGTAGTACTACTACTATATTTTATGTTGGTATTTGTTATGGGTTGCATGGTCACACACGTAGGTTTAATTTATTGTGTATATGTTAGTGTTCAAGTTTATTTGCGTATTGGAGTTCTTGAACTATACACGCAAGGTTTTGGTTTTTGGACGAGATAGGAAGATATAGGATAGTTTATGGATTTATGGAAGTGGTACGGAGTTTATTGGATTTTTTTGGCGACACACACAGGAAGATTGGAAATTTGTTCATAAAAGGTTTCAAAAAGCTCGTATTTGGTTTATTGGACTAGTTGATTACGAAGATGGTTGAATATCACTAATTTGATGTTGTAGTTGAGTTTCACAGGTTTGTGTTCTTATCATATCTCAAAGTGGGTGTTACACTTTGTAGATAACTTGTTCGTGCTTAAAGGATGTTGACGAAGACTTGCAAAATCTAGTTTTCATAGGTCAAGGGGTGGATGGATGAAGACCTAGTTAACTATCACTTAAAGGAGTTACATTGTAGTGCTCAGTGTCTCATTGAAGATGAGGATTTTGTCAAGAGATTGCGGTCTACTTATATGGTGTTAGTATAAGTTTGGAGTCACGTGGATAGTACAAGACATAAGACACAAGTTTGGGTTATTTTACTTCTTCATCAAATTCGTTATACTTGATTTTCTTCACAAGTGATCATTACAAGGAGCTTATATTCTCCATTTGTTGATAACAAAAAGGGGAAGAAATATTGGAGTGGAGTAGCATGGATTAAGGGGAAGACAAAGGAAGACAAGAGTGTTTCATTCATGGTGAGATTTAATTATCTCAACTTCTGCTAATTCGTCTAGGGAAGTTCGTACAAGAATCGTGTTTGTTTTGTCATCATCAAATAGGGGAAGATTGTTGGGTTTATTGATTCGATGATACAAAACAATAAAGAATGAAACATCAAGGGCTTAAAGTGACAAAGATGAAACCTACAAAAAGATGGAAGGACTTGCTTGCAAAAGAAGATTTATTATTTAGTCCTTAGTAGAGATTTGTAAACCCTAATCCTCTAGTATATAAAGAGGACAAGGGATGTAGGTTTTAATAATTAAGTCTTCCATAATGTAGTCTAAAGGTGTGTGTGTGTCTAGGCGTCAAGTCCTCTAAGTGGACGCCTAGAATTTGTGTAGTTTAGCCTCAAGGATCTTTGATCCCTGTTACAAGTTTAGTGTAACCGTATTATTCCGATCAAATAATATTTGACGCTTGGATTTTTTTCACTTGTTGGATCGATATACTTTAATCAAACTATCTTAACTAGCTTGTCAAGGTTTAATAACCTCGGATAAATCCTAAGTTATTAACAAAGAAACACTGAGCAATCTTTATCAAGTATGCCGAATTTACTTAACAAAGCTAAGAAGAATAACCTTTTATTATAAACTCTAAATCTGCTTATTATGCGGATACTCTAATACAACTCTAAGATAATCGAACTTCTCTAAAACTCTAAACAACTTGTGAATTCGTAAACTCTAAAACTCATAGACTGTGACGCAATCGCACTCTAATGCCAATCTAGGAGTCCTTTTATAGGCTCAAGGATATCCTAGTCGGTTTATAATTGATAACCTTGTATGACAAGTAATCTAAACATAGAATACAATACTTTCCATAAACGAATAACAGTTCTTTTGTTCTTGCAATACTTTGACTTTTAGGTGCGATACTTTGACTTTGTCTTTAGCGGTACTTTGACTCTTTGTCTTTTCCAAGACTGCACTTACAAGTACTTTCATATCTTCAGTACTTTCATGTCTTTAGCACTTTCATATCCCAACAAATGGGAAGAAATACATTCTAGTAGTTGTTGATGACTACTCTCGATTTACTTGGGTAAAGTTTTTGAGGACAAAGGATGAAACTCCAGATGTCCTTATCAAACTAATCAAACACTTCCAGTTTGACTCAACAATACAAATGTCGAATTGTTCGAACAGACAATGGCACAGAGTTTGTCAACAAAGACTTAATTCAGTTTTATGAAAGTGTTAGAATCAGTCATCAAAGAAGCATTCCACGAACTCCTCAACAGAACGGTGTAGTTGAAAGACGAAATCGAACTCTTGTGGAAGCCGCAAGAACAATGCTAATTTATTCGAAGGTTCCAATGTTTCTATGGGCTGAAGCCATTGCCACTTCTTGCTACACCCAAAATCGTTCCCTTATACACACTTCTCATGGAAAAACTCCATATGAACTTGTTCATAAACGAAACCCTGATCTCTCCTACCTTCGTGTGTTTGGTGCTTTGTGCTATCCAATGAATGACGGTCAAGACTTAGGTAAATTAAGAGCAAAGGCAGATATTGGAGTTTTCGTTGGTTATGCACCAAACAAGAAGGGTTACCGAATCTACAACAAGAAAACCTGAAATATCATGGAAACAATTCACGTTACGTTCGATGAGTGACCGGTCAAATGGCTCTGGACAATCCATTCTGACCCGCTTCTTCAAACAACAGTCCCATTGGTTCATCCCTTGTACCAAACTCATTTCCAGCAACTCCATATGTACCTCCATCTCAAGATGATTTAAAGAAATTGTTTGATCCAATGTTTGATGAACACTATGAACCAAATGTTGATGAATTGTCAATTCCATCAACAGGCGCTCATATCCCCGTGAATGAAGTCAACCCTTCGCCTCAATATTATTAAGTCAAGAAGCGCCTGCCACGCGATCAATCGGGCCTCATCAACAAACCTTCAATCACCGAATGTACATCATGGAATTGTTTCTGGCATCAATGATGAAGTTAATCCCTTTGCTACTCCTGAAGATGCTCCATTTGAAAATATATTTGCTCCTAAATCATCATCTGAACCATCTTCATCAGGAGACATCGACTCTGCTACTTCAGTTCCACAACAACAACCACATAAACACCTTAGAAAATGGACACATGATCACCCATTGGACAACATCATTGGAAACCCCTCGCCCAAAGTATCCACCGGAAACAACTTGCAACCGAAGCCTTATGGTGCTTCTTCAATTCCGTACTCTCTAAGGTCGAACCAAAAGACATTAAAACCGCCATGAATGAAGACTGCTGGTTCAATGCCATGCAAGAAGAAATTTATGAGTTTGATCGACTTGATGTATGGGAATTATTACCTGCTCCAGATTGTGCTATGATCATTGCTCTAAAATGGATCTTCAAAGTGAAACTTGATGAGCATGGTGATGTCTTAAAGAACAAGGCTCGATTGGTTGCAAAAGGATACCGTCAAGAGGAGGGTATTGACTTTGAAGAATCATTTGCTCATGTTGCTCGTATCGAAGCTATCAGAATATTCTTGGCAAATGCTGCAAGTAAGAACATGGTAGTCTATCAAATGGATGTAAAGACGGCATTTCTTAATGGAAATCTTAAAGAAGTCGATAACGTTAGCCAACCCGAAGGCTTTGTGAATCCGAGCATCCTACTCGCGTCTATCGCTTGAAGAAGGCTCTTTACGGTTTAAAGCAAGCTCCAGGGCATGGTATGATACGCTATCAAAGTTTCTTCTATCTACTGGATTCAGTAAAGGAGCGATTAATCCGACATTGTTCACCAGAAGTCGCAAACATTTAATTCACGCTCAAATTTATGTTGATGATATTATCTTTGCCTCGACCGCCCCAATGAATGTGATCGTTTTCAAATGAAATGGGTTCCAAATTTCAAATGTCAATGATGGGACAAATGTCATTTTTCTTGGGATTACAAATTTCACAAAGTCCCGAAGGCATTTTTATAAATCAATCTAAATATGCAAATGAGATTTTAAAGAAATTTGGATTTGTATCATGTGACACCGTTGACACTCCCATGATAGAACGTGACTAAAGCGGATGAGGACCACTCAGGGATCATGGTAGATCAAACGAAATATCGAAGTATGATTGGATCCCCGATGTACCTCACGACTAGCGGAACTTGCACATCTTGTTCGCTGTGTGCATGTGTGCTAGATATCGGGCTAAGCCTACTAAAAAGCACCTTGAAGCGGTTAAACGGGTCTTTCGATATCTCCAAGGAACCATCAATATGGGACTATGGTACCCGAAGGACACCGGTATGTCACTAACGACCTATGCGAATGCCGATCATGCAGATGTCAAGATACACGTCGAGCACGTCGGGAGGTGCTCGCTTTTGGGTGATAAGCTTGTGAGTCGGTCTTCAAAGAATCAAATGAGTACTTCTATTTCCTCTACATAGGCTGAATACATAGCCATGTCATCTTGTTGTGCTCAAATCCTTTGGATGAGATCCCAATTATCTGACTATGGCTTTGAATTCAACAAAATCCCTTTGTACTGTGATAATAAAAGTGCTATTGCTCTCTCATGCAACAACGTTCAACACTCAAGAGCAAAGCACATCGACATTCGACATCATTTCATCAGGGAGCAAGTGGAAAACGGTGTGGTGGAACTCTATTTTGTGAAGTCAGAATACCAGTTAGCAGACATCTTCACCAAAGTTATTCCAAGAGAACGTTTTGAGTTTATTCCTCCACGACTTGCCTTGAAAAGCCTTCAACCAGAAACACTCAAACGTCTTCATGAGGAAGACGAGGAGTAAAGGTCTTTCTTCATCTATACTTTGTATATATTTATCCAAAAAGCAAAATACAAAATTATAAAACCTACTAAAAGCAAATAGAAAAATATAAAACTTTCAAAAAATCCATAAAAATCTGAAAATCTCGAAAAATCTCAAAAATATTGTATTTTTGTCATGTTTTTTTACCTCGATTCGATAATATCTACGTTCTTTGTGTTGTCATTCAAATAATGACACGGGTCTTTAGATGTTGTTCGAATGTTAAAAAAAAAAAAAAAAAAAAAAAAAAAAAATGGTTTATTGTCATTTCAGGCAGTAACCCGCTTTTCAAAGAAAGAACAGAGCCATGCTTTATCTCTTGTTTCAAAACCAATGCTCTGATTCTAAAAACAAATTATTGTCATATAACAAGACAAATGTTTAATTACAAATATTTTTCCTTCTAATGATTCCTCTGAAAAATATTTGCAATCTTATGAAAACTCAATTGTTTTGAAAACACTTCAAACTCTATTTTTGAAAATTAAAATAACTTATCAAGTGTCAAAATCTCAATTCATCAATCAACGACTTTCGTCATTGATTGAGGAGGAGAATGATTTTTAAAATTTAAAAGTGTTCTTTTCAAACAATTTGCACTTAAATGAGTAAGGTCTACTCTAAATGTTTTACAAAATGTTACACAATTGGTTCAAGACCTTGGCTCTTATTATGTTTTCAAAAGATAATTATGCATGTTTAATCAATGGAGTTTAAAGTCTCAAAATCCAATCCTTATCAGTTAAAACGTTTTCATAATCAAGTCACAATTCTCCTTAAAAGCTTTCTAAATCAATTTAAATCTCAGAGATCACAAATCTCAAATGATTTGATAATTGTGATCGGGGGAGAATTTGCAATTTAAATTGGATTTAAAGCGATAATTCGCTAAATGGTTTCATAAGTGTTTAGCATGTTTTCCTCCCGCATGTGACAAACGATTTCAAATTTTCCATGCACATGTTGAGGGGAGCATCTACTTTAAACCTCAAATTATTGAAACGTGATTGAATTGTCTCTAAGTGCAGGTTCCCTCTAATATGTGAAAAACTCTTTCAAACTTCGAGGCACATATTGAGGGGGAGCAAACTTTTGAAAACCTCATCCTTCCTCAAAATGTTTTATCTACTCAAATTGATTGGGAAGTGATGATGATCATTTTAGAAAATATTAATCAATAGATTGGACCTTTCACTCTTAATCTAACGATTTCAAAGATCTCTTGCCTCCATGTGCTAAACAATTTCTAAATTTTTATGCATATGTTGAGGGGGAGCATTTCTAAAATATCAAAACAATTAAGATACAAAATGCTTTGATTCTATATCACAAGTATCTTGATTGATTTTCAAATGGTTCCAATGGCAGATGAACAATACCAAAAAGACCGACCAACTTTAGTTTATGTATGGTGATATAAGGATGATAAGGTTAGGTTGAGGTCCCATGATCCGCCAGAACCGGAGGGATCTACCCAGGGACAATCCACTAGTTAGTGTAGAGTCCTTAGGTATGATGAAAAAAGGAGAAAAATGAGAATATGGGAAGAGTGCATCGAGATCTGAGCTAGTAATCTTGGAATAAACCCAATAAGGTTCTAGTTATGAAGTCTCGAAGCAAGGAATTAAAGAATGAAAAAGAATTAAATGTGAAAAGGGGTGAAAAGGTATAGCCCTCCAATAATTCAACCTTAGGGCGTAAACCGGGTTCAATTCATATACTCTTGGTGGTTACCAAGGTAACATCGGTATTGAAGACAAGACGTCATGGACCCGTGTGACGATCGCACTTCAACTTTCCAAACCACTCAAGTTCCTCTTAAAAGGACTTGTTTCATTCTCACAGGGAACCGACATAATCTATCGACTTTCTCTTAGAGATTGTTGATATTGAAGAAGGAGACCGTCTCCCTAGTCTCCGGCATAGGAACCAAATATGCACAATTGAGTCTAAAGCCTGGAGATCATCAATAAATCTCATTAGGACATTTTCAATGAAGACTCTCTGTTTCACACAATGTGGAAAGAGAGATTATATCTTATGAGTCCTACGCATTATCCTTGTGGTATTGCCAGAACATCTGAGTGATATGCATACATATTCACGTTGAAGATGGAAAGCCCGAGCCAACATCAATCAAGCTCCTGGTAGGTGGCATGTGAGATCTATCAAATAGATCAACCATGTGACAACTGAACAAAAACAATGGAGCGATTCAATCTTTTGAATCAATCCTGGTTCAGGTTATGGATTGACGGATACCTTTGAAAAAACGGTCGTGGTGCTTAAAAACTCTTTTCTTTAGCACATCGACTGTGTACTTATTTCTCAAAACAAAAGGTGTTTATGATTGATAATTGATTTTCATTAAAACCTTCGTTGTATTGCAAAAACAATTTCTATTGTGCAACACACGATTGTTTTTCAAATCATTTTTCATCAATCGTGAATCTCAATTATTTGGTTCACTCACTCTGTGTTGTCTTCTTTGAGACGTTCGGTTTGAGAACGGCTAGAAATTTACGCGAAAACCTGTCAAGGAGATTCTTAGGAATCCTACCCGATCACAGAAGTACTTGTTGATCAACGGGGAACCATGGGCGTGTACCTCAATTCATCGAAGTGATCAAAGACACTTTCGCAATGCGCATTATTGCTAACTGTTTTATGCAGTACACCCGACGCTTTGCGGTGATCGAGAATGAAGCGGTCAATCCATAGCCGCATGCTCACACAACACGTTCATATCTAAAGAAATCATGATTAGTGCATCAATGACTCTGATATTCTCACTCCATGTTTCACGCTACATCACGCCAATATCATGAATCAACGAAATCTTCGCTACTCGATAAGAATATATTATGATCCGAATGTGAGCATGTCGGTCCAAAAGTCACAACATCACATAATACCAACACCACAATGAATGAGTCGTGAGATTAATATGGTGATGATCACAAAGTCGGCTCAAAACTTCGATCACGTGGATCGCTTAAAGACCTCCACTCAGATTATCCAAACATGCAAAAATGAAGAATCAAAGACTACGAGCTACAGAACAAAGAACATGAACAAGAACTCAAGAACTATCTCAATGAAATATCTGTTTGTATTCTATGTAATGTTAATGTGTGTTTGAGGTGACCTCCCTTAGGGGGAGATTGTTAGGATTTGGTAAATCCAGTAGTTAAAGTGTCGGTCACCTCAAGTATATGTAATCGTTAGAAATCTCGTAGTCGTAGTTATTTGATGTTAAGTAGTATTTAGTTATGTAACACCGTGGAGGACGGACGGGTCTTTACCCACTGTATGCCTGATCCACAGCCCGTCCGGTGGTGTTTTATTGTAAGACTATAAATACTCTCTACCTCCCAAGGTAGAGAGTTGGAGCTCATAATAAGATTTTTCTTTCTCTCACTAAAGTTCCCAAACCTCTAACTTTCTCTCTCTAAAACATCTTATACGCCTACTTTGTGTATGGTTTGATGTGTATGTGAAATCCAATATGTTACACAATGGCCATTTTATAAGTCGTTCTGAATGCCCAGAGTGCCTCATCTAGTTTAAATGACCAATCTTATATGTTCTGGTGGACCGTTTTTTCGAGTATTCGTTTTAATGCCCTATTTGTGTTTTCTACTTGCCCATTTGTTTGGGGATGATATGTTGTAGAGAACATGTGCGAAACACCATACTTCTTCATTATCTTTTTCATTTGAGCATTGCAAAAATGGGTCCCTCTGTCACTAATCAATGCCTTGGGAATCCCAAATCGCGCGAAGAGCTTCTTGAGAAAATGAATAACTACCCTTGCATCATTGGTCCTAAGGGCTTGTGCCTCCACCCATTTGGACACATATTCAATGGCAACCAGAATGTATTCATTTCCCCCGGACGCTGGAAAAGGTCCCATTAAATCGATACCCCAAACATCAAATATTTTGCAGACTTGGATGTAGTTTTGAGGTGCTTCATCTCTTCTTGATTTGTTTCCCGATCGTTGGTATGCATCACACATTTGAACTAATCTCTTAACGTCGTGAAATACAGTAGGCCAATAGAATCCGGCATCGAAAACTTTTCATGCCGTAACATTTATACCGTGATGCCCCCCAGATGGTCCCGCGTGACACTCTCTCATAATCCAATAAACCTCCCTTCCTGCAACACAACTTCGGATGATCTGATCAGGACACATGCGGAACAGAAATGGTGTCCCAAAAATAGTATTTTAGCGTAGTGAAGAATCTCTTCTTTTCTTTCCTAGTCATGTAATTCGGTAGGACCCTACTGGATAGATAGTTAGCATAATCCGCATACCATGGCTCAACATCCTTAATGGCCATCAGCCGTTCCTCAGGAAAGGAGTCACGAATATCGTCATTGTCTAATTTCTCTAATTCCGAGTTTTCCAATCAAAAGAGATGATCAGCAGCAAGATTTTCAGCCCCCTTTTTATCCCGAATTTCAATGTTGAATTCTTGAAGCAATAGAATCCATCTAATAAGTTGAGGTTTTGAATCTTGTTTGGAGAACAAGTATCGTAGGGCAGAATGATCGGTGAAGACGACAGTTTTGGAAAGAACGAGATATTTCTTGAATTTATCGAAGGCAAAAACCACAGCCAGAAGCTATTTTTCGGTGGTTGTGTAGTTCTCTTGCGCCACATTCATGGTCTTGCTAGCATAGTAGATTGGTTGAAAATGCTTCTCTTTTCTTTGGCCCAAAACGGCACCTACAGCATAATCACTAGCATCGCACATGATCTCGAATGGTTGGGACCAATCGGGAGTAACCATTATAGGAGCTTGGGTAAGATCCTGCTTTAGGCGATTGAATGCTTCCTTACATTCCTCTGAAAAGTCAAAAAGGGGCGTCTTTGATGAGAAATTATTTCATTGGTCGGGCAATTTTTGAGAAGTCCTTAATAAACCTCCTATAAAAGCCTGCATTACCAAGAAAGCTTCGAATAGCCTTAACGGTAGTAGGATATGGTAGTTTGGATATCGCCTCTATCTTGGCCCTATCAACTTCAATCCCATTCCCAGAGACTTTATGTCCTAAGACAATCCCTTCTCGTACCATGAAATGGCATTTTTCCCAGTTCGGGACTAGGTTGGTTTCTTCACACCGCTTTAGCATCTTCCTAAGGTTGGATAAGCAAAGGTCGAAGGAATTCCCAAACACCAAAAAATCATCCATGAATACTTCCATGCTATCTTTAATCAATTCATGGAATATGGCCATCATACATCGTTGAAAGGTAGCGGGGGCATTGCATAGCCCGAAAGGCATTCGTTTATACTCAAAAGTCCCGTAGGGGCATGTGAAAGTAGTTTTTTCTTGATCTTCAGGGGCAATGGGGATTTGGAAGTACCTTGAGAAACCGTCAAGAAAGCAGTAGCACTCATGCCCAGCTAACCTTTCGAGCATTTGATCGATGAATGGTAAAGGAAAGTGATCTTTTTGGGTAGCATCGTTTAATTTTCTATAGTCGATACATACATGCCACCCTGTAACTGTTCTTTGAGGAACTAAATCACCATTTTCATTCTTCACAACAGTCATTCCTCCTTTTTTTGGAACCACTTGGACTGGGATGACCCAGGGGCTGTCTGAAATAGGGTAAATTAAGCCAGCATCGAGGAGCTTGATGACCTCCTTCTTCACTACTTCTTTGATATTGGGATTTACTCGTCATTGAGGTTGAACGGTGGGTTTGTAGTCCTCCTCCATAAGAACTTTATGAGTGCGAAAAGTAGAGTCAATTCCCTTAATGTCAGCGACACTCCATGTGATCACTCCCTTGTACTCTCTTAGAACTCTTAAGAGCTTCCTTTTTTATTCAGTGGTTAGGGATGAGCTTATGATAACAGGGAGTTTATCCGCTCCTTGAAGGAAGGAATATTCTAGATGACTTGGGAGATCCTTCAATTCTAGGGTGGGGGTTCCTTGATTGATAGTTTTAGCTTATTTTCCGGCTTTTGAAGGTCAAGAGGTTCAATTTCTACCTTATGTGGATAAAAGGAAACGACTCCAACCACCTCAGTTTCTCTCTCTCCATCATCATACATCATGTCGTTGTTAACATTCATAAACCCGTTTACCAAATACTCATCAATACAACTATCTACTTCATCAGCGAATTCATCAACTTCTTCAACAAAATATATGGGATGATCATAAGAGGGAGGGTGGTTCATAGTATCCTTGATGTCAAAGTTCAAGCTCTCGGATCCCACTCGTAAGGTGAGTTTGCCATCATGAACATCGATAATGGCGTGAGTTGTGGCTAAGAATGGTCTCCTAAGGATTATTGGAACTGAGTCATCCTCCTCCATTTCTAGGATCACAAAATCAACTAGAAACTTGAACTCTCCTACCCTAACCAGAACATTTTCGCAAACTCCAATGGGATATTTGATTGATCGATCAGCCAGCTGAATACTCATTATGGTTGGTTTCAGCCCTGAATATTCAAGCTTGAGAAATAAGGAGTGAGGCATCAAGTTAATACTTGCCCCAAGATCTGCCAAGGCTTTTTTCATAGAAAGTGCTCCTATTGAGCAAGGAATGGTGAAACTACCCGGATCTTCTTTTTTTTTGGGCAGGCTTTTTTGGATGATAGCTGAACATTCTTCTCCTAACGTCACTAACCCTTCAAGCTTCTTTCGATTTGAGAGAAGTCTTTTGAAATATGTGCTATGTTTAGGAAGATGATAGAATGCATCGAGAAGAGGGATGGTAACAACGGCATCCTTGAAGTAAGACAACAATCTTTTATGTCTTCTTTCAGCCTTCTAGTTCCTTATTCTTTTGTGGTGTTCGGCAAACTAGCTTTCTATTTCAGCCTGTTGCTCTTGAATGAATTCTTCAAGGCCCTTTAAGAGAATGTTCTTTTCCATGGTGAATTACCCGAGCTCTTCTTCAAAGGTATCACGGGTGGTGTATTCGGGACCCTCTTCCCCCTCAGCTTTCCTTTTTAGATGACCCCAAAGGGTGTAATCATTGTTCTAATAAAATATTATGAGGGAAGGGTCACCATAGATGTCATGGCTGGAAAGAAGAGCTTGTTCGTGGTATGTTTTGTCGTCACACTCATCGCCCTCGTGTGACCCTCCACAAATGTCGCATATAAGGTATGGGTTAAACAATATCTTAGGTTCTTGCGACTTTGTGAGGTATGCGAGCTTCTCTTGTGCCCTCTTCATCCGATCATCGAGAGATAATGGGTTTTTGTACGAGGCAACAGAGACATTCATTACGGTTGTCGGCTCATTCCAAGTGTTATCTTGGTCTTGAACATACTCCTTAATGCGGTCCCATCCTTCTTCCGCACTGAGGTTGGAGATCTTTCTGCCGGTCGAGAAGTCAATCCCTTTATGATCACCTCGGGAGACATTATCGTAAAAGATTTGGACAAGCAACCAAAGGTTGATACCATGGTATGGGGCTTATTGGATAAGATCTTTAAAACGAGTCCAGGAGTTAGATATAGATTCTCCACTTTTTTTACGGAAGTGAAGGATTTCGCTCCTAATGGCCGCAGTCCTTCTAGGAGGAAAAAACTTTTTGGTGAACTTGGTAGTGAGTTGTTCCCAAGTGAAGATAGACCTTGGAGGTAGCTTATCGAGCCACGCCTTGGCCTTTCCTTGGAGAGAGAATGGGAAAAACCAGAGTCTAGATGTCTCCTGAGATGCTCCGTCAGCATAGATAGTATCCACAAATCAAGAATTGTTTGATGTGGTGAATTGGGTTTTCGCTGCGAGATCCGTGAAATTGACATGCATTCCGGATAAGCCAAATATCGGTAGCATGCAACACCTCATTGATTTGTTCAGAAGGGTAGACGATGGCGCCAGTAAATCCAGATGAGGTAGGAGAAGAATAATCTCTGAGGATTTTGGCCTTAGGTTCATTGATGTGTTCATTGACAGGAGTAGCGGGAATTTCCTAGCTATGTAGGCTCAGATTATCGTCAATGACAGCTTCATAAAGATTGGGGGAAAGTGCGAGCTCTTCATCACTCATGGCTTCATCAAAATCGATGATGGTGGCTTGTGGTTCTAACTCACGGAGGGCTTTTCTTCGTTTATATAATTCTCTATCGGGTTCGGCAAAGGGCTCAAGAAGGGTTTTGGTGGAACTACGGGTCCTGAGCTGTTGAAGGGTATTGGTGGGAGGAAATGGTGGGTCGTTTTTGGATTGGTTATCACCTTCCATGATGAAAAGTGATAAGGTTACGAACAAAAACACGAAGAAGGGGGATAGACTACAAGGAAGCTAATGAAAAAAATGAGAAAAAATCTTACTTGATAGGAATCAAGCAAGGGAACCTAAACGAGATAGAAGTCTAACTAGCTATTCTATTCCCCGGTAGCGGCGCCAAAAACTTGATGCGTGGGTTCGGGGTCGAGAAAACCTCCTTTTCTACGAGCAAGCTTTTCAATCCTCTAGGCATTAAACCTAATCGTTGTAGTGTAGTATGGAGTAAGCCTCGGGGATTAATATCATTCTCTAGGGGAATAGGAATGCTACAAAGAAATTTATGATGAGAAGGTGGGGTAGAGGATGATTTTTTTTATGGTTTTCTAGAAAGCTAAGGTAAATATATCAGGGCAATTGTGTCTGATCTGCGCAAAACCGTCAAGTCTAATCACACAAACTGGTCACTTGTGAATGACCAGCCGTAACAGACTTAAAACAGTTCAGACACAAATGCAATGAAGATCAGAGGAGTATAATGTTTCCCCGGGTCGTTATGTCCCAGCGAGCTGTGCAATGGATCACCAAACGTATAGTGATCGAGAGATTTGAACGGAAAAGGGGATTGCGAATTATTATAACTAAGGAGAAGGACATAAACTACAAGGGCTTAAATGCAAAATAAAGGAAATTAAAAAGATAAAATCTATTAAATAAACGCTATCACTATAATTAAAATGATGTTTTTGTTTTTATGATTTTATAAAACGGAAATTAAAATCTACGCGACGTACAACTAAAAACGTGAAACTAATTCAATATTAACCCTAAAAATATGAAAATGATGTTTTTACAATCCTAATGATAAAAGAAACTTTTTAGAAAAAGAAAATTATTTTTAAGACTAATTATCTAATTAAAAACTATTTTTAACTATTAATTAATTATCTAAAATACAAGAAAATAGGAAATTAAGCTAGAAAAATAAGATTAAGACTTGGAAAAGTCTAAAATATCAAAATAGACTTTTCAAAACTATTTCTGTATTTTTATGACTATTTATCTATTTTATAGGAATTTTAAACTATTAAAAACTAATTAAATTGCTAAAAATTACCAAATGAACTATGAAAAATATGGAAAATTACTTTTTCTACTTTTTATATTTATCTAAACCTAAGAAAATTGAAAAATTATTTTTTTGACCTTTTTCTGAATTTTTTTTGTATTAAATGCTATTTAAAAATGCTTAAAAACTAGATTAAATTAGGAAAAATAGCAAAACAGCTAGGAAAAATCTGAAAATTTCAGGAAAATTCTAAAACAATATTAGGAAGCTAGGAAAATTAGAAAAACATGGGCTTATATGAAGGAATCTGAAGCTGTAGTGTAAACTAGTATGAGAATAAGCAAATGAAATAAGAAAATAAGCTCTACAGTACACCAACTGATAACATAAGCTAAACTACTCTAAAACTACTCTAAGGCAAGCATCTACATCTAATCCTAACACCTAAAGAGCAGTCTTCCTAAGATTTGAGCAAACTGATATATAAGCTAATAAGCAAACAGGCCCTAACTTTGAGCATGTTGGCAGCTTATTCTATAAGCTAAAGAGAAAACCTAAAATGGAGATCTCAAGACCACCTGGTAGAGAACATGTGTACCAATTTTCAGCAAATAAGGACTAGTAATGAAGCGATTCTGAGCAAAATATAAATTGCAAAAGTGGAGCAGGATCGGCCGAGAACAGTAAAACAAGAAGACAGTGGAACAACTTTGAGCTTATACAAGGACTTATCAGAAGTGCTTAAGCTAAAAACAGATATAGGTTCTTGAAGAACACCTAGAATACTACAAGTGTACCAAAAATCAAACCCTAACAAGCTCTAATTAACCTAGCACAAGCAAGCGCAAGTTCAAAAAAACCATATGCAGACCTGATGTTTTGACTTTAAGAACAAATATGAAGTTGACTATAATGAGATTCAAAAGCAAATCTTTGGATTGATTTAGATGAAATGGGATGTAAAAAGACTAAAGCAAGCTAGTTTTACTAACTCTAAACCTATAAGACAGATTTGAGTTATGGTCTCATACAGTTATGACAATAGGAGCAATGAATCATGGATTTTGACTATAAGAACAAATGACAGATAAACAAAGACAGGAATGGTAATAATAGACTATAACCACCTTAATGCAACTGATCTAAGCCATGATAATAACCTCTAACACAGATTATAAAGCAATCCAAACACTCCTTTAAACTATGAAATGAACTTAAAACCGAGCAAACCGATGAACCAATCAAGTGATAAGGATCAAACCCAATCTAAATAACCTAATTAACAAGAAGAAGCAAGTAGACACTAAAATCAAACACCAATACAAATTGCAAGCTTAATATGCAAAATGGCTCAAAAATGGAAATTGAGAAACTCACTCATGTGTATCCAAATTGCTTGCAGACCAAAACCAAACCCATGACTACACTAATTGAACCTAATCCAACCCATATCAGATGTCTGCAACACCAAACCATGCTCAAATCCAACTAAGCTTAAACAGTTGACTTTTGTTGACTTTTTCACAAACTTGCTTGAAAATGATTCCAAAGCTCATCAAAAGCTATATGAAGCTTAAGTGAGCTTATAAGTAGTTAAATATAAGTTATTAGAAGCTAGGACAATATAGTTTGACTTTGAAATTTTACACAGTCTACATAAAAACTAGAAACTGAAATGAAACTCTCAATTGATGCTTAAAACAGATTACAAAGTTGTTTTAACACAAATGTGTTACCAAGAAACTGAAATTACAATGTTTTAACTAAAAACTAAGAACATTTTATTAAAAACGACATTACAAAAAAATAAAATAAACTAGCTACCCTTGAAACTTCTCTCTTCCTTCTCTTTTATAGCTCCAATAGCTTCTCTTTCGGTTCTGAGCAAATCCCACCTTCATTCCCCGGCCTTTGGATGATAAAAAGTGATCTTGGCCATTGAGAGGATTTGGCGGGAAAACTTGGTTCTCATATTTAGAGACAGGGAAGGGTGTATTAAATGCATTGGTGTGGGTAGGTGAGGTGGGGAGGGACAATGGGTGAAATAGAGTGGATAATAGGTGGCTGGAGGAGGGGGAAGATAGCAGACACAATGGTCGGGGATGACAGGTTTAGGGGGCGGGGTGTTTTTGTTTAAACATGGGTTGGGTTGTCGGGTCATAGGATTGGACCGGGTAAACATGATTGGGCCAGGGGTTAATGTTTTGGGCTTGGGTTTATATTAATAGGGTCCGGTTTGATTTGTGAAGGAAATAACACCAAGGACCAAGTTTGCAATTTCATGAAACCAAAGGACCAAACATGTAACTTATGAAGAGTAGTCAAAGGGTTGTTGATGCCAACTTTAAATAATCCAAGGGTTAATTTTTGACATTTTTGAAATTCCCAAGGACTAATTTTGAACATTTTGGATTTTTAGGGACTAAATTGTAATTTTCTCAAAACTTTTAGATTTTTCACCAAAGGACTAAATATGACAATTTATAATTTTAAAAAGACCTTTGGTGACTTTTCTTTTGAAATTTGGGCTCAGGGACTATTTTTGACAATTTTATAAACTTGGGGGACTAAAACCGCAATTTTTGCAAATTTGATATGTTTTCATCGATTTTGATATTTTTTGCATTTAAAACACATAAAACACTGATTTGTGATATTTTGATCATTTTGATGTGTTTTCGAGTGTTTTCGGATGATTTTGCAGTTTATTTTGTACAAAAATGATGAGTATTTACACACTCATCAATCCCCACTTGAGATATTGCTAGTCCCTAGCAATGATTTGAGAAAACATAATGGATTTTAATCTCTTTACCAAAAGCCATTACTTCCGGAGTAGCCAAATGTTTCAGTTCAAGTAAGAACCATGGTACACTGATAACCATGTGATTTTGAGCAAACCACCGGCTTTCAACGGATTTGATTTTGTCTTTACCGAAGCCGTACCCTCGACTAGCCAACTCTTAGATAAATTATCAATATTATCTTTGGTGAGCCGATTACCAATTATGGATTTTCCACTTGCCTTTACCACAAGCCATAATCTTGCGGGCTAGCCAACTCTTCACTTTTTAGGATATGGTGAGGTGAGAACCATACAATTTTGGGCAAATTGCAAGCCATATAAACGGATTTGAGAAATCTTTACCAAGAGCCGTTTGCTCTTGGATTAGCCAATCCTTTAGTCTTACGACATGGCGGATGATAACAAATGAGTAAGTGTAGAACACTTACTCCAAAAAAAAATTTAGCCAAAAACGGGGGAATTGGTATAATTATATGATAAAATTCGTGAGAATTCCCCACACTTAGAAATGAATATTGCCCTCAATATTCAAAGTACCGGCGGTTATGCCAAAACAAAGAACGTGAAAGGGAAATACTACGGCCATTATTTAGAAAAAAGATTTTTTTTTTTTTTTTTTGAAACAAGACTTATATACAAAACATGGGCAACCCCCCACACTAGGGTGGTAGAAAATAGAAAGAAGTCAGAAATATGGGTGAAAACCCATATGGCATGCTACTGTTTTGATTCCCGAGTCGCTAGCTTGACTCGAACCCGAATTAATTTGTTCATGGGGAAGCAAAGTGGAAGAAACAATCTCCATCGGACTTTCATTCAAGATGTTTGGACAAACATTTGAAGCACGTGAAAGTTCTACATCGATGAGATATATACGACATGCAGCTCACAAATGATAAATGAAAATGCCGGGGTCAAAGATAGTGTCTTCATTCCCGAAGGAGTGAAGATGAAGAGAAATCACAAGATATTTGAGGAAAGGAAGAAAGACTTTGATAACAATCAAGATCCATTCTTCATCCTCAAATGTAGACGTATCAGGAGGAAGGGTGAAGGTAGTATCATCAATAAGCAAACTCATACGATAGAGTACACCTTCCTCCGAGCTATTATCATCCTCAAGATCAAAATAGAAATGATCATGTTCCGGAGGAGATATGTCATGAAAGAGTTCACCGGAGAACTCTTTATGAAGAGAATCATTCACACGAGGTGAAATTGTGAACTCTTGTTCCATTGTGGGCTCATCACTATCCTCAATCTGAGTATCAAAAAGTGGATTCTCAGAAATTGAAGTGAATTCAGAGTTGAATTCAAATAGAGGATTAGTGAAAGTAGCTTTAAATGTTTCGGGAACAAAGTGATCAACATTCTCTATTGGATTGTTAGGGCAAGAAGTGAGTGAACGATCATTATCAATGAGATTTTCGCTCTCCCGGATCGGCTTCAAGTCAAAGAGCGGATTGATGTGAGTGAGTTCACCGGAGAACTCCTCAAGAAGGGATCAGATCGATCAGATTGTGGAAGTGATGCCTCAACGTACTCGATGTCTCCATATGAAGCACAATCTTCGCTAAGATCAGAGAAAGTCTCAAAATGATCAAAAGAACACTCAAGAGGGGAAGAAGAATCACACATATGATCGAAATTCCTGTGACTCTCTTGGGATTGAGACAAGGTTCTCAACACTAGACTTTATGAAGTCGTCCGATTCCTTTTCAGGAACAGTGTCAAGATGCTCATCCCCCATGTTTGGAGAGTGAGTGGGAATATCGGGTGTGATAGCAGTTGTTTGAGATGGAATCTCAACTGCAGGGATATCAACTGACCGAGGGGTTGAGAAATATTATTTCTAAAAGGATAAAAACCCTCCTCGTCATCATCATAAAGAGCTGCCTTAAGAAATTGGGAACGCCTTTAGAGTGCATGCTCTAGGGCTAATAATTCTTCCCTAGATTTGCGAGCTTCTCGTTCTTCGGCCAGCAATTCTCCTATGGTCTTTTCACCACTCACTTGATTCTTAAAGTTTTGAACCATATCATCAAGTGTTTTCATTGCGGTTTCAAAATCATGGGAGATTTCTTGAGACAACGGCTCAGGTGGAGTTTGAACCGTATGGTGCTGTGGAGGTTGGGAATTGTCAAAACCGGAAGTATAGTAATTTTGATTCCACGGTTGACATTGAAGAGGACCTCCACAATTTGTGCAAGAACAATTCGGTACATTCTGAAACGATGTGTCATTAAAACTTTGATAGTACGGTTCTTGCTCAAATGAATATTGAGGAGGGTGGCTAAAATCGTTTTGAGGATAATTGGAAAAGTTCGGATAAGTGCATGAGTTTTCAGCTTTCGAAGCACAAAACGAACAAAATCCATCCGTAAGATCATTTCCACACCTCTCGCAAGAACATCGTTGACATCGAAAATCAACTAACGGATCCCCACAACCATAGCAATACTGCTGATTGAACGAAAAATTTTGGGGTTGGGGTGGGTAGTCGGAGAAATTTTTCCGCTCATTGAAAAAATTTTGATCATAAGAACATGAATTCCTCGAACCGCAAAACAAACAACTTCCGTTATGAATGTCATTATCGCATCGTTCGCACGCATTACATTCAACGCACGGTGAACAAGCGGTTCTCCACAACCACACAAGGAATCGATGATTCCATCGAATAGAAGAAGTTAGAATCAAATGGATAGAGGGTAAAGGGATAAAGAATCAAAAAGGGTAAGAGGGTAAAGAGGATTATTTTTGGTATTTTTGAAAAACATGATGTGAAAACAAAGAATGAAAATCTTTTTGGATTTTTGATTTTTAAAAGAAAATATAAACACATACAGATGGTATAAACAAAGAGTGAATATCCAAATCACTAATCTGCTAGACGGAAGATAATCAGCACAGCTCCCCGGCAGCGGCGCCAAAAATTTGATCTACTACTCCCTTCATTGCATGATTCTTCCTGAATTAGACATAGGTGATCAGGCTATGTATAATCTAGGAGTAACTATGAAATGCTTGGACTAATCGACTCATATGTTGTTTGGTGTTGAGTCAACTGATGTTAAAATTGTGATGAACACCGAGGAGAGAAGACATGGAGAAGTGTCGTTAAAATGATAGTTAAAGTAAAAAGAATTAAAATCCTCGTAAATGATAACAAATCGAAAGGAAATAAAGTACGATAGATGAGAATATGTTACAACGAGTGGTTTAGCAAAAGTAGTACATCGTTAAGTTATAAAGTTTCGGATACGATGATTAGACATAAACTTGGTACAACATAGTACATAAGGAGAAATAAGACTGTTAGTTTCCAACTTCTTCGTCTTCCGCGTCGTTGATACCTTGACGAGCTCCTTTTAACATATATACATTCCCATGAGCACCTTCGACTTGTTGACCTTGGTTTTGAGGACATTGACTTCGATAGTGTCCTTGCTCCCCACATCCGAAGCACGTAACTATGGTCTTGCCTCTACAATTCCTGGCATTGTGTCCTAGTTTTGGACACTTGTAGCACTTAACAGACAAAGTCCCGTGTGATGATACTTACATCGACACATAGTGGGTAGGTTCCAGATAACCTCGCTTATTGGTGCAACAACATATACCATTGCAGTTTCTTGCTCTCTATTCTGTTGTTGATGATGGTTAGTGTTACGGTTTTGGTTGTTGTTGTTATAACCTCCTTGGTCGTCTTCCCACTTTCTTTTGTTGTTGTTGGTTTGGTTATCGTTGTAGTTGGTGCAGTTGTTGGGGTTGTTGTTGTTTTGGTTGGTGTTGGTGTACTTGCCTCTCTTCACTACCTGGGCCATGAGTTTTTGAGTCAATCGAATAGCTTCCTCAATCGCTTTGCGGGTCGAGAAGAAGTCACATCTCCTTGAATAACCTCGGAAGTCCCCGATAAAAGCCTCTAGTAACTTCGTTATCCAAACCATAGATGGACATAACACAGCCAATTCTTGGAATCTCCGAATGTAAGTGTCAATATCATACCCAATAGTTTCTAGTTCATAGAACTCCGTCTCCAACTTTTTCACTTCCGTTCGAGGACAAAACTTCTTAGTCACCAAACTCTTGAATTGCTCCCAAGTAAGCTTGAAAGCATTCTCCACTCCAATCGGTTGAGCATATGAATTCCACCAAGACAATGCTCCATCAAGTAAAGTACTCGTAGCAAATTTGCCCTTACTATCATCCGGACAGGTTACAAAGCAAAACACGGATTCCAACTTTTCAAACCATCGTACCATTGCTGTAGCTCCTTCCGTCCCTCTAAACTTGGTGGGTTCGCCACTTTTGAAATCTTGTACTAACATTTCTTAACCCCGATCCTCCTCATTACCAAGAGCAGCTAGTCTAGCGGCTTCAGCAGCAGCCGTGGCCTCAAAGAAGCAGCAGCCACTGTTTCCCTTTCGACTCTTAGAGCATTAGCAATGCTATCATTCACTAACTTCTGAATAGCCGCTTGGGTCATTTCAACTGTAGCTTTCTTCGGTGCCATATCTTCTTCAAAACAAGAGAAAATGTGAGACGTAGCAAAATCCGATGTTAATAATAAGCGTTCTAAAGAGATGTGATAAGAGACGATAAGTTTGAGGTTATTTTTCAAATGATCGCGGGTTCGAAAAGATGGGTTATGAGGTGTTGTAAGTGCTTCAATGTATGATGGTTTAGAGACTTAATGTGTGAATAAAGTGTAACTCGACATGTTAGTGGTGAAACGAAGGAGTGAGAGCGACTTCGTCCTATTTAAAAGTTTATCTCGGCATTCGTCGTTATCGATGATGAATCACCGATATAAAAATCGTGATAGGGAATGACAAGGAATTCTCCACGTTAGAGTATGGGGAAAAGATAATGGGATGGGCATTTAAGGGCATCCATGTGACAATCGATGTGAAATGAAAGTGAATAACTCGAAAAATGTACATAATGATCGCATGTGAAGTGAACATGTACTTGTGATGAAATGATGAGATGCTATGATAATGTAGTTATAGTCTAGGGTCAATGATGCAACCTAGTTCTCTATAACTCAAGCTCGATACCAATCTGTCACACCCCAAATTACCTGTTTTGCGGAATGGAATTCCGGGATTGACTGTCATAGCATCACAATCACAGTTATATTGAACGACCTAAAGTGTCGTTTGGAAAATACATCGTTTGATTTAATAAAATAATCAGAGTTTACAAAGTAGGTCCCAAATGAAAATCATCTTGTGCGGAAATAAGTTGTTACAATTCAAACGATGTTTTAAAGTATGTAAAACTCAAGTGAGACGCGTCGTCACCACGACTCCATGAGGTGTCCAAATGCATGCCATGAAGTGAATGCCTTATATACCTGAGATAAAACATGCTAAAAAGTGTCAACACAAAGGTTGAGTGAGTTCATAGAGTTTGAGTTGAAATGTAAAGCCTGTTAAAATCGTTTATGCAAAGCAAAGGCATTGTAAATCGTTGAAATGTAAAGACTTTCAAAATCGTTTATGTAGCAAAGGAATTGTAAATCCACTCGCCCAAGTCCCGCCATACAAAACTTGCAACCTGTGTGTTCACAACCCATTGCCAGAATATGCATAGTTAATGTTCAAGTGCATGATGTCAAATGAATTCACATAATAGTGCATAGCTCAATGTATCGAATCGTTTATGCAAAGGCATTGTGAATCCACTCAGTTCCAAGTCCCGCCCATACAAAACTTGCAACTTGTGTGTTCACAACCCACTGCCGGAATATGTATAGTGTATGCTCAAATCGTTCCAAGACCGTTAGTCCATAATCGTATACCAAGTCCGTTAGATCAATATTATACCAAGTACGTTAGACCAATGAATATACCAAGACCGTTAGACCAATGAATATACCAAGACCGTTAGACCAATGAATATACCAAGACCGTTAGACCAATGAATATACCAAGTCCGTTAGACCATTGAATATATGATATAGAAATTCTAAGTATGGCAATAATGTTACTTCGTATGACTAGCATTCAGTTCGGCTAAACATATAATTTGCAAATAGTCATGAATGTAATAAAATAGTCGAGCATGTATCTCCCCAAAACAGCTTATGAAAGCATTAAAACAAGAAAAGTGGGGCTATGGAACTCACTTGGTAAACTGACGAAATGACAAGAGTGAGTACACCGAGGTATAATGTGATGCGTTATCCGGTACCTAGTACCAATGATATGATCTGATATGAGTTGCAATGTAATGTTATGCATGCATTTCAGATGTTATTTATACCATTTACGAGTTTTGAAAATATTACTCGTCGAAAAATACTCTTTTGACGCCTCGACCAATCAAAAATGACTTTACATGTTTTTACGCCAAAATGTCATCCTACAATGGTTTTATAATGATTTTTGGTGAAATTACCACTTTTCGTCGCAAAACAATGTCGTCGGAAAAATCGTGAAATTACCAAAAATGGCTTTGGGAAACTAGTCGTAAAATGGTGTACGTCGATCGTTAGAGAACGAACTCGACTGTTTTGGAAAGTTTGTATCGATATATAAAAGTTTCAGTTCGTGAGTTTTCGCTCAAAAGGTCTCGGACACAAAGATAATAAGGGTTAAAGATGGTGGTTTTTGGCTAATAGTGCGAAAATTAGTTACGCAAGTTTATGAAAAAGTGCATATCTTTGTCGTTTCAAATCCGTTTTCTACATTTAATATGTCCTTAGCTTCGTATCAAAGTATACTAATATATTTTTGACAAGTCGAAATAATTTGTGAAGCTTAAGGCTCATTTTTGACCCAAACAATGTAAAAACAGTTTGCTGAAAATTCTGAAAATAATATATTTCGTCGTCAAACTTGTAAAATCCATAACTTCTTCGTTATAAGTCCGTTTTCATCCGTTCAAGCGGCCACGGATTCGTTTTAAAGTATATTTTCTAAATATCAAGGCCAAAGTTTCGTACCAACAGTAGGTTTTTCCAGAAATTCGAATTAAGGACAGAACATAAAATATAGTTATCGAAAATAGTTTTCTCGGACAAAACCTATTCTAATCCCTTCAAATCAACTCCAAACTAATCTAATCCTACCATACACCTTCTTAGGGTGTCATGGGTTCCTAATCACCATCAAGACCAAAGAATACCATGGGAGTAATTATAGGATGACTATAAGTATATATAAGTTCTAAAATCATGAAATAAATGGTATAAATCACATAACATGCATATAAGCTCCAAAAATGAAAAGAAACATATGAAAATGACAAGGAAACATGAGGATGATAAAAACATGCTTACAAGTGATAGTGAAGAGGTGTAGGTAACAAGGATTAACTTAAACACCCTAGGTTTTTATTTCAAAACCTAAACAAGAGTGTAATCTAGATTGTTTTAACACTTGGACTTGAGAAAATCTTTGATCCCTTGCTAGATCTTGATGATGAACCGGTTTTATGGAGAGGAAACAAAGGAGAGGAAAGATTTTATCAACTAGGTGAATAATGAAAGTAAGTAAATGAATGAATGAGTTGAAATTTTTGCCTTGAGTATAGATATATACTATCAAAGAAACAAGTTACCAAACCATTTAATGCCACCCTCTCATAGGGCCGGTTTTATGGGGGTGTTGTTCCTCCAATATATATATATATTTTTTTTTAAATTGTAACTTGTATAATTTTGTATATTATTTGTAAAGAAAGTGTAGTAAAAGTGTAAGAAACGTACAAGTATAGGCAATTGGAAAATTTTGGTACAAGTAAGTTTTTAGTAAATCAAAATAGAATGTAATGAGTTAATAAAAATTGTAAAAATACTTTCCTTGTGAAAATTGAGTGATAAATTAATTATCGTATAATTTTTAAGAAAACGACGTAATAATTAAACTATAACGATTTAAGTACCAAATAAATTTGAAACACTAGGAAAACTAAAAATATAGTTTTTATGAACTAAATGTAAGTTTAAAAATACCTCGGGATCATTTTTGAAAGTAACGGATTAATTATTAAAATAATAACTCACGCGATAAAGTTTATTAATTATCAAAATTACGCGTTGAACGTGAAATGAAATGTCGTGAATGTACTAATGAGATTCCCATGATGTCAATGAAATGTAGACTAATCATAGTCCATATGAAATGTACGGGATGTCATGATCATGAATTCGCCGCTAAACCTCCAAGGTTACGCGAATTTGAAACAAGTAAACCAAGTTTACTATAAATGTTGAAATAATGCGACATGAATCGTGTCGAAATGACTGAAATTGCGAAGTTGTCACATTCGCCCATTCAAAAAGGAATTCAGTCCCTGAATTCAGTTCGTGTTAGTCTATCGGGTTTAGGGTTTGATGAGGCAAGCCTTCCCATTCTCGAGCAAAACTCTCAAAAGACTTTTTGGTAACCGATTTTTACTTAATCCCACAACTCATCAAACAAGAACTGCCATACGATTAGGCTAAATCGGTTTAGGTAACAACTTGTTTCTAGCTCGATCTTTGCAACTCATCAAACAAGAACTGTCACGCGGATCAAACTGGAAACAAGTGGTTTGAAGAAAATCTTATGAAAATTTGGCTCGACATGAATTGCTTACACATATAAGCCTACTACTCCCTTCATTGCATGATTCTTCCTGAATTAGACATAGGTGATCAGGCTATGTATAATCTAGGAGTAACTATGAAATGCTTGGACTAATCGACTCATATGTTGTTTGGTGTTGAGTCAACTGATGTTAAAATTGTGATGAACACCGAGGAGAGAAGACATGGAGAAGTGTCGTTAAAATGATAGTTAAAGTAAAAAGAATTAAAATCCTCGTAAATGATAACAAATCGAAAGGAAATAAAGTACGATAGATGAGAATATGTTACAACGAGTGGTTTAGCAAAAGTAGTACATCGTTAAGTTATAAAGTTTCGGATACGATGATTAGACATAAACTTGGTACGGCATAGTACATAAGGAGAAATAAGACTGTTAGTTTCCGAACTTCTTCAGTCTTCCGCGTCGTTGATACCTTGACGAGCTCCTTTTAACATATATACATTCCCATGAGCACCTTCGACTTGTTGACCTTGGTTTTGAGGACATTGACTTCGATAGTGTCCTTGCTCCCCACATCCGAAGCACGTAACTATGGTCTTGCCTCTACAATTCCTGGCATTGTGTCCTAGTTTTTGACACTTGTAGCACTTAACAAGACAAAGTCCCGTGTGATGATACTTACATCGATTACATAGTGGGTAGGTTCCAGATAACCTCTCGCTTTCTATTGGTGCAACAACATATACCATTGCAGTTTCTTGCTCTCTATTCTGTTGTTGATGATGGTTAGTGTTACGGTTTTGGTTGTTGTTGTTATAACCTCCTTGGTCGTCTTCCCACTTTCTTTTGTTGTTGTTGGTTTGGTTATCGTTGTAGTTGGTGCAGTTGTTGGGGTTGTTGTTGTTTTGGTTGGTGTTGGTGTACTTGCCTCTCTTCACTACCTGGGCCATGAGTTTTTGAGTCAATCGAATAGCTTCCTCAATCGTTTGCGGGTCAGAAGAAGTCACATCTCCTTGAATAACCTCGGGAAGTCCCCCGATAAAAGCCTCTAGTAACTTCTCGTTATCCGAAACCATAGATGGACATAACACGGCCAATTCTTGGAATCTCCGAATGTAAGTGTCAATATCATACCCAATAGTTTCTAGTTCATAGAACTCCGTCTCCAACTTTTTCACTTCCGTTCGAGGACAAAACTTCTTAGTCACCAAACTCTTGAATTGCTCCCAAGTAAGCTTGAAAGCATTCTCCACTCCAATCGGTTGAGCATATGAATTCCACCAAGACAATGCTCCATCAAGTAAAGTACTCGTAGCAAATTTGACCTTACTATCATCCGGACAGTTACAAAGCAAAAACACGGATTCCAACTTTTCAAACCATCGTACCATTGTTGTAGCTCCTTCCGTCCCTCTAAACTTGGTGGGTTCGCCACTTTTGAAATCTTTGTACAAACATTTCTTAACCCCAGATCCTCTGCATTACCAGAAAGAAGAAATTAGTCTAGCGGCCAAGCAGCCGTGGCCTAAAAAGCAGCCAACCGCTTCCCTTTCGACTCTTAGAGCATTAGCAATGCTATCATTCACTAACTTCTGAATAGCCGCTTGGGTCATTTCAACTGTAGCTTTCTTCGGCGCCATATCTTCTTCAAAACAAGAGAAAATGTGAGACGTAGCAAAATCCGATGTTAATAATAAGCGCTCTAAAGAGATGTGATAAGAGATGATAAGTTTGAGGTTATTTTTCGAAATGATCGACGGGTTCCAAAAAGATGGGTTATGAGGTGTTGTAAGTGCTTCAATGTATGATGGTTTAGAGACTTAATGTGTGAATAAAGTGTAACTCGACATGTTAGTGGTGAAACAAAGGAGTGAGAGCGACTTCGCCCTATTTAAAAGTTTATCTCGGCATTCGTCGTTATCGATGATGAATCAGCTGATATAAAAATCGTGATAGGGAATGACAAGGAATTCTCCACGCTAGAGTATGGGGAAAAGATAATGGGATGGGCATTTAAGGGCATCCATGTGACAATCGATGTGAAATGAAAGTGAATAACTCAAAAAATGTACATAATGACCGCATGTGAAGTGAACATGTACTTGTGATGAAATGATGAGATGCTATGATAATGTAGTTATAGTCTAGGGTCAATGATGCGACCTAGTTCTCTATAATCTGAAGCTCGATACCAATCTGTCACACCCCCAAATTACCTTTTGCATGAATGGAATTCCCGGGATTGACCGTCATAGCATCACAATCACAGTTATATTGAACGACCTAAAGTGTCCTTTGGAAAATACATCGTTTGATTTAATAAAATAATCAGAGTTTACAAAGTAGGTCCCAATTGAAAATCATCTTGTGCGGAAATAAGTTGTTACAACTCAAACGATGTTTTAAAGTATGTAAAACCTAAGTGAGACGCGTCGTCACCACGACTCCATGATGTGTCCAAATGCATGCCATGAAGTGAATGCCTTAGATACCCGAGATAAAACATGCTAAAAGTGTCAACACAAAGGTTGAGTGAGTTCATAGAGTTTGAGTTGAAGTGTAAAGCCTTCCAAAATCGCTTTATGCAAAGCAAAGGCATTGTAAATCGCTGAAATGTAAAGACTTTCAAAATCGTTTATGTAGCAAAGGCATTGTAAATCCACTCAGTTCCAAGTCCCGCCTATACAAAACTTGCAACCTGTGTGTTCACAACCCATTGCCGTAATATGCATAGTTAATGTTCAAGTGCATGATGTCAAATGAATTCACATAATAGTGCATGGCTCAATGTATCGAAATCGTTATGCAGCAAAGGCATTGTGAATCCACTCAGTTCCAAGTCCCGCCCATACAAAACTTGCAACCTGTGTGTTCACAACCCACTGCCAGAATATGTATAGTGTATGCTCAAATCGTTCCAAGACCGTTAGTCCATAATCGTATACCAAGTCCGTTAGATCAATATTATACCAAGTACGTTAGACCAATGAATATACCAAGACCGTTAGACCAATGAATATACCAAGACCGTTAGACCAATGAATATACCAAGACCGTTAGACCAATGAATATACCAAGTCCGTTAGACCATTGAATATATGATATAGAAATTCTAAGTATGGCAATAATGTTACTTCGTATGACTAGCATTTAGTTCGGATAAACATATAATTTGCAAATAGTCATGAATGTAATAAAAATAGTCGAGCATGTATCTCCCCCAAACAGTTATGAAAGCATTAAAACAAGAAAAGTGGGGCTATGGAACTCACTTGGTAAACTGACGAAATGACAAGAGTGAGTACACCGAGGTATAATGTGATGCGTTATCCGGTACCTAGTACCAATGATATGATCTGATATGAGTTGCAATGTAATGTTATGCATGCATTTCGTATGTTATTTATACCATTTACGAGTTTTGAAAATATTACTCGTCGTCGAAAAATACTCTTTTGACGTCTTGACCAATCAAAAATGACTTTACATGTTTTTACGTCAAAATGTCATCCTACAATGGTTTTATAATGATTTTTGGTGAAATTACCACTTTTCGTCGCAAAACAATGTCGTCGGAAAAATCGTGAAATTACCAAAAATGGCTTTGGGAAACTAGTCGTAAAATGGTGTACGTCGATCGTTAGAGAACGAACTCGACTGTTTTGGAAAGTTTGTATCGATATCTAAAAGTTTCAGTTCAGGAGTTTTCGTTCAAAAGGTCTCGGACACAAAGATAATAAGGGTTAAAGATGGTGGTTTTTGGCTAATAGTGTGCAGAAAATTAGTTACGGCAAGTTTATGAAAAAGTGCATATCTTTGTCGTTTCAAATCCGTTTTCTACATTTAATATGTCCTTAGCTTCGTATCAAAGTATACTAATATATTTTTGACAAGTCGAAATAATTTGTGAAGCTTAAGGCTCATTTTTGACCCAAACAATGTAAAACAGTTTGCTGAAAATTCTGAAAATAATATATTTCGTCGTCAAACTTGTAAAATCCATAACTTCTTCGTTATAAGTCCGTTTTTATCCGTTCAAGCGGCCACGGATTCGTTTTAAAGTATATTTTCTAAATATCAAGGCCAAAGTTTCGTACCAACAGTAGGTTTTTCCAGAAATTCGAATTAAGGACAGAACATAAAATATAGTTATCGAAAATAGTTTTTCTCGGACAAAACCTATTCTAATCCCTTCAAATCAACTCCAAACTAATCTAATCCTACCATACACCTTCTTAGGGTGTCATGGGTTCCTAATCACCATCAAGACCAAAGAATACCATGGGAGTAATTATAGGATGACTATAAGTATATATAAGTTCTAAAATCATGAAATAAATGGTATAAATCACATAACATGCATATAAGCTCCAAAAATGAAAAGAAACATATGAAAATGACAAGGAAACATGAGGATGATAAAAACATGCTTACAAGTGATAGTGAAGAGGTGTAGGTAACAAGGATTAACTTAAACACCCTAGGTTTTTATTTCAAAACCTAAACAAGAGTGTAATCTAGATTGTTTTAACACTTGGACTTGAGAAAATCTTTGATCCCTTGCTAGATCTTGATGATGAACCGGTTTTATGGAGAGGAAACAAAGGAGAGGAAAGATTTTATCAACTAGGTGAATAATGAAAGTAAGTAAATGAATGAATGAGTTGAAATTTTTGCCTTGAGTATAGATATATACTATCAAAGAAACAAGTTACCAAACCATTTAATGCCACCCTCTCATAGGGCCGGTTTTATGGGGGTGTTGTTCCTCCAATATATATTTTTTTTTTTTAAATTGTAACTTGTATAATTTTGTATATTATTTGTAACGAAAGTGTAGTAAAAGTGTAAGAAACGTACAAGTATAGGCAATTGGAAAATTTTGGTACAAGTAAGTTTTTAGTAAATCAAAATAGAATGTAATGAGTTAATAAAAATTGTAAAAATACTTTCCTTGTGAAAATTGAGTGATAAAATAATTATCGTAAAATTTTAAGAAACGCAACGTAATAATTAAACTATAACGATTTAAGTACCAAATAAATTTGAAACACTAGGAAAACTAAAAATATAGTTTTTATGAACTAAATGTAAGTTTAAAAATACCTCGGGATCATTTTTGAAAGTAACGGATTAAATATTAAAAATAATAACTCACGCGATAAAGTTTATTAATTATCAAAATTACGCGTTGAACGTGAAATGAAATGTCGTGAATGTACTAATGAGATTCCCATGATGTCAATGAAATGTAGACTAATCATAGTCCATATGAAATGTACGTGATGTCATGATCATGAATTCGCCGCTAAACCTCCAAGGTTACGCGAATTTGAAACAAGTAAACCAAGTTTACTATAAATGTTGAAATAATGAGACATGAATCGTGTCGAGAAATGACCTGAAATTGCGAGTTGTCACATTATCAGAAGTGCTTAAGCTAAAATGATATAGGTTCTTGAAGAACACCTAGAATACTACAAGTGTACCAAAAATCAAACCCTAACAAGCTCTAATTAACCTAGCACAACTGCTGCAAGTTCGCAAAAAACCATATGCAGACCTGATGTTTTGACTTTAAGAACAAATATGAAGTTGACTATAATGAGATTCAAAAGCAAATCTTTGGATTGATTTAGATGAAATGGGATGTAAAAAGACTAAAGCAAGCTAGTTTTACTAACTCTAAACCTATAAGACAGATTTGAGTTACCTGGTCTCAAAGTTATGACAATAGGAGCAATGAATCATGGATTTTGACTATAAGAACAAATGACAGATAAACAAAGACAGGAATGGTAATAATAGACTATAACCACCTTAATGCAACTGATCTAAGCCATGATAATAACCTCTAACACAGATTATAAAGCAATCCAAACACTCCTTTAAACTATGAAATGAACTTAAAACTGAGCAAACTGATGAACCAATCAAGTGATAAGGATCAAACCCAATCTAAATAACCTAATTAACACTGAAGAAGCAAGTAGACACTAAAATCAAACACCAATACAATTGCAAGCTTAATATGCAAAATGGCTCAAAAATGGAAATTGAGAAACTCACTCATGTGTATCCAAATTGCTTGCAGACCAAAACCAAACCCATGACTACACTAATTGAACCTAATCCAACCCATATCAGATGTCTGCAACACCAAACCATGCTCAAATCCAACTAAGCTTAAACAGTTGACTTTTGTTGACTTTTTCACAAACTTGCTTGAAAATAATTCCAAAGCTCATCAAAAGCTATATGAAGCTTAAGTGAGCTTATAAGTAGTTAAATATAAGTTATTAGAAGCTAGGACAATATAGTTTGACTTTGAAATTTTACACAGTCTACATAAAAACTGGAAACTGAAATGAAACTCTCAATTGATGCTTAAAACAGATTACAAAGTTGTTTTAACACAAATGTGTTACCAAGAAACTGAAATTACAATGTTTTAACTAAAAACTAAGAACATTTTATTAAAACGACATTACGAAAAATAAAATAAACTAGCTACCCTTGAAACTTCTCTCTTCCTTCTCTTTTATAGCTCCAATAGCTTCTTTTTCTGTTCTGAGCAAATCCCACCTTCATTCCTCGGGCCTTTGGATGATAAAAAGTGATCTTGGCCATTGAGAGATTTGGCGAAAACTTGGTTCTCATATTTAGAGACAGGGAAGGGTGTATTAAATGCATTGGTGTGGGTAGGTGAGGTGGGGAGGGACAATGGGTGTAGTAGGGTGGTTTTAGGTGGCTGGAGGAGGGGAAGATAAAGTACACAATGGTCTGGGGATGACAGTTTAGGGGCGGGGTGTTTTTGTTTAAAACATGGGTTTGGTTGTCGGGTCATAGGATTGGACCGGTAAACATGATTGGGGCCAGGGTTAATGTTTTGGGCTTTATATTAATAGGTCCCATTGATTATGTGATGAAATAACACCAAGGACCAAGTTTGCAATTTCATGAAACCAAAGGACCAAACATGTAACTTATGAAGAGTAGTCAAAGGGTTGTTGATGCCAACTTTAAATAATCCAAGGGTTAATTTTTGACATTTTTGAAATTCCCAAGGACTAATTTGAACATTTTGGATTTTTAGGGACTAAATTGTAATTTTCTCAAAACTTTTAGATTTTTCACCAAAGGACTAAATATGACAATTTATAATTTTAAAAAGACCTTTGGTGACTTTTCTTTTGAAATTTGGGCTCAGTGGACTATTTTGACAATTTTATAAACTTGGGGACTAAAACTCCAATTTTGCAAATTTGATATGTTTTTCATCTGATTTTGATATTTTTGCATTTAAAACACATAAAACACCGATTTGTGATATTTTGATCATTTTGATGTGTTTCTCGAGTGTTTTCGTGATGATTTACAGGCTATTTTTGTATTAAAAATGATGAGTATTTACACACCATCATGCTGTCACACCCCCAAATTACCTGTTTTGCAGCGGAATGAAATTCCTGTGGATTGACTGTCATAGCATCACAATCACAGTTATAATGAACGACCTAAGGTGTCGTTTTAAAAACACATCGTTTGATATTTAACAAAAGCATTCAGAGTACAACATCGGTCCCAAAAGGTTTACAAAGTTTGCGGAAACATAAATATAATACAAGTCCAAACGATGTTTTGAAAGATAGTGCCATAATGTACAATAATGTAAGTCGACGCCACGACTCAAAATGTAGGTCCCTAAACCATGTCATGATGATAATGCCTCAAGCCTGAAAATACATTGCTAAAAACGGTAAACAATAATGTTGGTGAGAAATCATAGGTTTATGTAAATGTTTTATACGACTACACAAGTATAGATCATGCATGACAACTCACACGTAAATGTTTCGTGCATGACAATTATGTCACGAAAAATGTTACAATTGCTTAAGCCCATGACCCCTCAAACTAGACTGCTCATAATGTATGCCCCTCGCAGAGTGTTTGCAGACAACCCGTAATGTGATCAAATGAAATGCATCCGTGATGACAAGTTGGGATTCACCAACTCTGGATGGAAGGCCATCCCGATAGATCTATCCACTCATCCTCGCTTCAAAGATTAACGGTTCACGTTCATGTAATGGGGACTTTCAATTGGCAAATGCGGTAACTTAAGCAATGTAATTGAATTTAATGTACTTGGTATCGTAATAAAAATGTTGTGCAATGTATTCTCCCCCGTATGTTTGAAAATAATTAAAAGCATGCGACGGGGCTATGAAAACTCACTTGATAACTGGGGTGATGACAAGAGTGAGTATACTGAGGTATAGCGTGAAACTTTAACCGGGACCTATTACGAATGATATGATATGTAATGAGTTGCAATGTAATGTTATGCATGCATTTCGTATGTTATTTATACCATTTGCGAGTTTTGAAAAATATTACTTATCGTCGGAAAATACTCTTTTGACGTCTTAACCCATCAAAATCACTTTACAAGTATTTACGTCAAAATGTCATCCTACAATGGTTTTGTAATGATTTATTGTGAAATTTTCACTTTTCGCCGTTAAAACAATGTCGCCGAATTTTCATGAAATTAACAAAATGGCTTCAAAAACTAGTCGTAATGGTGTTCGATCGTTAGAGAACGAACTCGACGGTTTTGGAAAGTTTGTATCGAAATCTAGAAGTTTCAGTTCAGGAGTTTTCGGCATAAAGGTCTCGAACACAAAGATAATAAGGGTTAAAGATGGTGATTTTGTCTAATTGTTGTGTAAAAATGAGTTTCGGCCAAGTTTAAGCATCCGTAATTAATTTATTAAAACTCCGCTATACAAACGGTTGGTCGTTTTGAAAAATATGCTCGATGATCTTGATTTTATTAGAAGACAATTCGCTCCAAAAGTTCCACATCATGGTTAAAAACAGCCGCTAACATGGTCGTTTCACCATACCGTAACACTTGTATCGAAAAATAATATAGTTTTTCGAAAATAATAGTTACGAAATTTTATGAAAACGTGCATATCTTTGTCGCTTCAAATCCGCTTCTTCTTTCTACGTATAATACGCCCTTAGCTTCAGATCAAAGTATACCAATATTTTTGATAAGTCGAAATAATTTGTGAAGCTTAGGACTCGTTTTGACTCGCATACAAGATAAATATATGTTGCTGAAATTTCAGAAAACTATATATTTCGTCGTCAAACTTGTAAAATCCATAACTTCTTCGTTATAACCCGCTTTATTCCGTTCAAGCACCATGGATTCGTTTTTAAAGTATATTTTCTAAATATCAAGGCCAAAATTTCGTACCAACTGTCGGTTTTTCCAGAAAAATGAAACAAGGACAGAACCTATTTTATACGTATTGAAAATAGTTTTTCTCGACAAAACCTATTCTAATCCCTTCAAATCAACTCCAAAGCTAATCTAATCCTACCATACACCTTCTTAGGGTGTCATGGGTTCCTAGACATCATCAAGACCAAAGTATACTAAGGGGATAATTATAGGATGACCATAATATATATATAACTCTAAAATCATGTAAAATGGTATAAATCACATATGTCTTGCATGTTTGCTCCAAAATGAAAAAGATACATATGTAATGAAAAGGAAACATGAAAAATGATAAAAACATGCTTACAAGTGATATGATGAGGTGCAAGTAACAAGGTTAAACCTAAACACTCTTGGTTTTTATTTCAAAACCTTATAAAGAGTATTAACTAGATTGTTATTAACACTTGGACTAGAAAAGTTTTTGATCCCTTTTTCTCTTGATGTAGAACCGGTTGAAGGAGAAGCAAAAGAGAGAAAGAAAACTTTCTAACACTTGATTCAAATGAAATGAATGAGAAAATAATTGAGGTGAGACTTTAAGTATTGTAAACATTAATAACAATCAAGCAACCATGCATCAATTAATGCAAACCCTATAGAGGGCCGGATTTTAGGGGCTTTTGTCCCTCAAAATATCTTTTTTTTTTTTTATAAACTTGTGTATAATGTATACTTGTAACAATTTTAAGAAAAGTGTAAGTTATGTGTAGTTAAATGTATAAGTAAAGGTAAATGGTAATTTTTGGTACAAGTAAGTTTTTAATAGATCAAAATAGAATGTAATGAGATGATAAAAATTGTAAAAAACATTCCTGTGAAATTTGAGTGATATAAAAATTATCGAGTAGTTTTTAAGAAAAGTGACGTAATAATATAACTTTAACGATTTGTATACAGAATAAATTTAAAACACTAGGTAAACTCAAAATATAGTTTTTATAAACTAAATGTAAGTTTAAAAATACATCGGGATCATTTTTGAAAGTAACGGATTAAATATTTAAAATAATAACTCACGCGATAACGCTTATTAAATATAAAAATTACGCGTTAAATGTGAAATGAAATGTCATGAATGAACTAATATGATGCAAATGATGTCAATGAAATGTAGACTAATCTTAGTCCATATGAAATGTACGTGATTTTATGATCATGAATTCGCGAAAAACCTTTAAGGTTACGCTGATTTGAAACAAGTAAACCAAGTTTACGATAAATGTTGAAATTGTAAGGCATGAATTGTTTCGAGAAATGACCTGAAAGTATGAAGTTGTCACATTCTACCATCCAAAAAGGAATTCACCTCAATTCAGCCATATGTTGGTCTATCGAATTTGAGTTTGTAATGAATAACGAGAAGAAAAGACATGGAGAAGTGTCGTTACGGTTATCGATGATTGAGAGTGTACAAAACATCGTAGTAAAGAAAGTATCGAATGAGTCTCTCATAAGTAACACTTTGAATTGGAACATGTGAACATTTTGTTTGCACTAAGATTTATAATAACCGCCCTTAACATAACATGATCCTCCGCATTAGACATAGTTAGCTAGGCTATGTATAATTAAGGAACGATGATGTGACGTTCGGTTTAGTTGTTATAACTCTCAATGTTTACAAAGATTTAAACCGTGTTGTTACAATGATAGTTAGAGTAAAAGGGAATAAAAATTCTCGTAAGTAATGACAAGTCGGAAAAAAAAATAAGGTACGATAGATAGGAATATTTTACAATGAGAGGTTTAGCAAAAGTAGTACATCTTAGGTTATAAAGATTCGGATACGATGGAAAACATAAATTTAGTACAACATGGTACATAAAGAAAAACAAGACTCTAGTTTCCTAACTTCTTCATCTTCCGCAACATTGATACCTTGACGAGCTTCTCCTCCTCCTAACATGTATGCATTCCCATGAGCACCTTCAACTTGTTGATCTTGGTTTTGGGGACATTGGTCAGTAGTCCTGCTCCCCACATTCTAAACATGTCATATAGTTTTGCCTCTACAATCCCTGGCGAGGTGTCCTAATTTTGGCATCGGGCGGCACTTGGCAGGCAAAGACCTTGAAAGTGATGAAAGTTACATCTAGTACATAGTGGGTGTGTTCCAAAGATATCCTTTCCTTTGCGTCCTTAGCAAGGTGTCCCACTTTTTGACAGATAAAGCATATACCACATGGACCATCATGATGTAGCGTGCATTGATGACATCGTGGTAAGTTTCAAAGATATAGTTCTTTTCCTTTGTTGGTGTAAAGAACATAAACCCTAGCGGCTTCTTGTCTTCTATTCCGTTGTTGTGATGGTTAGTGCTACGGCTGGTTGTTGTTGTTATAACCTCCCCGTCATTTTCCCATTTCCTTTTGTTGTTGTTGGTTTGATTGTTGTCGTTGGTGCGGTTATTATTGTTGTTGATGGTATGATTGTTGTTATTGTTGTGGTGGTTATTGTTGATAATGTTTTCCCCTTTCACAACTTGAGCCATGAGTATTTGAGTAATACGGGTAGATTCTTCAATTGTTTGTGGATCGAAAGAAGTCACATCTCCTTGGATATTTTGTGAAAGTCCTCCAATGAAATTTTTCAATAGTTTTCATTGTCCAAACCATAGTGACAAAGAACCAACTCTTGAAACCTTTTGATGTAAGCAAGTAGGGGCTCGCTTCAGCAGCAGCTATGCCTCGTAATAGCTAAATGCATCGTCGCCGTTCTTTTTCAATCCTTAATGCCTGCTACACTATCCCTTACCAACTTTTGAATAGCCGCTGAGTCATTTCTGTGTGTAGCTTTTCAGCCATATCTTCTTCAAAACAAGAGGAAATGTGAGACGTAGCAAAATCCGATGTTAATAATAAACGCTCCAAAGAAATGTGGTAGAAGATGGTAAGTTTGAGGTTATTTTTTTTATTTTTTTTTTTTTAAAATGATCGACGGTTTCCCCAAAAGATGGGTTATGAGGTGTTGTAAATGTTTCAAATGTATAATGGTTTAGTGACTTAATGTGTGAATAAAGTGTAACTCGACATGTTAGTGGTGAAACAAAAGAGTGAGCGTGACTTCGCCCTATTTAAAGGTTCATCTCGGCATTCGACGTTATCGGTGATGAGTCGATTGATGTGGAAATTGTGATAGGGATCTGACAAGGAATTTCCACATTAGAGTATGAAGAAAGAATAATGGAATGGGCATTTAAAGGCATCCATGTGACAATCGATATGAAATGAAAGTAAATAACTCGAAAAATGTACGTATAAACCGCATGCAAAGTGAACATGCACTTATGATGAAATGATGAGATGCTATGATAATGTAGTTATAGTCTAGGTCAATGATGCAACCTAGTTCTCTATAATCGGCTCTGATGCCAACTCACACCCCAAATTACCTGCTTTGCACCGAATGAAATTCCGGGATTGACTGTCATAGCATCACAATCACAGTTATAATGAACGACCTAAGGTGTCGTTTTAAAAACACATCGTTTGATATTTAACAAAAGCATTCAGAGTACAACATCGGTCCCAAAAGGTTTACAAAGTTTACGGAAACATAAATATAATACAAGTCCAAACGATGTTTTGAAAGATAGTGCCATAATGTACAATAATGTAAGTCGACGTACACTCAAAAGGTAGGTCCCTAAACCATGACATGATGATAATGCCTCGCTACACTGAAAATACATTGCTAAAACGGTCAACAATAATGTTGGTGAGAAATCATAGGTTTATGTAAATGTTTTATACGACTACACAAGTATAGATCATGCATGACAATCCTGTCACGTAAAATGTTTCAGGCATGACAATTATGTCACATAAAAATGTTACAATTGCTAAGCCCATGACCTCAAACTAGACTGTTCATAATGTATGCCCCTGCAGAGTGTTTGCCAGACAACTCCGTAATGTGATCAAATGAAATGCATCCGTATGACAAGTTGGGATTCACCAACTCGGATGGAGGCGTCACCCTCGATAGATCTATCCACTCATCCTCGCTTCAAAGATTAACGGTTCACGTTCATGTAATGGGGACTTTCAATTGGCAAATGCGGTAACTTAAGCAATGTAATTGAATTTAATGTACTTGGTATCGTAATAAAAATGTTGTGCAATGTATTCTCCCCCGTAGGTTTGAAAATAATTAAAAGCATGCGACGGGGCTATGAAAACTCACTTGATAACTGGGGTGATGACAAGAGTGAGTATACTGAGGTATAGCGTGAAACTTTAACCGGGACCTATTACGAATGATATGATATGTAATGAGTTGCAATGTAATGTTATGCATGCATTTCGTATGTTATTTATACCATTTGCGAGTTTTGAAAAATATTACTTATCGTCGGAAAATACTCTTTTGACGTCTTGACCCATCAAAAATCACTTTACAAGTATTTACGTCAAAATGTCATCCTACAATGGTTTTGTAATGATTTATTGTGAAATTTTCACTTTTCGCCGTAAAACAATGTCGTCAGAATTTTCATGAAATTAACAAAAATGGCTCCGAAAAACTAGTCGTAAAATGGGTACGCCGATCGTAGAGAACTAACTCGACGGTTTTGGAAAGTTTGTATCGAAATCTAGAAGTTTCAGTTCAGGAGTTTTCGGCATAAAGGTCTCGAACACAAAGATAATAAGGGTTAAAGATGGTGATTTTGTCTAATTGTTGTGTAAAATGAGTTTCGCCAAGTTTAAGCATCCGTAATTAATTTATTAAAACTCCGCTATACAAACGGTTTGGTCGCTTTTTGAAAATATGCTCATGATCTTGATTTTTAGAAGACAATTCGCTCCAAAAAGTTCCACATCATGGTTAAAAACAGCCGCTAACATGGTCGCTTCAACTACGTAACACTTGTATCGTAAAAATAATATAGTTTTTCGAAAATAATAGTTACGGTGAAATTTTATGAAAACGTGCATATCTTTGTCGTTTCAAATCCGCTTTTTCACGTATAATACGCCCTTAGCTTCGTATCAAAGTATACTAATATATTTTTGATAAGTCGAAATAATTTGTAAAGCTTAAGTCTCGTTTTTGACTCGCATAAGATAAATATATGTTGCTGAAATTTGTGAAAACTATATTTTCGTCGTCAAACTTGTAAAATCCATAACTTCTTCGTTATAACCCGCTTTTTATTCCGTTCAAGCGACCATGGATTCGCTTTTAAAGTATATTTTCTAAATATCAAGGCCAAAAAAAAAATCGTACCAACTGTCGGATTTTCCAGAAAAATGAAACAAGGACAGAACATATTTTATACTTATCGAAAATAGTTTTTCTCCGACAAAACCTATTCTAATCCCTTCAAATCAACTCCAAAGCTAATCTAATCCTACCATACACCTTCTTAGGGTGTCATGGGTTCCTAGACATCATCAAGACCAAAGTATACTAAGGGGATAATTATAGGATGACCATAATATATATATAACTCTAAAATCATGTAAAAATGGTATAAATCACATATGTCTTGCATGTTGCTCAAAAAATGAAAAGATACATATGTAATGAAAAGGAAACATGAAAAATGATAAAAACATGCTTACAAGTGAATATGATGAGGTGCAAGTAACAAGGTTAAACCTAAACACTCTTGGTTTTTATTTCAAAACCTTATAAAGAGTATTAACTAGATTGTTATTAACACTTGGACTAGAAAAGTTTTTGATCCCTTTTTTCTCTTGATGTAGAACCGGTTGAAGGAGAAGCAAAAGAGAGAAAGAAAACTTTCTAACACTTGATTCAAATGAAATGAATGAGAAAATAATTGAGTGTGAGATTTAAGTATTGTAAAACATTAATAACAATCAAGCAACCATGCATCAATTAATGCAAACCCTATAGAGGGCCGGATTTTTGGGGACTTTTGTCCCTCAAAATATCTTTTTATAAACTTGTGTATAATGTATACTTGTAACAATTAAGAAAAAGTGTAAGTTATGTGTAGTTAAATGTATAAGTAAAGGTAAATGGTAATTTTTGGTACAAGTAAGTTTTTAATAGATCAAAATAGAATGTAATGAGATAATAAAATTGTAAAAATACATTCCTTGTGAAATTTGAGTGATATAAAAATTATCGAGTAGTTTTTTAAGAAAAGTGACGTAATAATATAACTTTAACGATTTGTATACGTAATAAATTTAAAACACTAGGTAAACTCAAAATATAGTTTTTATAAACTAAATGTAAGTTTAAAAATACATCGGGATCATTTTGGAAAGTAACGGATTAAATGTTAAAATAAATAACTCACGCGATAACGTTTATTAAATATAAAAATTACGCGTTAAATGTGAAATGAAATGTCATGAATGAACTAATATGATGCAAATGATGTCAATGAAATGTAGACTAATCTTAGTCCATATGAAATGTACGTGATGATATGATCATGAATTCGCCGCTAAACCTTTAAGGTTACGCGAATTTGAAACAAGTAAACCAAGTATACGATAAATGTTGAAATTGTAAGGCATGAATTGTTTTGAGAAATGACCTGAAAGTACGAGTTGTCACAAATTGATTGGGTGGTGGTACTTCTACCGATTACTCTACTTCTACTAATTATCTAATTATCTAATTACTATGGATAGCTATGTTTAATTGAAGTGCGCTCGTATAGTGATTAAAGATGTGTTCACTTAGATACTATTACTCCCTAGTTATCTTTTATTGGTCGGTTGAGTTGTCACATCCTTTATCTTAACGCGTTGTATTCCTATTAGTCGTAGGGTGTGCGAATCCCCTAGTTCTATGAGGTTATCTCTCGTATATGATTCACGGAATCGGCAAGTCTAAGCTATTTCATCCATTCACCCTATCATCATCAAGCATACTCACGTAATAAATACAACGAAAGCCAAGATGCATTACTAAGCCTATATCAATTAAGACAAGAAACAACCTAACAACAATCAATAACTAGCTTTCATATATCTAAGCAAACACACAAGTAATTTAGCTAGACACGATAGACAAGCAAGCATACACACAATCAGTTGAACATGGGGTAGACATAATGATAAATTGGATTAACAAACTTATCTTGATGTGTAAAATAGGGTTAGGGACCCTAGAATACTGTCCAAGTCGGACTACAACCGAGTTAGGTTTGTTCTCCAAAATCTACCTCTTGAAATACGTAAAATCAATTCTATATATAGATTTACAACGCGACGGCGCCGCTTTTGCTAGCGACTGGCCAGTCGCCATCATTAGGTTTCTTTTTGGCCAAGTCATCGATGGGACGCGTCACTGAGAGTTGTGACGCCGCCGGTCTTAGTCAAGGATGTCATTTGAGTTCTTGATCTGGGCCGTCTGGAGTGGAAAGTGTGAGTGACGCCCTCCATATTTTAGGCGTGACGCCTGGCTTTAGGACTAGAAATTCCACTGAGCCATCGTTGGCACATTCTGATAAAGTCTTCATGTAGGACTGCTACCGCCTTGGATGGGATGCCGCAGTGTTCTGTTGATCACCGGTGTCTTCGATCTTGACTTTGTCATTCTCTTCATGTTTTTGCTTCGTCCAAATGTGCTTCATTCCAGATTTTGCTTCCAAAAAGACCTAAAAAGTGAAAAGGAACGAAATTAAGCAGTAACGGATATAAAATGTGTCAAAATAGGGCTTAAATGACCCTCTAAAAGCATACGTTTTAAATCCTTATCAATTGAGGATTAAAGTAGGTGGCACTAAAGGCAATTATATCTATGAAGACATCACATGCCCTTGGACTTTGCACATTTCTAGTAACAGTCAAGGCACATGAACTGTTGAAACTTTATCTGATTGACATACTTGTCTGCAAACAAGAGATTTAAGTCTTCTCACAAATAGCTTTCTTACTAAGGATATTGAAGAAACCATCAAACCAAACCCAGAAATCCCAATTAAGGCCTTAAAAGAGCAACTGCAAAAAGAAATATCAAGTTGGTATCTCTACAAGCAAGATCAAAAAAGCAAAGAGTAAGGCAGTGATGAAGGTTAAGGGTGATTTTACAAAACAATATGTTGGTTTAAGGGATTAAGTCTTAGAGCTGCAAAGGAGCAATGAAGACACAACTGTCAAGATAGATCTAGAAAGAGATTACAATCCAAATGATACAACAAGACATTTTAGAAGGATATATGTATGTATTAGAGCTTTGAAGAGAGGGTTTAAAGCAGGGTTAAGAGTTTGCTTAGACTGGATGGTTGTTTCATGAAAGGAAACTACCTAGGTCAGTTACTCACAGCTGTTAGGATAGATGCAAATCATGAGACATATCTATTGTGGAATGGTTGAATGTTTAAGAACTGCAAATGGTTGAATGTTTTTTTTTTGCAGCTGTGAATGCTTATGCAGCTGTGACTGCTGAATTTGTGAATGCTTATCCATTACCACATAGCAATTGTGGTAAGTTTGCAGGTGTGATTGTTTTTACAGTTTCTTTTTAATAGTGAATGTTTTTGCATCTATGAAATTTTTTGCATCTGTCATTGGAACCTATTAATAAGTCAACCATTTTAACCTATTTAAAGGCAACCATTTCAACACATTTTAACCATTTTAACCCATTTCAACCAATTTAACCCATTTCAACCCATGTGAACCTAATGATAAAAAGAAGCTAGTACATTAACAGAAAAACCAAACACATTTCATTAATAACAACAACATTACATTACTGCATTTCATTTCATCATCAAATACATAACAAAGAAGAAACCACTAAATCCTAACATGATCTTGAATCTTATAGCTTTTAAATAATTTTCCCTTGATGATTCTTGAAGCTGATTCATGTTTCTTAATAATCCAGGAATAATCATCACGAATCTTACACACATTGGTGGATCCACCCAGTCTTGAAACCCACAATTTGGTTCCTTAAAAAAGTTAAATTTACAAATCGACATTCGAAATAGAGATTCAATCAACTTATTTAATACTTATCGGTTTTGGACAACAATAAAACCGTCTTCCCGGATTTGATGGTCTCCATGAAGTGCGAATAATAGTTGGTAACCTACAAGCACAAATCCTAGAGTGGGAAATGGTTAGGGTTTTTTGATTTTGGGGATAGATTAATTAGATTAGAACATGGGTAGGGTTTTTTTATTTAGGGGATAGTGAAATTAGGTTAAATAATTTGGGGATAGTGACTTTAGGTAATAAAAGGGGGTGTGTGGTAGCTGGGACTTAAATAAGGACCAAAATAGCCCTCACGTGACTAGCACGTGAGACACTTAATGGGGAAATATTTGCACCGTTCGTTCAAAGGGATGGTTTTGTGCCAACTTTATTAACGGAGGGATGGTTTTGTGCCAAAAAAAGTAAGAGGATGTAAAGTGAGACACGAGATAAACCACAGGGATGCATTTTGGAATTTTCTCATTTACGAATGATATCTTCATATATTTTTAGGGTGGTCACATGTTTCGATCGTTATGTTACTTTTTCAACAACCAACAGATTTTCTATTATTGCGTTGAAGAAAAGTGGCATTTCTTTTTTAAATTCCGTTGTATAGCACGTGTACTCGGCTAGTAAAATATAAAGAACTAAATAAATCAAAATTACAAATTTTAATACATTTTGTGAGTGAATTTAAATATAACGTTTATGTGTATGCTTGAGTGTATATTTGTTTACTTGATGATATATACTTCATTAATGAAAATAAACATTGAAGAACTTGTAGACTAAGTAAATAAAAAACAAACAATGTAAAAAAGAAAATAGAATTGGACATTTTAATAGTATATGCCATTATTAGCTTAAATCTCATTCTTAATTAATTTTTCTATTCATATAAAGCTATTAGGCTCATGGCTTTGCTTTTGTGGCCTTCCTGTAGCGTTTCTGTAACTTCCCGTCATGGTCACTCATGCCAGTTGTGCTCTCACACGAGCATGCTTAACTGTAACTTGCTATAACCATTAGACCACAAAACATGTTGTGTTTGATAAGGCGTATGTTATTCTAATATCCTAGCATCACTCCAAGCCATGACCGACGTGGAATTTGCCTAGGGTGTTACAATTCACCCCCCCCCCCTAGGGGCTCATTGATGTGTCGTTTAATATAGGTAATTATTGTAATCAAGTTTTAATATTTATATTTAGCCGACTTAACCTATAATAAACACTAACGGACAGTGTACTCGATCAATGTAGCCTAGTTAGTAAGTAGAGTGTCGATCACTAAGAGTGGAACGTTAGCACTTAAATATCTATCAGTATTTTAATCCTAAAGTTAGTCTAATTAAACCTAATATAACGCGAGGGGGATTTTTCAGCCTGAGACTGACACGATATTTAGATTAAGTACAACTATAAATAAAGTAATGAGGCGAATGACACACACGCACACACATAAAAAATAGATAACAAATAAGAGGTCAACCCGATAGTAAAGAAGATGTATTCTGGCTAATTGTTTAATTTATATGATGAGTACTATATCTATTATCTCTCTTTGGTTGCTTACGTGTATGTGTATCTCGTTCCTACGTCTAGATTCCCTAGATCCTTAGATTCTTTCTTTAAGTCTTCCAACAAGCTAATCCTGTCACAATTAATTAAATCTGCATTAAGTCTACCTTAATGATTACTAATTTATTTATTAATTAACCCGTTAGGGCTTACATTAATCATGCAAAAGATGTTAATGAAATAATTGTGCGAGCCAATGACAAGGCACGATAAACTATTATAGTAATCAAAATATACGCATAAGCATCTAATAAAACAACATATAATCCGTAATCACTCAAAAGTAATTTAAGTACGATCAAATAGTGAAGAGTACACTAATCAAACAATTAAAGAATTACTAATACAATTAAGCCAATCTTCCTATGGAATTGACCACTAGCAGGACCTTCTCGTGCCTCTGATTTCGTCCTTCTGGTTGTGTCTTGTGGTGTTCGGCCGTCCTCTGTGTGTGGTATGTTGTATATTGAACGTGGGCAGTCGATCCTCTATTTATACATTCTGGAAATAGAATGATACGGTGTATCCAGTGTACCTGATACGTCGTATCTAGGTAACTTCGTGTGGGGTCTAAGATTATTATATTCTGGAATATTCATGCACTTCAGTCTTTATGCGGCGTATGCTATCGTCAGTATCTTAGATTTTCTAGTGAAGTATTGAGATTGATATGTCGCATCTATGGGATGTCATGCAACGTATCTGGAGTAGAATAAGTCAGATCTGCTTCGTTGACCAAGGTTTCATATACGGCGCATGGGATAAATCCATACGGCGTATGCTTCAAAGTTAAGAAATGGTCTTCATATTCGTCTAAGTGTTGGCGTACGATGTATCTGTCTAGAATGATACGGCGTATCTATTGTCAGTTCAATAGACTTTTTCAACTTGATCCATTTTGCTCTATTTTACGTCCAAAATAGCTAACTTTCACAAAATGCTTGTTTATAACTGAGATTTACAAAAGTAAGTGATTAAGTATCAATTCTCATATAAAGTAATACAAAATAAACAGTATTTGTTAGTGCAAATATTACGATATTTAATCTATGTAGTCTCGTTTACTTTGATTGAAGACAAACATGTAACTTGTAAAACATAACGTAAAATGTACAAGTTACTGGTAATCATATTTTGTCTCAACATTTAACACCTCTCGATGTCTTAAAGTCATCGTATGCTACAACATAGGTTCGTACATGTTTGTTATGTGGCATTATGATCAAACCCCTTAACAAACCATTTAGAATGTTTAAAATACTTTTAGAGTCTTTAAGTATTTTATAGGTTTATCATTCTATTTCAAACCTCACTTTACATTTTGCATGTACAAGTATTTTATACAAATATATCTTTTGTAAAATGTCTACTAACAAATATATACTTTTATTTGTAGAAGTAAACCAGAGGCGGAGCCAGTAGGGTGGCAGGCAAGTGCTCGGCCACCCCCAACCGCCCAACTAGCTCTGTATGTAGTTGGTTTCCGGTCATCGTTTTACACTCTTCAGATGATAATCGTTTTCTGCTATCGCTGCTTTAAGCCACCGTTTGCTTATTTTCTTCATTTTCTCAGTTTCTCGAGTAAGTATTCAATAGTTTGAAGTATATATGAAACACTCAGTTCCATCGTCAACAAAGTTGAGAAAAAGATTTGAAGGTTTGAGGAAGAATTGTTTGAAAGAAAAAAGTATTTTGGGTGTTTGAGGAAGAAGATAGATGTGACTATGGTGGGATAGGAAGACATGTTGGATTAAAACTCTCACTATACAAGATATTATTATGTGTGTAATAACAATTCACTCAGTTTTTGTCAGATTGCTAAGGAAATAGAGAAACTCAATTTTCATTGTTTGCCCTTGTAGTTTATTCTTTATTACTTGATACTAGTTGTTTTATTTTGTTATCTAACGTAATGTGAAAAGATATAGCAAAGCATGATATCTAGTTACGGAGTAATTTAAAGTGTTGATGTAAAATTTGTTGATGTGATAACAAGATAAATTAGTATTTTATTAATGATTTAAGGTCATACTATATATAGTAATAACTTAAAGACATAATTGTAATTTCAAATGTGTTTAAAGTTAATCGGGACGGTTGATGAACCACTAAACCGGTAGAGTAACCGACCTATGAATTGTATGTCGTTATACAAATTACTTACGGCCCCCCTTAACGTAAATTTCTGGCTCCGCCCCTGAAGTAAACTAATCATAGTTTTCATACAAACACTAAAGTTTACTTACACTTGATAAAATACATTTTATTTTGTCAAGCACTCAACTAGATATTTTATTTTACAAAGGTAACTAGATATTTTAATTACTAGTTTACTCTCTTTTTTAATCAAACCAAAAACGATTTTTACATCATGAATGATATCATTTTGGATTGAATTGTCATATCAAAATCTCTAGTAAAATATGAGAATATATATTGGTTAGATCATAGGAAAGATTTTGGAAAGACATGGAAAGATTTGGATTTAATTTTGGAAAGATTTTTTTAACAAAATCAGTCAGGCCCCAAAGACCATTTTTTTATAGAAGACGGACCCCTAAAAAGGGGTTCGTGGGATCCGTGGGTGTCTGATACTTTTGCCTATAAATACAGGCACATTGTTCACCATTCCACTCACCACTTGAACACACATTCTCTCTACCCTTCTTGCATACATTTAGATCATTAGTAATACACTCATAAACACCCTCATAACACATGATCATAATGCTTCTAACTTTCATTATGTTGTAAGCATACTCCCTAAATGATCCTCCAAAGGAAGCTCAGAGATCTTGCATCCTCATCCATCACAAGCATACATATATAAAGATACATCACATCAAGCTTGGAAAACTTGTGATCTTCATCCATTGAAGGCTTCCTATCAATGGAAGTTCATTTAGATTAGTCACTAATATCCATTAGACATTTGTGTCATGGATCATCATTGTATACATGTAACACTCATTCTATTTCATACTTGATTAGATGGTTTATGTGTTTGGGCCTCAAAACACAGTGGTCATTGGTTTCGTGTGTTTTAGTTGTAAACCACCAAGTTGGTCGGTTTGTTATGTTGGGCCTTAAAATATAACGGGAGTTGTTGTACACGGGAAAGAACTCGACATCTAGCTTAGTGTCGGAAATATTGTATAAGAGACGTCAGGTTGGTTCTACCTCGAACTAGAACCCGATATTTAGCTTTGTACCGGAAAAAGTGTAAGCGGCGTTTGTAAGGTTTTCTCCGCCGAGAAGGGAGCTTTTTGATTTAGTGAAGTAACTCTCGAGTTGGGTACTCGAGGAGTGGAGTAGGGTGAAGAGGAGCTTCGTGGCCGAACCACTATAAATCCTCGTGTTCGGTTTGCACTTTCCTTTATTTATCACTTTACTTTTATACTTGCACTATATTGTTGCTTGTGATGTGGCTCGATGTTCATGCTTGTGTGACAACTTGTTTTATTATGCTTTATTTTAGTCACAGATAATAATTGGCACTTTCATATTACAACAAGCTTCGTAAGCTATTTGATACAAAAGATTTAAAGTTCTTAAATGGTAACGTATTCACCTCCCCCCTCTACATTTTCACAATTGGTGTCAGATCCTCGTGGCCCTTATTTTAAAAACAAATGGTTTTTAAAATATAATACAATCCATGTATCAAATTAGCCATAAAGCGGAATATAATATGAAAAGAAGTTGTTTGTTTAATTCTTACTAATTTTGTTTTTAAATATACTTTGTTATACTAGCTTGAAGGTTTCCTTGAAAAGGTTCGTTAAAAGAACCTGTAAGTGTCGTATTATGTGCTTAGAGCAAATTTACGAAGAAATATGATTTTGAAAGGAGCGTTTCGGATAACTACATATTTAGTTGAAAAATCATCTCTCTAAATGTTTGGATAAGTCACATAAGTAGATCTGATGTTAAAATATTTGTATTATATGTTCACTATAAAATGTAGTAAGTCCTACACATTTTCACTATGCGAAAATACATTTTTATTGCATTTTATAACATTTTGTCATAGAGGACCACGGATCACACGGACCCCTTTGAAGGGGTGCTTGCCCTTTGGAAAAGGGGTCATTGGTCTGCACAGTATAATTTTTTTTGCAAACTTCAAAAATTCATAACTAATCCGTAAGTCTGTAGGAATCGCGCCACATATCATTTTAAAGGGAATTGAGTCTACTTTTATTTAAAAATACTTTAATGGCCTTAGTTTAATTTTAAATGAGTAAAATAAACCAAATGCTATAGTGCGTCAAAAATATTAAGTTTTGTTTTGACATATAAGCTCAAACTTTATAGTCGGGCAATTTAAATTGGTATCCTTTGAAAATTCTTTCTTTTGAAACTAAAGTATTTGGTCATTGATGTGCTACGTGTGTACAAGTTTTAAATTTATAAAAGGTGAATTACCAATATTACCAATAACACATACGAGCAAGTATACTCGTCCGTTATAGCAAGATTATGAAGGTAAGTCGGAATCGTTCGCAGGGATTTGAGTGAATCTAAGCACAAGTTCGAATTAACAGAGCCTATCCAGAACATATAACAAAGCAAATAGATATAATGAAATTCAGATGATTAAAAACTACACTTGCTTAAACTAGTTTCATATCCTAGATTAATGTGATTGTGTTAACCTCTTAACATGTTGGTTGTGATAATTAGTTGGTGTACTAATCTATTGTTCTTACAAGTTAAACCTTCGTCAAGATTTTAGTTCATAAAAACAAGCATTAAGTTTAACCAATCAATTCAAGATCAATTCAAGTTTCATAAGTTTACTTGCATAAACTTAAACACAAAAACATCCACTTGTTTCATCAAATTGCTTAAGAAATGGTCAATACAAAAGGTAACCGATCATAGAAAAAAGGCTACAATTGATTCTTAACAACTAATCTTACGACCTTTTAGATGCTTCCAACCAATCCAATTTGATAATCAAAAAGTGTTTTTATTACAACCACACCTTAGTTCCTTTGTATAATCAAGAATAATGGGTAAAAACAATCATCCATAGACAAAATGATTATAACTAGTTGAATAACAATAAGTTCTTTCGACCTCTACAATTACTATCAACTAGTCAAACTTGATTAACAAATGTCACTATTAAACTTTAGTACAATTGGATCTTAGAATCAACTTGAAATTGAATTAAAACATGTTAACACAATCACTAACTAATCATATGATAATCAACATCATTTAAGCAAGTGCATAAAGAAACTAGCCACTCATAGCAAACATGAACATAAACTCAGAACTTTGAATATTAGAAAACATGATTAAAAGTCTTACAATGCTTGGAATAAGATTACAAATGGTGTAGTAATGATTCCCAAGGTATTGGGGTAGACTTCTTGGTGATTTGGCCTCCAAATGTGGAACTTCTGGAACTCCAAACTTTCCTGGACTTCTAATGACGAATTTCAGAGCTAGAGAGCTTTGTTTGATGAGTAGAGAGATTAGTATTGAGGTGTGTGTCTCATATGCTCACAAATGGCCTCTATTTATACTAATTCCAAAGCCTAGGGTATTAATTGCTGAACTTGGCCTCCAAGGAGTAAGGAAGGGACTAGAATAAACCAAGAGAAGGACCTAGAATCGTTTGGATGCAAAGGGGAAACTTAGTGATGAAGATTTAGCAGATACAGCTCCTCCAACCGGATCGGTTACACGACCAACCGATCTGGTTGGTCTTCTACAACTGGGCCAACCGTTCCGGTTGCGGGAAGCGACCGAACGGTTGGTGATGGCAACTTGGCTCTATATGGTCAGTTTCCAACCGATCCGGTTGCACTCGCAATTGATCCAGTTGGATTTCCTGAGTTACGGAAAATTGATCATTACTTCTTTTTATCTTGTAGAACTGGGTTCTTCAGTCCCTATGGTCTTCAAAGGTACTTAGGATACTGATTTGTGCTTGACCTGCTTCACTGAAACGGAAATCTTCTATTTGTTGAACATTACTTTACTTTTGCTTCCGTTTCCCTGCACTTGGTTATAAACACTAGACAAACATCTTTTGATGCGATTAATCACTAAAATCACGTAAATATAACCAAATAACATATACAAAAACACACATAACGCTACTAGAAATATGTACAATCTGAGCGTTATCAAATTCTCCCACACTTAAACTTTGCTTGCCCTCAAGCAAATTTAGGAAAAACATCCACTGGTACAAGATCGTGATTATGAAAAATGTGATGCAAATCAACCAAGTACAAATACGAGAGAAGATTCATCAATTATGCTTTATAAAGGTGAAACATTCAAGATGTTTGACAATATCCAATGATTTTCTTGCATGATTAACATTTCAAAACACCTCACGAAAAAGGAATGAAATATAATTCACTCAATCACTCATTTTAGTGGAGTAACAAGATAAATCACACTCATTGCTCAGTCATGATCAGATTATTACTATAAGCTTGTACAAGAAACAAAACTCCACCGACGTGGCGTGAGCACCAAGTAAAAACATCTAAAGAGGACTTTTATTCGGGTTATAATGATAGGCTTCGGGTTAAGGGTATGGATAAGGCATGGGAATGTTAATGAAATTGGTGTTAAAATAAAAATAAAATCAAGTCTAATACCCGTGTTGCTAGCTACCAAACAATCCACGAACCAATAAATGATTATAGCTTCAATTTCTTCTTTTCGTCTTTCCACAGCTTTTTGCTTTGCTTCGCCAAGACAATTTTCTTCGAACATAGCACATTGGCTATTATATCCATACTTTCAACTTTTTTTTTTATATAAACATGAACTCAAGACATGGCTCAATCAATCTCACAAGATGTGGTACTCATAATCATTTGAACAATCTTCACCTTCCAGGTGACTAGCAACCAACCGTTTAGACATTGATAAGGGTTAGGCTAAGGTTTAAAGTGTAAAATCTTTTTGTATTTTCTGGGTGAAGCAAAAATGAAAAGGATGGCTCAGAGGGTGTAACTAGGGGTATCTAGTGCTAAAAATGAGCACTACAAATGGGTCCATGTGGGTGGTTAACTAACCGATGTGGCTAGCTAATATATCATAATATGAAAAATGGAAGGCCATTTGGTTTTATTCCTAAGGTGCCTCTTTATCACACGAATTCACTTATATCGCACGAATGCGATCTCACTGCGGTCTGGTAATGATTTACAAGTACAAGTTCTAGAATAAATAAAATCACCGACACACTCATAGCAAAAGATCCAAGCATAAAAGATGTATGCTTCTTATAAAACAGGCTCAAATCCTCACAATTTTAGTGGAAAGGGTTATAATATGTGCTAGCAAATGTTATCGATCCCATAATGGATTGCAATAGTAATCGGAACACATCTCGAAGTTTCAAATATTACCAGTTTTACCAGTGGTTTGATCCAGTTATTCTAATATATAATCCTAAAAGCGTGAAAACAACTAGATCACAATGGCAAACAAAAATTTTAAATTTAAGCATGAAAACTCTAATTTTTCCTATTCACCCCCCCCACACTTAAGTTAGACATTTTCCTCAATGTGAAAAACGAACTTCAAAGTATAGAAATAGGGAAAGTGACGAAAAGTATTTTTCTTTTTGGTATGCTAAATGACTACTTGTTTTGGTTTATGTTGTTTGCATATATGTTGCTTGCTTATTTAAAATTGTTGTTTGCACTTGTTTATTTGTGTATCATAAGTGTCAATCTTGCCATGTTATTTATTCACTTGTTTTTCGTTTTCATGTTTATGCACAATAGGACTTTTTCTAGATTTTGTGCACTAACTTGGGAAATTGTTTCCACATTGCTTATAGACTTAGATCACTCTCTTTGCATATGTTATATTAACATCTTGAATATCTCATGAAACTTAATAACTCACTTAGGAACGATATTTAAGTAAGATAATCAAACATTTTGAAAATGTTGTTTTGCACGATCTCCCGCTTAATAGTTCATGTGTTAAATTGTGTCTACTTTCGATGATTATCTAAACATATAGCATCTTTGAAAAAGGTGTTTGGTAAAATAACAAACAATGATGTATGAATACTTATGTGGTATGGAGTACGATCAACTATGTTATTATCATGTGAACTAACAGTTTATCGTGCTGGTAGATAACATCTTCATGTTATCATTTTCATATTTATGTTTTTTCTTCAATATTTTCACTATATCATTCTTAGATAACCATTATATGTGTAGATGCCTATTCCAATGCATGATCCTCATCCACAAACATATTTTAAACACTTAGAAATAAGTTTCATGGAACTAGATCACATTATGGAAGGTCAAAATCACTCTATGTGGTAAAAACCACCCGCAGAAGACCACGGATAGGACGACACAAAACATTTGGGCCCGTCCTTTATAAAAATTGGGTCCTTCTGAATTTATTACCCACGGACTTGACAGAACCAATAATTTGGGTCCGCCCATTAAATGTTCTAGTTCCGCCAGTCTTCTCAGTTGTCCATACATTCTTTGTTTAAACACGTTAGGATCATATAACTCTATTTGCAACAATAGGATAAGAATCTCTAATCATAGTTTGAAATTTCATAAAAATGAGCCAAGGTACCTTTCTCTATAAAAGAAAGACCCCAAAACACGGTACCTTGCAATCCGTGGGTCTCTGAGATCAACTTACATAGTAACCATTGATAGTCATTTACTGCACTCTTCCATACTTTACTCAACCTTCACTCATTAGCTTGACTTGTTATGTGACTTGACAACTTACTAACAAATCCGGAATCATTATTTGCAAAGATATCATAGAATATCTAATCATAAGTCTAACTTATGACCTTAGATATTTTTTGTATCTACATGTTTTGCCTCACTTGGTTAATATATAAATAATGTGTCATCATCCATCACTTCATTGAAATAGATATTAGTTTCAAACAAGTTAGTTATAATTTATTTGATTGCATTCTTGTTAAATTGCTTTTATAATTACTTATATGGTATTGTTGGATGTGACAACCATTTTACCACTTTTTCATTTCTAATTGATACACTTGATTCTTCAAATAAAAAACACCAAATCCTTGTGAACGACCTTGGCTTACCAACACAACCTAGCTACACACGATAGGGTATACTTTCCCGAATGTGTTCTTAGCTTAGACTCGGTAATCTCTATTTATAAATTTAAAGCTTGTTGGAATGCATTACTTACATACTTCATTCTCCTTTCCAACAGCTTTGAATCCTTCTGGCTGACCCATATAGATTTTCTCTTTTAAGTCTCCATATAGAAATGCAGTCTTCATGTCCATCTGAACTAGTTCCAAATTAAATTGTGTTACCAAAGCCACCAAAATTCTAACAAAGGAATGTGTTACCACTGAAAAAGAAATCATTGTAAATAATTCCCTTTTTCTGAGCATAGCGTTTAGCTACCAATCCTGCTTTGTAGCGAACATTATCTTGGATATAAAATCATTCTTTCTTTGCATACACCCATTTGCATCCAATTGCCTTCTTTCTTTTTGGGAGGTTGGACAACTCCCATGTTTGATTCTTCTTAATAAACTACATTTCTTCGCCCATGACAATCCTACACTTCTCTTTCTCCGAGTCTCGAACCGCTTTAAAGTAAGTAGTAGGAACATCATCAATTGTAATTCAAGATGCACAAGCCACCATATCATTAAGGCAAGTAGGCTTCTATTGTTTGTTTTTGGCTTGTTGGTAGTAATTGATTCATGTTGTTGTTGTGGAGGTTCTTTAGTTTGAACATCCTCTTCTTTATAATCTCCTTCTCCCACTGGAGAATCATCAAATGCTTCTCTATTATATGGTACAATTATTCGTTCAAACTTTCACTTTTTTGGGAGTTCCATCTAACTGCTTAGCATTCACCTTCTTCAACATGGTAGATTCATTAAAGGTGACATCCTTGCTAAACACCATCTTCATTGTCTCTGGAAACCATATATAATAGCCTTTGATTCCAGAGGTGATCCTCATGAATAAAGTTTTATTTGCTCTATAATCTAACTTTGATTCCTTCACATGATAATATGCAGTGTAACCAAACACATGAAAGGAATCATAATCTGTAGCAGTTTTTTTCATACCATTTCTCAAATGGCGTTTTCCCATCAATAGCAGTAGATGGCAAACAATTGACAAGGTGACACGCATATATCACAGCTTCAGCCCAAAAATCTTTACCCAACATACACCAAACTTTCTCCAACAAGGTTCGGTTCACGCGTTCTACCACCCCGTTCTGTTGTGGTATATCTCCGGTAGTGAAGTGTCTGACGATGCCTTTGTCTTCCAAAAACTTTGTGAACTGGTCATTTTTATACTCTCTGCCCTTATCTGCTTGGAGATGTTTGATCTTTTTGCATGTTTGAGTTTCCATCATCTTTTTCCACTTGATGAACACTCCTAGCACTTCATCATTTTTTATTCAATGTGTACACCCAAACTCTTCGGAAAAAAGTCATCAACAAAGTTCACATAGTAGTGTCTCCCTCCTAAAGATCTTATCTTTGAGGGACCTCATACATCAGAGTGGACATAATCCAAGATACATTGTGTCTTGTAGATAGTTGTCTCAAATTTTACCTTTTTCGTATTCCCGTTTATGCAATGCTCACAGAGATCCAACTTACAGGAACTCACTCCTTTCAATTATCCTTGCTTTATGAGCAAATTTAAGGATTTCTCTCCTGCATCGCGCATATGCCATAGCTTCACAGCTTATCACCATCGGTAACATCTGCTATAGTTCCAAAGAATTGTTCTACCCCAGTAGTAATATGTGTTATTTATTTTAAGAATACCCTTCATTCTACAAGTACGCCAGAGATGATATTCATAACCCCATCCTTTACTCTTACCTCGAATCCTTTAGAATCTAAGGTACCGACAGAAATAAGATTCTTTTTCAACTTTGGCGAATAATGAATACCTTTCAATGTCACAATTGTTCTGTCTTAATTTTGAAATCGAACAGAACCAATCCCATGAGTAGTGAGGGGAGTTTCACCTGCCGTCTAAATAACTTCCCCATGTTCTTCAAAACTACTAAACCACTCTCGATGTGGTGTAACATGATGGCTATGTGTGAAATCTAATAGTGATTGTTCTTGGTATCAACTTTGGACAATCTCTCGTCCAATGACCTTTTTCATGACAAAAGGCACATACATCTTTGCTTAGTCTCTGCCCTGACTTGGATCTCCATCTCTTATAGGTGCCCTTCTTCTGAGAATGACCTCTATGTAGCAAAACCTCTACGTATCCACTTGAACTAATTTGGTTGTCCTTCCTTCTCAGTTCTTTACTATACAAAGCAGAGATAAACTTCGCTAAGAGACACATCATCCTTCCCATTAGTTAGAGTTGTTTCAAGCAACTCGTACTCCTCTGGAAGTGATCCTAACAATATCAATGCTAGATCCTGGTCTTTGAACACCTCATACATATTCATCAAATAGGTGACCAGCTAGTTAAAATTGGTAATGTGATCATTCATCGTGGCACCCGGTACATATGCAAAGTGAAAGAGTCGCTTCTTCATAAAGAGCTTATTCTAACAATTCTTCTTCAGAAATTTCTCTTCCAATGCCACCCACAAGGATGTTTCTTTTGAGAAAGCATATCGTTGCTCTTTCAAAAGACATGAACAAACCATACGACAAGCTAACCAATTGATGTTTACCGATTTCTCTCTTCTACGTCCTCAGTTTTACTTTCTTCAACGGCAATGTCTAGACCTTGCTGGAAAAGAGTGTCTAGAACCTCACTTTGCCACATATCGAAATGGCATGTGCCATCAAAAACCTCCACCGCCAATCTTGCATTCGTCAAGACTGGTCTAGCCCAACTTGAAGATGTTGGATCAACCGATGTAGAAGGTACTTTGTCAACTTTGCCATCCACCATTTCGAGAACAAATTAATTTTCAACATCTTCTAACTAAAAACCAAAGGAATTCTTTTCTGATATAAAATAAAATTGCAACCACAGAGCATACTAAGAATAACTCAGTGGCTCTGATACCACCTACTGTGGAATAACCGCGATAATATCCGATCGACTAGGTAAAGAATGTGAATGAATCAACACTACAATTATACCCCAAAATAGCTTAGTGAAAATAAGACAATATGAAAATAAACAAGAGAATGCAACACCACATACTTATATATTTCTTATCCAAAGAAATTATACAATATTACATTTATCAGGGGACTTATCTACAGTTCCTCCTTTGCTACAGTTGATATCGACATTGTCGGGTTGGCCCGCTCCATTTAGCTAACACGCCCATTCTATTCATCTCTACTCACATTCTCCCGTTTCATCTTAGATCCATGATAACATCAAATAGTCCTGAATATTAAGTGTCAATTTCCCCCGTTAATGCTCGTTATTTATATCATTTATATGGATTTACGCTTGTTTTCCATTGTTTTACACTTTCAGGTAAATTACGAGCATTGGAGCTAAAGAGACGCGGAAATGGAAACGTTACTAAAGATTTATCACAGTATGCTTATTTTGAAGAAGTTACGGCGTAACTCATCTCTCACATTACGCCGTAACTATTGCGTGACCCAGAAGTCCAACTTATCAAGAGGCTACGGCGTAACTCCTCCCAAAGGTTACGACGTAACTCCATTAGGTCAAAAGACGTTCCACGCTGCTGATACTTACGCCGTAACTACTGCATCACTTACGACGTAACCGATTTTATTGAAGACTACGGCGTAACCACTTGTAAGGTTACGCCGTAACTAGCAGATCTAGTGCATTTATGGAGAAATAGAAGGTTACGGCATAACTCATCTATTGGTTACGCCGTAACCCAGACCTGGCCTATAAATACCCCACGAATTCCAGCATTTCAAGGCATCCCATTCCACACACAACACTCTGTGAACGTGGGAAAAAAGCTTAAGGGAGGTCTAGGGAAGCATACGGAGCTGTTTCCAAGGGAGAAGTCACACCATTACGATAAGCTTTAGCGTTTATTATTTATTTTACTTTCAATTCATGTATTTCTTACCTTTGAATATTGAATTGATGTGGATGATTAATATGAGCGGCTAAGCACCCTTTGGTGCTAGCCTAGTTATGATTCCTTAATTGTTTTGTTTGCGTTTATCTTTACTTCCGCTCAATTATTTCTAAGTGTATGCATGCATAGTTCTTTGGTAGTCACCCCTGGTTCGGTAGTTTTGAATGGCGATAGAGGACAATTGCCTTGGAGATATGACCAACTGACCCTAGGTGAGCGGACTGAGACGGGAAGGGTAAGATATGACCAACTGACTACCCTTTCTACTTGTGCGATTTGACCAACTGATCACCTATTGTTTGGATGAACTTAAGAATTGGGGGGTGTAGTGTCTAAGTTCCTAACGGCCGGGCACTCACTATTTAGAATCTAGCATGTAGCGGTACTTAATGACTCGGCTTAGGGGACCAGGAACAACAGGACTTATGACGGTGTGCCTAATTTCTCCTGTGGTGGCATCTTTTCTGATAGGTTAGGGCGAATTGACCAAATGCTGTCCTCTCGAATTTGACCCCACCTGAAGTAATTGGAAGTAGGTAGACGTAGACATAACTAGTTAGGAGGATTCCACTATTCCTCTATTGATTTCCTTTCTACCGTTTATTTGCTTTTATATTCTGCATTAGTAGTTTAATTAATTAAAACCCTATCAAACCATTAATATTCTGTGACAATTAGACTTAGTAATTATCCGACACACATAGCTCTTGGGACGACCTCGGCTTTACCATTTACTACACTACACACGACCGGGTACACTGCCCGTTAGTGCATTAGGGTAGACCATAGGTATAGCGAGTCATTATAAATATTAAGACTCGGTCAAGAAAACCGCATCAAGTTTTTACGCCGGAGCTATATTAGGATTAATATTAAGTCTTTCATTTCATTTTTAAGCTTTTCTCACGATCATATTTCAAGTTTTCAGGTACCATGGAAGTTGTTAACATCGAAGAAATCACTCTCGAGGAATACTTGGCGTTGACTAGAGCAGATCAAGGGCCGGGTCTCGTAAGACCGGCAATCAGAGTGGATGTTCGTTTTGAGATTAAAGACCAATTTATGAGGGAGCTTCGCGCTAACCCTTTTTCATGAAACAGGGACGAAGACGCATATGAGCACGTTGAAAATGTCCTATACATCGCTAGCCTTTTCAACATTCCGGGCGTGTCTCATGATGCTATTATGCTCAGTGTCTTCCCTATGACTCTAACTGGAGCAGCCAGAAGATGGATCGAAAGATTGCCGCCGGGCGCTTAATACTTGGGCACTACTTAAGAAACACTTTATCCAAAGATATTTTCCACCATCAAAGATTTCTAATCAACTCTTGGAGATCCACAATTTCAAACAAGAAGACGATGAAACTCTATATCAAGCTTGGGACAGATACAACGATCTTCTTTATAAGTGTCCTACCAATGATCTTAATAACCAGCAGAAGGTCAATATTTTCTACAAAGGAATAATTGTAACTATGAGACAGATGCTGGACTATCAAGGACCTATCCCGAATATGACTCCTACTACTTCAATTGAAGCCATTCAAAAAATGGCGGACCATTCTCAAAAATGGCACGACGGTGGAAGTAAAAGAAACCAAGGCGGAAGTTTCGAAGGAATTGCAGCGATTGCTAGTAAACTTGAAATGCTCGGTAGAGATATGTTAAAAATCAAAGAAACTGTTCATGCCATCCATGTCGGCTGCGAAAACTGTGGTAGGGGACATTTGACTAAAAACTGTCCTAAAGACAACAAGGAAGATACGATCGAGGAAGCTAAATATGGGGAAAATAGGCCTTTCTACGGGGATAATCGTAATGGGTTTCGTGGAGGACCCCCACCGTATTATGAGCGTAATGAGAGAAGAGCTAACATGGAAGGGATTATCAACAAGTACCTTGTGGACACTACCAAGAGGAAAAAGGAGCAAGAAGAATGGCTTAAGAATTTCCAAGATAACACATACAAAAGCCTCGCGTCCCACGAAACATCACTTAAGAACTTGGAAACTCTAATTGGAAAGCTTGGCGACGAGGTTCAAAGAAGGAACGAAGAACAAAAGAGCAACTCCACTATATGTAAGGCTGTGTTCTCTGACAACAATAAGTGCTCTAATGAGTCGGATACCGATGGCGAAAGTGAGTTACGCCGTAATCACACTCCAGAATTACGGCATAACCCAAATTCAAGCAAAGACACAAACAACAACCCCGAAAGAAGGAATCATTGGTGTAAGAGTATTGCAATTGATGACGGAGAGTGCTACAGTTTGTGGGCCTCATGTGATCCTCGGAAAACCTACGATGGTGGTGTTGATAAGAAAAGAATAGAAGATGACAGATACAGATGGACTACACTGAATGACGAAGAAAGGGTAGCCAAGTTCTCAATTAACGAAGTGGAAGGGCCACCCATCAAGCATTACTGCAAATCCTTACTCATCATAGAAGATGAGATTACTAACGCTTGGCCAACGTCCAATCCTTTTCGTGATTATTGCAACGGAGGAGGTAATGTGAAGAACGAAGTTTGGATATGCCCACACGAGTCTGGGACACACGACGTTGATTTTGGAAATCTATCATTCAGTGATTGGTATTCAATTAGGTTCGGGGACGCGATAATTAATTCAACTCGTTCGAAATCTGAACTGAAATATGAGAAACACTTTCTTCGAGGAAAACCATTAAACCCTCGATGATATTCCTTCTAAAGATGACTATGACGAAGGAGTTAGGAATCATTGGTGCGAACAAATTAAAACCAAGAACGAAAAGTTTGGGCCTCCTGCAACCCTTTTGAGTATGAATGTAATGGAGGAATCACCATCGAGAGAGCTGGGAAGACAATTCCTTTGGACTTCGACTAATGATTCGAAAGAACGAAGCGCCTTGGCCGGATGATCTCGGATTCGACGATTGGATCAAAATCAAATACGGAAAAATTGACACGTTTACCAAAAAGAAAATCTGGGAAGGTTGTATGAGTAAAAATCAACCCAACAACGAAGCTCCTGATGAAGAACCAGAAGATGACACCAAAGACTCAGTAAACAATGAAAAATGCAGACATATTCTCAACCAACTTGAAGATACCGATTCCGATAATGATTTCGATTATCTCGAGTTGCAAGGCGAAGACGTTCATCGACCTAGATGATGAGATACACGAGAAACGAAGATGCAAGCTTCTTGGCATCCCATTTAAGAGGCCACCTCCTATTATTGTTGAAAATTTTGAGTTTACGCGATACCATTTGGGGCCTGAAGAAAAATTTTGCAAGATACGGAAAATTGAAACCAAAGAATACTTGCGCACTGAAAAAAATGTCGGATGGGTTAGGCGCAACTTAATGAAAGACGTGGATGAAGTCGGGGATGTTCAAAGACCCCCATAGGAGCCCCGCGGCTCTGAGTCTAACTTAAAGACTCGTTAATAAAGAAAAGTGCTCTTTTGAGAGACAACCCGAATTATCCCTTTCTTTTGTTTACATTTCCTTTCTATTGGGTTTTGTGTTTTCTAACCATTTTTGCAGGAGACAATGAAGTAATTATTGTTGCAGTTGCTAATCTGAACAGAGTTACGGCGTAACTCATCTTGGTGATTACGCCATAACCATCATTTTCGCAGCAGAATTTTTGACGCATTACCAATTACGGCGTAATACCATCTCAGTGGTTACGCCGTAACTAGTCGCTTCACAGCTCATACCAGGTTTTGCCAGTTACGGCGTAACTCTCTCATAGGAGTTACGACGTAACTCTCCTCTGCTTTAATTCTTTCATTTTAAAACACAGTAACCTTGTATTAGTTTTTAAATGAACTTTGTGGGTGTGTTCCCTGAACCCTCACGAGACTTCACTCGTCCACTTGGGACACCAAGTGGTTTAAAGGCTTGTTGCATTCGCTAAATGCAACCGTGATTCCTACGAAAGTGAGTTAGGTTTATTTTTCATTTTATTTTTTTCTTTTTAGAATTATGCTTGTCGGTATTGTGATTTCAGGGATTGAAGTTTGTTCATGAAGCTTAAACGAAGGCACGATCCTTTCTCGTGGGCCTTCTTCTTTTTGGAGCAAATTTCAGGGAAGTTCTCGCTCTAATTCTACCTTTCTCTTCACCTTTATTTTAATGCCTAGTATAAAAAGGACTTTGTACAATTCAAGTGGGGGGACGGGAGTAGAATTATCTCTTGAACTTTATTTCGCCCTCGGTTTTCTAGTTTATTTTGAAAAATTATGCCATTTTTAAAATTTTGACATGTTTTTCCGAACCTAACTAGATTAGACCTTAGCCGAGCACATACAACCCTTGATATTACATGGTGAGATTAGCCTTATCCATTTCCAATATTTTACCCCAAATCCACCAAATTATGAGTGTGCCGGTAGCTTGTAAACTTTAGAACTTGGCCTTTGCATCATTTCGAGACCATAGACGAGGTATGTTGAGTTAGCTCGATGTATTTGGACTTTTCAGTTTTAGAAGGCAATATTATAGGATTATCACCCAAACAGCCTACCAGTGTGAGTCTATCGATTAGTCACCTCGACTTTTCGACCCCCATGTGAAACCCTTTTGTTGCACTCCCCTTTAGTGCAAGATACCCCTAGATACACCCTTCTGAGCCATTCCTTTCATTTTGTCACCCCAATATATTGTTTCGTTACACCCTTACACCTTAGCCTACCCTGTAGTCTTTATTTGTAATTGGGAAGTCATCATTTGCCTAAGTTCAAGGTTCGAGTGAAAAGGTTTGGAAATCACGCTTTCATCGACAACAATTATGAAGATCATTAAAGACCCCCCGAATTCCCATTGTTCATCTCAAGTGGGGGGATGTTATGTTATCATGTTATGCTTAAAAAAATAGTTGATTGAGTTATGATTTTGTAAAGTGCGATGTTATAAGCACTATAGTATGAGCTTTATTGTTTAGTGTCGAGGAGGCCACCTCGGTCACATTTGAAGATTGGAGTTGGAGTTATACCAACTGAAGAAGAAAAGGTAGTGTGCCCATCATGACGTCCTCTAATGACACATCTACCTTACATTTCATGATCCGGTCTCTAGACTTCTAAGCTTGAACTTTGGGCGGACGGTAAGTGGTGATGACTTAGTTATAGATATAGACTACCTGCTTTTTTTTCATTTTACACCAATTATATATCCCATGTCTTATCCTACCCTTTAGTCATGAAGCATGTCTAGGTGATGGAGCGAGCAATCTTTGGTGTCTTGGCCATGGATTTGGTCGTGTATCATTGATTTTGTCCACTTCGCCGTGACATGTTAGTAATGACGAGTCACCCCTTAACCTTTGTCGTGTCTACCCATATTGCCTTCTAGAATTGTTTAGCCCTTAACTCTAGTGGTGGAGATTTGTGTAACCGCCAAGCTTATGATAGAATACATGCTATGACTGTGCGATTGAGTGATCACCCTGAAATTGACACTTAGAATAGTTGAGAGATTTGAGTGTTTTTTCCCCTTTCGTGAGGTGTTCTGCTTTGTTTTATTCTAGCTTAAGGGATTTGTAAACTCATATTTTCTAGTTTTGGGAGATATCTTTTTAGGAATCTATCTAATAAGGTCTACTTGAGGGCAAGTAGAGTTCAAGTGGCGGGATATTTGATAACATCAAATAGTCCTAAATATTAAGTGTCAATTTCCCCCGTTAATGCTCGTTATTTATATCATTTATATGGATTTACGCTTGTTTTCCATTGTTTTACACTTTCAGGTAAATTACGAGCATTGGAGCTAAAGAGACGCGGAAATGGAAATGTTACTAAAGATTTATCACAGTATGCTTATTTTGAAGAAGTTACGGCGTAACTCATCTCTCACGTTACGCTGTAACTATTGCGTGACCCAGAAGTCCAACTTATCAAGAGGCTACGGCGTAACTCCTCCCAAAGGTTACGACGTAACTCCATTAGGTCAAAAGACGTTCCACGCTGCTGATACTTACGCCGTAACTACTGCATCACTTACGACGTAACCGATTTTATTGAAGACTACGGCGTAACCACTTGTAAGGTTACGCCGTAACTAGCAGATCTAGTGCATTTACGGAGAAATAGAAGGTTACGGCATAACTCATTTATTGGTTACGCCGTAACCCGCACTGGCCTATAAATACCCCACGAATTCCAGCATTTCAAGGCATCCCATTCCACACACAACACTCTGTGAACGTGGGAAAAAAGCTTAAGGGAGGTCTAGGGAAGCATACGGAGCTGTTTCCAAGGGAGAAGTCACACCATTACGATAAGCTTTAGCGTTTATTATTTCTTTTACTTTCAATTCATGTATTTAGTACCTTTGAATATTGAATTGATGTGCATGATTAATATAAGCGGCTAAGCACCCTTTGGTGCTAGCCTAGTTATGATTCCTTAATTGTTTTGTTTGCGTTTATCGTTACTTCCGCTTAATTATTTCTAAGTGTATGCATGCATAGTTCTTTGGTAGTCACCCCTGGTTCGGTAGTTTTGAATGGCGATAGAGGCCAATTGCCTAGGAGATATGACCAACTGACCCTAGGTGAGCGGACTAAGACGGGAAGGGTAAGATATGACCAACTGACGACCCTTTCTACTTGTGCGATTTGACCAACTGATCACCTATCGTTTGGATGAACTTAAGAATTGGGGGGGTGTAGTGTCTAAGTTCCTAATGGCCGGGCAATCACTATTTAGAATCTAGCATGTAGCGGTACTTAATGACTCAACTTAGGGGACCAGGAACAACAAGACTTATGACGGTGCTGATTTCTCTGTGGTGGCATCTTTGTCGATAGGTTAGGCGAATTGACCAAATGATGTCCTCTCGAATTTGACCCCACCTGAAGTAATTGGAAGTAGGTAGACGTAGACATAACTAGTTAGGAGGATTAACTAGGTTAGCACCACTATTCCTCTATTGATTTCCTTTCTATTATTTATTTGCTTTTATATTCTGCATTAGTAGTTTAATTAATTAAAACCCTATCAAACCATTAATATTCTGTGACAATTAGACTTAGTAATTATCCGACACACATAGCTCTTGGGACGACCTCGGCTTTACCATTTACTACACTACACACGACCGGGTACACTGCCCGTTAGTGCATTAGGGTAGACCATAGGTATAGCGAGAAACTATAAATATTAATACCTGGTCAGTAAAACCTGCATCAATCCACCTGGGTATTTTTACAGGGAAAAACCCCCGCATTCCTTGATCAACCTTAACACCTTTTCGTGTTTGTATGCTGGTTGGTGAGATGGGTGCAGTGATATGTACTATGGAAACAATATTTTTTATCCAATTTGTGGATCTCCGTTGGCCACATGGTCTTTGCTACATCGGTGGCTTTCTTTTGGTCCATATATTTTTGGTGTTTGGTGAATCTGAAGATAAGGCTACGAATTTCAGATCTTGATTATGGAAAACCCTAATTTCATATTTTCTGATTTTGGGGAAACAATTAAAGGTTTGATTTTTTTCCCTTTTCTTTAGGGCTTATTTTACTATGTCTTTATGGTGGTTATGGTATTGTGTGTTTAGTAAACCCTAATTTCATATTTTCTGATTTGGAGGAAACAATTGAAGGTTTGATTTTTTTTCCTTTTCTTTAGGGCTTATTTTACTATGTTTTTATGGTCGTTATGGTATTGCCTGTTTAGTTTTGGTTCTGGGTTATTTTAGTTTTAGTTAGGGTTTGCTGTTTCTGCTTGCCATGTCTTAGATAAGGGTTACGTATGCTCATTATTAATGATCGAAAAATGTGAGTTGTGTCTTTTAGGTTAGCAAAGATTGATATGGCGAGCCGTCTTTTGTGTTTACCTTTTATTTTTTTGGGAACATTGGATACTGCCTGTGATGTTTTCTCTTCGCTTTCTTGCTACTTTTGTTGTACCGAGGGTTTAAGGTTTTTTAAAAGTATAAATTTTCTGTGTCAGTTTATTGATCGTGCAATTACGGTGTACTTTCATAGTTTGTGCTAATGGTTAGCCACTTTCTGCTGGTTAGATTTCCATTAAATAGTGTACGCTCTAAAAATATTTTTCGTGTTTGCAATTCTTTCAGGTCTTGCTGTTGCGGAGTGGTTTACTGAGGTTGCACCAGTTTTAAGCAATGTTGCAAGCAAATCACGCTTTTTTGGCATGCTTAACTTCGCTTGCCAACATGTTTTTGCGTGTGGGTTGCCTTTGCCGAAAAACATGGTTTGGCTCGGTGACCATTTGGTTGCAGCCATGCTGTTTTTTAGTGCAACCACCATTTGGATAAACAAAGCTGAACCGCTGTGAGCAGGAATGAATTCTACGGGTTTTTGTCATGGTTGCCGTTTTTTGTCATGCGTAATGTGAATGGTCGACGTTGCGTTTTTTTAGGCTGTGATGAATTGAGCTTTATTTGGTAAATGTGAGATGGCCCGTATCTTGGCAGGGTGACAGCCAGCTGTTGCAGCCATGGCGGGTGTATCCTCTGTTCTTGAATATTAGCCCATCAGAGCCATGTGTCCAGCAAAAAACTCGCTTTTGCCATGCTTAGCTTCGCTGGTCGACATGATTTTGCCTGTGGGTTGCCTTTGTTGAAAAACATGGTTTGGTAGGGTAACCATTTAGTTGCAGCCATGCTGTTTTTTAGTGCAACCACCGTTTCGATAAACAAAGGTGAGCTGCTGTGAGCAGGGATGAATTCTACGGTTTTTCGTCATGGTTGCAGTTTTTTTTCATTCATGCGTTGGTGAATGGCTGACGGTTGCAGCCCTTTTTTAAGCCTGTGATGAATTGGGCTTTACTTGGTAAATGTGAGATGGTCCGTATCTTGGCAAGGTAGTAGCCAGCTGTTGCAGCCATGACGGGTGTATCCTCTTTGCTTGAATATTCTCCCAGCTGAGCCATGTGTCCAGCAAAATCCTCGCGCGTGGCTGAAAAAGCGATCCCGATAAATGTAATAGTGTATAATATACAGGTCGCCTGTGGCGTCTCATGAGATTTACGATGCAATAATGATGGGTCACCCATATCCACATTGTGGCTGCAGCCATGACAGGCTGCTGATGATGTTGCGATGTTCATATGATGTTTTCAATACATGCCTGAGCTTATGTTTGGATCATCATATTATCGAATAATTTTCTGGAAATATACCTGGCTGGATCTAAAAGGTATGACCATAATGGAAATTATGTTCTGCACTTTTGTTTCTGCAACCTGCCCTTTTGCACTCGCGTTTGTTAAACATGATTTTCTTAAACTTCCATTTCATTCTTGCAGGTTGCAGGTGTAGGGAACTCTCCCATGAATGTTGGTTTCTGTGGTTATAGTTTTTGTCAGTCACGCAATGGCGAATGGTTGACGGTTGTGTTCCTTTTTTTAGGCTGTGATGAATTGGGCTTTATTTGGTGAATGTGAGATGCCCCGTATCTTGGCAAGGTGACAGGTAACTGCTGCAGCCATGGCGGGTGTATCCTCTTTGCTTTAATATTCGCCCATCTGTGCCTTGCGTCTACCAAAATTCTCACACGTGGCTGAAAAAGCGAACCCAAAGAAATGTAAAAGTATATGATATAAAGGTGGCGTGTGGCGTCTCATGAGATTAATGCCGCAGTTATGATGGGTTGGTACGTTGAACTGGTCCGTTTGGCGTGCTTTAGCGCCCCATGTCTGTTGGCACGGCACCCATATTCACATTGCAGTTGCAGCCATGACAGGCTGCTTATGCGGCTGCGATCAAATGTTGTTCATGTTGTGAAATCTATCGGTGTATTGTAAGGTCATAACGCTGGTAATCATGCTTTCTAAGATGAAACGGGGATATGTGAGCAGCGATGAATAGAACTGGCGGGTTAACAAGATGTCCTTCCACTCAAAAGGCTGCCTAAAAGAGTCGACGTATTTTTTTTGGTTGTGCCTGAAGTATGCCAATGATGATGGTTTCCTGCATTTGTGTGTTTAGTGAGCGCGCTTCAGAGACTCCCAGGTTTTGGCGAGGCATCCTAATCCAAACTGTGGTTGCAGCCATACTGAGTCTCTGATGCCGCCACTAGATTCGCAGGTCTGAGGCGAATGGGCAGGTTAACTAAATGGAGCCCCGATAAAAAAAACACGTGAAAAAACGAACGCACATTTGTACACTGTTGTTATCAATTGTCGCATTGTACTGCAGCTAAGAGTTTTAAAAGTTTTAAGATTTAACTTTGTTGCTCATACATTAACAGTTAAGTTATTATAACAGGTTGCAGATTGCACTGCGACCGTACCTGACCACTTATGCAGCTAGCCCACTAAGGATGTTAATACACCATCCCCTTCAACTTCTCGATAAATGACAAAAGCTCCTGTGCTCGCTTTTGCTTCTTCGTCACATTGTCCAGGAGCTCTGCAGCTTCGCTTAAATCTTCGGTCTGCAACTTCTTGAGCTCTGAGATACTTTGAACAGAAGATTCAAACTGATATAAGAGTTCCAGCTCTCCGATCACATATTCCCGCTCTGCTACACGAGCTCTAATGTCCTGAACCTTTTTCAGCAGTTCTGCTTCATCCACCTTGGTTGTGCTCACTTCTCTTCCAAATTGAACAGCCATCATATCCTTCACAAAGCTAGAGCCAGCGGCGGCAGTGAGGTCTTCACAAAAAGGCATAGGTGTGTTCATGTTTATTTTTTCCTTCACCTTTTTTTTTTAATTTCAGAATTGGTTCAGATTTTCTTTTGTTTGTGTTTTTGAGATGGTATGTGCGTCTTTTAAAGTGGGAATTATGGGTTGGTTATTATTCCTATAATGTAACAGCACATGCCTTACTACACATTTGATTTGACTGCCACTATATAGCCTGCAAATGCAGTGACAAGTGATCAGGACTTTTGGCTCCTTATAAACAGGCATTCCTTAGCCATCTTTTGCCATGCCTACTGTTTTTTCACATGCGAACTCTGAAAACGAAGGACTCACATCTTTTGAAAAAAAAACAAAAAAAGAGTGGCAAAAAAAACAGATTAACCAAAAAATATGTTTCTGCATATAAAATAGCGAGCCCAAAAAAAAGTGAACAAAAAAATGTGGACAAAATGGTGAAAACTAAAAACATGAAGGTTAGAAAATTAAACCATTGTAGCCAGGGAATAAAAACTGATATAACTTAAATGCACAACGCTCAAACAGGTTAAGATAATTTCTTTGCCTGCAATCCAGCTTTGTTTATTGAATGGCACGTCAAACATAGGATCGTTTGTCAAATTTATAGATCATTCTAGATCCGGCCTGCCATTCAATCAACAAACCTGCATTGCAGATAGACAAACAGCCTACAGTTGGTCCGTTGATATGCGCCGTTACATGACACCTTTCACATATCCATATATATTGCGTGATGTGGGTGACAATTTATGCTACCTTTTTTGTCGCAGGAGGATGGTCAAAGCAGAAAAAATAATGTCGTTCTCAGAAATATGTATTTGATCACCTGTTTAGCATAGTAAGTCGCTTCTCATGTATACCATTATCCTAGAATCTGCAAAACTGATAATTGTTAGCTGTTTATCGCTATGTGATTCTCTTATCAGCCTACATTAAGTTTGTTGCACTATTTTTGGCCTGATTGTGTTTTTTTTTCTTTCTTAATTCAGAAAGCCACTATCCGTCGTGCTATGAATGCCGATGACTACTCACCAATCAAGGTGGCTCACATTGGTTCTGTACCTCAGGCTGTTAAGATTTTTCAGCTAACCAAAGATGCTCACATTGGGATGCCTCTTACACATGCTCTGCCTTATCACATAGCAAGGTGTTTGACTGCTGAGGTGAGTAACCTGTCTTGAAGATGTGTTCATACCAATGACCACGGTTAATAATCCTGTTATAATGACTCTTTTTGGTGTTTATTTATGACCAACAGCCATCAAATTTTACTATGATTTGTTTTTCCACTCAATCTTTATTTAAAGAACCGAATATTTTCTAAGTTTTGAAAGATGGTCAATACTTTTACCGGCGAGCTATGATACACATGCACATGTTACAGATTCTTTTGTTCTCAACACATTATCCAAATAAAACACATGCGACCAACCTATATCATTGCTTTTCTCCATTACACATGCATCAACAAAATTCTTAAACCACAAACAGACGCAACTTTTCCAAATAAAACACAGCTGACTGACCCAAATAAATACTTTTCTCCACCACATAAGAAAACACACATCTCCAAAATTGTTGCAGCGCAAACAAATGTAACTTTTATTCATATTCAGCATAAGTTACAACCATACAACCAAAGATTAACAGCCCCCTGTTAATCTAAAACATAACACCGTACCATAAAACATAAAGACCATGAAACAAGCATCACAGACACACAAAGGATGCTACCCTAATCATACATCGCCATTGTAAACACATGGCGCCTTTTCTCGATGCGTGCTTCCCTAGCCAGATCAAGGACCTGAATCTATGCAGCAAGAATCTGGTGGTCCCTGTCATGTGCCTCCTCCAAGCATTCGACAGCGTCACTCGCAGCATCATCATCACCACTCAACCAACGCCCCTCCTGCAACAACTCAGTCCTGGTCCCAAGTTGACCGCGAACATCCTCGCATTTCTCTCTAAGAAGCATGGTGAACCCCTCGGTCTCACCTGACTCCTGTAAAAATAGGAACTTAAAGGCATTATGGACTTCATTGGAGCCACATGCTTCTTTTAGTTGATTCAAGTGAGGGGTGTTGTAGGCCATTTTCTTGACAAATTTTTTAAAAAACTCAGAAGATGCAAAGGTAGCTATGTGAAGCGACAGAAAGAACACCTTATATAGGCAGATAGGTAAACTGTAGCAGTAACTTAGTGTAACCAAACTGGTACACTATACCATTACTTACCATTCCAATGAAATGGTGCCAAGCAACCCAGCACAGGACTTAGGTTAAGCCAAAAACATCTTTAAACACTTCATGAACCACCCACTAATCTAAGATTTCCCACCAAACATTGGGTCAGTGCACAATAACCTAAAAGAAATTGCAACATGAGTTTCAAAGAATGAAAATGATTGCTCTTTTTCATTTCAATCTTTATATCCAAAGCACGCATCCTAACTTCTATTTTTTCATTTTATGTGCAGAAATCGCCTGCTTTTGAAGCAGCCATTCAGCCTCAGAAGGCGCTGATCTTCCTGTGCAGTGGAAAGCCTGCTTTCCGGTAAACAACTTTGCTTTGCATTCTAAAAAATAAGACGGCAGGAAGCTCTAAACTTCTTGCATTTCCAGTTGGGTGCTATGGTGAGTCCCTTTTCTCAGATAACCTGGTGACGCTGCTATCATTAATCACTAGATGCATTTTTATACTGCCTTTTGCTATATGGCTATAACCAGAATTCATGAAATTGTGTCATGCTTGCTTACGTATTTCAATACATGTTTTGCTAATCACACCTATAATCTTTTGCATGTCATAACGAACGGCGTATGTTCTGCTGCATTGAGAATAAGGTTGGTTCTTTTTTGCATGGTACTTGATGCTTCATTTTTATAAGCCACTTACCTAAAATGAGCTTCTAAGAATAGTGTTGTCTATGTCGCAACGCAGGAATTACTCTATCCCAGTTTTTCGCCATCACTTGACGAGTGACTAGCATCATTTTACAAGTTAAATTGAACCAAAGCAGGGGGCCAGAGATATGCTAAAGTAGGCGCTGTTGCAATTTGTAGCACTAACAAATACGCAAGGTACTTACAAATTTATGCAACCATATTAATATTAGTGTTACACTTACATTTGTGGCGTCTAAGTTAAACCATTATATTTGTAAAATCTAGATTTGTCTTCAGGTTTTGGTTGCTTTGCGTCGCAGCTTTATACACCAACCGGTAATCATCTAGGAAAGTCCAACATTGCTAACATTGCAATCCAGGTAATCACTGCCAGCATTCACATGTGTTGGCTGTTTTTTTAATAAAGTAAAAATCTTGACTTCACTGTTTTTTTCTTGAGGTATAGGCTGCACAGCTGTGCATATTCCACTGTCAAAATATCCTGATGCACAAAACTGAAATCTAAAATCTATGATCTCTGCTTTAGCCACATGGACAGACTATATTCTGATTGCTTTAATCGATTATGCAGCTTTTGAAAATTAGAAATTGGCTGCACATATTCCACTCATAAACCAGGTTTTCATTTAAAATTCCAGTTATAAAAAAACATTCAACAACATCATTTGCAATTTAGTGTGGCCTTAGCTGTTGAGAAATGAAAACGTTGTAATGGCTGGATGCTATTGTAATGGCTACGCATTATTGTGATGCCACAATACTTACGGGGATGAAATATCATTATAATTTCTGCGGCCAACATTTATGTAACACCCCCAAAATGGCTCAGCGGAAGCACACAAGTATTGGGGTGCTACTAAATTGATATCACAACATAAGCATAGAACAATTGGTTTTTCATAAATAAACTTTTATTCATTCTTAAAAACAATTTTTACATTATTGATTAGTGCAGAAAAATGGCCCATTATAAAAAAGGTGGTCCAAATACATAAATCAGAGTCGTCTATGACCATGCCATGCCTTTGCCTTGCGCCTCCAAAGATAAGCTATCACTTCAAAACCTGAAGATACATGCTAAAAGGGGTCAGCTTACGCTGGTGAGTTCATAGGTTTATTTAAAAAGGGCACTTCAGTACACTATTTCACATTTGGTTTTTGATGATCATTACGTCTTGCATAATGTCATAAAATTTATGATTACATTTCATAAAAGGATTTCATAAAAGAATTTCATTAGTGGACCATGAAAAAGGTATATGCACATTACAATGAATATAATGCTATGTATTATAAATTTATTACGCTAGCACTAAGCTCATGCAACCGAAGCTACGACAGTTCCTGTATGCACAAAGAAGTCATACAAATAAGGAGACCATGGCGAGTGTTTATCCCAATACACTCGGTCCCGACATGCTATATGTTTCGCCTTGACCCAAGCAGGGTCAACCGAACAGGGGAGTAACCCCCAATAGATCTATTTATAACATTCGCGCTTCCCAGCAGGAATTGACGGTTTATGAAGAGGGCAATTTGGGATCTTAAGGACTTAGGCTAAGCTGCGTAATATTCTAGGTCAAGTATTTTTTTGGTATGGTCCATAAAACATCTAGGTATGATGTATCTTAAAACATATCAATCAAAATGTGTAGTATGCATGGAAATGTACCATTAAAATCATTTAAGTAAAATGAGCATGTATCTTCCCCCAAAACAAGTATAAAACAGATTAAAAGTAGGGGCTATGAAACTCACCTTGGCAATGTGCAATATGAGGTCTAAAGGGAATTAAATCAAGGAGTGATAGTGCACGGCTCCGACACGCAACCTAATTAATACGGCAATTTAGTCTTTATTTATATTGAAGACTCGATAAAGTTTAACTAACTTTATAAATTTTTAATGTTTTGTTGTTGTTATTGTTGTTGTTGTTGTTGTTGCTGTTGCTGTTGGTGTGGCATTGTTTAAGTTTTGAAAAATAGTTTTCAAAGGTTTATGTGCATATTGGCTTATGGTAGAGAGACAGAGTAAAGTATCGAGCATGAACGAGACCTTGGCTTGATGATGATGTACGAAAGATAATACGTATAATGTGAGACGTCGATGCGAACGAAAGAAATATATATATTAAGTTATATATAAGTTCATGACATCTAGTATAAATATATTTATGTTGAAACGAAATTAAATCTTAATTTAATTTGTGTATCGATTGCATAGAAAATAGAAGGTAGAATTTTATAAACATATCTCATGATCAACATATGTTGAAAGTTCTAAACATGATCTCGTCTTATATATATAATAGAAAAGTATACGTTTTCAAGATATAAAATCCATTATTAATTTGTAGAATAGAAATATGTTGATAGAAAATTTGGTGTGAACCGACTATATATTTCCTATTTATTTCGGTTGAAGAAATGTAAAAACTTGTATATCGAGTCCATTTTTCCGGTTTCTAATAGTTGTAAGTATATATATTTACAGGTCTTGGGCTATTAATTAGATGTGTAAAAAGTTTCTATTTAAGTTCTGAGTAATAATAATAACTTACTATAAGTAACATATTTTCCATTTGCATTGTTTATATTTTTGTCAATTGGTTTGTAACTTGAATTCTCAAAAATATTAATGATGCGACACTAGACGTGTAATCATTCGTGGTTTACGGGCGAGTATAAATCAACAAGTCGTGTGGCTAGGGTATGTCGTGTGCATGGTTATGCCACGCATGACGAACCGATACGAAATGGAAAGTATATTGAAAGGTATGGAATCAGAATCGAGGACTCCCGAGACTAAGTACACCTTAATTTCACCCATGGTGGGCTGACAGGACAAACGAGCCTTTGGTTGGCTAGGCTTCAACCCAAATACACCCTTCAATTATGGGCTTTGAGCCCAAAAGCTCTTAGCACATCCTTATTCAGGGAAGAATTTTTCTTTTGACACAGTTTGAGAGTGACGTAAATTCGAATTTAGTTTTAACTAAAACAACGAGCAGATTATCGGGACTAATATGAGTCTCCTTCGAGGCCTATTGCTAGACAATATGAAGACCACCTTCGGGGTGTCTTGTCGGGGTCGAGGCAAGCAAACTACACTCCTTGGTGACTCAAAAACACTACAACCGTAAGGACTTTTGCAAGTCTTCCTATTTTGTGGTTAGCACCATCGGGTACTACCCAACAAGAGCTTGTGACACAACGACATTACGGGCCAAACAAGCATCCTTAGGTGTTATCCCTTTTCAATCGAGACTAATGCAAGGACACGCAAAGAGGACACGTAATAAACCAAGTGAACGCATCCATTAGTGCCACCATGGTTTACTGAAAAAGTGACACCCCCGTGGGTGTCTTGTGTGAAATTGAATACGAAGCCGACACTCCCTTTTGTGGGTCGTTTCGACTGTCCCGAGTAGAACCAAACAAGCATCACAACTCACTTTCGATAGAAGATAGTCTAGTGATAATAATAGTCGGGTACTACCTTATTTGGACGTTCAATTCGACACTCTCGGAAGTTGACAACAGAAATGCAAGACTTTGACTAGTAAAGAAACTCATGACCCCATTTCAAGTAAAATACACAAGGAACTACGATTTGGAGTTTCGCTTTATGTTAACAGAGCATAACCCGAGTTGAGCGAGGGGACCTCGACTCCATCACCCTTACGAGTCTTAATGACTGTCAGGGACAACAGAGAAACAAGTCGAAATTTACTAAACCAATTATAACAAAATAATCTCAGTTTTGATTTTATTTTCTTTGTGCACCTATGTCTTTGACAGCCTTCAACAACAACAACAACAGGAGCCAATCCATGTTTATCAGTTTCGAAAAAAAAATAGAGGTATCAAATCTCATTCTTTACTTCCAACAACACCATTATAAATAACTTTAACATGAATCAATATTTCTTAATTATTCGGTATGAACAAGAATTTTATCAATTCGAATTTAGACAAAAGACATTACAACTTATCGGATTAAAAAAGAAATAAATAACACTAATTATACTCTTACAAAATAGATGATTACCGAGAACAATGAGCTCAAATTGGAGGAGTTTCAGGGCGAAGTAGAACGATCAATCACTTGGAATGGCTTCCTCATACATCAAATGACCAAACCCCAAACTCAATTTCAAAAACCCCTTTGACTCATGTAACCCAAATTTTTGTATGAACCCTAATTTTTGTGATTGTTGTGTGAAAGTGAAGGAAACCTGTGAGACATCAACCTTAATTATACATGAATGATTGGGTAAGCTTGGACTTCGTTTTTCCTGAGTCTTGAATAGCTCCAGGCCTAATCTTGGCTCACGTTTTGTCTACAGCCGCACCCCTAGGCATCCTTGTGATTGCTAGAGTAGTATGGAGACGAATTTGGCATGGGATGGTGAGGGGTTTTTGGTCTTGACATTCAAAAGAAGAAGAGTAGCCATTTTCATGTTTGTTTTCTCTGGTTTGTGTCGACAAAGGAGAGAGAGAGAGGGGACAGGTGTATTAAAACGTGGGAGAGAGAAGGGAGATAGAGTTTTATCTCTTTTTGTTTTATTAGACGGAACAATATAATCGGTACCCCGTGTTTTGTCGAATCTTCGAAGAACGTACCTTCCCGATACCCAAAAGATATAGGAATTATATATTTGGAAACGATTTCTTAAATGTAATAATATGACTTTAGTATTACGTTGAAATTTGATTTTTACTGTTTGCCGTTATTAATTTGGTGTCGGTATGCGTGCGGTGCCGTGACTTCCTAAATTCTCGAGATAACTTCTCGTTTTCTTTCGTAAATTATCCTTGAATGATAAAATGTGCATATTTTACTTATCTAAGTATTTATTTTTAGTTTTGTATGCTACTGCGCTGCAGTATGCGGAATAACTTCTCGAAATAATTGCTTAAGCTTATGTACGCTTGAATTTTAACTTGGACAATAATAAATTTCACATTTATTATACGGATACTTAGTGGACAAGTATCGTGTGTGCGGTGTCTTATTTATAAAGGTACGAGATGACCTCTCATTTTTAAGTTTTAGATATTGGTATTTGTCAGAAAATAATTGATTTGAATTTTCTGATGTGATAATTATTATTATAATAATTCGAAATTTTACGGGTTGTTATAATTTATATGTAGTGACTTTTTTTTTTTTTTTTGAATGAAATCTAAAGCTTTGGTGCACAGCTTTTTCCTTCAAACATGACATCCACAGATGTGCATATTCCAATATTAGTACCTGCTTATACAGAAAAATCAAATGAAACATGCATGTCCTGTACTTTAATGACATCAACAGTGTATGCATATGTATGCACTCCTTTAATCAGGTGTGCAGCTTTTTAAACATACATATTAGCTGCGCATGTTTGAATCATAAAGCACATTGTCATTTGAAATTCTATCTATAAAAACAGCTCCAAAAAACATTTATTCGCCAAACAGTAATTTAAACAAACCACGCCATGGATTGTGGGAGAAAAAAAGGTTTTTATTTTTTATCTGAATCTTGATATAAGGCAAACGCAGCATTACCAGATGCACTTACTGTTTCATTTTTTAAATATGCAGCTGCCAAGGACATTTCAACCGCTGAATCAACCCCACCAGCTGCAGACCTGTCGATGGAATGGAGCAGCTACTTTCTGCCCGGTTATTATGGTTCAGGATCTAAAAAGGAAGACATTAGGAAGATCAAGGCTGCAAAAAAAATGCTCAACGAAATGCTGATGTTGTGGCCGAAACTGCAAACCATAATAATTCAAAAGGAAAAAAGGACAGCAAGTTTACTGCCACTCAAATCTGATTTCTCTTGGTTGTTTCTCGATGGCTTAGATGCCTTTAAATAAAACCGTGACAAGAAACTACATATCATATTGCGACTGTAACTTCCAAATTTTGTTTTGCATATCGTTCCGGATGTGCTTTATCCAACTGTTATTCCGTTTCGTGGGCTGCAAAACTGCACTTAGACATTGTGTTTCGTACAATGATTAGCAACTCTCTTTATGCCTTTCTAGATGCAAAAGTTTGCACAAAAAACATTGTGCTCTTTAATGTGAAGCTGAAACACAGATTATGGCGCGTTTGCATATGAAAAGCCTCTTATTCTGTGGTATCCAATCTTTCCAACCTTTTTGAGGGGTTCTAAACCCATTCAAAGACACTTTTAAATAACATGTTTTTGGGGTCATATGAACAGCTGACATTCAAGGGGCTGACATTGTTATCTGTTAAATTAGCAGAGGGTTTAAGGGATGGGTAAAGCTTTAGGGTCAAGCAAATGGGGCTGGTGTGTTTAGGTGATGTCGTGAGGTTTAATCTTTCTTCCATAATGGTATCTTCCATTGTTGGAGTAACTGAAGAAGTAGAAAGTTCAAGGCTAATAATGATGGCGTGAAAAAAAAATGAAATTTTAAAATATTTTTTTTAAAAAGTGGAAATGGTAATTGAAACAGAAAGTCGTTACACCTTCACTCGGCTAAGAACGATTATATTTTTTTAAATGGTTCAAATTAAAAGAAATCGGTTCATAATGTTTTTTCTTCAGTAAAATTATACCTCTTAGCATGAAAAGATGGGTGCGCACGATAAATGTTTTCAATGATATTTTAACTCTAAACCTGCGAAAACACCCGCAACAATGCGCGAACTCGAAACCTCGTATACTACAAACACTATAACAAAAGAGAGAAAGAACTGAGAACACAACAAGAATGCTTGTTTGTGTTTTGGTGTACTTGTAATACCAAACTAAGGTTCTATTTATAGGCAAACTTCTATTTGTTAGTCCATGCATCAAGAAAGCAAGTGAGCAAGTGGTACCAATTTATAGCGATCAAGTTGTCAATTATTTGATGTCTTCTATCCAGGTTGATATTAGCCGTTACTATAACATCATTTGTATTAGCTAGGGGCAGTTTAGCTACTAAGGATAAGCTGCTTTAGAGATGCTTTGAGAAATTGACTCGATCTTGACCCTCTCAATGTCGTAGGGTTATGTCGGAAAGAAAAAAAAAATAAAAATAACAAGTCTACTTACTATAAAAGCATGTAAACTTCCAAAATATTTCATGTTTGTCTGAAAAGGTATTTAAAGAGTATCTACAAATAACTCATAATACATTCTGCAATTTAGTGACGAGCAAGAAACTTCTGACTAGGTAGAACCAGTCAGTAAAACTAAGAATTAAGTTATAAATTCGAATCAGGATTCAATAATAAAATCAAGGATCCAAACTTAACAATACAAGACCAAATCAGCATAGATTTAATAAAATATGTGTTGCAAGGATTTAAGTTGTTTTAAGCAACGATCCAACACAAGACCAAAACAACCAAATCCTTGCAACACAGATTCAATAAAATCAACACAAATTACTAAAAACTATATAAATTTCAAAATCCAGACCAAATCAAATCTTTGAGTCACACTGAAAAAGCTCCAAGTCCCTTCTATAAAACTTAACAACACAAGACCTTGTTTTCCAATACAAAATTAGACAAAGATTAAACTCCAGAAAAACCTAATCAAGGATCCTGAAAAATAATCAACTAAACTACAGGTTTTGAACCATTGCCATTGCCATTGTTGTCGCCACTTTTAATGTCCCCAACACTGCCACGGCCACTGCCAGTACTCTTATCACGGCCTTCCCGACCTGAAAATGTACGTTTTTACCAGAACTTAGTGATTGGTTTTGTATCCTATACATACACAAAAAAATTGACACTCTTCACAAACCTTGTGTATCACCTTTCTTATACTCAACTTCGCATTCATACCCATCAAACTGGATATAACCAGCCTGCATTAATTAAAAATCATAAAACTCTGTTAAATCTAAGTGAATAACAGATCAACAGTTACTACATCCATAAACTTAGGATAACAATTTCTCCATATAAAGGTAGCCGAACTTTATTAAATATATGTGACTACATAAATATATATCGACGTACATTGGACCTTAGTTTAATTATTTCTATAATAATAATTGACAGAAGCTTGTAAACTTAAGGCACGTACCTCAACAGCTTCTTTTGCCGCTTTCTGGCTATTGAATTCCATAAATGCATAGCGACAACCATCCTACACGCAGAATATATACTTATCAGCATCAAAGAGATGATCGTAAAATACTTGAAAGATAATATATTTGAGCTAGGGCAAACCCCGATGGTTCTAATCTGGATATTCTTGTGCTTGACATTTCCGAATTTCTTAACCGCACTGGTCAGTGTTCTGCGTGTAACTTTCAGTGGCAAGTTTTTTACATAGATCGTCTTACCTGCGACAAGTATATAAAGAGCTTTCAGTAAATATATTAATGTCACTACTTAAATATAACAAATCACATGTAAAATAATATATAGAAATTAACGATAGATCTTGGAGTACCAATATTTTTAGATGCAGCAGATGGTTTGGCACTAGCAGTAGATGATGATCCAGTTTTTTTTGGTAAGCTTGGTTTTGCGAGCTGTGTTTAATTCAGAGTAGCTACGTTTAGTGAACGCTTGCCTAGAATTTAATATAGGTTAAAAACAAAAAGTTATATATGCTTCTGATAGAATTAGCTTACATTGGTAGCATAAGATTCTTTCTCTTCAACTTCATCTTGGGGGTCCGACGGTAAATTCTTTTCATGATGGCCTTTTTCACCATCGATAGTTTCATCTGTATAGCTAGATTTGCTGCTTTTGTCCATTTTGAGAACCTCACGAGCAGCTTCTGTTGCAATATCTTTCTCTATACAAAGTAGAACATTGGCTATTTTATACAGCAGACAATATAATAAATGAGCCATTAAAATTACTAGTACATACCATTCTTTGGAGGTGCAGTAGATTGTCCATTTTTTTTCTGAGAAACTTCAACAGTAGCCTCCGGAATAGTTAACGAACTGGCTTTTGTGATCTACATTTAGGAGCAATACTACTTAAATTTTTACCTTCATTTGAAAAATATATAGTCAGCAACATAAGGATTGATGAAAGGGAGCTCACGATAGATGCATAAGACTTTTGTTTGACATCTTTTTTAGTGTCTGAACGTTCGTCAGATAGTACCATTGAACTCATATTTTTTGATGAGTCCACGCTAATCTTATCGTCTTCTGTAGAGGTCCCCTGGTCTTTCATTGGAACTAAATTGTCTTCTGCTAAACAAAAGAAAATATATAATCAAACAATATGGAACCAGCATGATCAAACACGATTAATAAGAAAATTTATATAGAAATAGGCAAAAATTAGCGAGAAATTAGAGATACCAGTGTCGTCATTAGTGATAAGAAACCGAAAGAAGTCATTATGCACATAAAAGCCTGTGGCTTGTGGTGCCAACAAGAATGTCTGAGAGAATCTTTTCATGGTACTATCTTTACTCAATACGCCTAATACTCCTATAACAATCGAGTTTGCTATTGAGTCCTGAGCTTGCTCATTGAGTCGAATGATATCTCGGTCTGTGATATCAGACTCTAGTATCGCCTTGCGAATCTCCTGATTAAAACTAAAGGTTATCAAGAAACTACATTTCTATAAACCACAAATAATTATCTAAAAAATGAGTGTAGTATTTGATTACTAGTGATTCTTGAGTAGTTGGGTACCTTGATTGTAGTCACTGATCGGATAGATCCATCTTCAACTGGAATTGACAGGGTGCTTTCTTCTTTGTAGAACTTATGCATTTCCTCAGGAAAATCATTAAGACATTTGTAATATTGACTCAAAAAAGCGTCCGCTAAGTCTTGAGCAGAATGAAAATTTTGAGTATTTTTGTTGGAAACAAATTTAACCTTATTATGTGATCTAGCTTTCCTCACCATCTCTGCGTTAAGAACTAAATTAAGATCCTTTATATTACTATACCAAATATAAATATGATAAGGATTAATCTATGCAAGAGTATAATACACAGTATGTTATGCATAGATTAGTGATTAAAACGGTCGTGTTCATAGTAATGGCATAATTATTAGCTAAAGATACAAAAAATGAGACAACAAATTAATCTGTATGCTAATTAAGCATCTGTCGAGATATAATTTAAGCCTCGGATGCAGAGATTGTTATACTATGACTAATAAGATGAAATCTAATCAAGTTGGCAGCTTGAGATTAATATGGAAAGGGTGTTCTGAACACAAAAGTTTAATATGGCTTATATAAATTGTAGAAGCCTCAACCATAAGCATAGAGAATAATTAGCGTATGCCAGTTAATTGGTATATTGGATATGTGAAACCACTATCCAAACATCAGAAAGTTTCGAGCACTTCCCGTTAGAGGTGAATAAAAAACCGTTTAACTAGGGGACCTTAATTAACTTCACATATTACTGTTGATGATTGACAGAACTGAACCACACTCCAAAATATGTCGAACTTTCCGGTAATCCCAGCTGCCCATCCCATGAGAGGTAAATCAAGCTTGTCAAGTGGCCTGATTAGATGGTGGGCAAACCAACGGATCCATCATCACATTTATTTCCAAAAATTTAGGTTCCTCCTCGATGCACGCGGGGATTGAGCCCGATATACTTCCAAATGCATCTGTGAAACCAACTCGATTACATGTGGGAGGCAACGACACTCATTATGCATCTGGTTAGAAGATGACTAGTTTGAATTTTGAAACTGTTGTCAATTTGGAAGATTTACAACTAAATTTTATTAAGGTGTGGATTGCTATATATAGGTGTCGTTTGATCTTTAATTGTCTCTTTTGTTTTGTTTGGGTTCCTTCTTAAATGGTTCTTAGGCATGTTTCATTTCTGGTGTTAGTATCATCTAGCTACTTGCTAGTTTTTATATAAAAATTGCCGTTCAAAGAAAATCAAGGTGTGGATCGCTATTAGATTCACAGTCGCTACCTTAAGTGGATGTGATAATACGTTGTAACTTTCTAGTTCTTTAGCTACTTGTTAGCGTTCACGTGTTTACAAAATTATGTCGTTCTAAAAAAAGCTCGTGTGATTATAGAATATATAAGATCAGTCTCTCAAATCCAAACATGCAAAATTTGAAAGGTATTTGCTCTAAAATTCACCAACCTGTTCAAACCATTGATAAAGTGAAACAAACCTCAAATTACATTTCTAATGAGAATCATATCTGCCTCAAACATAAAAAGAAATTTGAGAATTGAATCGGTAGTCATTTAATACCAACTTTCTTTAATTAGATAACTTAACCATATCTATTGATTCGAAAACTAAAACGTAAAGAATCAAACATACCTTAAATATTTAAATTCGCCAACAAAATTTGAAACACCAAAAACCCTTGAATTAGCAAGACGACTAGCAAATTAAAATAAAGATAAAACCCTAGAAACAGCCACTCCAAACACAAAAACATGAAGCTAGCTGATCTTTACTTCAAGAGCTTATAAGCTGTGACAGACCTCTTTATCGTAAAAAAAAAGCTATTCCACAAAGTTTACACAACAAAGTAACAATCAAATTAATTTCCTATGACTATAGCTAAAAGCCAAATATGAACCAAAACCAATTAGCTGAACCATTTCAGCAAGATATATATCAAAGATCGATCTGTGAGACTACAAAAAGATCTGATCTATCACATCGTTAAGCAAGTGATTCTCAATAAGTTTAAGCAAATATTATGCATGTGCACAGAGAAGATGGTGACAAGCTATATAAGAATGTACCTCCTGTGAAACGTGATCACCACAAAACCGACGTGATATGCTGATATATGAAGTCTTGTAGCACTAAAATTGTGGTGTGCGATTGCTTTTCAATGCAAATGTTTTTTGTTCTTCAAGCAGCTACTACACATGAGGTACGAGGTGTAACAAGTATTATATACCTGGTACTAGTTGTTTGGTGCCACGTAATCAGATATTTGTTTGTGGAAATGATCCTCACCGTACATTTTAGGTTTTAGAATACAATAACCTTGTTTAGTCTTGGCTAGGGGTTTTGACTTTTTGACTTTTGTCTAAATGGTCTAATATATTTCCTTAAGCTCAAAAAGAAATATGGTTATTTGTATTTTATTTCTTTTATTACCCAAATTTACGAAATCTCAGATGCTATATTTATCCAACATTATTACAAACATATAGAAATAAATTTATCGTTTTCTTGTTTACTTAAAACCCAAATTAATGGAAATTAATTTCAGATAGTACTTAATTATCATACATTTATTACAACAAACAATTAATGTTTAATTATTTGTATACTTTTTTTTCTTCAAAATTTAGGCATCATCAAATGAAAATTTAATCTCTACTCGTTTATGAGACGTCAACTTATTCTTCAATCAACTACAGTAATCACTAGTTATATTTTTTTACAGGAAAAAAAAATACTTAAACAATTAACTATTTCAATCAATGTCGATTGTTTTTGGTTTAACATTTATTTTTATTTCATTTAATTACTATACACTTTATTCAATATAAAAGTAGTGTTTCTAAAATATGCCATCTGATTATATGATAAAATGATTATATAAGTAAATTTTGGGTTTATTAAACTAGAAATATTATAGTTAATTGAAATTTATAACTTTAAACACTATATCTTAAAGTTTATTTTAATCTGAAAAAATAAATGTTAGGGTCAGATAATTAATGCAGCTTAACAATGTGCATGATAATATATGTTAGAAAACTTGCTTGAAATATACTTAACTTAAATTAATAAACATCTGTATATATATTTTAGTATTTCAACTTTTTTTTATTAAACTTTGATTTATGTGGGTATTTTATTATATGTCTACATATTTTCATTAGCACATACTTTTTTTTAATCAAACTTTGATACTTTAATTGTTCACCAACAACTTTTTTATATATTAACTATTAAAATAAAAATTTTTATTTTTACATTAAATACACTAGATAAATTCAGATATCATAAAAAGTATTTAAGAGCAAAATATTAATAAAAAAAAAAAGGTAAACAATTATTCTTGTTTGCTGAAATGCGAATATTTTGAGAGAAACATAAATACTCCAGTAATGTGAGCATTTAATTATTTGTGATAAATTAAGTATACCATTTATGATTGCAAATTTATAACATAGAATTTAGTTATACTAGCATGTTACTTGTGCGATGCGGGTATCTTGTGACTAATTTTTTTGAAGAACAATGTTACTTTTTTTTGGACTGTTGGATTTCAGCTTTATGCTTTTGAAGCTTAATTAGATTGTTCGTTTTGGTTAAATAGTTGTATATTTTGGTGAATGGTGAATTAAATTGTCTATTAATTGTATGTGTTGATAGTATTTGTGAAAATCACATGTGATTCGATTATAAATCACATATGAATTTTTCAAATCATATGTGATTTGTAAAAATCATATATGATTTGAAAAAATCATATATGATTTGTAAAAATCGAATCACGTGTGATTTTTGAAATCATATATGATTTTACAAATCATATGTGTATTTTCTGAACGGAATTTTTGAAAAAAAAAATTGTCGAAATATAAAGAAGTGCATATATATATAGAAAGATAATTTAATTCTCGTCGCGATGGTGCATTTTTATAGTTTGAAAATTTACCTTTTGCAAGATATGTTGTTTTAAAAAAATAGAAAATGATTTTTTTTTTATTAATTTTTATCAAAAATGGATGATTAATATTGATTTATGGATTTATGGTAAATATGAGATTTATATTAATCTCAACTCATGTTACATTATCGTGCCATTAGCCCAAAAAGTAACCATATCACAGAACTCTTAAATATATGCGAACACGGACATTTGTCTTTTATAAAAACATACAAGAAGAAGTAACAATTTTTTACAAAGTCCATGTTCGTATTTTTGAGTGTTCATCATTTGTATTGTTCATTATTTTTTTTTTTTTCCAACAAAGTCTTCAAAGGATATATTTGTTACAATTTGGAGAGTTTTATTTATTTATCTCTAAAAGGCGTGAGTCACCTCATAGTTTTCTCTAAACATTGTGGGTACTTGATATTTAAATAATCCTGGCCTTATAAAATAAACATATTATATGAAATTTAATAAATTACAACAAGAATATTAATAATATTAATCTTTGCTGGAAACTTTAATTATAAAATAGACAAAGAAACCATTTATTTGTTCATTTATATTAAGGAGGAAAAAAAATATTAATTCTTTTCATTTTTTGTATAAAATGTTAGTTATTTTGATCCGTGTAGTACACATGTCTTATTTACAATAAATGAACAAATAACTAACATTTTATACCAAAAAAGTGATTAGATCAAAATTGTTTGGGTAAAGTTGACCGTTGGTTCCTTTATGATTATTGACTAATAAGCTCCAATTAAAATATCTGCGAAACGGGTTTGGGTCAACTAAAAAAACAAATACTTATCATTACTTTGTGATAAAAACTCAAATAATAATTCACAATTAATGTTATAATATATTGCAAGAACTCAAAACTACATATTACTATTTATCACTAATAAGTTCGGGTCAAAATATATAAAGGCGTGTCCAGTTCAACTTCAAGGTTATATATTTTATCACTAATTCGTGATAAAAATTAAGTACTTAATTAATCATTAATACTATAATTTATTACAAGAACTACAAAACATATTCCGTCTTAAAACAAGTGTCAAGTTTCAAAATGCACAAAGATTTAGGAAATCTCACTACTTACACTTTTCACCAATTATATATATTTTAAACGGGTAAACGGATGAGGTTTTTCCCTGTTCAGGTAATCTGAGGAGGGCAAGCCTTTTTTATTCATATGTATGCTACCTCACTAGGTCAATCCCGAGACCATTCCCGATCCTTCCTTGGCCACTCCCAAATATACATACCTAATGAGGTTTGAATCATTTACCTCTTGTTAGAAAACTAAAGACCTTCTGCTAGCCCATTTGATGGTTGTTAAAATACAAAGTTGTTTACTTATTTTATGACATCCCAAAATAATATTATGTACACTTGTTTTGAAAATAAAGGAGTATATTATAATATATTATATTACTATTATTTGGAAAGTCCAACTCCAAAATTATATCTACAATGTTAATGTTATTTGAATAGTTTATGTAGAAAACTAGAAGGGGGGTTGAATAGTTTACCAATTAAAAACTTAGTTTTAAAACTTATTGTAAAGATCAATTGATATTGATCTTAGATATGTTAATGAAATATGCAAGCAATATGTAAGGAGTAAATAAGGAAAGAAATGATCAAACCACAACAAGTTGTTTATAGTGGTTCGGTCTACAAGGACTCTTTTTCCTTGCCCTACTCCACTCCTCGAGTCTTACACTCGAGAGTTTAACTTCACTAGTCAACAAGCTCCTTTCACCGGCGGAGAAAACCTTTACACTTCGCTTACACTATTTCCGACACTAAGCTAGATGTCGAGTTCTTTCCAAGGGTACAACCACTCCCACACACAACGTATTTTGAGGACTAAAATACTAACCACTCACACTCACAAGATTATGATGGTTTAATACAACAATGAAGTATGAATCAACACAAGATCATACAACACTAAACAAACAAGACTTCCAACTTCTCGTTTGAAGCTTGAATGTTTCTTGATCTTCTTTGCTACAAAAGAGATCACTAATATGATATGAAACTGAGTTAGAAAGGTTAGAGAGAAGATATGTATGAGAGTATGTTAGAAAGGGATGAAAAACTACTTGGCTTGGCATTGCTATTTATAGCCAAAATGGACCGGAGCGTCCACGGACCGCGGAACCCTTAAAAGGGTTCCGCCCGTGTACCAATTTGGTACCTCCGGTCTGACAGTCAAGATATCAAATCTTTGCTAAAGTCAACTCTATCTAAGTGAGATTGTGCAAGATATAAAGAGTACAAATCCACACAAAATATCTAATGAAATCTTCCAATGATTTCCATGATGCATCACATGATGTCATATGTTGTATTTCTATTTTTAGAAATATGCAAGTACTTAAGTAGTGTTTGGTTTTAAGAACCTAACACATTCTAAAAACTATTATCATACATAATGATTAGAGTTATATTAAGATGTTACTAATCATAAATGTAAATGCTTGAATGATGAATATATTGTTTGAAAAAGCTTGTTTTAATATCTATTAAACTTGACAAGCTTTAAGCTTTTATACAAATTAAATTTACTTTTGTCGTTAACAAAACTTAGGTAAAGATCAAAAATATAAATAACGTTTAATGACGATATTTGTATTAACAGTTTAAAAGTCTATTCAAACTGTTAAATAAGTCAAACAAACTTTAAAATCTTTGTATGAGCAGTCTGTATGAAAGTATAAGCAAATATTATATGCAAAGAAAAGATGATGACTAGCTGAAGAATGACCGTTTGTGTAATGTGATCACCACAAACCGACGTGAAAAATGAAGTCTTGCAACAAGAAATTTGTGATGTATGATTGCTTTTCAACGTGTTTTTTTTTTCTCTAACAGCCGAGGCACAATTTATTCTCACACTAGACACAAAGATTCGTTAAAGGCTTTTTATGATGCGAGGTGAAGAAAGTGTTACGTATCATGTATTTGTTGTCGTTGAGTAGTCTACCTAAAAATATTAGAAAATTTAATATCGCCAGGTGATTGAAGATTATCTTTATTTGGAAAATATAAACGATCGATCTTGAAAAATAAATATAAAAAACAAGCACATTTTTAAATATTAAAAGTTCAAAAAAAGAAACAATACAACAATAAAACCTTAGAATCGGGAGAGAAACAAAAGAAATAAACTATATAGTCTTAATCGACCACTTTAAACGCAAAACAAGAAGTTGAGCTTCACTAACATAAATTGAAACAAGAAAATTTAGATCTTATACAGTATATGACAAAAAGCATAATCATGAATGACTCTTTTCCGAATCAATCAATCTTGCTTTCTAGCTTTACAGGATGCTGCAATGAATGAACAACCAAAATTTTGATTAATGATTTTAAAGCCAATGATGAGATGATGCCATTTACTTAAACCATTTTAACAAGATACATACCAAAGCAACATCTGGAACTTTTTGAAAGATCATTGTGTGATACTACAAAAAGATGTGATCAATCACATCGTTAAGCAACTTATTATCGATAAGTATAAGAAAATATAATATGCAAAGAAAAGATGATGACTAGCTGGAGAATGATCGTTTGTGTAATGTGATCACCACAAACCGACGTGAAAAATGAAGTCTTGCAACAAGAAAATTGTGATGTATGATTGCTTTTCAACTTGTTTTTTTTTCCTCTAACAGCCGAGGCACAATTTATTCTCACACTAGACACAAAGATTAGTTAAAGGCTTTTTATGATGCGAGGTGAAGAAAGTGTTATGTATCTTGTATTTGTTGTCGTTGAGTAGTCTACCTAAAAATATTAGAAAATTTAAAAATCGACTGGTGATTTAAGACTATCTTTATTTGGGAAATATAAATCATCGATCTTGAAAAATAAATATAAAAAATCAAGCATATCTTAAATATTAAAAATTCAAAGAAAGAAACCAATACAACAATAAAACCCCTAGAATCAGGACGAGAAACAAAAGAAATAAACTATATAGTCTTTATCGACCACTCCAAACGCAAAACAAGAAGTTGGGTTTCACTAACAAAAATTGAGACAAGAAAAATTAGATCTCAAACAATATATAGAAACATAATTAATGAATAACCTTTTTTCCCGATCAATCAATCTTGCGTAAGCTACAATGAATGAACAACTTTTGATAAATGATTTTAAACCCAAAGATGAGATGATGCCATTTAGTTTAACCAATTTAACAAGATATATACCAAAGCAACACCTGGAACTTTTTGAAATATCAATGTGTGATACTAAGAAAAGATGTGATTGATCACATCATTAAGCAACTTATAATCGATAAGTATAAGCAAATATTATGTGCAAAGAGAAGAAGATACGTAGCTAAAGAATGACCTTTTGTGTAACATGATCACCATAAACCGACGTGAAAAATGAAGTCTTGCAACAAGAAAATTGTGACGTACGGTTGCTTTTCAATGTGATTTTTATTTTCTACCGAGGCACGATTTATTCTCACACCGCACACAATAATTCGTTAAAGGCTTTTTATTATACGAGGTGAACAAAGTGTTATCTATCTTGTATTTGTTGTCGTTGAGTAGTCTAGCCAAAAATATAAGAAAATTTAAAAAATCGACAGGTGATTTAAGACCATCTTTATTTGGGAAATATAAACCATCGATCTTGAAAAATAAACATAAAAAATCAAGCACAAATATTAAAAATTCAAAGAAAGAAACCAATACAACAATAAAACCCTAGAATCAGGATGAGAAACAAAAGAAATAAACTATTTAGTCTTAATCGACCACTCCAAACGCAAAACAAGAAGTTGGGTTTCACTAACATAAATTGAAACAAGAAAATTTATATCTCAAACAATATATAGAAACATAATCAATGAATAACCTTTTTTTCCCAATCAATCATCTTGCGTAAGCTACAATGAATGAACAACCAAAATTTTGATAAATGATTTTAAAGCCAAAGATGAGATGATACCATTTGGTTTAACCAATTTAACAAGATATATACCAAAGCAACGCCTGAAACTTTTTGAAAGATCAACGTGTAATAATACAAAAAGATGTTATTGATCACATTGTTAAGCAACTTATAATCGATAAATATAAGCAAATATTATGTGCAAAGAGAAGATGATGACTAGCTGAAGAATGACTGTAGGATCGATAAAAATAATGATTTATGTGGTTCGGGGGTCGGGGAAGCTCAAAGAATAAGAAAGACATGGTATTGTTTAGATTGAAGAAAAGGGAAGATGTGTGTGTTTCTAGAGAGAAGAAGAAGAAACCACACACACTTCTTTACAAAATGTGAACTTCCTACCCTCCTAGTTGGGACTAGGAGGGGTATTTATACTTCAACAAGCCTAACTTAGCACTATTGACTAAACTAGTCCTTGTGAATGAGTAAAAGAAGAAACTAATGCAATTCCCATAATGACTTCACTTTAGCGAGGCTAACAATCTCTCCCAAGTGATGTCATACGGGAGTTGCTTACAATGTTCCCTACAAGCAAAATCAAATACAAAACATAAGCGCAGCTGCTCCAAGAGTGTCTTCATAGTCTTCAAACTTCATGAATCTTCTCACCGCCATCTCTTTACTTGCGAAGAACGATATGAGCAAATCTAATTAGGGATTAAATCGACCTTTTGCTCTCCCCTAATTAGTGCTCTCCCCAAGCGACAACCTTTCGATGAATTTCCGAATTGAAGAAGTCTTTTGATAATTAAATTAGAACCGTTTTAGTCTTCTAACACGGCGGAAAATGTAGAAAAGACTGTCGACTCGACCTTCTTCAAGATTGTCCATTCTTGGGAATAAGATATCAACATCTTCATCTCACCAAATGCATTCCAGTTATCTTTCATATATCAAATCAACCCATAATGTACACATTTCTCTCCCCTGAAGGTTACGATTTATCGGAATCAGCATATAATTGTGTACATGAAGCATTAACTGGAAGCATTCTATCATAAATCAAATCAGCCCGTGAGAAGATGTCGATGAACAATACCATTTGAAATTGTCTAACTCATCTCAACACCCTGTATCAAAATTCAGCGGTATGCGTAGTAACCACATGTGAGGATAACCCAATATGATGAACTTGAGGATGAAGTAAAATCTCACCGAATAGTTACTTAAGCTTGTACTATCCTTGTGAAAAAGAACGGTGTACCCATTGTACAAAACCTCTTGACGTATCCTCAACTACGTGAGACACCGAAAGTGATAGCTACTTTGTGGGTTAAGAGAAAAAGAATCACAAAAGTAACTAGATAGCAAGTCTTCATCACACTCAACATATTTGCCCAGACAAGTCATCTTCGCGGAAGGGAAGAAAGAAAGAAGATGAAATAAGTAAACTCGCCCGTCAAACGTCACTTAACACCCAAATAAATAATAAAGAGTCATCTCCGTGGTCACGTTAAAATACATCAAAAACTTTAGCCGTGGAATAGTAACCTCGTGAATTTTACTTAAGACCAAAATACCATTCGGATAACAAACTTTTGAAGATATACATGCGTGTGAGAACAGCAGCTCCAGGAAATACTAGACCCAGTCCAAAGTCTTATGATTCGGCCCACATACTAAATGTATCAACAGCCCAAGTTCGAATTGATAAACCCAAGTCCAAGTGAGAAGCCAAAGCCCAAATCCACCCTATTCCACTAACCGGTTATATCAAAATCTTACACACCCTAACCTAAACCTAAATCACATACATCTGAAATATTCCGCCTACCACTCTTATTTTTTCTCCCAAGGCATATGAGAAAAAAATAAAAACCGAGCAAATCCCATCTCAGATTAATAATCATCATATCCATCATCTAGCACAACCGTATCATACACCACAAATATTATGAACCTAAACCCAATCGAACCTATGTCGTTCCAGTTTCAGCACAAATCGAATCAAGAACGCGTATGAAGGGCTTCAAGATCCTTTGGAGGGTCACGGGTAGGTTCACGTTTTGTTGTTTTTTTTTTTTTTCGAGTCAAGAACGAATGAAAGAAAAGAGATAACAATAATTGTTATAAACTTTTCTTTATCTTTCGGATAGTAACACAAGGTGATGTCAATGATGATAAAGATTCATTGGAAAAATCTTTAAAAGATTAAAAGAAATGAATCGATCTGAGATAATTTAATTTTCTGTTTTTGATTAGAGTCTATGTCAGGTGTGGTGGATGGAGGATGAGTTAGGTTAGTTGTGATTGGATATGGGAGATGGATTTGGTTTTGGTTGAATCGGACTGATGATGTATTTTGTTGCCTGAGGTCGATTGATGTTATGAATGGTTGTTGGTTGGTCATGTGGTCGAGGTCATGTTTACGCGTAACACTTACTGTCTGTCCATGCTCAAAACTTTGTAAAACCTTATGCGTAGAACATGTGTTGGTCCTTATGCGTAACCTTTTATAACCATACGCGTAACATGTTTTCTTAAGCGTAAAAAACATACGCGTAAGAAAACTTGCTTATGCGTAAGCATGGTCTAGGTTATGCGTAAACCATACGCGTAAACCATTCCTTACGCGTAACTTCACAGCTACGCGTAATTTTCACTGTAGATATTCCTTATGCGTAAGTTTAGGGTTTTGACCCTTTGACCATTTTTCCGGCGAGTTTTTCAGACCAAAAATTCCGTTCAGCTTCATATATACCCAGAAAAAAGCATAAAAACTGCTTCTTGACCCATTAAACCATGATAAACTGACGGTTGACCACATGGTATTTCACGAGTATTGGTACAAAAATAAGTCACAATACATATGTTAACAAGAAACTGATTCTTGAATTTGTTGGGACACAAGAAAGCGAAAAACTGCATATAAAAGTTTGACCTTTTGACCAAAATGATACAAGCATATGTCTAAACACTGTTAACACAAAAGTTGGAAAAAAAATTTCCGAGACAAAAAATATTGGTGAAAAACAGTTTAAACACATAATCGAAACCACACAAATCGATAAAAACAACAACCTGGCTCGTTATACCAATTGTAGGATCGATAAAAATAATGATTTATGTGGTTCGGGGGTCGGGGAAGCTCAAAGAATAAGAAAGACATGGTATTGTTTAGATTGAAGAAAAGGGAAGATGTGTGTGTTTCTAGAGAGAAGAAGAAGAAACCACACACACTTCTTTACAAAATGTGAACTTCCTACCCTCCTAGTTGGGACTAGGAGGGGTATTTATACTTCAACAAGCCTAACTTAGCACAATTGACTAAACTAGTCCTTGTGAATGAGTAAAAGAAGAAACTAATGCAATTCCCGTAATGACTTCACTTTAGCGAGGCTAACAATGACTTTTTTGTGAAACGTGATCACCACAAACCGACGTGGAAAATGAAGTCTTGTAACAAGAAAATTATGACGTACGGTTGCTTTTCAACGTGTTTTTTGTTCTTTAACAACCGCAACACGATTTATTCTCACACCACACACAAAGATTCGTTAAAGGCTTTTATGATACGAGGTGAAGAAAGTATTATATATCTTGTACTTGTTGTCAGTACTGTAATCAGATATTTATTTGTGGAAATGATTATTGTCATATATTTTAGGTTTTATGATAGATTAATTTGGTTTAGTGACACATAGGGTGACAACTACAGGCTAGGAATTCTGACTCGGGTCTAAATGGTCTAAACTAAATTGATGGACATTTTAAGTTGTTTTCTTAGTCAAAATGAGGAAAAAATATAGTGTCTCTAAGTTATTTTGCTTTAACACCCTAATACATAAAATTTTAGATAACAATATTACAAACTTATAGAAATTTATTTGTTATTCTTTTATTATTTACAACAAAATTTTAGCTATTTGTTATTCTTTTATTATTTGAAAGAATAAGGGTGAGTAATCCGTTTTCAAAATTTATTACTGCAAATAAATAAACCTATTTGAGGAAAAGATAGAAAAATGGTTGGTAATCCGTTTTCAAAGGTTGATGATGTGGTCGTCTCTGATAGTGAAGATGATGATCCCAAAGTGACTAATTACTCTGGTGGTGGAGGTAACGCAAAGAGTCTTTTGGAGCAATGGAGAGATGATAGATACAACTACAATACTTATGAAGATGGTTATTTTGATGATTGTGGCCTTTTTGCGGCCTAATTAAATGCTGCTGACATCCATGACATTAGACTTGGATAGGTTGTTCTTCATTGGTTTTTGCATAGATTTTGATGTGTCTTAGTTTATGCTAGTTCGGATTTGGTAGTTTAGCTGTTTGTTGTTAGTTGATTGTTTGTGGTATGTCATAAATGATTTAGTGATTGTTTAAGCGATTGCTTGAGGTTAATGTGGTATGTCAGCTACATTCCATTATACTTAACTATTTTTTTTTGGAGTAATATATTTTACTGGGTGAAATCCCTTTAACCAAAAAAATAATGATAGTAAAGCTATTTTTTTAGTTTGTCTAAAAGTGCTATAAAGGCGCTTGTTATGATGTACTAGCAGGGTACCCGCGCGTTGCGATTGACGTGTATCATGAAATAATTTTTTTTCGCTGAATCATGTACTCTAATTTATTATTATTTTTTTACAATAAACTGACGGATATCAAGAATTACATGTGACGTATTTCAACTCTTTAATTAACAGTGTTTTTCATCATACAATTGTGATAATAAATATTTTATTGAGAAATATTTTTTCGTCGTTCAAAATATCTATTTGATTAATATAAAGCTAAAAATATGTGAAACGATAAAACCGATCCGACCAGCTCAATCCGAAACCGCAAAAAACGATAACTAAGAAATTGAATCTGAAAAAACCAGAAATCGATAAACCCTCTTATCGCGGTTCGATTTCGATTTTTGTTTTTAAATATTAGCGATTACTAGAATCGAATCATGCTTTATATACATGTAGTTTTAAACAAATTGAGGTTGGATTAAAAATGTGCACTAGAATAAAATATAAAGAAAACTATTTTGTAATTTTAGCTTTATTATTTGTATTTCTTAAATTGTAGTTTTTGTGTTTGAGTAGCTTGTATAATATGTTTTAGTACTTGTATTATTTAATTATTAGTTTCAAGTATTTTAGTGCTTTTTAATTATTATGTATAATTATGGTCCTTAGTAGGCATTACATGTTAGGTCCTTGATCCATTTTGCACATTTTCAAAAATATTTTTCAAAAATAATTTTTTAAATATTTTGAAATATTTTTTAAATTTTAATCAAAAATTTGAAATATTTTTCAAATTTTTCAAAAATTTTTTAAATATTTTTTAAAAAAATTTCAAATATTTTTCAAATTTTTTTATCAAAATATTTTGAATTTTTTTGAAATATTTAAAATTTTTGTGAAAAATTTGGAAAAAATATTTGAAAATTTGTTTTTGAAAAAATTTATTTTTGAAAAATTTTTGAAAATTTTTTGGTGAAGGACGAACATGTAATGCCTATACAAACTCAAGGACCAAACATGTAGGAAGATAGTTTAATTTAGTTATATAAATGCTTAATAATTTGTATTTCTTATATAAGGAGTGTTTTAATAACTCTATTGATTGTATTAATTGCTCACTTAAAGAAAATTAGAGTGCTTATATAGTTTTAGTGTTGTAAAGTAATAAATAAGCTTTTAGAGTTGAAAATCTTAAAATTAAAAAAGATCATGCTTCCTTTTTTTTAGTATACTAGTATAGATTAGTTAAGAGTAAAAAATAAGTATTGCATTTAATTCATATTAATAAAACAGTAAAAAGTACATTAATTAAATGTGATTTGGTATTCTCTAAACAAAAAATCTTCCTACTAAATCATTTAACTAAATAAATTGATAGAACTTGTTTGACAGACCATTAATTATATAGTTCTAGGTAGGGGCTTATATAGTTCTAGGCAGGGCTCAGCAAACCGACCAAACTGATCGGACCGACCGAAAAGACTGACTGAATTGAAAGACTAGCGGTTTGGTCTTGGTTTTAACTTTTTTTTTTTTTTTTTTGGTCTCAATCCAGTCCGGTGCTGCCCGGTGTACAAACCGACCATTTTTCTTCTTGGATCGGATCGACCGAAAAACCGGATCAAACCGGACCAACTCAGAACGGACCGAACACATTCGGTCCGGTCCTCAATCTAGGCTTTTGGACAATTTCGATCTCGGTCTTGGCCAGCCTGGTCCGCTCCGATCATAAACCGATGCTCACCCCTAGTTCTAGGAGGCATCATCGTAAACACTATTTATTATATGAGTTTTCTTAATATGGGGCCATTGGGCACACCGTATAATACAATTAATAAACATAAAATTTCATTTTAAATCAAAAAATACATTAAGCAAACTCTAAAATTACCTTGACTAAATAGAAATTTGATATTAATTAACTCAAACATTTAATATAGGGTTAATGGCATGTAATAGCAACGTATTTTTCCATTTGTTCCATTATCAGATACGAACCCAACATAATACAACAATACCCATCCAACTTTCAAATTTTGTTTCATTATCATACGTTTTGTTTGCACCTTGTAATTAACTCAAAAATATGTTTTTCTTACGTTTTCATACGTTTATATCCATTTTTATATGTTTTCGCCGTTTTCTTTACCTTTTTTTTGCACCGTTAGTCCTTTTGACGAACGACCATTGTAATTAACTTAAAAATATGTTTTTCTTATGTTTTCTTACATTTTCATACGTTTTTATACGTTTTCTTCTGTTTTTATACGTTTCCATAAAAACGGACGAAAACGTTTAAAAACGTATGAAAACGTAAGAAAACGGCCGAAAACGTATAAAAACGGATAGAAACGTATGAAAATGCAAGAAAACGTAAGAAAACATATTTTTGAGTTAATTACAAATGGTGGTTAGTCAAAAGGACTAACGGTGCGAACAAAAACATAAAAAAAAACGGACGAAAACATATAAAAACGGATATAAACATATGAAAACGTAAGAAAAACATATTTTTAAGTTAATTACAAATGGTCGTTAGTCAAAAGGACTAACGGTGCAAACAAAACGTATGATAATGAAACAAAAATCGAAAGTTGGACGGGTATTGTTGTATTATTTTGGGTTCGTATCTGATAATAGAAGAAATAAAAAAATATGTTGCTATTACATGTCATTAACCCTTTAGTATATAAAGAGTTAAGCACATACCCAATAAACATGTATTAGCAAAACCTTTCTTCTATGTAAATCAAAAGAAACAATGAAAAATGGACCATCTCACGAAGAGTATAGTTATCGGTTTTTTGATATAGAATTCATTTTAATGCCGTCAATGATATTAATTCATTGAGAAGCATGCACAACGGCATTCAAATTTGTCCATTACAAAAATATGAAAACAAGTTTAAAATCTCATCTTGAGACAAAAATGTGAAAAAAGAACGTGTAAAAAATTAAATCATATGTAAGCCCCCGGCGAGGATCGAACTCGCGGCCTTTCGCTTACGAAGCGAACGCAATACCACTATGCTACGGAGGCATGTGATTGTTTTCAGTTTCCTATGGAAACTAGTAATACGAAAAGTTAGCGTGTTTCATTTACTTATTGGTAAGATAGAAGCTAAATAAGTATATAAGTCCTTTTCATATATCAAACTACCATCTATAATCATAATAAATTAACATAATTTGCAACAGACCTACTGTGCATAAAACGACCTTGATCAAAGTTATTTACTGGTTAAATATATAGTTTTAAGTTTTATCATCCCTTTACTTGAGTTTGAATCAATACTTATCATTTATTCGAGGGTCATTTACATATATATCCATCAAAAATGCAATATTGCATATATTTATTCAAAACATGCATAAAATTCATCATATCAGATGTATTATAAACTTGTACCATAGATATATATATAATTATTCACCTTAAAGAGATACGTATGCAATTCTCGCTTTATTCAACATACTTAATTAACATATATGACTAACATAACAAATTAGTCAAATGGTGAAAGCAACCGATGGAAGACTAACAATAGGTTTATTACCGACTCCATTTCATGTATCAGTCCTGATATCAATATTAAACAATAGATTAGTAGGCCCAAATCTCGTTGTAGGTTTAGAATCCATTAGGATTCCAATATTCTCATTTGCAATATCAATATTCTCATATGTAATATGCATTATAATAACGTGATAAACAAACATAATTACTCACGATGTTTAATCATTCAACAATCAAAAGTTAAATGTGACAATAAAGAAGTTATATGATCTATCTATGCCATCCGACTATAAAAACTAAGAAGATAATCGAATTTGTACACAATTTTAAATAGGTTCCCTAGCTATTAAACGGCTTGAGGTTATGGCATCGTCGCGATTGTGGTGCACAAAAGGGGACCCAGAAAAATAAGATGTGGGGGGCAAAAAAAAAAAATTTACGATACCAACAAAATGGGAAATAGAAAACTAGAAACATAATGGTATTTTTACTTAGACATGAAAGATGTATAAGGCTTTAAAGAGTTAAATGCTGGATTTTAGTATTTGAGTGGGGGGCAATTTGAGTTTTTGGTGGGGGTTGCTTTCGAAAAAATGTCAAAATTAAATAAAAATTACACTAAAATATCAACTTTTTCGGCTAGCCATGGGGGCGCCTGCCCCCCCGTTCTTGCATGCTAGATCCGTCACTGATTGTGTTCATAGCATTTCAATGCATGTGGTTGCTACGTTTCATCAAACTATCATTTGGAAAACTTCATCTTCACACACTTGCTTGCGTGTTACATCACTGAAAGAGTACAAGGTGCAACCACTCAGAGTTAAGGTTTAACTAACTGTCACGTCAGTGTCACACCAACTTTAACTTTTTAACCTTAACTTCAAAAAAATACCCCTTATCATAACTCAACCATAACTCAACCTTAACTCAACTATTTTCAAATTCAACCCCTAAACTAAAACTGATACTTCATTTAATAAAGCACATAACATTAAATCTTAAACATTACAATATGAATAATAAAAAAAAAAATACAACGAAAAAAAAGTACGAAACATACGAAATTTAAAAACATACGAATTACAAATACTTATTCATCGTCTTCGGAATCTTCTTCTTGTTGTTGTTGTCGTTGAAGATGTTTCTGCCAAAGATGCTCAATAAGGCCTAGTTGGAGTCGGGTATACGTTTCTCTGTCGCGTATTTCTTTTGCCTTTCGACGTTGGACATCACATCTTTTGACCCACCTTTCTTGCCTCATACGTGGTGATGGATCCACCCACATTTCGCCATACTCACGTAGTGCAGACTTTTGATTTTTTTAAATCATGTTATGCAAAATAATGCAAGAATAAATGATTCTACGTATCTTGGTAACTTCCATTTAATGTGCCGGTTGTTGTATCATACCCCAACGTCCTTGAAGCACACCAAAAGCACGTTCGACATCCTTTCGTGCACTTTCTTGTTTTCTTTTAAAATAACCATGTTTATCGTCAGTTGTTGCCGAGAATGATTTGACGAAAGTTGCCCACTGTGGGTAAATTGCGTCAGCTAAGTAATATCCATTTTCATACATGGTTCCATGTACCATATATGCTGCTACAGGGGCGACGTCATCAAGAACGTCGTCGAATAACGGAGAGTTATCTAAAACATTAATATCGTTATTCGCCCCTGCCACCCCGAAAGATGCATGCCAAATCCATAAATCTTGCGAAGCAACAACTTCAAGCATTATTGTGGAAGTGTGAAAAAAAGTTGTGTGTTAATTGGTTATTTATAGTGGTGGAAAAAAGGTTTTGATTTTTTATTTTTGATTTTTTATTATTATTTTTTATGCAATCTAGCCGTTTATAAATGTTGGAGGGTGCAAGTTGTATTTTTTTTTTAAATTCCAACGATGATATATACGTTGGCAAAGGGGTAAAATGATTTTTTTTTATTTGATAATGCCTTAACATAGCGTTAAGCTACTCACGCAACACTTAACACAACAAGTTAACTCAAAGGGATGGTGTGGTAACTTGGCTTTAACACTGCGTGCGTTAAGCCTTAACGCAACACTTGAGTGATTACACCGAGTCATTAGCAATATACCATGTCCATGTAACTTTTGAGATTTTTCATGCCAATTTTCCTGAAACGCAAATTGGTGACTTTCGCAAAACTTTTGTTAATTCGTTCCAAGACTTTTGGGTAAATGAGTGGATCCATTAGTTTCATGGGCCAAATTTAGATTCTAATACATAAACGTGTGCTATGTGGGCATAGCCCATTCCTCAATTCTACCAGAAATGTGCCTTGAACGGTCGGGCCCAATTAAACCGTAAAAAAAATGTAAAAGGGTAAAGTCATTTTCCTACAACTTTTATCATTTCCTTCGTAAAATGTATGAGACTGCGTGTTAATATTTTCAAAAAAGTCTACGTGAGCATCATACGCAAAACACGACAGGGTAAAAACTAACCAAAATCAATGTCACGTATCCCTTTCACGTTAACAAGTAACTGAAAGTAGCAGGTAATTAGATATTCTAGTCCCTAAATAATGATCAAGGGTGCGACAAAAGTTTAAAATCTATCTAGTATCTATAATAAAAGTTCTTAAACGAATTAGTAATACATAAACGCCATGTTAATTTATACTCTTCCAAACGACAAATATATTGGTTAGAAGGTGGTAAAGTCGGTGACCCATGCTGTAGTGCCCAAGCATGTAAATTGTTTATTCAAAATTTCTTTCCTCATATTTTTTTTAACATTACAATAACAATACACAATCCTACAAGAACGGGGTATGAGAGAGGTAAAACGTAGACAAATCATGCCCCTGTGAGAGGGGTATATGCTCGAATAAATGTGAATGTGTAATTTTGGGGAAAACATGGCAAAGGAAATTCACATATCAAGAGAATTAGTGAGAGCAAATAACACAAAATGGTCAAATACCGAAGACAAATATCATCATAAAAGAATAAGAGAGAATAAATAGAGACATATTGGTATTCAACTCAAGAAATCATAAGATATGTAAAAGCCTAAGGGTCCGTTTGGTTCACAGAATGTTTTTGCATGGAATGGAATCTGTCAAAAGGATTGGAATCGGATGGAATTGGAATCTGACGGAATTAGAATCTATTATGCGTTTGGTTGTCAGGAATTGAATTCAACTCCTTTCTTGTTTACTGTTTGGATTGTGGATATCTTGGTGGAAATGGAATGTTATTACATACAAATGACCAACATGCCCTTTCACCGATCTAATTATTTATTGGCTTATTCTTTCATAATACCATACTCAATTGTATCACTATGACTACAAAATGTAAAACAAAAATAGATGTATCTTGTACGTGAAAAAAAAAATTACCAACATCTCTTGCCTAATGTAGTTATGAAGAAGACAACATGCCATTATAATCTTATTCTTAAGATCAAACGGGTAATACGAGTTGTCTCTTAAAATTCCCCATCTTGCCTTTAAAATACCAAAGCATCTTTCTATAACGTTTCTTGCAGATGAATGTCTCATATTGAATAATTCTTTTGGCGTAGTTGGTTGGTGTCCATCGCGCCAATCATTTAGATGATACCTTTGACCTCTAAAAGGGGCAAAAAAACCTTCTCCATTTGTATACCCCGCGTCTACCAAGTAATAACCTAATAACTTTTTCTAGTTAATACATCATCAATATGTAACACATTGTTAAATCGCTGTCAATACATACCAGCTCTTGGAACCTTTAATCCATGCGGCCTAAGAAGTGCATCCCGAAGTACTCTACCATCAGCCACGAACCCCTCCCATCCCGATAATACATAAATAAATTGCATATCTTGTGAACACACCCCTAACACGTTTGTAGCAATATCGTTCTTTCGTGTTCTAAATCTAGTCTTGTCTTCGAGTGGCACTAAGCACTTTATGTGTGTTCCGTCTAAAGCTCCTAGACAATTATATGCATCATGAAAAAGAAGTAATGATTATATTTTAACCAGCTACTAATTAAAACTAAACTTAAAGAATAAGAGAAAATCTTAGCTGCAAGTTCTTTGAAGCCAACTAGCTGCATTTTCAGTGTGGAAACTTGAATGTAAATGCAATTTTCCATTCAAAGTAATAATGCACTAGCTAGTTAAATTTTCACATCAGTGGTCCTTAATTTATTTCATAAAAACTTGGAATCTAATAGTGATAGCTTAAATGAAGAATAAAGTAGTGATTTTCATATTCAAATGTTTTTTTTGGGGCTATACTTGCAGCGAATTGGCTGCACTTTTTGCAGCCAAAGTTATCCCCTAAGATTAATTATTATATATGTATACTTTGAACCACTTCCACCTATGATCATTCGAGTTATCGGGAACGGGTTCGGGTTTCTTTAGCAAATGAGGATGTAATCTTATCACCGCATTGCAAACTCGAGTAAAAAGTCTACTAATTGTTTCCCCCGAACGATGAAAACGACAAATGATGACACGATTCTTAACATTATGTGCAATAATGTGAAGAAAAATTGCAACTTGTTCATCAATATTCATATGTCTACTTGCTCGTAAGCCACCTAATCTCTCAAGCATGTCACACAACTTCGTAAAACACCTTCGAGTCATCCTAAGTTGTGATATGCACAAAGTGTCACTCTCGTAAGCATATCTATGTAATATCAAGTATCTATCCAAATTTGACGAAAGGCTTCGGATACATGGTTTATCACTTCTATATTTGAACATCAACATACAAACAGTAGTAAAGAACCATACAAGTGCTGTCATAACTTGGTTCCAAAATGCAATAATTATTTGCTTTCTCTTTTGCCTACGCCTGCATGTTGTTAAACCGAGTCGCGACATTTCCTGCTCATATTTCGTAACAAGCACTGTCGTTATATAACATAACTAAATTCTCATAGCCTATGTATGCATCATAACTAATCAAAGTGACAATAATTAAATAAAACCATGGACCTACATGAACCCAACTTTAATACATATATGTGGTTGCTTTTTGTTCATGCATGTTAACGATTGTAATGGAACATCAAATTCACTTATAGCATATATATATAAATAAAATGAAGACAATGCATGGAGATAACATGGATTAATCAAACAACACTTTATATAACATATATAAAAGCAAAGATGAATTGACGAGATGAGTAAAAAAGAAGTACAAAGCACTTTATATGAAAAAAAATATGATTGGCAATGAAAGATGCTTCTGAATTTCTTCAATGGCGATTAGAGGGAACTGATATTTTTTATGTAACGTGATGGGGTTTAATTAGGGTTGACACAGGGTATTTTTGTCATTGACAAATTTAAGGAGCGTAGGAATTAAAATCTTCTCACCCCCCATATGGAATGTTGAATTCTGTAAATGGAGGAATGTTGACAATCGGAGGAATTTAAGGAATTTATTATTAACAACCAAACATGCCATTTAATGGAATTCCAAATTCCCTTCCGTTAAATTCCTACAGAATCTGCGAAACAAACACGCCCTAAGAGCATGGCAAACAAAGATATGTAACAAAAAGAGAGATGTCAATAGAAGCAATGAAAGCATATACCACATAATGATCAAAAACCAGATACAAATATCATCATAAAGTATAAGAGAGAAATAAATAGAGACATATAGGCGATCAACTCAAGAAAATACAGAATATGTAACGGTCTAAAAGCAAGTAAATGTGACACCTCACAATAAGATCAAAAAAAAGGGTAGAGCATGTACGGGAAGGGCAAACATAAACAAAAGGCATAAGGGCATGAGAAACATAAAAGCATAGGCGCATGCAAAGAAATTGGGCTTAAGAGCAAAATATAAATTGTTTCAACATTAGAAATTATAATAAGTTCACACGGCCACATCAATCAAAAGATGTGTGTAAAATGCCATATCTTAAGTGTAAAAAAGAATAACTTATATTCAAATAGCACGTTTGGTTAATTAATATTATATGAAATTTAATGTGACATTCAAAATAACATTTTAAAACTCATGTTCAAAATATAAACAAAATTATGAACACTTATTCACTAGTGCTATTTCATAAAAACATTAGACCTCCATAAAAAAAAATGCTAAATCTTAAATAAGTAAGGAAATCAATGTCTATGAAACTTGTTACCAAATCAATTGATTTTTTATTACATTTAGGGAATTTTCTTTTCAGTTTTATTGCAATGTCTTTATTTTGGCACAAGAAAACATAGTAGTAAAGTTTGGCTAGAAGTACGTTCTAAAACTGTAAGATAAAATATGTGATTGATTAATCATCTTTCGACTTTTTGGTTAAAAATGTCTTTTGAAAAAATAGATATTGGGTTTAATCTCAACTCCTTAATAAAAAGATTAATAGAATATGTATTCATTGCTTGAGAGTTGAGACTATAAATTTTTGAAAAAAATTAGTCGGCAAAAAAACAAAAAAAATCACAATATTATGATTTTTTTGTCGTTTAAAACCTATAGAAGAGTTTATAGCAATGTTGCAAAAATCGGTCAACTCGGCCGATTAATCGTTAATCGGCCGAGTACCTTGTCGATTTTTGAAAATCGGTCAAAAAATCGGCGTTGGAAAAAAATCGACACTAAGCAGTCAAAAAATCGGCCGAATCGGTCAAATCGGTCTTTTTAAAAATAATAATAATTTAGGCATTCTACTTAATTTGGGGATCGTATATTTAACACTTATAACGCACAATAGGCATCATAATCAGAATTGAAGCCTTTTGTTGAGGTTTGGAAACATAGCAGACTTTGAATCGGTTAAGATTTTTAGTTTGGTCTCCAGAAATACCAAAAAATTGCAGAAAATGCCAATCCGATTAATCACCGATTAATTCCGACTTGACCGATTACTCACTGCAGGGTTATCGACCGCCCGACTATCGATTCACGATTTTTGCAACATTGGTTTATAGTATCAAAAAAGTTGATTACATAATTTTAACAGTAATTATTTTAGTTACCATACATATAATTCACGAATAATGACAAAAAAAAGGGCCCAAAAATAAAAATAAAAATAAAAAATGTTGAATGAACGAAATTTAAACCCCCAAATGAAAAACGTCCTTCATTTCATCAACACTTCTAGTATAAATAACCTATTCCTCTCTCACTGTCTCACACACAAGCCAAACAGATCTCTAAAATCACCAAAGGTATTCTAAAACCCTAGATCTCGTATTATTATTTACAGTACCTATTTTTATATATTTATTCTTCATGTTTACACATTTTGATTCTTTATTTGATCTCTAACTGTTTGTGCTTACTCTTCATTTTATGTGATTTTTGTACTACTGATCTGTAACTGATGTCTAGTTATTTATTCTGATTTTTTATCACTACATGTTTTGATTTGGTTATTTGATTGATTTGATTATTGAAGAGTGATTGAATTCAGGTGTTGGTAGGTTAGATGTCGTTTGTTCGTTAGCGAAATGTTTAGTTTGTTATTTAAAGTTGTGGATCTGGATCTCGGGTAATAATTAGGGATGCGTATATTTGGAATGATGGTTGTAAGGCGGCATTTCAAATTACGATTGAGTTTTTAACATGAGATTATTTTTAATTTGGAACTAAATTACGTGTTATTAGTGATAGCCTTGTAGGTATGTATAATGTGGTGATGCAGTTTTGATTTTGGAGAATGTTGGAGTTGTATATGAGTGCTTCAAGTGAAAGAATTATGTTTGAGTTTATAAAAGTGATTATGTATAACAGTTTATTTTACATGTTTTTTAGTGTTTAACAAATGAGAGACGTAAGCGATGAACTTTGCTAGCCTAATCCTTTTTCGAACTCAGGCTTCTGAGTTTGATCGACAGCGTTGGGTATTGCTTAGTGAATTATGTGTTGCTGGGGCTAATGGCAAAAAAGCTCACCCGGTGGTTGTTTCTAGAGTTAAAAAAAATTGAAGATTTGTTGTTAAATTTGTTGACCTGAGTGTTTGTCTAAAAGTGCCATACTTACTAAGAAAAAATGCTTAGGGTTTATGTCATAGACTCATAGCAACATTTGACAACTATGAAAGCTTAGATGATACTTATTACAGAAATAGATCTCTTGGTAGGTTGGAAATCCATTAGGAGTATCGAATTGTCTTAGTAGCCCAGTACTAGTATAGATAATTTAAGTCGAGTCAGGAAAGTTGCAACCGCATTTAAGAGGCTGATCAACCTTAGGACAAGTTTGGGACTGTCTGTGCATAAGACTGAAGATTAGTTTAATGACTTTTCCTGTTGACCACTTCTATCCCGCCACTTGCTCGAACATACCTTGATAAACCATGCTCTTTTGAAATGTTTGAACCAGAACGTACTTGTAGTAAAAATGAAGTTAAATCAGAATTGAAGGAATATTTAACATTGCTTATTCACAATGTAACACTACCACTCACTCTTTCTTATTAAAGCTTTGGTCAAAGCCTTAAACTCTGGTCTTTGGCAAGTGCTTACTGCCTATAAACCTAACTTAACCAAGCAGGTTGCCAGAAACATGATTTATCCTTGCATGTTGTTCTTGTTTACATCAGAGATGCAAACTTGTTGTGGAAAACTTGCATTTTCTTTTAGATTATAAGGTAGTCATATTGAACTTTAAGCTGCATTGTCATGGGACAGCTTCTCTGTTTTGCTTTATTCATGCTAACGGCATCAATCATTTATCAATTTACTATCAATAAGCTCCTAGCCATTCTTGTAAATCAGTATTTAACCTGTCAGTTTCTTCAATCTATTAACGTACTTATATCCCCTTAAACTGTGTGCAGGATCAGTTTTCTTCAGTTACCGGGAAACATGAATCGAGGAGTGAGCAGTGGTGGGGGGCAGAGTTCTTTGAACTACTTGTTTGGGGGTGGAGAGGCACCAAAGCCAGCCCCAAAAGCTACACAAGCTGCTCCATGTGAAACACCTGCTGCAAACAATGTTCCAGCTGCAAAACCCAACCCTGTTTCTCCCCCGGTAGATGTTACCAAGCAGATTCCTGCAGGTATAAATAGCAATGTTTCTAACAACTACTTCAGAGCTGATGGTCAGAACACTGGGAACTTTATTACGGTACGTCACTTTGTATACTTATTAGCTTCATGTAATACTAAATACAACAATTTATGTTTCTTGCACTCGTTCTAATACTATGAGTCTGAGAGTAAAACTCCAACATGGGTTTTGGGTTTTGATACATACATTATATTCACCACTGTGATTATGTTTTAGGCTTTTAGTTACAGTCTCCAGTATACATAGATACTGCAAGCTGGTTTCGTTAGTTATAGACTTTATTGCGTTAGTTCTGCAACTAAAAATAACCACAAAGATTATCTTAAATTTATGGACACGACTATAGAATCCGTGACTGTGCAATAATATCAAACAAAGTGATAAGGTTTTAATAATTTTGGTCATTTATGTTCGGTCTGCTATATCCATCTACCACTTCATTTCATGGGACACGTTCTATGTTCATTTTTCACATTCCTTTTTATGAGTTTAAGAAGAATATAAGATGTGAGTGCAAAGAAATTAAGTTTTGGATCGTGTAAGATACTAAAATTAAATTGTTTTATGATGCAGGAACGACCCTCAACTAAGGTACACGCTGCGCCTGGTGGTGGATCTTCTCTTGGATACCTCTTTGGCAATGGTGGTGGCAGCAACTAAAATGATTGCTGTCATATAAGCTCAATAGTATCAGTTGCTAATTGAGTTTTGAACTTGTAATCATAAAGATAAAATCGTGTTTTGTGAAAATTTGCTTCATTATGACCATGTAGTCTATTTGGTGATGGGTCTGTTTGGATCATTGCAGCTTGCATGAATCATGCACCTATATGAGTTCAATCTTTCTTTTTTCCAATGATTAGTGTGGTGAATTTTTACTGTTATACTTATTCAGCTTTACTGATCTGTTTGACATCAACATCAAGATCAAACTATTTAGTTGTGAGAAACTTTGTTAAGATTTAGCTCATATTTTCGTTAATACATTTGAAAACTAACACACTTCAGATATTGGAGTAAACTTGGTTAATATTTAGCTCATTTTTTCTGTAACACATTTTGTACTCGCAAGACGTAAGCCAAGTCCATAAAGTTATGGCGGTTTGGACATAAATTTAGACATGCTCAAATTGGACCTTTAAAGGATTACCAGGAAACCTAAACTGCGGATAAGTACCTTGTTCTAGATGAAATATAAACATTGTTTGGCATATAACTTATAAAAGATTATAAAAAAAATATTTCATAATCTCTGAAAAACAAATGCACGTAACTAATAAAAATAATCAATTTTTCTCTACCTTCATCTTCAGTTAGATCAACAATTAATTTTGTCAAACATACCCTAATGCTTTTTTTTTTTTTATTTATTTATTTATTTATTTATTTATTTATTTATTTATTTTATTTTATTTTATTTAATGAAAAATAAAGAAACATTAAGGTGTCGTTTGTTTTTCTCAATTAGCACTTTTTTCCTCTTTTCACTTCTTTTGTCTGCAGGAGGACAGATGTTTCTTGTTTGTTTTTTGCAGACATAAGTACTTCTTTTCACTTCTTTCTTCTTCTAAATTTCAGACATTATCTTTCACTTCTTACCTTTTCTTTCACAACCTCTACATCTCTTTCCCAATATCTTACATCTCTTTTACGTTTCATCTGTTTTTTTACCTTTTCTTCCGTTTTTTTATTTTTTCGTCTGTTTTTTTTACGTTTTCATCCGTTTTTTTACGTTTACGCCCCTTTTTTAATGTTTTCGCTTTTTTTACGTTTTCGTCCGTTTTCTTACATTCTCGCCTGTTTTCTTAAGTTTTCGTCCGCTTTATTACGTTTACGTTCGGTTTTTTACGTTTCCGTCCGTTTGTTTATGTTTTCGTTTTTTTACGTTTTCGTCCGTTTTTTTACGTTTTCATCATTTTTTTTACATTTTCTTCTGTTTTTGTCCGTTTTCGTCCGCTTTCCTACGTTTTCACCTTTTTCACGTTTTCATCCATTTTTTTACGTCTTCGATCGTATTTTTACATGTTATTTCGTTTTCGTCCGTTTTTTTTTTTTATGTTTTCGTCCGTTTTATTACGTTTTTGCCTGTTTTTTATGTTTTCATCCGTTTTTTAAGCTTTCGTCCGTTTTTTACGTTTTTGTCCTTATTTTACGGTTTTTGTTTTCTTACGTTTTTGTCCGTTTTCGTCTATTTCCTTACGTTTTTGCCAGTAATTTTTACTTACTTTTTTGTCCTTTTTTATGTTTTCGTCCGTTTTCTTACGGTTTCAATCGCTTTTTTACGTTTTCGTCAGTTTTTTTTACGTTTTCGTCCATTTTTTACGTATGAGTCCGTTTTTTATATTTGCGTCTGTTTATTTTACGTTTTCATCCGTTTTCATATGAATTTATAAGTTTTTTGTACGTTATTTTATCTTATGTAACAAAACGTAAGATAATGTAAGAAAACAGACGAAAACGGATCAAACGAAAGAAAACAAACGAAAACATTAAAAAACGAAAATGTAAAAAAACGGACAGAAATGTAAAAAACCGGTTGAAAACGTAAAAATAAAAGACGAAAATGCGAAAAAACGGTAAAAAACTTAAACAAAACAGACGAAAACAAAACAGACGAAAACGTAAGAAGACGGACTAAAATGTAAAAAACGGAAGAAAACGTAAAAAACATAAATAAAAAAAAACCGTAAAAATAACAAAGAAAACGTAAGAATGAGGATGAAAACGTACAAAACAGACGAAAATGTAAAAAAACAGACGAAAACGTAAGAAAATGTAAAAAAAGGTCGAAAACTTTAAAAAGCAGACAAAAACATAGAAAATGGAGTAAAACGTTAAAAAAACAGATGAAAACGTAAAAAAAATGTCAAAGCGATATAAAAAAACAGACGAAAGCGTAAAAAATCAGACAAAACGTAAAAAATGAGATGAAAACGTAAAAAAACAGACGAAAACTTTAAAAAGGGGACTAAAACTTAAAAAAATAAAGCGTAAAAAGACAGCGTAAAAAACGACAAATAATATAAAACAAACAAAAACTGAAAAAATGGTCGAAAACTTAAAAAAAACAGACGAAAATGTAAAAAACGGTCGAAAACGTATAAAAATACCAAAACGTAAGAAAACCATTGATCCATTTGACCCGTATGACAAAAGGATTTATATCAAAAACAATCTTCTTGCATTCAGATGAAGATTTTAGATGTGCCTCTTCTTCTGCAGACATAATTTGCAGCTGAAGAGGTAAAAGTTCTGAAAAAACAAACGACACATAAGTAAACATTTTCAGCTCAATTTGATGAGGAAACATTTTTCTTTAAAATCAACTAAATCACTTTTTATTTTATTTTAAGTCATTTTATTTTCCTTTTCTTTAATCGATGGCAAAAAACACAACTTTTCTTTGTTTCTTTTAGGTTATATATATATATACATATATATATATATATATATATATATATATATATATATATATATATATATATATATATATATATATATATATATATATATATATATATATATATATATATATATATATATATATATATTTTGTGCAAAGGTAAAATTATATTACTCCGATCAATATGTACAACATATGAATAACAATACTGAAATGGACACTCCCAGATCAGGATACAACTAACAATATACTACATCTATCTATCTGATAAGTCCTATCAGATATATCAAACTCTAACAACATTCAAGCCACAAATTCTTCACAGCTGCAAATGCAATCCTCCACAAATTCCATCTGATAAACAAGAAACTATACTCCCAAACACCCCTTTAGCCAGCAACCACCATAAAACAGTCTATCTCACAAGAGCAGGAATCAGTTTTCCTCTGTCCCAAGTTAATTTCCATGCTTTGGCCACCTTTAAAACTTCTTTAGACCTCTTAACATTAAGACTTTGGATCATATCTTCCATATATTTGTTTACAACAACAATCACCTCCTCCACAGTTCTTCTAACATTTTGAAATATCCTCTTATTTCTTTCATTCCACAAATTATACACAGTGGCTGCAACAATGAGTTTATTCACTATCTGCCAAATACTGTTTTTGTTCCCACCATCTGCTATATAATTTGTGGAAAACTAGAAGGGGGGTTGAATAGTTTTGCCAATTAAAACTTCATTTTAATCTATTTAGATCGACTTATGTCAATCTATTTGGATGTATGTGTTGGATGTTGATAAACAAGCATCTAAAGGTAAGTAATGAAAGGATAAGAGTAAGAAGCACAAAACCATAACGCGAGTATTTATAGTGGTTCGGCTACAAGGTCACCTTCCTTGGCCTACTCCACTCCCCGAGTCACCTACTCGAGAGTTCGTAATCACTACACCAATCTCCTTATGGCGGAGAAGCCTTCACAACGTCGCCTACCCTTTTTCCGGTGCTAGGCTAACCACCGGGTTCTTTCACTCCAAGGTGAACTACACCTTCACAACGTCGCCTACCCTTTATAAGGTACTAGGCTAAGTACCTAGTTCTTTCACTCCAAGGTGAACTACACCTTCACAACGTCGCCTACCCTTTATTAGGTACTAGGCTAAGCACCTAGTTCCATTGCAATGGAGGAACTACTACCACACTACACCAACGACTAATCCCAAAGGAGATATACTCCTTTACAACATCATCAAGGATATCAATATCCTTGGATCTAATACTAGTCTATTTTGTACAACAAAACACACCTTATCGAATGTACATCTAAGGCACCTTTCACTAATGCCTTTGACTAGATCTACAAGACACTTTTCACTAATGTCTTGTGTCTTCACTTCTAAGAACCTTTCACTAATGCTTCTTTGTCTTGACTTCTAAGCACCTTTCACTAATGCTTCTTGTCTTGACTTCTAAGCACCTACCACAAGTGCTTATGCTATAGACGATAGATACCCTTCACTAATATCTTCGTCTTGACACTTAAGACATCTTTCACTAATGTCTTCAACATTACACTTCTTTGAATAAAGAAAGGAATCATCAACAAGAAGACTTCAGTAGCCTTGATGATGAGGAAGCATGGAAACTCATGGACTTGAGCTTGCTCAACTTCAAAGGTGGTGATCTTGCCTTTAAGAGGAACCTAAAAGATCACACAAAAACAAAACTACAAACATAGATCTCTTGGATCTAAGGTTAGTGAGTTTTTAACTCAGGGAGAAAGTATGTTAGAAAGGGGTGAGGAATAATGAATAAATGGCTCACTATTTATAGAGGAAAAATCCTATTGTTCCTCGGATCCCACGGATCCCTGCCACAAGGGATCCGGCTAGCACAAAGCTAGGGATCCGTGGAACGCTCTTCTTTGCCCATGGGTATTTTCGTTATGGGTCATGGGTCATGGGTTGAACCATGGATCTTTGGCTAGATACAATGTATCTTTGAGTGCAATGCACTTAGTCACTTGGGTATGGGTTGATCCATGGGTTATGGATATTATCCATGTATGATATAAGCATGATGTCATGCAATGGGTTATTGATCAAGATCCATGGGTTATGGGCTTTGGGTTGTACCCAACTACATTCAATGTATTTGCCCAAGCGTCTTAGAGTGTGATCTATGTGAGTTATGTATGAGTAGGAAATATCAACCTATCTTGATAAGGACTTAATTTGCCTTAAGACACTATGTTTAGCTTAGTGTGAGGTGTTCTAAGGATATGTTTGAAATATAATGCTTGCAATTGCATTTTCTGTTTGCCGGATCCCACGGTTCCCTAAGTGTAGGGATCTGTTTAGTACAATCTTTGGGATCCGCCCATCTGCTCAGCAGGACCTTTACTAAAGGTATGCAATGATCTTCACAATGCATTATATCTCAACGAGTTCTAATACTAAGATATCAAATGTAAGATTTTTTATTTCATGGAATAAATTGGATTACATTGATAAAGCACGAGTACAAGAGAATTGATCCTATTTTGGAATACTACTAGGTTCCTTGAGTGTTTTCGCTAGGAGGATCATTATGTGATTGATGAGTGTTGGTGGAATCAAGAATGAAGAAAGTCTTCATGAGAGATATGTTTAGCGGTTCCATCATCTTGTTCACAAGTATGTACAACGGACTTTGAAATTGAGGATGGAAGTGCATAACATTATGATAGAGGCGTGTCAAGAACATTCCACAAGGGATGAGTTTATTCTTGGAGCCTTGAAGATTTGCAATTCGCCTTGCGAAGAAGTAGGCGAGATTGTATGGTTGTTGTGTTAGCAAAGAGTACAACATGTGAGCACAACAAGCGGGAAGAATTTCTGGATTTCCCCTAAGGCTCCAAACATTTTCACGTAGGATGAGTGCAAGAGGCTTGTACTCTTCTCGGATATCCCTTGTAAAGATAATGTTTGGATCGGAGTAATATGGTCGAGGTTTGCATATTATGCGATTTAAATCTTTCGGAGAGGGTATGTGTGAACAATATGGACTATTTTCTTCACGAAAGTTGAAGAGAGAATCAAGAGACCAATCTTCGATGAAGGCACATTGTCCATGATTTAGAATCCGGAGGATGTGAGCAAAATGCCCAAGGGTTAGAGTGAACTTTTGGTTTTTGATATAAAACCAAAGAGATAGAGAGCGATCCTTGTTACGAACGAGTTCGAATTGACGGAAGATTTCCATTATGAACCTTGGACATATCTTCTCGTTGATTTCAAGAAGACATTCTAGTCCTATGGCTCGGAAGGAGGTATTGATACCTTCTTCGAGTTGTAGAGAGGTGTCTACAATACGTCCTTCGTGGAAGTGACGGTTTTGAGATTATTGAACCCACGGACATGATTGCCAGGTGTGTTGGGTTCGAGAGAGATGTTCGGAGTGTAGGCGCTAGTGAGTGAAAAATCAAACTCATATTCATGCGTCATAGTTGAACCTATAGAAATGATAAGTTAATAAAAGAGATGTTTGTGGTCAACCTATGATAATATAATGTTTTTACTAGATTTTTATTAACAATGGTATTTAACACTTTAACTTACTCAAGGTTTTGACTTTCTAGTGGATTATTACATTTAGAAAGATAGTGGTCTTTAATTTGCATGAAAAGCTGTTTTCGATGGGGACGGATCCCACGGTTCCTTTTCAAAAGGGATCTGGCTAGTAAAACTTCCGGGATCCGTAGATCGTAATTCTGAGAACCAAATTTTATGAAAACGCATAGGTTTTTAGATCTCATAGTTTTATACCAAGATATATGTTTTAACCTACATTTTCTTTTAACATGCATACATGACTTCTTATGTATCACGAAAGAATATGAAACAAGTAAATCAAAAGAAATGACAAACATATTATGATAATAATAACATATATAACTAGATCATTAGTAATATTGCATTTCAATACTAAGGATGATACAAAGGATTGGGTATATGATCCCAATGTAGATTAACAACACAAAGTAAATGTCTCCATATGTGAACTTTATCATAGGGAACACAAGTGCAATGAGTGTTAAGGCGATGAGCACGAGTGCGATGTAAACCATGTTGATGACGGATCTTCTTGGTTTCGGTTGAGATGAAGTGGAGAGGAAGATGAAGTTTTGAGTGAGAGGGAATTTTTGAAATTGGAAAATTTGAAAAAGTGAGGGTTTGGTAGAGTGGTCGACGGTGGGGTTATTTATAGGGAAGGAGGAATTTTTAAAATTCATGTTTTGTTTTATTATTGGATTAAAAGAAACGAAACATAAGTTTTATATACCACGACTTTAGACGAGAAATAAAACACGTATGTAAGAAAAAGGATTCCTAATGAAGCTTCATGTAAAACATGTATAAGCACAAAGGATAGTCATATAAATACCTAAATAGACATACTTAATTATCAAGCAAAATAAAAGGAGAATCATACCTCTAGCGCACTTAGGAATGTCTTTACAAATGACACAACAAATGTCACTTAGACGATTCCCGCTCCTTTGCGATTAAGATACCTTCTTAAGGAAGGTATTCTTTTTACCAAGCGATTCCTATAGCTTGGTGGGTATGAGCTTTGACTAATCAACATGACAAAGAGGATTAGTGCAATTAAATGAAACAAGTAAATAAAAAAAAATGTTGTTATCAAATCAACATCCAAACTTATAGTTTTAAAAGACATGGAGTTTGTTTGTATGAAAAACCTTCTTTGTAGTTTTCAATTAACCATGGATCGTATCAAGTTTTTAAAGTACAATATACTTCAAGAAACTTGGTAACGAAGCTCTGATGCCAATTTTCGAAAACTAGAAGGGGGGGGTTGAATAGTTTTGCCAATTAAAACTTTATTTTAATCTATTTAGATCGAATTATGTCAATCTATTTGGATGTGTGTGTTGGATGTTGATAAACAAGCATCTAAAGGTAAGTAATGAAAGGATAAAAGTAAGAAGCACAAAACCACAACGCGAGTATTTATAGTGGTTCGGCTACAAGGTCACCTTCCTTGCCCTACTCCACTCCCCGAGTCACCTACTCGAGAGTTCGTAATCACTACACCAATCTCCTTATGGCGGAGAAGCCTTCACAACGTCGCCTACCCTTTTTCCGGTGCTAGGCTAACCACAGGGTTCTTTCACTCCAAGGTGAACCACACCTACACAACGTCGCCTACCCTTTATAAGGTACTAGGCTAAGTACCTAGTTCTTTCACTCCAAGGTGAACTACACCTTCACAACGTCGCCTACCCTTTATAAGGTACTAGGCTAAGTACCTAGTTCTTTCACTCCAAGGTGAACTACACCTTCACAACGTCGCCTACCCTTTATTAGGTACTAGGCTAAGCACCTAGTTCCATTGCAATGGAGGAACTACTACTACACTACACCAACGACTAATCCCAAAGGAGATCTACTCCTTTACAACATCATCAAGGATATCAATATCCTTGGATCTAATACTAGTCTATTTTGTACATCGAAACACACCATATCGAATGTACATCTAAGGCACCTTTCACTAATGCCTTTGACTAGATCTACAAGACATTTTTCACTAATGTCTTGTGTCTTCACTTCTAAGCACCTTTCACTAATGCTTCTTTGTCTTGACTTCTAAGCACCTTTCACTAATGCTTCTTGTCTTGACTTCTAAGCACCTACCACAAGTGCTTATGCTATAGACGATAGATACCCTTCACTAATATCTTCGTCTTGACACTTAAGACATCTTTCACTAATGTATTCAACACTACACTTCTTTGAATAAAGAAAGGAATCATCAACAAGAAGACTTCAGTAGCCTTGATGATGAGGAAGCATGGCAACTCATGGACTTGAGCTTGCTCGACTTCAAAGGTGGTGATCTTGCCTTTAAGAGGAACCTAAAAGATCACACAAAAACAAAACTACAAACATCGATCTCTTGGATCTAAGGTTAGTGAGTTTTTAACTCAGGGAGAAAGTATGTTAGAAAGGGGTGAGGAATAATGAAGAAATGGCTCACTATTTATAGAGGAAAAATCCTACTGTTCCTCGGATCCCACGGATCCCCACCACAAGGGATCCGGCTAGCACAAAGCTAGGGATCCGTGGAACGCTCTTCTTTGCCCATGGGTATTTTGGTTATGGGTCATGGGTCATGGGTTGAACCATGGATCTTTGGCTAGATACAATGTATCTTTGAGTGCAATGCACTTAGTCACTTGGGTATGGGTTGATCCATGGGTTATGGATATTATCTATGTATGATATAAGCATGATGTCATGCAATGGGTTATGGATCAAGATCCATGGGTTATGGGCTTTGGGTTGTACCTAACTACATTCAATGTATTTGCCCAATGGGTTATGATACTTAAGTTTCTACCCATTTATATTACCCAATATACTACATACTAGTTATGTGTATATTTTATCCAAATATGTAAACACTAGTTGTTGTACATATGTATTACTAAATCATAAAATCACTTATACTTGTTTTAGTGTTTTATGTGAAAATGTGAATATGTTTGAAACTATTAGTTCAAACCATTTACGTATTTTATTTGTTTCATTAACATGATTTTACGTTTGTTATCGACAAAACATTAGAAGATCGTAAAATATAAATAAACGTTTTTACGGCTTATTTGTATTAACATAATTCACCACATTTTCCAAATCTTGACAGTTACTTATGAATCTCCCTTTTAGCTTCACTTCCTTCCACACTTTATCAGAAAATACACAATCAAAAAATAGATGTTGATGGCTGTCAATACAACTGTTACATAGAGCACATTTCAAGTCATCTCCTTGATGCCAAGCAAGCATTCTGTCCTGTGTCAATAGCTTCCCTTGAATTGCTAGCCATAGGATGAAAGCATGTTTAGGAGTACACTGAGAAAACCATATCACATGGTACCAATCAACTTTAGGCCAACTTTCTCTAAGACTTTCCCATGCTATTTTGACACAATAATCACTAACTTTGCCATTATTATCCATCCACATTGCTCTGTCCTTGCTATCAGAAAGCACTGGAACAACAACTTGTTGAAGTTCAGGAAATAGACTAAACCATTCACTTGGCCACATCCACTCACCATTACTAATAAGATCAGCCACTTTGTCTTTGGTTCCTATTCTAGCCTCATTCAAAGCTCTGTTGTGAATGATTCTATGAAGAGGCCCCAAAGGACACCAATTATCATACCATATAGAGATTGACTTACCCTCACCAATTATATGTTTAACATAAGGCTTTACTTTGTCTCTTATTAGAAGCAATTGTTTCCAACCCTAACTATCATAATGGTGATACTCAACCTCCCATATACTACTCCCTTTTAACTTGACTGTATTGACCCATTTCACCCAAAGAGATTCTTTGTTATCAATAATTTTCCATATATGAGTAACCATGAGAACTTCATTCCACTGTCTTAAAGGTTTAATTCCCAATCCACCTTGATCTTTAGGCCTGCATACAAACTTCCAAGCAACTCTAGCTTTGCCCTGAATTACCAGAATTCCATAAAAATCTTTTGAAATTTCTTTCAAGATCCTTAACCACAGTTATTGGAAGAATATATACAGAAGCCCAGTATTGCTGCATAGCTGAAAGGACTGAAGCAATAAGCTGAATTCTACCAGCATATGATAGGCATTTGTTTCTCCAACAGTTAATCATTCCTTCCACATTATCAATAAGGCTTTTGCAATCATTAACATTCAGTTGCTTAGATAATAAAGGAATCCCGAGATACTTCATTAGAAGCTTCCCACACTTAAATTTCATAACTTCTAGCAGCTCAGCTTTCTTGTTTTCAGGAATGCTCCCAAAAAATATTATGCTCTTACTCATATTGGGAAAAAGACGTGAAACTCTACTAAAATCTTCTAAAGACTTCTTCACAACTGCCAAAGACTCCTTATCTCCATTACACAAAACCAACAGATCATCAGCAAAACATAGGTGTGTGAGCTTTAAATCTTTGTAGCAATAGTGGTATTTGAATTTCTGAGCATCACCAATATTCTTTATCATTATCATGTTAAAGACTTCCATGACAAGAGTAAACAGATAAGGTGATATGGGATCACCTTGCCTAAGACCTCTTCCTCCTTTAAAGAATCCACAAATATCACCATTTATACAGATAGAGAAAGAAGTGGAAGTTGTACATGTCATAATCCATTTGACCATAGTTTCATGAAAACCAACAGCCCTAAGAACATCTTGTAAGAATCTCCAATCAACTGTATCATAAGCTTTTTGGATATCTATTTTCATTGCATACCTCTTAGCTCCATTCTTCCTATTATAACCTTTCAAAATCTCTTGGGGTGATAAGAATGTTGTCTTGAATGTGCCTCCCAGGTACAAAGGCACTTTGGTTAAGACTCACAAGTTTGCTCAATCCACTCTTTATTCTGTTGGTTATGATTTTACTGATACACTTATATAGCACATTACAGCATGCTATAGGCCTAAAATCAGAAACTTTATTAGGAGTATCAATCTTAGGGACCAAAACAATTAAAGTTGCATTTATCTCCTTCAATAACTTCCCATTCAGAAAAAATTCCTTCACTGCTAAACAAATGTCCTTCCCAATAGCATTCCAGGATTTCTTGAAGAAACATGAAGTGTAGCCATCTGGACCAGCAGCTTTGGTGGAATCAATATCAAACATGGCATCTTTAATTTCTTCATCTGTTATCTCCCTTATCATATTCATTGCATCTTCATCAGAGAACTTTAACTTCACTATATCACCAAGTTGATTTAAAGGTTGAACGGCCTGACTTTCACCAAGGAATTGCTTGAAATGACTCACAAATTGTTCTGCTACACCATCCCTATCCCTATTCACTCTTGTGCCATCCTCTTTACAGATAGACTCAACTCTACTCTTATTCTTTCTGGTTTTAAGAATGCTATTGAAGTATGCTGAATTTCTATCTCATTCTTTTAACCAATGCACCTTAGCTTTTTGATGAAGAAGTTTAAGCTCATCTTCAACAGCTACTCTATACTCATTTACCAAATGTACATTCTCTTTCTTAACCTCCACATTATAAGGATCAATATCTAACTTCCTTTGAGCATCTTCTAACTTCTTTTTCAAAACTGCAACATTTTCAAAAAGATTTCCATGTTTCCAGTTCAACTTATTCAAAGGTTTTTTGAGCATCTTCAATTTTTTAACAACTTTGTACAGTTGACATCCATGAACATCTCTATTCCAGCCCTCATTAGCCACTTCCAAAAAATCACTTTTATCCGCCACATAGTTGACAAATCTAAAGGACTTCTTCTTTTTATGCAGCCCATCAGGCAAAACCAAAACTGCAGGGCTGTGATCAGATATGATATAAGGTAAGAAAATCCCATGAGCTTTCACAAAACTTTCCAAAAAATCTTCATTAATCATAATTCTGTCAAGCTTCTTCAAAGTGCTACTCAAAGGGTTTTAAGAGACTTAGTCCAGGTGAATTGGAACCCTGAGCTGCAAATATCATCAATTTCTAACTCATTTACAGCATCCTTAAACTCACCCATATCAGTACTAATCCCAGAATAACCATTAGATTGATCCTTAGGTTTTAGAGTAACATTGAAATCACCCATCAAAACCCAAGGCTGCCCATTTATCATATTTTTATTTATCAAAAGTTGCCTTCATAATTCCCTTCTCTCAATGCTTGAATTAGATGCATAGATGAAACTGCAATAAAATCTTAATCTCTTGTCTACTGTTTCAATCACGCATAGAATAACTTGGCTGCAACTATGAATAACCATTACATTCACCACTAAAGAATTCCAACCTACTATAATTCTACAACAGGTTGGACTATGCATCACATTAGACAACCAATTCCAATTCCCAAATACCCTATCACAAGCTTTATTAATGCCATTAATCTTCAAATGAGTTTCTATAATTGCACAAACTTGAACTTTTTCGGTCTTAATGAATTTCATTACCTCATTCTGCTTTATCTCATTACACATTCCCCTTATGTTTCATGTAGCAACCTTGAACTCCATCATTTATAATTTGTTGCTATGCTTGCCCCTATCCTCAACCAATATCTCATTAGCAATCACATTTTTGACAGCCACATTCCTGCTTTCATACACATCCTCTTCATCACTTAGAACTTCATCATTGTTCTCCTTTGTCTCCCCTTACTCATCAACTTCACTAAGAACTGAATACTTATTAGCACTTCTCTTTAATTCTTTCAAATTCTCACTTGATACTTTCCAAACTTTTTCAAGGCTAGGTGGTGACTCAGAAACAGTTTCACTTGTTGACTGACTTTTCCCCTTTTTAGCCAGCTCATCTGTAATTCCAGAATTAACAGTACTTTTAGAGTGATTATTGCTCAAATTCTTCTCATTGCTCACAACCTTAGGAGCAGTCTCTTTTGGTTTACAAGCATACTGCACAGGATAATTCATTTTCTTATTAATTTTCCTATTCCCTTGAGCATTATGACCACCCCCATTGTTTTCACCTCTATTCTTCCTGCTCCCCACATCATTAAATCCATCCTTATTCCCTTCTTCTCCATTCTTCTGTTTGTTCTTTCCAATTTCCACTTCAGAATCTTTTGTTTTACTCTTGCATTGGTTCTGAGAGTGCCCAAACACATCACAGTGACAACATCTATCAGGTTTCCATGAATATTCCACTTTGACCCACTTAGTCTTCTTAACATTCAACTGATTATCTACATAATTGATTTCCACTTTATCTGCATAACTCTTTCCTGCATCAATTTCAACAAGCACCCTAGCATATCCTAGCCTCCCAGATCCCTCCTTACACATCTCGGCAGTCATTTTATCCATCATAATTGGCCTCCCTAACCTGCTAGAAATAACACTTATCCCCTTGATGCTCCAAGCTTCAAGAGGTACATTAAACAATCTAGTCCAAACAGGGATTTTACAGGGAGTTTCTTTCTCAATCACAACATCAGGATCCCACTTTTGAACAACAAGAGGCTTACCATTAACTAACCATGGGCTTTGATCCAAAATAGTATTCATACCTTCTTCCTCTTTGAACTTAAAATAGCACATCTCATCAGTGTCCACAATGATGTCCTTCAATCCATATTTCCCCCACATTCTCCTTATATGATATTTCAACTCAGAAACAGGCATTTTGTAACCAACAAAGTATCCATACACAGTAAGTTTCCACTTATTACTTCCTTCCTTAACCAATTCATCATCTAATATAACAACCTCATCACCTTTATCATTAACAACAGTTGGTATAAGGAACAATTGATTCCCTATCTCTTTTGTGTTTTCAGTCAGTTTTTGAGCATAAGATGACTGTTTATTATTAGTATCATTACTTGTTTTACCAACAGCCACATCAGATTTTTGATTTACAGATCCATTAAGTAACATGCTATCATTAAGAGCTGCAGTATCACTTATAGTGGTGTTATCTTCATTAGTACTTGCAGCATTCACAATTGTACCCACTTCCACCACATATCCATTTCCCAAATCCTCCAATGTCTTCTTATCACCACTCCCATTCTTCTGTACATCACAAACCTTCTGAATTCCAGTATTATCCATTGGAACACCTTTCTCTTTACTCACAGCATCAGCATAACTCTTTCCACTCTCATTCAATTTCTCAATCACCTCTGATTCCTTCCCTTTGTTTTCATTATTATCACTTTTAGTCAAATTAACATCTCTATCAACCATATCACCACTATTATTCACCATCTTTTCACTAATTTCATTTTCCCCCAATTTTGAAACCCTACTTTTTCTGTAACCTTCACACTTCTGTTTTGACTCAAATTTCCCATTACATGATCACTAAACCTTACTGGAACCTTTAATTGCCTCTTTTGCTTTCTTTTATTAGTCGACATACTAAACTATACACAATTACCAATTCTTTATAAGCCGAACATTCAAATCACTAATTTTGGGTCAATTTTGGCACCAAACAACACTAAAACAAGAAATGCTTAATGAAAATTGAAGAAAATAGTATTAGCATATGTGAAATGAAAAACTGAATCGATTGGACGATTTAGAATGTGAAGATACTCATTAATCTGTACTAGATCTAAGAAAAATAGGAAGAAATTAATGGTGAATTTTGGCGGTAAAGTTTGTTAGAGGAGAGAGAATTTTTAAATTTCTTTTCTTAGGTGATATTAACAGGGAAACTTGGAATTAAGTTATGCTTGTACAATGAAGTTGTGAGAAATGAAAACAAAATAAAAGTGTGTAAATTAGCCCATAACCCATGTCAGGGCCCATGGGTTTGGTTCTGGTATAAGTAAAAGATGATGCAACAGGTGCGGTTTTCCATAGAGTGAAACGAATTAACCACCGGGTAAAAGGCAGCAGCACATTTCAAAATTGTCCTAACACAAAACATAAACCCCCTCATTCATATACAAACAAATTTGATTTCTCCAATTCAACATGATGAATAAGTATCGCAAATTACTCCCACTCATCCAAACACAACTCACCACCCGTTGTTATTCTTCACCCTTAAACCCTGTTTTCCACTCAAACCCATCATTTACTCACAACAACCCTAACTACTTAAATGGGCCCCACAATCCTCCTGGCAAAATTTCATCAACTTTTCATCTTTTGTCTGCAACTAATCATCATCACTACTACTCAACTGTCACTACTGCTGCTTCTGAAAACAACCCCCCTGAAGAAGACCCTCAATGTATAAATCTTTTACTTGTTCTTTTTTTTTTTTTTTGGTGTCTGCCAACTGTTTGATGAAATTCCTGTTTAAATTTTCTATCTTTGAGATGTTTGCGTAACTGACGTTATAATATCAAGGAAATGTAATGTTAGGGGGGCATTTGTTTTACCATATTTTTCTTCAGCACGGTTTTCTGATTTTTTTGCGAGCTTTGTGCTGTAGGGGTGTTTGTTGAGGCTTATTTTGGGGGCTTATTAGCTTATATAACTAAAATGAGCTCAATCAAGAGGGTGTTTTGTTCAAGCTTATTTGATTCCGGCTTATATTTCGTTAGCCCATATTTTCCAGCTTATTTGAGACTTATGGATTTTGTAAGTTTATTCTATCATAATAAGCTTACATAAGTCTCAGAATAAGCCAGAAAATATAGGCTAACGAATTATAAGCCGGAATATAAGAAGCTTAGACAAGCACCCCCCAAGTGTTTGGCCAAGCTTATATGGTTCGGCTTATGAGCTTATATTAGGGGATTCTGAAAACCCAAATTCTGTGGCTTATGAGCTTTTATGAGAAGGGGTGGCTTATGTAAGGAGTGTTATAAGAAAAGACTTCTATACACTCATATAACAATTACAATTTTAGATGTTCATGCACTTTATTAATTTTACCTCACCTACTACAATAAGCTAACCCAAACGCTAATCAAGGGCTTATGAGCTTATCATCTGTGAGCCATAAGCTTCTTATGAAATATAAATCTAAGTGCAAAACATAAGCTTAGACAAACACCCCCATAATAAGGTCTTAAGTTAGAAAAGCGGAAACAATGGGCTTATGAGAACAAAAGTTGAACAAAGTAAGCTCATAAGCCCAAAAATAAGCTAAAACAAACAACCTGTTAGCCTATAAAAACCATGGGTTAAATAGTCAATAATTAACATGTTTGTTTGTATGTAGGTCCGAGTAATTATGTGTGTGTTATAATTAAAACTGCAAATAATTAAAACTGACCTTAGAACTGTTGCTCTGTGTCTCTGTATCTTAAATGGAATGAAATCACGGGTTTAATGTTGTGTGTTCTGTACATTATCCACAAGATGTTTATAGTTCGCGGTTTATATATATAATTATATACCACTAATCGACATGGCATGAGTTATTGTATATGTGCCATGTTTAAACTTCTATTGCATGATTTTGTCCTTAGCTGTGTGCCGTTGTTTCTTATAATGCATATGAGACTTGACAACACTTGTGTTTCGAAGTAGTATTAACTATTAAAGAACCTATGCGTTTTGGAAAGAAGTCACAATGTTTCATTGTATCTTAATCTTTCAGTGCTACACCTAGTAGGATTTGGTAGTATATATAATTAGTCTATCATTAACTGCATACCTAATGTGTGTTTGTATTTATGTATATTAATGTATGCAATCTTGCAGCTGACTCAAATGATGAAGTAGAACCAATCGACTTATGGGAGGAAGAGGATGAATCTGAGCCTGAGGTGTGTTCTTGTCTCGGCTTTAATTTTTTACTCTACTTGAAAATTTGTATGTTAATTCCGTTCATTATTTATTAGTTGATGACTATGTTCTAAAAATTCGTAGATTGGAGATGGTGGAAATGGAGGTGGTGTTGTTTTGCAAAATTGTCCTTGGGGTCAGAAAGTTCTATCGATTGCTCAAGAAGTATTGCTGCAGTATGGTGATGACATAGAGATCTTTGCTTTTAAAACCTCGCCAAGGGGTTACATTTATGTGAGACTGGATAGACTCTGTAACGAGTAAGATATTTCATTTTTTCTTGATTCTGTAATATGATTGTTTAACATCATTTTTTTCAATTAGAATACGAATTAAAAATGTTCTAAGTATATTATTGTTGCCTTTTTTCCCCATAGATACGGGTGCCCAAGCATAGAGGATATTAAAAGTTACAACCACGAATACAAGAAACGACTAGATGAAGCAGGAGAAAAGGGAGATATCCCAAACGACTTGGCTGTTGAGGTAACCATTTTTGTTAAATTGAGAACCCAGAAGTACTTTGTATCTTATGTTATACTCGCATAACTTAAAATATATTATACAAAGTTCTAGATCCTATGGTATGATCTTTAAACACTTTTAAAACGTACAACAGAAAGTGAAACTTCAACTCTTTTTTAAAATATTCCAAAAAAAAAAAAAAAAAACAAAACAAAACAAAAACAAAAACAAAAAGAAGATAAAATATGTCGTTTATAAAAAAGGCATAAAATTTTATATTAGTCCCGGCGGGGCTCGAACCCGCGACCTTCGGCTCATAAGACCAACGCTCTAACCAACTGAGCTACGGGACTTTTGTGTTAATCTATTTGAAGTTGTAAAATATATATGGTCGGTATAATATATATGTTTCTTGAAAAGATAATATTTTCTATGCGATCGCTATTTATTCAAACGGTGTTTTATCTTTCAGATGTGTATTGTGTTGGATGATTTTAATTGGCACTTAGACTCCAAATTACAAATTTACCCCCAAGTCTTTAATGAGCAGTAAATAACGGGAGGGATGCATTGCTTAATATACTTATTTGTATTAAATTCTTCACATGTAGTAGTATTGTACAAACAATGAAGTACAATTTTTATTTTTTTTGTTCTTGGAAGGTATCGTCTCCTGGTGCAGACCGACTACTAAGAATTCCAGGCGATTTACAGCGTTTCAAGGACATGGCTATGCGAGTAAAGTATGTGGAAGATGATAATCCTAGATCTAAGGGAAAGGAAGGAGTATACTTCCTGGTATCCACTGAAGCGGAAAGTGAGAGCTCTGTATGGAAGTTGGCTGATGTAAAAGAAAATCGAGACCCTAAAGCCAAAGGAAGACCAATGACCCGCAAACTAAAGGATTGGAGACTCGAACTGCCATATGAAAAGCTCAAGCAGGTGACTTTGTACCTTGACTACCATTGATGTGGTCCTGCGTTTCATCTTTTTGATTTGGAAACTTTGTCGGTAGCATGGTTGATATTATGGTTTATTATGATAGCTAGATGATAATGGATTGGCGTACGCTGTTAGGAATTTAGACTAGTATGTCAGATGTGTAGATGTTCCATTTTGCGACTTTCTGGGAACACGAAACTTTGGAAAGCAGGCAGTTGAACTTCACCTACTTGAAGTTATTAAACTGGTCCTTGCTTTCAGTTGGTCTTGGTTATAACTAATCATAGTTTGCTGTAGTTAATATCCGAATGTTGACCATCATTTTGATTTATCAAAAGCTAGCATATCATGAATTTGGTCAATTAATTTTGCATCTAAGGATGTCTCACACTAATCATGATCTTGATGTTCATATTTAGCAAATCTATCTTCTCAAAATTACTTATTATCTTTTGCCTTTTTTTATGTTTGTGCATGTTATTGTGCTGTTATTGATTGATATTCAAGACAATATATTACATATACATGTTGTAAGGCATGCTTTTGCATATGGCACACAGTCAGTTTCGTACATCGCTACATGGATATCTTGCTTTAGGTAGTTACTACTTCAACTATTTCTAATCATTGTACATGGTTTCGACTAGAATAATAAACGATTATATAGATAAGAAAAAGGATGTACATGTCTACTTGACAATAATGTTTAACGCGCGTTCATCTGTCCAATCTTGTCATTTACATTGCCTTCTCTTTTCCTTTTTGTATTGTCATGAGCGATAAGATATTGAGAATTTCTTTAAAGTTCAAAGCTCTAAAATTATGTTCATCACTTATTAGCTTGATCAATTGAACGTGTTCCATACGTTGAATTGCTTTCAACAAATTGGCAAATTGCTTTGTTTCATGGATGGATCTCTTGTTCATATCTTTGTTTACCCAAGCCTCTGTTCAGATCTTTAAGAATTGCACGGGTGTGCTTGGTTCAAACTAAGGAAAAGGAAAGACAATGATAATGGTGGGGAAAAGGAAAGAGAAATAAAAGTATTCTTCACAATTTGTTAAGTAATGGCTCATTACCCACTATTGGGTAATGGTCACTGCATTATCCTATACCAAACATTTTTTTTTCATTATCTTTATCATTCCCCGCCCCTTATAACCTCTTACCAAGCATGCCCTTAAATTTTACAAACTTTCAAAAAATCTTAAATATGTATATTATATGACGTCCTATAAGAGTGCCCGGAATCGTTAGAAAAGTTATAAGGCCCTTCATGTCATAAAAATCTTATCTATACTATTAGTATAGAAGAAAAAAGCAACACAATCTATTAAATGTTATTATATACAGTCGCGGTTATGCCCGTATAATCGTCTATTATTTGCAATTTAGGTGTGTCAAAAAGGCCGACCCGACCCAAACCCGGATTAGACTATTCGGGTCGGGTCAATCATGTTCAAAATTATATTCGGGTCAACCCGTCTAACCCGAGTTCTAAATAGAGTCGGGTTCAAGTCTAATTTATGTGTCTTACTTGGGTTCGGGTCAACCCGAGTGACTCGAGTTTGATTTTTTTTCTTTCTAATTTTTATATACTTCCAAAATTGAATAATTCTTAAAGGGATATGATCCCTGGTGCAGCAGCAGCCTGCTGCAAGGCTTCTTTGGCAAAAAACCTCCACATATTTGCTTCCATTTTTTCACCCATCCATGTTCGCTTCCATATCCTTTCTCCATATCTGAATTGGGGGTATTACAAGATCATTTGTAGCGGAGGTGCAATGGCTACAGTAGCAAAACAAGGCCAAAATAGCCTTGCAGCAAGGATCATATCCCCAATTCTTAAATGACCTAGATCCGAACTCGAGTTGACCAAACCTGAATTGACTCGAACCCAACCGGGTCAACCCGAATAACACCCCTAATCTTTTATATAATAAAAGAATTACATCATTTCGGAGTGTTTTTGTAAAACCATTCTCATTGGAAAAAAAATTGGGCCAATAGGAGAGTTCAATTTCGCCACGTAAGTAAAATCATGTGATGTGATTGGTTAATAAAAGTCAAAATTAAATTGATTTTAGTCAAACTTTAATAAATTTGGTGGAGAAATTTGGTTGATAAAAAAAACACATAAAAATATATGTGTCAAATTTGTGAAAACAAAAAAACTTAAAAAAAGATGAGGTGATTAATAAAACTTTAGTGGTTGATTTTTTAAAATTATATAGAGTTAAGTGTAATATTATAAACCTCCATGTTTTTTAATAACTTTGGATTATAAACAAATACCCCCTTATACTTTATACACTTTAAACTTTATATCTTAAAAAATACAATGTATATGTTGTTTTAAAACAACAACGTATAAATTTACATAAGATTATAAGTATCAATTTTTTTACTATATACGTTCAATAAGGACTCATTTATTTCATTTTTAAAATAACGTACGTGGACACGCGTTTACATTTTAAATACGGCTAAATTACTGAAAACGGGAATATAACTATCAAATTGTAAGCACGGTTTACTTTAATATAAAAATAAATATACGCGATTGTACTTATAAAAATGATTCATGTAATTCTTATTTATTTATATAAGGCTATCTAGAAATTTTTTTATAAAACATCAACATAATATCAACGCTCATTATAAAATAAGTATACTTTAACTTTATCAACACTCATTATGTGCTATTAAACTTGCATCTGTGTACAATATAATATCAGTAGTGAAATTTAAATAACAATATCAACATCTTTGTCAGCTAAATAAAATTAAATCTTGAGTTACCTAACAAAAATTTTTATGTGTAAACTTCGTGCGTGCACGAAACTTATAACTATATAATTATATGCAATTACCTTTAAAGACACAATATTCAATATTAATACAGAATAATTTTTTTTGTGTGCGTGCACAAGTATTATAACTAGTTAGCATCCCTTTTTTTCTTATAATCGAAGCCATAGGTTTTCGAAACAAGAAAACCCCTTACTTTTATTGAGATTATACTCAGAATGAATTGCATATATACCCAATAAAACTTATATGTTGGCATATTTTTGCAAAATATAACTTTTTAACATGTACAATGTTGTTTAAGCAAGTTTTGATAAGTATATATGTAAGTATGTAACACAAAATAATTAAAGAAAAGAAAACCTTATACTACCTCCGTCCCAAAATTATAGTCCCTGTTTGACTTTTTCGGTCTTTTCTTTTCAACTTTGACCTTAAATATTTTTATTTGTGTTTTACAATAACTGATAAAAATTCTACCAATAAAAATATATTTAAAAACTCAATCAATTCATATATATTACATCAAATATTATATAACACAAACAAAAAAACTCATGGTCAAAGTTGTAATAAAAAGACCACAAAAGTAGAAAGAGGACTATAATTTTGGGAGGGAGTAACAAATAGCAAAAGAAGTTGAGGGGCGTTGAAGTAAATAAGAAAAGCCGGAAAAGAAAAGAGTCAAAAAAGGGTTTTACAGAAATCTATCATGAGTGGAATGGGAACTGGAATTGCTATGGCCAACAACAACAACGGCTCGCTTTCTTCATCTTCCTCATCAGACCTCCCGTCAGTTTCTCTTCTGCTCACCAGACCCCCCACTAGGTATTCTTTCTTTCTTTCCTTCCTTCTTTTTCATTAAACTGTTTACAATCATTAAATTCCATCATTAGGTGTGTGTTTGGGTAACTTAAAATTAAGCTGCATCTTGTATTTGTTTTTAATGCGATACCTTGTCTGCGAGAGAAGAGGTCAATTGAAGTCGTTAAGAAAAAACAACTAGTACTGTAAATTTGAAGTGGGATAAAGTCTTTTTTTTTACTCTTATGTGTAATAATAAACAAACACTAAAGTTTGCGCGCTTACAGACATAAGAGGAAAACAAAAGCTCTTTTTCATAAATGTCTACGCCCCTGCGGCAGACATTAGAGAGGAAAAACAAACACAACCTCAATTTATGTAGCCTAATGTTTTCTTCCTTGCATATAAGAAACCTTGTGTAGACTAGTAATAAGTCTGGATGTTGTTGTATTGCAGGGGTGTATCATTGTTAACTTGCTCAAAGCTTTGTGGAGTCTGTTTTGTTGGTGGGATTATAGTTGGTTTCACTCTCAAGCGACGTCTACGCCGTTGGGCTTCTAGGCTTCTCAGGAGAATCAAGGATGACTGATTCGTTCATTTCTCACTTAGATTACATGGAAGAGTTTTAAATTTTTGTCGCTTAGTAACATTATCTTGGATGAAATGATGTGTGGAGGAATTATAAAAATTATTGTCACAACATGTACCACTGTTTGTTACTTGGCGTGTTAATTTACAAGTACTCGTTTACACATGATCGAACCCCATGTAATGTGCACCTCTTTCCTTCCTCTAATTTCCTACATGTCCCGCATATTGAAAGGATAACATTTTGACGAAATATTTGATTCATATTCTCTAGGATTATGTATTTACGCACCGTATATCTTTGCTTATCTTCTGCAGTCTTGCAGTCTGCACCAGTTGAGATTTTCATGCTTTTTTGTAGTAATAGATCTATCTGTTTCTGTATAAAATTCATGTATGGGCTTATTAATTTACCCATTTTTGGTACCTGAATACCAAAACATTTCTTTATTGATGCCATTCTTTGACACGCACTACCAGAGTCCATTAAACGATGGTTATTCCGGGTTGTTTGGGTGCATATATATATATTTTTTTTATTCCAGTTTCCTTAGTTGTAAAAACATTTGACTCGTCAAAGACAACACAAGCCTTTGTTATTCTGGATTTCTGGAGCAATCTTAATGTTAATCACTTGATCCGACCATATCTTATAGAAATCACGTGTAAACCCAAAAAACAAGAAATGCAAAGTGATAACTGAATCGACTTAGGCCGTAAACTAGACATGCATTTTATATGACGCGCTATAAGAAGTGGACCATGAAGTACTACGAATTTTCAATAAAATTTTGAATCACGCAAGCTTGTTGAGATGACGACTTGAAATATATAGAAACCGCTATATATATGAAACTACAAAATTTCCACATCACTTGCAATCTAAATTCCACCTCTAATCCCCTATCAGATACATTGCTCTCTAGTTAAATAAACAGAAATGAGGAACGACAAAAACGAAAGAACTGTGAAACTCCCATTTAAGCACGAATTGCTTGTCTTCCTTTGCGCACAGGTTCCTCGTCATCTGTTTCCATGTCATCTATATCCTCCGAATCATAATCACCATGTCTCTCCGTGTTATCACCTTCATCTTCTTCTGAATCATCACCGTCACGCCTATTCACTGTAATACCTAGATCTTCTGAATCATCACCATTGACCTATACACCAAGACCCCCCAAAATGTCAGACTTGTAAACTTTACAACTGATACACTCGTTTACATTTTAGCACATCTTTTTTATGTTAACCATCGTTAGTAAAAGAAATATAGCTCAAACTGACTAATTTGTACAAATGTAAAGATAATGAACTTACATTCAATAGTGTGCGGTATGCTTTTTCGTTGATGGTTTTAAAACCATTTGGATCAGGGAAAAAATAATCATCTTCCATACCAGGTTTAGGAGGGTACCCTCGTGTTCGAGCCTGCATCCATTGTTCTGACACCCCACGGTTGATAGCATAGTCGATACTATGCACCAAGTACTCTTTATCAGTCATCAAGTGTGGCTGAACTATCAACTTATTCATAAGCCCTAAATCCATCATTTAAAAAAAATATCAGTAGATTGCAAATCACACACACAACAGTTTTATAACCACAAACTTCTATTTACCTGCGACAATCCCATCTCCTGATGCTGACATGTCAGAAGTGAAAGGAGTGATGGGTACATCCTCTGTTCCAAGAACTGAACCATCCTGCTCCTTTGTGTAGTAATGAATCTTAGAAGTTCCGTTTGTGACAAATAGAAGTTCAAGATTATCATGTAGGATTGGAGCAACCATGTCTCGACTGTAGTGAACAAATTTGGACCTATCATTGTCGTTGGTGTCAAATCTTTCAGAGGGTGTGATACCACACAAGAACTCAAGTTCTTGTTTAGTAACCTCGACTATATCTGCAAGTTCCAATGCTTCATGAATGATGGAATAAGTTTCTTCTCGTGAATGCCATAGTGGTAGTGGTAGATTGAGATCGAAAAATATAAGCCCACCAAACTGTTTTGAAATCTTGATAGCTTGTAAAGCACTTGTTTTTGTTTTACGGTCAAGAAGAGAGAACGAATTGAAGTAAAATATCTTTGCCTGCACAGTAAAGTTCAAAGCTTTCATATCAGATCTTGAAGTGTCGTCAAATACACGAACGAACAGTTTATTACTGTATAAAGGAAAATCTTGTTACCTCTTTGAGCACATCAATGTTGATTTCCGACTTCTTTAGTGCATCTTCAGCACACGGGACGAGACATGTCGTTCTTAAACCACCTCTTTTGCTCATTTTCATCCGTGACACCGCGGTTGTTCGTTTCGGGTCGATACGAATCGATCGAGTTTGAACTCTACTTTCATTTAAATGAAGCAACAAGGCTTGTCCAAAATCATCATCACCAATTTTACCCATTACTGCTGCATTACTACCGAATTTAGTAAGACACAATGCAACATCGGCTGCAGAGCCTCCAGGAGCCCTAACAAACTTTTCCGGGGTCCACAAGGCATCCTTCATTCGTTCATGTGATTCGTGGTCTATAAGTCTATTGGCTGGCCTTCCTGATGGCACAAACGCATGTTGAACAGGTCCAAAACAACAAATTAAAGGAGGCCATGCGTATGTAAAGCTGATATCATCTCCATCACTAGCATCAATTTCTAGCTCTTTTTCATTATCAGTATCTTCCTCAGGTTCACTGAGCTCGGTTTCACTACCTTCATCTATCGTATCATCAATCTTTTTCTTGGTACGCCTCCGCCTTGTCACCTTCTTTTCGGGTTCTTCTTCTAAGGTACTTGAAGTAGAGGCAACTGCAGTTTCTGAAAAATGAGATCATTGGTCAAGACCAACCAAAAAAAAAATCTCACTATTGCATGTAGGTGGAATGTACTTTCAGTCCAGGGTAGTGTACTTTCAAAAGGCCCCTTATTAGTTGATTACTATAAACTTATCAATTGGCCCTTACTCGCTGATTTTAAACTATGTTCCCCAAAATAGAAATTGTTTGAAGTGCATCTTGTTAATGTGCAGTTTTAAATTGTGAAAATTTGGCACTGTTTCCAATTTACATCAATTTTTGCAACAAATGGTGTTTTTCATTAGTTGCGTTTTACAGAAAAAATGGTTCCTTTGCGATGAAAAAACAAAAAACGATGTTCCAAAATTCACTAGCACATATTTAAATAACATATGAGTGACCTTTTTTCCGACCTCTACGTTGAGGTTTCACTGGCTCAGTTGGCTCAGAAGGCAATAATGTGTCTTCATCTGTGTTACTAATACTACTCTCTAGTATTGGTGTTTCTACTGGAACCTCTGATTCTACTTTTTTCTTTCTTCTAGTTGGAGCTCGTTTACGTGTTGTCTTCTTTTCAGTGTCACTTTCTTCTCCATCAGATGTGTTCTCTGCAAGCTTTTTTCTAGGAATTGCTGTAATGACATATCTACTGCGCAATCTAACTTCCGGAAATTGTATAAAATTTATTGAGGATACTGAAGGCAAATTGGACTGCCACCTACACATACAAGAATCGGAGTTGTAAGACTTGATTACTTGAGTGGATCTAGACCCTCATGTTCTATGTTATAATTCAGTCAAATTCAATATCATTTGCCCCTTTTTTACAGAAAAGCTTGAAATTAACTAAACAGTTTAAGTGAACACAAAGATTTCTCCGTTCATGATATAGCCGGAGTCTTTGGCGATTTCCTTTTGTAAGTGATTTTCCGGTGCAAATCATTTGTGTTTGGGTACAGTAAACAGTTTAGAAATAGCTACAGAATAGTTAATTATCACATTTACATCCACAAAATAGAGAACAGGTAATATCTGATTCTGACTATCACAAGTTCATATAGTATAATCTCGCCCAAACACTATCTTCATGCAATCAGTTTTATTACGGTTGGTTTAATTCCAATAAAATTGTATTACACACTCACTTTAAAACCAATGCCAAACACACCCAACTTTTTTATAAAGATAGATGTAGTAGATGACCATTTAAACATATATTGTTTGACTTCAAAAGTCAAATTATGGACAAGAGATAAGAAGGATAAATTTACAGTACTTTTGCAAATTCTGAATTAATACTTAGTGACAATCTAGTAGAACAAAATGCTAAGAACAATGAAGTCAAAATAACAAATAATCAAAAAACAATATTTTCTTACCATATATCTCAATTTCTTACCTTAACCTTATCCTATATTTTCTCCATACTGCTAAATAATCAAATCAACCAAAAACTAAAAACCAAACCTCAATTTCCATATAATAATTCACATTATGCATACAACAATTCATAAGCAATTCAATTAACACCACTAAAATCTAAATAACACATGTGTATGTGCATAGATATATCTACAACTATATGGATATAAAATTGTGTAAGAGAGAGATATAGAAGTGAACCTTGGTAAAGAACAAAATTGAGTAAAAGAAGGCAAAGCAGCCATTATTTATTTTTCAAACAAAAAAAGCCTGTTCAAGACTTCAAGAAACCAAACTCAAAGAAGCCACCATTTCTACTTCTATGGGTTTAAAGATGAGGGCTTTACTTTATCTATATTAAAAATCCTTTTTTTCATATATCCAGACAAAAGTACAACCTTTTATGCATAAGGTACTACAACGTCAACATTTTTCAAGATTTTAGATCTTGAAATAGGGTGGTCTTTTTATTGTCATATTTTTATAACAAGTTGCCATTATTTTTTAAGATATTTACAAAATAACCAGTAAGTAAAAAAGGGTTCACACACAGGGGTTTATGTTTGTCTGTGCTCTTGAATCTTACATATTCTATCCTTGTTGCTGCTGCAGAGGTGCTTACTTTATTGATTTTTTGCATTACCCACGTAAAGATTCTATTAGTTTCCTGTTTATTTGTAATGAATATTCATATTTCATAGTTTATGTAATATATTCCTTGATGCTGCATAAACTCATTTAAATGATGCCGATAAATCCTGTAGCAGTAAACCTAAATCCATTTTTATTGATTTGTTTGTTAAGATAAAGTTCAAGTTAATAATGAATACAAAGTTTTTGACTTTAGTCAAACATATGTGCTAGCAGTCCAGTAGACTTGTTGTTAATGATAATTATCATTTCGAAAACTTCATTTTTGATTCTACGAGAATTTTTATGAAAGTATTGTGCCTAAAGGATTTGAACCTTGGAATTAAGTCATTTGAGTTTTCATGGTATGTAACTTTGTTGACAATCGTTTTGCAGATTTCCCTTAATCTGATGACCTGTTAACGAAGCTTCCTATCTTGATAAAGATGAATCTTTTCAAGAAGCTACTACCATCAAGGTTAGCACACGTTGGTGCCTGCGCGTCTTATAGAGGTAGGCTACCTCTTGTCTCTGTGTAAAGTTAGACTAGTGATAGACTGATAAACTTATACGTAAATCACTTTGTGCTAAACCCTTATCGTGCTGATTTTGATGCCAAAAATAATTATATGTAGTGATAATACAACGTAAAGCAAATAATTCACCAAGATATAAAAATTAAGTGAATAATCTATTTGTAAAACAAATAAGTCACTATGTCATGACACAAAATACTTAGAAACAACATTATAACCTCTAAATGTCATTTTAAAGACCCTCCTCTTTTAGTTACTACAGATGACACATGTAAAGTAATTTTAAGATCTTGCATATTTATACCGATCCTTGTTATTGTTTAGTCAATGTCAGAGAACAATTAGAGTTTGTTCTATACATATGCATGATGACATGATGTTATAATGTATCAAATGTATACTTATAAGTTATACTAGTAGCTAACAAATTGAATTTGAGCGTATATTTTATTCAAATTTGAATCACATATGATATCCAACTCAAATATTTAACATATATGATTATGTATGATTAAATAAGAATATAAACTCTTGCACATCATGATGCTAGAATAATAAGATTGTTTGCGAGATTTTAAATCATGTAAATGGTGCATGATCATGTAAATATGGTGGTTGTGTTTGATTGAACGTCTTTAAACAAATTTTATTCAAGGTCCATTGTTTAATTTGACAATATGACCTAAGTTCCATTAACCGTTGCTAGCATTATGAAAATTGTCTAATGCGGCGCATTCTCGGATGGCCTCGCATTCATGATGCGTTGATGCGCATTTTAAACCAAGCTAAACCATATTTCCAGTTAGACGTTGCATTGGTAGTATGCCTTGATATACTGATTATTTTTTTATATCTCCCTGCAGCATCTTTTTCGTTCTTCCATTCCTCCCCGGATACTTCAATAGAAGTCCATTCTCAGGAACAAGAAGTAGTAATTGCGTTAGGTAGCAATGTTGGTGATAGGCTTAATAACTTCAACGAAGCGTTAAGTCAGATGAAAAAATCTGGCATAGAAATAACTAGACATGCTTGTCTGTACGAAACAGAACCTGCTTATGTCACTGATCAGCCTCTTTTCCTCAACTCTGCTGTTAGAGCCGTCACAAAGCTCGGCCCTCATGAGTTACTATCAGTCCTCAAGAAAATCGAAAAGGAAATGGGTAGAACCAAAGGGATTAGGTACGGCCCACGTCCGATTGACTTGGATATACTGTTCTATGGGAAGTACAGAATTAACTCTGAAATTCTCGCTGTTCCTCATGAAAGAATTTTCGAGAGGCCGTTCGTTATGGCCCCATTAGTTGACTTATTGGGGTCAGATAGTGAAAATGATACAGTTGTATGCTGGAATTCTTTTTCAAAAAATGGACTCTTTGGATCGTGGGAAGAATTAGGGGGCGAGTCTTTGATAGGAAAAGATGGGTTACGAAGGGTTTTACCAGTTGGTGATCGTTTATGGGATTGGTCAAAGAAAACTTCTGTTATGGGTATTTTGAATTTGACTCCTGATAGTTTTAGTGACGGAGGGAAGTTTGACTCTGTGGGGTCTGCTATATCTCGTGTTAAGACCATGGTATCCGAAGGGGCAGACATAATTGATCTAGGAGCGCAATCTACACGTCCAATGGCAACCAAAATTTCTGTTGAAGAAGAACTAGATAGGCTAATTCCGGTTCTTGAAAAGATTCTTGAATTACCCGAGATTGAAGGAAAGATGATATCCATAGACACATTTTACTCTGAAGTTGCATCAGAGGCAATTAAGAAAGGGGCTCACATAGTCAATGATGTGTCGGGTGGGAAGTTGGATTCTAACATGCTTCGTGTTGTGGCGGGTCTCAATGTTCCATATATCACTATGCACATGAGAGGGGACCCGTCTACGATGCAAAACAGCGAAAATTTGAAGTATGATGATGTTTGTAAAGAAGTTGGCGACGAGCTGTACGAGTGTGTAAGAACTGCTGAGTTGTGTGGTATGCCAGCATGGAGGATGGTTCTTGACCCTGGGATCGGATTTTCAAAGAAAACTGAAGATAATTTGGAGATTTTGATGGGATTAAAGAGATTTAGGAGTGAGATTGGCCGAAAAAGCTTAGGGGTGTCACGAGCACCTTTGTTGATTGGGCCTTCAAGAAAGAGGTTCTTGGGTGACGTTTGTGGTCGGTCTTCTGCTATTGAGAGAGATGCAGGGACTGTTGCTGCTGTTACGAGTGCTGTTTTGGGTGGTGCTAATATTGTTCGGGTTCATAATGTTAGAGATAATGCAGATGCTGTGAAACTTTGTGATTCAATGTTGGATCAAGTTGGGAGGTCTTGTTAGTTTATAGGTTTTTGAAATCTTGTTCTCCGTACGAGTTTCTAGACAAATTTTGATTGTGTTTATTGTCCAACAAAGGATTTTTTTTCATGATAATATCGAGAATTGAGTTTAAACTACTAATCTTGCATTTACTCTCTTTGTGTCAGTAAACAATTAAACTTCATATAAACGAAGATAGCATGAATCGTATAATCCCATTCCACAAAATACACGTTTTGCTATTCTAAAGCAAAGCAATAGTCTAGAAAGTTTAGTCAACAATCGCACACAACTATTGTAGGTTATAACACACAAGAAATCAAAACTGCCTTGTGTTTGTCTTTCTTTCCAGATTTAAAGGTCATTCATTAACTATTGTTCTGGTTCAATGACTCGGCCTCAGCCACAGCCATGGGATCATCTTTGGAGTCGGGTTCATCCTTCTCGCCTTCTCGTTCATCTGCCAGTTTTTTTCTATGCAATTCCTCAGCAGCCTGCATTGATGCTTGGTTTTCTTTCTGAATCCGCTGCATTTCTTCTTCTTGTTGCTGTCAACCAAGGTTTGTGTTTTGGTATTAATCAGTTTTAGTTCATGTAATTATCTCCTACTTTATTTGCTCCAGTTATCTAAAAAACTATCCTATAATGATGTTTGTAAACTATCCTAGGGTTTGCTTACTGTTTTTTTAACCTCTGGAGATGTACAAAATTGAATCTTCTATAGTTTGTTTTTTTATGCATTACTTGTGTTATTGCTTTAGTTTCGTCTGTTAGTTTCTTTCGTTTAAGATTCTAATTACCCTTAATTGTCAGGAGTGATATTTTTTAACGCTCGCAGCTTGTGTTAATGGTATTTGTTAAGTGATTAAAGTACGAAAAAGAATTTGGTGAGAATATAGAACTAGGCGCAGCTAAGATTGTTGGAAATTGGTGTTAGGGTGCACGGATAATCTTAGATATTTGACTGAATCGTGTATAATCCACTTTCCAAGTAAAGTATTTCGACCCTTATTGCCTGGGTTACACGAAATCTCTATCGGGATAAGACAAACACATAAGTTCTAGGCACATAAGACAGAGCAAAACAAAGAGAAACGTTTGATTTCGTAAGTTGTCAACTGAGACCAAAACATCTGTTGTAACAGATGGCAGTTAGAAGCGGTTACAAACAGTTAGATCCCAACAGCTGCATTGGTTGTTTTTGGATTTTCCGCTATTTTGTATGTAAAGCCAAAAATAGTTGTATGATATAAGAAATATGTTGAAGAATTCACCAACATTAACATATGAAGCAAGAATTTGGTTTCGTTAACTTTTTATGTGCGGGCATGCTTATAAACGGAACTGTGAACTCATCTAACTAACTAGAGAGCGACACAAATGCTTATTGTGTTTTTACACGTTATGGCTTACAAAGATAGGAGTAGATGCATATATACTAATTAGAAGACGTATCTAACTACTAACTAGCTAACTATTCCAGTAATGCTGTTATACAGATAACTCTCGTCTATGTCATCATGTAATCTGTCTTGTTGTTTATCATTGTACATGAATTATTAGCACTAGAAGGCGTTTCTTCATGAAATTGCACTTTTTTATACACCACGTCGACAAGTATAACTTATTTTCGAAATGCTTGGCAGGTGAATACTACAGGATTGTTATATAATATAAGTAGGTATAACATCAGAATTTAATGGCTAATAACTATGAGCAACCTCTCCCTCCTGGTGTTTCTACGCCACAATCAGTACCCTCAAATCAATCTGCCCATTATCCTCCTCAGCCTTACCAAAATTACGGCAATGCTCACCAGCAAGCTTATTATGCTGAGAACAATCATTACCAAAATTACCCCCAGGTTCCTCCTTCTAGAAACTTCCATCCACTGTATACTTCACCTCAACCTGCAACGTTAAATTCTCAACAAGAGGAAATCGGTAAGACATGTAATTAGTTATATTGAAAATTTCTGTTTTGAAGGGAATATCCAGAAGTTTTTCATTTTACAATGTGATAATTTCTTTTTTCAACACTGGTATTGTATTAGGTTCTCGTGATACACATAATCACTCAAGGGTGCATTTGGGAAATTCAAATGATATAGAAACTGCGGCTCAGGATGCTGTGTTACGCGAACAAGTATATGCCTTAATATGCCCCTTTACTTTTCTCTTTTCTGTTTCTATTATCGTCTTTATGTTATGTTAGCTGATTCAGAAAACAATGCTGGTTACACTTTCAGGAAGTTGAGATGCAGAAAGTTATAGTTGATCAAAGGTATGGTTTTGTCTCTTCACGTATTAGCAATGCTGAAAGAACTACAATGAGATAATATCTGAATGTTACTTTGTGAAACAGAGAAGCAAGGGCTGCAAGTGGATCACATGAAGAGAACTCAGATATTTTGTCAGGACGTCATGATCCTAATGCTATCAAGGTGTTCACCGCAACAAGATTTTTGTAGTTACCATTTTATACAAATGATTCACTAAACTGGTATTCATACTTGCTTATATAGGAACATCTATTGAAGATAACAACAGATCATCGTTCTCAGATGGCATCAAAGCGTGGCAAGCCTGCCTCTTCAGAAGGTTAGTTTGATATTTTTATTTCTTTATTTCATAATCAGCTGAACAAATACGGGTTTAAAAATGCTATTGAAGAGGGATATATGTACCCTATATCGATAAGGTTTTCATGATAACTCCAAACTGAAGCTGTTAAGATGTCATTCCTTTCTTTAACTGTTCCTTTACCTGGCTTATAGCATTATTAAGAACTCCTGTTCTTAGGGAAAACCGGAAAACACAATCTTCCTGTCCTCAATCAGCCCCTGGTTCTCCTTCACATTAATTTATGGGCATTTTGAGGTCGAAATACATTTCTAGTTGTTTGATTGCATTGATATCGTGCTATGAGCGTGCTTGACTATTGGCCATAGAACAGCGTTTTAGTTGGGTCGACATTAGTAAGTTTCTATACTAGCTTCCCAGTAAGGTTGTGGCTGCAATGCATAGGCCATCATTCTCTGATCCGTTCTTTAGGTGAGAGGAAATGAGTTGAATCAGTTTTTAGTGAGAGAAGCTGAGCAGCTTCTATTGGTACTTCTGTGACCAATTGACAATGAGTTAAGTAATGAATAGGATCACTTCATTATAATGATAAGGATTCATCGATTAACTTTGACAATTTCTGCATAAGTTAATGCATCTTTTATGCTATTAAACTTTAAGCTTAATTTACAATTTATGTATCTTGTTCTGCATCACAAGTTGTCTTTGCAACCCAATATTCAAACCAACTTCTGGAGCTGTACAATAATCATGGAATTTAGGTGTTTAATAATCTTCCAAGTTCTTATCAAACTATCTTTTTTGAGTTTTTGACTCATTTTTCGTCCTCACTTGATCACTTGGATCAATGATAGAAGCACTTAGCTGGAGAGTTGTTCTAAATGATATTAATGCTGAAACTTTATATGCGTAGCTTTGATTATTAGGGTTCAATATTGATGACATTTTTTACTGTATAACTTTTTGATATGGGGTTTGAATGCTTTGGCTAAGTAGTTTCAGGATTACATTGAATTTCTATGTGTGCGAAAATACATTTGTAAGTATGCAATAATAAAAGCTTTACATTGCTCAGTCACATCTATTACATTTGTTGTACTTGTACCTATTAAGATTGTGGTTTCCCAGACCTTATAAATAAGCTTGTGAGCATAGACTGGCCTTCATTAGGCATGGGACACCTGAGGCAGTATATGCAAGACTCATTGGTCATCCTTCTCTTGAACATATACAGTAAATAGGATCCCGGACTGAATTTAACTTCAAGTTTGCTTTTGGGCCATGTCAAATGTGTAAGACATTCATGCTTGTTATAGGGGTGAATCTGAGTTAGGTTAATCTTCAAACTCATTCGTCCTAATGTTGCTATTTTTCCTTGTTGAAGTATTAGATGTTTAGATACTTCATGGATTTTTTTAAGGATCATGTTATGCTTATACCACAACCCTGGCCTAAATCTTTCTTTATTTCTTTTATTTATGCACGTGAACGCAACAATTCCTGATTAATGCTTTCATTTTCATGTGTATTACCCAGTATGATTTAATAGATTTGGGGTACACCTGATTGGTTATATATACTGCATGTATATTAGTTACAGATTGTTATCAGCCATCATCACTCGTTAGAGTCAATGCTAAGTGTTTTACATTGCCTTTAGGTAATGTGGAGATTGGGAATGGGTACGGTCTACCGGGTGGAGGTGCTTACTATGGGGCTTTGAGGCCTGACACTGGTAAGTCCATAATGGATGCATATATATCGTTCTCTCGTGTATGTACCTCTTTAAATTAGTTATCTTCTAACTTTGATTTAACCACAGGAGGCAACGGCAATGGAAAGCATGAATCAGGCCAAAACATTATAGAACAGCCTAAACAAAATTCTAATACCAAAGATTTGCCTGAGTTTCTCAAGCAAAAGCTGAAAGCTAGGGGAATATTGAAAGAAGAGCCAGCTTCTGATGGTCTATGCATACTGTTCACTTTTCCCTCTAGTTATACTGTTTACTTTTCCCTCTAGTTACCGCTTCTGATGGTCTATGCATACTGTTCACATTGTTGATTGATTATCTTCTTTTTGCCTTATGTTGCAGAGGTTGACAAATCAAGCCAGACAATTGCCTGCAATCACGGCCACTTCAACATTACCATCAGAATGGGTGAGTATTATTAAATGCTATTTCCTATATCTATTTAGTCTAATATTGTTTCTAGGTTATTTGATTTTGGTTTTAAGATGCTCAATATTCTACCGAAGTAATATCAAAACTTAGCTAATATGTTGGAACAGGAATTATGTGACCTTAGAGTCCGTTACAACTTATGTCTACTGAATGCATGCAACTCTCTTATCTCTCTGCATCAACTCTTTTACACAACTTAAGAAGAAATTACTATTAACTGCAAAAATATGTATAATAGATTAATGGGATTAATGGGTAATGCATGTGTAATGAAGACAGAAATGCATTATAAATGGAACGCAAAAAAGGTTGAAAAAAATTAGGTACTTTTAAGAAAGCATTATGCAGTAGCTTATAACGTAGGTTGTTTGACATCATATGTCTTATTGAGATGCAAGATTAATGCGTTTGGTACCAGCCAATGTATGTGCTATATGCGAAAATGAATCTGATTGCACACAATAATTACCTTGTAGGATATGTGTATGTGTGTGTTTGTCTAGGTTTCATGCATAACCTCATGAGTTCTATTGTTTTTTTGGCTGTTATGTAGATCGAATTGAGGGACCCAACTACTGGATGTGTTTATTATTATAATCAGAAGTCTGGACAAAGTCAGTGGGAGAAACCCGTTGGTACATCCTTGAACTCACAGCCATCATCTTCGCCTCTTCTAGGCGACTGGCAAGAGGTACTGGACGAGACAAGTGGTATGTAATATATGTTATTCTCTATTTTTTTTTATATTGATATTCTGGGTTATTGTCTGTTTAAAACTATATTATGGATTTCTTTTTATTTTAGTCCTATTGGCGTTTGGCTATACAGGGTGTAAATATTATTACAACTCGAAAACAAACGTATCTCAGTGGGAACACCCAGCTTCATCTCAGAAGTCAGCAGGTCAACAGGGCAACTAGCCCAAACCTACTCAACAGCCAGTGGAGATAAAGAAATGCTCCGGATGTGGTGGTTGGGGAGTAGGCCTTGTACAGTCATGGGGTTATTGCAGTCATTGCACCCGGTATTTCATCTGTCTCCCATTTACTATTAGAAATCTTTGATCTGCAAAGTCTTTTTACGTTTTGTTAGTAACGGAGACATGCCAATAGAAAACTGTATCAACATCCTTAGGTTTTCATTGAAATTGGTTATGAAAACTTTAGTTATGAGATGATTGTGATCTTCATAATAACTAGTACAAGTTTGTTTTGAATGTAGGGTCCTTAACCTTCCAGAATGCCAATTACTGTCTATGTATCAAGCCGCCAATGATGCTAGTATTTCTAAGCCAAGGTAACATATCTTTATCTTTATTCTCTTAGGTCTGTTGTTGCTTTTACAATACTTAGTTTATTTTACCTGCGTTAAATTCCACACGAAAAAGTAGTCTATTCTGAGAGCTGGAAGCAGGCATGAAATTTAATAGAATCTATATCTCTCTGATCTGGTTGGATTTGTAGGTCGAATGTGAAACCCCCGTCAGGAAAAGGAAATAAGAAAGACACCAGGAAACGTGCTCATGCTGATGATGATGAATTGGATCCAATGGATCCAAGTGCTTATTCAGATGCTCCTCGTGGTGGCTGGTATGATATTACTTTTTCAGTATAATTGGAGTACTTGTTTGTCCATATCTTTTTCTTTTTGGCGTGTCAATGTTCCAACTTCCAAGTCCCAAAAGTTTGTGAGCTTAGTAGCCTGAATTGTTTACTGATCCATGTTATTAACTTTCAGGGTGGTTGGGTTGAAAGGAGTACAGCCGCGAGCAGCGGATACTACTGCAACGGTATGCCATTGAACTACTTCTAATACCATGATAATTTAAGGAAAATTTAGTAACTACTAGGGTCGGGTAATAAATGGGTCGACCCTCCAATCCGTTTAACATTCTCAAAACTTAAGAATGCAATCTGCCAATACATTTATTGCTCATTTGTCCCGCCAACCTGTTTGACCCGTTTAGATATACAGGTTACATGAGTCGTGTCCAAATTACGTCGTTAGAAACCAATCGAGATAAATTAACTCATAATTATTTGAACATTTACTCCAGAACTGAAAACTCATCAGACCCTTTTATGCTCATTTGGCTTCTTTTTATACCAACAATACTGGACGCCAGCTACTAAGAAAACAAATAATGCTAATTACAGAAGTGAAAAAGACAAAAGTACCCTTTCAACTTGGATTACACATTTTGTGCTTCCTTGGGATCAATGTAGAGCTGAGCAGGAATTGCACAAAACTCATATATAGCTCAATACCCGTTCTTATCATATACAAATATCCACCTAGAGTTGCTTATTACAATATGTGGCAGTAAATTTATCTGCAACAAATGTAACCAGAATATATGATTTAGGGCTAGTGATGGAAAGCAAAAATAGAACACAAGGTTTTTTGATGTTGGTTGAGGTTTAAATTAATATTTGACCTTGTTACAAATTTCAGGGTCCTCTATTTCAGCAAAGACCTTATCCGTCACCTGGTGCTGTTTTACGAAGAAACGCTGAAATCGCTTCCCAAAGTAAGAAACCCGGTTCTAACTATGCCCCAATATCTAAAAGAGGAGATGGAAGTGATGGGCTTGGAGACGCCGATTGAAATCTTCAAAATTCTGTAAAAAGTTAGCTTTGCTATTTCTGTTGGTGCATTATCCATATATTACAGATCAACAATCCTTTTTTCCAAGGGATTGCAAAGCCCTTCAAGGCACGCTCTTTGTTTACACTGAGATGCATGTATGGTCAAACAGTCACAAGAAGACCTACAAATGCTGCAAGGCTTACGTCGGGGTGATTTTGGGTAAAAAAGTTCTTGAGCGTCTGCAGGTCATATGGTATAAACACTCCAGGTGTATGCTCCTTCCCACACCAAGTGTTCATTTGCAAAACCTTTTCAAGTAAATTCACATTCGAGTCATTTTTGAAAGCAAAACTGAGAAATGTGGGATAGGAAACATATGATGATTAAAGCATATTTTATTTGTGTTGTGTCGTATTATAATCAGTCTTGTGTGTTCCAAGGAAATTCTCTGGATCATGTTTACATGGATTCATAATGCAGAGAATTTTGCATGCAAGTGTGCCCTATGGGGCAATTACTTAACCTGACAATGATTGAACTGTATTGTTTGCTCTTGGACACTCGAAGTGTAATATGACTTAAGAACACGCATTTCACTTGGTAAGAATTGGCCCAGCAAGAGTGATGCAAGCACTAAGGACAATATTCATCCTCTACTCAATGATTTATAAAGTTAGCCATCGTTATTGTCCACCTGAACTAAGAATAAGAGCGACCTCAAAAGCACAGAGCACAAGTCATTAAACAAGGCCTTCTTGGCAAAAGGTGAATTTATATTAACTCAAAACATATACATCACAAACAACTGATTTGAAGAGGCTCAAATCAGGAATCTAAACTTGCTACATTCAACACATATCGGACAAACCATACTATTCTTTGACTAATCAGACAAAACATCAAAAACACTAAACACTGGTTTACACCTATAAACAACAACTGCTAGTAACTATTATTCACCTTAATGCACCAATGACCATATCCTCTTGACTACATTTTCATACTCAATATAACCACAAATCGCTCAACACACATCCACAGTAATAAGGGATAGAGATTGAGCAGACATCCTCAAGTGGGATAATAGCCCCCATTCACACTAAGAAAGAGGCTATACCTATCAAGCTACATTTCCTATCTATAAACCTCTAAAACCATTCAGCAGCTGCAACCTCAATGAAAATGATTAAGAAGCATAGAGGGATAGGCATAACTAGATAGGGAACACACACCCTCAATTAGACCCATTCTTACCTCCTGTGACAGTGTATTGGATGGACCAAGAAGGTTCATCTTTCACACCTCTTTATTCCTCCCATCATACAATGTCCACCCAAACCAATGCCATATACCCTTTACAATGGATTGCCCTACATTATGGTTCATTCAAATGAATTAGACCTCTCCGTGAAGCATCAAAACCTTACCAGTTTCCTCCTAAGGCCAAACGGGACAAGAAATGAGGTTCAAATGAGTACAATCACGCCAAATGAACTCCAAGGTACTATTAATAATCCCATTGTTATGGTTTGCAAAAAAAGAAAACTCTTTGACTTTATGAGATAAAAGTCAAGAATTACATAAACTGATGTAACTTCCAGAGCCAAACACCCCTATAACCTCACATACCTATATAGTATTCATCTGGATGTCCCACTCTTTACTCACTTGAGCTACCACTGCAGTCTTTTTCACTCTCAAACTTAGCAATTTCATCTTGATACTTTTCAATATTCCATTCATCAGACTTTGACTATTCCTCTGACTTTGGTTGAACAATCTTTGGTTCCTTTCATTCTAAATGAAGTAAACTGTTGTGGCAATCACTATTATGTCTAGAACACTTTGAATAGTATTATTACATTTTCCATTAGCTAAACAGATACCACGTTTCTCCAATCTATATCCCAATTCATTCTTCTAATCTTAGCTTTAACTTCTTTCCAAATATCTTCTTGTCTTGTTAACTTAATTACCCTACATATATACATTAACCCAAGTTAAAAGTCTTTGTTAACATGATATACATGAGGCTATACATATAGAAACAAGTCATATAAAATATTACTTCTTCCGTCTTAAAATAATTGTTCTCCAACAAAAAATACACAGCTTACGAAAGTATAATCACTAATTTATTTATTTATTTATTTGCAGAATAACATTTTTATCATTAACTAATTAATTACTAATTTCTTTAAAGTTTGTAATAATAATTTCAAATAAAAAAATATAGCAATCCCGATCAAAATTCACTATCTATTTTAGTAGTGAATTAATTTGGGACATCTTAAATGGACGGACAATTATTTTAATTTCTTTAAAGTTTGTAATAGTAATTTCAAATAAAAAAAATATAGCAATCCCGATCAAAATTCAATATCTATTTTAGTAGTGAATTAATTTGGGGCATCTTAAATGGACGGACAATTATTTTGCGGCGAATGAGGTATTTAAAATTTCACATATGCTTATAACAATTTTATAACAACATTTACACGAGGTTATAATACGACTGATTATTGTTTTTTTGTTTGAAATTTAAGTAGAGATATTCGTGTAATCATCATTTTGACAATTTGTATTTAATAATTTGTGCGTGCATGAGTTAAAACTTTTAATACCGTCAAAACTATTTTAATTCTCTTATGTTAGTTTAAAATTTTAAACTAAATATAACTGTGATGGACGGAAATTATAAATATTCAATTAGTGTGTTTAAAAAGGAAGAGTAAAGTATAAAATAGTCAATGTGGTTTACAAAATCTCGCAATTTACATCTATGTCAGATATGTTACGCAAAGTTTTTAAGATCGGGTTCCTATCTAGGATCGTTTCCGTCTTTGCAAGATCGTGACCGTAAGATCGGATCAAAATCATAAGATCTTAATATAATGTCATTTTCTTACTAGACATTGTAAAATTATGCAAATCTACATATTATTAAATAATATACTAGTATGCAAATAAGAAACAAAAGGCCAAATTAATATCAATAGTGTGCCCCATTGCAATTTCACTTGCTAAAGTCAAATTGGAGTTTGACTAATCATGTACAAATCCAAACACTCTGCTAACTCTCTTTCTACCAAACTGTGCAGAAATTCAAACACCCTTAAAGGTCTACACAAGACAAGAGCTCAGCTGATGAAGTGTATGCAGACTTGTAACAGCATCTAGCAGCTTAGTGTATAACTAATTCATTTGCATTCTGAGTACTGCAGTTTGACTTGCTAAAGTCAAATTGGGTAAAGGGCCTTAATTGCTAAACTCAAATTACAATTTTAGTAATGCAAATAAGAAACTAACCTAAAACTAAAAGGTATTAATACAAAAGGGCAAATCAGCATCAAAAGGGTCTAAACACATGTTTAAGGTTTGCCATTTCACAAAATAATAATAATAATAATAAATAATAATAATAATAATAATAATAATAAAAATGCATACCTTTATCCGCCTATGCTTGGTTTCCCTCCATAGTTTTTTTTGGTCTGACCAAACACAACATCAAGGGTCGGAAAAAGCTCATTATGTCCATTTGAGATTAATGTGAAATAAGATAGGGGCAGATGAGCAACAAAAGATCAACTCAAGTCACTAAGGAAAACTAATTCTAAACAAGAACGATGCAACAATGTGCTACCCTTTCGCCATAGTATAGTTCCATAAGTCTTCTAACATTTCATTAGACACATCATCTCCTACCTTCCAGGTATTCTTATACTTTTCATAAAGATAATTTTGCATGTATTCAATCAATGTAACTTTGCTCCAATCTTTGTTGGCCTATGCAATAATCACGGTATCACGTTTCGTTCGAGGGTTTTGTATATTCGTTGCACAGTAACACGAGCAAGATGATCGGGTTTGTACAATAACAAGTGACCCAATAGGGTTGTGAGAGTCACTATATACTCGGGGACTAAACGCGCCATTAATAACATGTGAAAAGACGAAAAAACCAGTGGACTAGTCAACTAACAAGGAAAAATAACGCTCGTTAGCCATAACGGGGCTCCAGGGATCAAATGCGCACCGTTGGGGAAGTTTAGGTACAACTGTCGACGGACACACTTTGCCGGAACGTTGACCGCAAACGAAGGATAACCAGGCCCCGGTTCCCAGGGATTACCCCGTCGCCACCAAAACGAAAAGGGGGACCAAACATGAAAACGGGGTGTAGAGGGACGAACAATATATTTAAAGGGGCGAAATAAGTAACACACATGACTAAAAGGATGTGTTACATAAATAGTGTTGTTCATAAAATGGTTACCCATCCTCCAAGCCACTGCACTTTCATAAATAATCAGGATCTCGATCATATATTGAATAACATACTAATTATCGAATTGGTCTAAGTAAAATCCATCAGCATAACTAATAACAATCTACATGTGGATCATGTACGTACGTAGGTCTATTAATTCAAAAAAAGTGATACATATTCACTGTTCCGATTCAACAAACAAACTATATAAATCAAAATGTTGATCATGTAGAATAGACTTAGGGTATGCTTGGTTGGTGGGTGGTATTAAAGGGTGAGGAATGGGAAACATAATCATTAACTATGTTTGATTCAATATAATGGAATGAAGCATTACCCCAAAACAGGGTAATCAACCATTACTCAATAAAATAAGGGTTATGGCATTGCATTCCATAGTATTCCTATTATCTTTGTCATTGCCATTCATTGATTTGAACCAAGCATCCCCTTAGTAATAAACTAGTATAAAATTACGAATCAGCAAGCATGATAATTACTCATAATTTCGATTATACACCTTAACGTAGATGGTGTTTCTGGTTCAGTCACGGATTTATTATACACCTTAAGGTAGATGGATAGTTTTTAGTTATGATGAAATGAATGAAAAAGGTAGATGAATGAGTTTTTAGTTAGGATGAAATGAATGAAAAAGGTAGATGAATGAGTTTTTAGTTAGGATGAAATGAATGAAAAATGTAGATGAATGACTTTATATATGAGCAAAATAGTCATTTAAGGGATTTTGCAAAAGATAACAGATGTTGACTAACGGAAAATGGGTCGAGAGACTCATTTAGCCTATAAAAAGCTTGTTTTGAACACCCAACGATGAAAAAAGGCACCCAACGTGATGTTTCGTGACAAGTTTAGGGACCAACAATGATTTTTTTCAAACTTTTTGAAAATACTCTATTTCATAAAAGTATAAAACTATTGAGCAGCATTGTCTTTCTTTTGCTTTATGTTCACGTTAAGTTGAGCAAGAAAGTGTCTCCCTTTCCTCTTCCCGATTAATTAACCAAAAGACTAACTTGATTTATTATTTTTTATATAAGATTAAAAAAATTATACCCTACCTGCCTCACCCCTCCTCCTCCCCAGACCACGATCGACCAAAAAGAAAACGCAAAACTTTTCAAAGTAATTCATGTCGGTAAGCACTCGGATTCATTACTGATAAATTGTAAACTTATTTTTATAATCGTTGGTTGTGATTTTATTTATTTATAGATATTTGAGTACAATGGAAGTGCGTTGGTAGCTATGGTAGGTAAGAATTGTTTCGCTATTGCTAGTGATAGGAGGCTCGGTGTTCAGCTTCAGACTGTTGCTACTGATTTCCAAAGAATCTTCAACATTCACGATCACCTCTTTCTCGCTCTCTCCGGCCTCGCCAGCGATGCTCAGACACTGTCTGTAACTCTCTCTCTCTCTCTCTCTCATTATTATTGGGCTGTTTCGTATTGCTTATTTTTAATTTGCTTGCTTATTTCAGACGAAACTAAAGTTACTTTTTTACTCATAATTAATCGCATTTTGTATGCTCTTTATCGTTATGGGGTGTTTGCTATTGCTTATTGCTTAACTGCTTATTTGTATATTTTGTTTGGGGTAAAGCGTGTAGAAAGAGCTATAGTGCTTATTTGAGACGAAAGTAAAGTTACTTTTTTTTGGGCATAATTAAGCTAAAACCATGTATGGGTGGATGTTTTTTTTAAGCTAATTTTGGGACTAGGCTTATATTTCATAATCTCATTTGTTCTAGCTTATGAGCTTAATTTCATGTTTAAGTCGTAATAAGCTCATACGTCACCTGAAAAATGTAGGCTCTTAAGACAAAATTTTAACATCCCTTAAATTAATTTCATTCAAAGTTTTAACCAAAATTTGTTTGCTTTTTCTTTATTGCATCTTTCAAAAACTACTTATTTTTAGGCAGTTTGCAACTACTTATTTATAAGCAATCCCATCTTTTTTGGTTATTGGCCAATCGTTAATGTTTGTTTTGCTGTATTGCAGTCACCAGCGTCTTGTGTTTCGCCACAAATTGTATCAGCTTCGGGAAGAAAGAGACATGAAGCCTGAAACGTTTGCTAGTCTTGTTTCCGCTGTTCTTTATGAGAAAAGGTACTCAACGTGGTATTAGTTAAGTTGTTTTATGCTGTTATTGTCTCATTTCTAAAGCTCGATACCACTTTAGTCCATCTTTTAACAACCTTTAGCTTCAATAAGGTATATAAATGATAGATTGATATGATTTTTGAATTCTGTGTAGGTTTGGTCCTTATTTCTGCCAACCCGTGATTGCTGGCTTGGGGGATGATGACAAGCCATTCATCTGCACAATGGACTCCATTGGAGCAAAGTAAGTCTAGTTTTATGCTTTTGTTGTTAGCCATACATATATGAAAACCCGATTCTTCGCATAGAACACACATCCAAGTGTTTTAATAGACTACGAGGCATACTTGTATAAGATATTAATGTAAGAATGAATTTGATGCAGTTTTACATTTTGATGGGGATGACATTTTGGATTAACGTTAATAGTTTATAAACGGAAGCAAAGTAGATATACATGTTTATTGTAAGTTTGTAACTTGTAACATAGAATTTATGATTCTATGTGTAGTCGGCTTATGTTGTTTGGGTATATTATAGTTGTTCTTATCTTCTGAATCTATGTTGTCTTGCTTCTACAGCCACAATATGGATTTCTTTAACAGTCACCATGCTATTTATTGTAGTTCTAAAGTTTTGAAAAGTTTTTCTCGTAACTGAATCTTTGCTTATGTTCAATAAATAGGCATACCATATCACTCTGAACCACTCTATATGAGCTAGCTCTTACATGATTTTGGATGTCTGTAACAGTCACTATCTTCTTTATCTTGGTTCTGTTTTTTTTCTAGAATATTAATATTGATATACTCATTCGTAGATAAGTTATGTTTCGCCCGAGCTTGCTTGTGCACTTTGATTTGTTATCTGCTGTTCTGTTGTATTTGTTCTGAACGGTTAGTTTTTAGCATCCAGTTTTATTTGACGATACCTTTGTTGGTTTGGGTGCTATTCTAATTTGCAATCTTAGTTCTCTAGCCTTATGACATGGTGTTAAAGTGGATGAAGTCTTCTGTGCACTGTGTTGCAATCAGTTCATCTCTGTCTGATTTGCTTTGGCATTCACTTTTCATTCTGGCCAGGCTTTCTTTGTTTGGTTTTATTTGTTGGTGCTCTATTTTCGCCACGGTTTCTTGTCAGCATTTGTGTTAGACTCCATGCTTTGGGAAGTATTTGTGCATTTTCATTTGTAGATTAATTGCAGCTGTATATGCAGTGATCTGTTTTCTTTTGATATCGTAAATGCTTGAAATCTGGTATTTTGTCTTTGATGAAATAAAAAGCATGTGATGCAGGCATTAATACTTGTACTCTTTTTTTTAATCAATTGTAGGGAGCTTGCTAAAGATTTTGTAGTTGCTGGAACTGCATCAGAGTCGCTTTATGGTGCATGTGAGTCAATGTTCAAGCCTGACATGGTATGTCTCCATATTCCTATTTCTTTCTTTCAATCATCTTACTGCTTTCTGTAGCTGTTTGGGATTGCTTATTTTTTCTGCTTATCTGTTTTTTAAGCAAATAAAAGCAGTTTTTCTATCCAAACACCTGATGTCCTGAAAAACTGCTTTTCTAAATCTGCTTTTTTAACAATTTTTCTGGACATCTAAATTGCTTTTTTAAGCAGGTAAGCAGAGAATGATGCATACTTTACTTAGAAAATTAACGGGGAAGCCATTGGAGAGTATAAATTGAAGCAATTGGATGTCCATATTGGGGCCTATATGAAATACACAATCAATATAAATACTTCAACACACCCACTTTTGTAATTCACTAGATCCAGAAACAATATTTTTTGATCAAGTGATTGACGATTTTTATTATACCTAAGTGGTATATGAAGATTTTTCAAACCTGTATCACATATCACATAGTATATAATAAAAAAAATCAATGAACATGTACTATCCCTAAGTATTCCTTATTGTCCTACTAGTGGCATACAACACGCATTCTGCTTTTCATTTAAATCTGTTGGACACAGAAACACTTCTATTGAATTTTAACCGCGACTCGCTAACATGTCATCTCCTCATTGGATACTTCATTTAGTCTCTTCTGTTTCTATGTATGCAGGATCACGGGGAGCTGTTTGAGACTGTCTCCCAAGCACTTATATCATCGATTGATCGTGATTGTTTGAGTGGTTGGGGAGGACATGTATACATTGTGTAAGTTTCTTCACAAATTGCATCTTCTCTAAATTGTAGCGGTGACAAATTCGTCGGGTTGGTTCATGGCTTAAAACTAGTTTGGGTAAAAAAAAAAGGGTGATTTTTGGTACTCGTCAACAGATAGCTTGGGATTTGGCTGATCTTGCAGACACTTTTTTTGTAATTATATTCAATAAAAATCATTTTTTAAACATGATTCCAAATATGGACTACTACACCAACAATCTGAACATTTTTAGAGTGATTCCACATGTGTCGAAATTGCCACCTCTTTTGAGTTCTATATTTTCGTTATTGTTTGTTACTGTCGCATCCAGTGTATCACTTTGTTAGGGACAAAACATTAGGTTGACCTTTCATGGCCCTACCTGTTTCTACTTGTGCAAAAAACCATTTTCTACTCCTGTCCAAACATTCTTGGCTGTTGCCAATTTACAAATTACTAGTTTCTATTTCAAAATAATATCCGAAAGCCAAATAATTCTATTGATTGGTTTACGGAAGCTTTGCTACTGGATTCAATTGTTTTTGTTCCATGTGAGTTGATATTGTAGGTAACATTTGTTATTCAGCTGTCCAAACAGTCATCTACTGTCAACAATTTATGATGTATGATATTTTTTATGCAGTACGCCAACTGAAGTCACTGAAAGAATCTTGAAAGGAAGAATGGACTAACCGGCTCGGAACAATAACTATTTAGCCTTGAATCTGTATGGACAATTATGAACTATTTGGCTTTCGGATTTGAAGTGAGTAAGCTTTGGTGCTGATTTGATAATGTTATTGTACTTTGGTGTCCGATAGCTTATTTCAGAAGGTAGTTTGTGCTTTTGGCTTGGAAAGTTGACCAAATTTCAGACGTTTATGGTATTGTTCTGTAACAGTCATCTTCATGTCTTTTTAAGAATGTTCTCTTATATTTGTGTCTTAGAAGCTTGATTACTCCTTTCCGGGGATGGCAATTTCTGACCGAATGAATGGATCCACTTTGGCCATTATTTTGCTGCTAGCCGATCAAATAGGATAATAAAACTAATTAGCTAAACCCGTTAACGGGTCCAACGGGTTGAAACGCATCATTGGTGTGTCCATAATGTCAACATTAGTAGTTCTATTTCAAAAAATCGATGTTTGTTGTAATATTATACCAGTACTTCTTTACTCAGATTTAGAACATTAGATGATTTTCAATTTTAAAAAGTTAAAGACAAATTGTTTGTTAGATGGCCTGAGTTTTCTAAAATTTTGATCCAAACTAATCCTACTCTTTATCCAACTTTCTCATAACCTTTTTTTCTTAAAAATTAATTTACTTGGCCTGTGATAATTGGGTTTTTTTTGCAAGTAAACTAATAGTATTACAGTATAATCTGTCGCACTTTCCAACACTTGAATCTACGAAGACTTGGTTTGGTTTGGAGCATCTCACGACTACCGCGTTGCCTCAAGCCCTTTTGGGTATGATTACCGGTATTTGTGTGGCCAAAACTTTGCGAGTGAACTGAATTTTACTGGTAACATCATCCAGATGAACATATTGTTTGTTATAGTGACAACATTCGTTGCTTGAACTCATAACAACTGTCCATTTTATTCCAAACTAGTACAACCATGCTAGATGTGAACAATAATAATTGCAACTGCCATTTGGTTAACCGAAGTAATATCAATTCATTTGCTTATGAATCTCATTATTTGGTTTAACAAAAAAAACTTATTTGCTGTTTGTTTCATGGGTTTTGAGGTTTTAATGGGCTTCACCATAAAGAATTAGTTTGGTTTTGCGGTTTGGCAATCAGTCTATCAAAAATGATTCCCCTCTAATAAGGTGAGATTTTTTTTAAGTGGGTCTCATATTTTACACTTTATCTATCTCTTCATTACTATTAAAAAATAATATTTTTTATAAAATCTTTTATATACTTCTCCGTCCCAAAATTATAGTCCACGTTTTCTTTTTGGAACGTCTCAATTTAATTGTCTACTACTAAATATGGATAGGGAAGTTTGATCGAGTTTACCATTATCTTTGCTTGAACTTATTATTACAAATTTTAAAGTAGATATGTAACATATTGGATTTCACAAACACACTCACACTCACAAATATAGGCGATTATATGATTTTAGAGAGAGAGAAAGTGGGATATTCTAGTGAGAGAAACACATAGAAGGTTAGATTCCAAATGAACATCCAACCCTCTCCCTTGTGGGGAGAGGGCTATTTATACAAAGAAGCACGCCCTCCTTCGGGCTGTGAATCAGGCATACAGTGGGTAAAGACCCGTCCTTCCTCCACGGTGTTGCACTAGACTAAACTACACTAATAACTAACTAACAAGTAACGTTATAAAATGATATGTCTACGAGCTAACTTAAGCTAGATAATATTTGGGGTGACCGATGCTTTACAATAGAATTTTCAATTCCTAACAATCTCCCCCTAAGGGAGGTCACCCCATGATTTACAATTTAGCATCCTAGCTATCCATTTAATCTTTAGTCTTGAGCTCGAAGACTTCACTTCATCAAAAGAATCAATCTTTGTGCTTTCATGGTGATAATATAATAGTCCAACTATAATGAACATTAAGTGGAGGTTATGGATCTGATCCACATTATGATGACCTTTGAGCATTATATGAGATCATCAGCTACAGTTGATCTCAGCATCACACATTGTTATGTTGCCCACATATGATGTTGTGACAGTTGGACCGACATGCTCACATTCTGGATCATGAAATCTTTTCATCAGAGTTGCGGAAGCTTTAGTTGATTCATGATATTTGCAGCAGCGTAGCAGAAGCATGGAGTGAAAATATCAGAGTCGTTGATGCACTTATCATGATTTCTTTAGAAATGAATGTGTTGTGTGAGCATGCGGCTATGTATTGATCTCTCCATTCGATCAGCAGCAACGTCGGCGTACCTGCATACAACAGTTAGCAATAAAGCGCACGAAAGTGTCTTTGATCACTTTCGTTGAATTGAGGTACACGCCCACGGTTCCCCGTTGATCAGTACAAGTACTGCCTGTGATCAGGTATAATTCCGAATAATCTCCTTGACAGGGTTTCGCAGCTGCTCTAGCTGTTCTCAAACCGGAACGTCTCAAAGAAGACAACACGGAGTGAGTGAACCAACGAATTTGAGATTCACTGATTGATGAAAATTGATTTGAAAAACAATCGTGTACTGCACAAAATAAAGTGTTTTTGCAATACAACGAAGGTTTTAACGAAAATCAATTATCAATCATAAACACCTTTTATTTTTGAAATATTAATACACAATCAATGTGCTAGAGAAAATACTTTTAAGCACAACGACCGGTTTTTCAAAGGTATCCGTCAATCCATAACCTGAACCAGGATTGATTCAAAAATTTGAATCGCCCCATTGTTTCTGTTCAGTTGTCACATGGTTGATCTATTGGATAGATCTCACATGCCACCTACCAAGAGCTTGTTTGATGTTGGCTCTAGAAGGCTTTCCATCTTCATTGTGAATATGTTTGCATATCACTCAGATGTTCTGGCAATACCACAAGGATAATGCGTATGACTCATAAGATATAATCTCTCTTTCCACATTATGTGAAACAGAGAGTCTTCATTGACAATGTCCTAATGAGATTTATTGATGATCTCGAGGCTCTAGACTCAATTGTGCACATTTGGTTCCTATGTCGGAGACTAGGGAGAGGGTCTCCTTCTTCAATATCAACCATCTCTAAGAGAAAGTCGATAGATAATGTCGGTTCCCCTGTGAGAATGAAACAAGTCCTTTTAAGAGGAACTTGAGTAGTTTGGGAAGATATAGTGCAGTGCGTCACTGGGTCCATGACGTCTTGTCTTCAATACTAGTGTTACCTTAGTAACCACCAGTAGCATATGTATTGAACCCGGTTTCTGCCCTAAGGTTGAATTATTGGAGGGCTATTTCTTTTCACCCTTTTCTCGTTTCATTTCTTTTTCATTCTTCAACCCCTTCAGTGCTTACCGAGACTTCATAACTAGAACCTTGTTGGGTTTATTCCAGTACTAGCTCTGTCTCAGTCCGCACTCTTCCCATATCTCACTTTTCTCCTTTTTTCATCATACCTAAGGACTTCTACACTATCTAGTGGATTGTCCCTGGGTAGATCCCTCCGGTTCACTCCATGCATAAAGTAATACCTAACCTTTCCATCCTTATAACTCCATGCATAAAGTAAAATGGTCGGTCTTTTGGTACAGTTCATTCTTCCATAAAACCAATTGAAAAATCATTTAGAAAATCAATAAAGGTACTTGTGATACGAAATCAAAGCATTTTGTACCTTAATAGTTTTGATCATTTTGAAACGCTCCCCCTCAACGTGTGCATATGATCTTGAAATTGTTTAGCACATGGAGGCAAGAGTTCTTTGAAATAATTTCTTAATCACAATTTCCGTAGAAAAGGCCATTTGATTTTCTTGGTAAATTCTCCCCCTCAATATGTGCATAGGATATTTGAAACCATTTTATATCATAGAGGAAAGAGTTCTTTTGAAGTACATCCACGAACACAAAGTCCATTAAGAAACCATTTAGAAAAACAATCAAGGTACTTTATGTTGAAGCATGTAGGTCTTTGTACCTTGAAGGTTTATATTTGTTTTGAAATGCTCCCCCTTAATATATGCTTCGAGATTCGAAAAAAGTTTGGCACATATTCGAGAGTAGTATGCACTTTGAGACAAAAATGGTCACCTTTTATCATCTTTCATATTTATATCACATTTTCTCCCCCGATCAAAATTTTCAAATCCTTTGAGATTTTGGATCTTAAGTGATTTAAATATGTATGAAACAAAACTTTGTTGGAGAAAAATGTGTCCGGTTTTATATGATCAGAAGTAGACTACACTGAAGTTCCCCTTTTAGATAAAAGGGAAACCACAATACATAACCCATCACTACTACATACATTATAGTTGTTCACAGTACATACACCTCATTTTACATAACAAAAATACAAAACAGAAGCTACTTCCGGAAGATGTCTTCATTCAGTTCTTTGAAGCAGCTTGTAGTGACCTTCACGAAGTCTACCACCCACAAAACTCTCAAGGCTGCGATAAATCATTCTGGTCTTTAATCTTCGTCCGATTGCAGCAATGAAATCTTCACACATCTTCAAGTCCTGTTCAGACCAGAATCTTGTTTTGTTCCACGGCTTCAGATCAAGTTTGATATGCTTCACTCTCGAGTTCAGTTCTTCTTCGACCATCTTGAGAGTTCCATCACTGAACTTGAAAAGCTCGCACAGTCTCATCAGCATACGTGATCCGTATCTGTCGGTAAAGATGATAGCTCTAGGGGTGTCAATCACTTTATATTCGTGATGAAATTCAAGTCCTGAGGCTTCCCATTGCGGTCTTGTTAGGTTGACGCGAGTCTGGTAGCTTTCCATTCCTAGCTGAAAATCTTCAACTCTTTTTCGAATGACCAAGCCTCTGATCCAGAGAATGACAGCAGCAGAGAGAGCTTTCTTCTCACGAACAGGTAGGTGGTCAAGGTGTCCTTGAAGGTTCAGAAGATAGAGATCTTCAAAGTCATTTGGCAGCAGATGTTTGAAGTCATTTTCTTCTATCACGTGATCTGTCAAGTCTGCTCTTCGAAGAACAATCTTCTTCAGATAATTATAGCCATAGATTGGGAAGATTTCTATACTGACAACACTTAGAATCCGCAGCTTGGATCGAACAGCTTTGCGTCTTTTTTCAGCTCCATGTCATTCAATGTAGAATTTCTTCTTCTTGACCCACCAATGAGAAATGCCATATGAGGTAGCGATGTCATACTCTTGTTCTTTATCTGCCCGAATTGATCCGAACCATCTGTTCAAGACCCGATCGAGTAGGTAGCACTTTCATCTTCAAAATCGATAGAGCTGGTCTTCTTTCGAATACGAGCACATAGATAGTCCAGGTCATGGTTGAAGAAGAACTCGGACTGAATGGTCATTTGTCCAGGTTCACCACTGAGAGGAAGAGGCTTGTTCACATTGAAACGGTGATCGCTCACGACTTGATCACTCGGCATCTTATGACATTCTTCCATCTGGTATTGAAGCTGATTGGCATCTGAGTGAAAGACTTTGACGATTTCAAATGCTGGTCCTTCAAGTTCCTTTGGAGTGATGGACGAGATTCCCTTCTGTTCACAAAACCACCTCATAAAGCGCCCATATCTCTGTGATGTGAAGAAGAGAATCTTCAGTTGGGGCTTCATAGTTGGCGATTATGGTTGAAGCCCGTTGTTGTCGGGATCATTGTGTCGGACTCGGAATGGACCATGAAGGTTCTGGAGTTTGAGGTCTCTCTTCGGTGAGCCAGCTTTAAATTATGTCTTTTGAAGGTGCAACTCTAGAGGTATTAGAGCATTCACTGAAACGTATGCATCAAACCAATCATCTTCAGATGGCTTGGGGATATGTTTGGTGGATGCATCATCGTCATCGGATTCTGACTCTGCCATGACATACGATTCTTCATGAAGTACCCGATCTTCTAGAATAGTAGAGAATGTGGGTGTGAACCTTGAATCAACGGTGGTCCAAGCTGCAGACTTCTTCGGGTACCACGATCACGGATGAGCTGGATTGATTTGTCGGTTTTAGAGGAGATGTTGGTGGTTGTGGTGAAGGTGTAGTGGTTGTGCCAGAAGATCCACCAGCACCGAAGTTCTAGCTCCTCCGGTTGGGCGAGGGAGGAGGAGGTTTAGGACCTTTACGCAACGTCTCCAGTACCACAATCCTCCTTTTCTTCTTAGCCTTTATTTCTCCAATGTCCTCTAAAACGTAGATGATTATCGTGCTTAATCGATTCTTTGAGAGCCTCGAATAACTTCTTATGAACCTCATGCTTATGCTCGTTAGCTTCATACATCTTTGCGAAAGGACAACTCTCATATCTGAAATGGGTAGGTCTTTAAACCGTTGAAGCAGAGGAGCTTGCATTGCCCATTCTACAGAATCCTTAACTTCGCCTTCAATGGCGTCGCTACCCTTCATCGAAGTTAAGATGTTCCACCTGTAGACACGATCCTCGAGGACATTGACAGATTTAGGCAGTTATCTTTCAAGAGCTTCAATTCTTTTCCTTTGCTTTGTCGAGCAATTGATCAGATGTTAGTATTTGAGGTGGTGAATCGGTGGAGTGTCCGTGTCAGTAACTGTAACCACTGGTTCAAGTGATAGATCTTTAGCAGGATCAGGTGGTGGATGTTCGGTTGTAAGAGAAGGTGCAAAAATCGGTGGGATGGTTGATGTGTCTTGCTGGATGCTGACCGTGTACATGGACTCAGCTTCCTCTTTCTCATCATTAGGCTTATGAGTCTCGGTATCTGAAGGTTTGTCATTCAAAAAATGATCACCGAATGAGAAATCGGCATCCAGATTCTTAAGTGAGGAGAGAGAGCCCGTAGACATGTTAGGTTCCTACAGATACCTGGTTTCATCAGATCTTGACTCAAGGTTCTCCTGTGAGTCTTTCTGCAACTCTTCATCATCATTCTGATCATATTGGGTATCACTTGATGCAGGAGTTTCTTCTTGTGTTTCGGATACCTCCTTTTCCAATCCATTTTGTTCATGAGCTGAAGATGATTCAACACTTCTTTTCTTTAGCTCAAATTAGGTGGTAGTTCCAGATGGTGGAGAAGAGATGGTCAGAAGCATGTGAGCAGCTTGTTCAACTTCCGCTCCAGCAATCCCTTTTCCTTTGTCTTGAGTGGAAGGAGTTGTTTGTCGTAGCGCAGGATCAAGTTCTCTTATTGTAACTCCTCCCACTGGTGGTCTCATATTCTGGCTTTCAAGGCTTTGTTTAATTCCCAGTTGCAAAGCAGCCATATCTTCATCAGTCAAATTCATATCACCTCTTGAAACCTCAGTTCCTTCAACGTTCCTCTTTCCAACATCTTTCTTCTTCCTTTTCTGCTTCGTGTTTGAAGTGTCAGTAGGTTGTGATCTGTCACGTCTCTTCTTGGGAAGGGCAGCATATGAGGTCTTTGTACTGGAAGTGGACTTTGTAGCTTTGGGTTTTGATGGAATGGGAGAGACATCAACATTGGATCTGGATGCCCTTTTCTTGTATAATTTGAAGTGGTCAGTCTTCTTAATATCGTCAGTGAGAAGAACATCAGGGATTGGAAATCCAAAGATCTCTTTATTGACACCTCTAGCAACATATTTAAGGTTACCCAGAACAAATTCATCCTTAGCATTATGGAGGACTGATTCACTCCTAAGATTGAAGTTATGAGTGCATTTGCAAGTCTGGATGACAAGCTTCGAGAATCTGATGCTAGGAATCACAAGTTTGTGTACTTTCTTTCTTCCTTGAGCTTGATTCTGAACATTTGTTCTATCGGTGATGAATGTGTGCATTGACAACGAGAATTCTTCCCAAATAGGTTCCGAGACATCAATGTTCACCCCATTGACGAGACCCCATAGGATTTGCAGAATAGGTATCCTTACTTTATCGAACCCTGAGGTTTTGCCCGATAAGCATAAGTTGAGAATAGTTGTCATGGCTCTCCAGGGTTGATACATGTGTCCGGTGATGATATCTGAAGCCCTTGTTATGCCAACTTGATAACCCAAACCAATTAGAAAGACTATTAGCTCTTCCGCACTAGGTGGAGGGACAGATTGTTTGGTAGGGTCACATGGTGTGATTCCTAGGGCCTTACTGAGAATGTCATAAGTGATTTCAAATTCCTTATCATCAAGCTTGCAGGAATAAGTGGCAGTGATCTTGTCCCATGTGATGGTGTTCCAAAATTGTTGCAAGTAAGTGGAAGGGATCGTGCATTGCTTGGTCATGACACTGAAGAAATTAGTGTTTTTAAGAATATCAATTGCCACTTTGAAGATTGGATTTTGTTGCAGTTTTTCCATGTCCATATAGCAGTTGCTTTTTCCTATCTCTACCCATTTATCTTCAGGAATAATTTCATTGTCTGTAAGAACAATGGATGGAGTAGAGGTAGCAAGGTTCTCGGATGAAGTCGTGTTAGCCATTGGAAATTCTGTAGAAACACACAGACAACCACAGTGTACGAGAGCATGTTAGATTAGACAAGGTTAGTTGAACAATTTTTAATGGACCCTCATGACACAAGCATAACGAGTAGGAAACATGACATATTACCAATAAGCAGATTGACATGCTTAGGAAGTAGCATTAGTAATTTTCAAAGTAACAAATCATTTTGACAAAGTTTTTCAAGAAACAAGTTGTTTTGAGTCAAAATTGTGAAGAACAAGGTTGCTATAATAGGATTTCATGAGACAAGTAGCTATTTTGGAAGTGTTATAACAAATTTCTAAAAACAAGTTGTCAAATCAAGTTGCTGCAAGAGAAACCAGATACAAATTGCTTAGATCAAAAATGTTATAGCAAGTCGCTAAGAGAAATTTAGTCAATATAAATCGCTACAAGTAAACTTGAACCAAGTCGCTAGCATGAAATAATTACAGTAAGTCGCTTTACACAGTTTTGACAAAACAAGTCGCTACATGAAAAATATTAACAAGTCGCCATTGTAAAAAAACAATTTAGCAAGTCACTAACTAGTCAAAACAAGTCGCTATAAGAAAAGTACATACCAAGTCGCCTTTATGAAAACATTTAAGTAAGTCGCTAACTTGTAAAGACAAGTCGCTATCAAAAGTTACAAGGCCAAGTCGCTACAATTCAGTTACAAAGCAAGTCGCTAGCTAGAATGTATTAAGCTATCACAACTCGCCATGAGAAATCTTTGAACCAACTCGCTACCAAGAACATCAAGCTTATCAGGTGAGTCGCTACCAAGAACATAACAAAACATACTCAAATCACAACAGTCCAATCCACAGATATAACCATTACAATGACACAAACAAATTGCTACAATGAGCCAATACAAACAACTACAAGCACACGCATAATCATTACATCGTATCACAACACACTCAACCAAATAATACAATTATACGCGTAAAGGCCCATATAAACAAACAATTGCACCATCACAAATATCCAAGTGAACCCAAACTCCACCTAATTATCTCAAGTGATCCCGTTAAACGAATACATTAACAAACCTAAACGAGGAAATCAATAGACGAGGCAAAAACCGCACGGTGGAATCTGTTAAGAGAACAGAGTTAGGGGAGGTATATAATCTACATGATTTGAAACAAAAACGATGAAATAAACCTACCACAATCAAGTCGCTAGTGCAAAGGTCACGAGAGAAAGATAATAAAAACTTTTTGGGATTTTGAAAAGTTGTGGGTTGAGTAAGTCGCTAAGGGGGATAGGTATAGATTTCAAGTTCCACAAGTTCACACATTCAGTCCCTGTACTTGTGAAAAAAAAACAACTCGCTAGTAAATATAAAGGACAAGTCGCTACTCCTTAGAAAGGCCAAGTCGCTATCCCTGATTAAAGCAAGTCGCTATCTATCAAATTATGTGCTATTGACACTTTCAGTACCTGAACTTATCAGATTGCATGCAAATACAGTTGATAAAAACATTTTGAATAATATGACAAGAACCAAAAGAGACATAACATAGATAAGCTATCTAACACAGAGGACATAACGAAACAAGACTTAAACATGCATCAGCACACAATACGAGCACACAATACATATCAAACAATGGTGCATAGAGAAACAGAGATAACGAGATAACTTGAAATATTCTCCCCCTCAATCAATGTCACCAATGAACATTGATTGAATTCTAACCCCCCGTTATAAAACTAGAGTATATCTTCTGTTCGAACTTCATCTATGGTCCCGTGTCATTATTGAATGACATTTCTAGGACCGTAGATGTTATCGATTACACGAGATACATCTATTATCAGATTGTGGGTAAAAATTTAATTAATAAAAAAAATTGATTTATTTAAAAATTTTAATTTTTTTTTAAGTGAAAACTAATTTGTACACTGATTCATGAGAACGAGTCCTGATTCAAGTCGAACAGGAGTCAAAGTACGAGGTACATCAATTTTGACAAGCTACAATTCACAGTGAGCAATCTTCATTTCTGATGGAAACCATGTCATGATGTTCATGATTAAATTGAGCATTGTACGAAAAGGCGAGGACACTTTGCACTAGAGGCACATGTAGTATTGCAAATAGATGAGTTAGTGACATGAGTAACCTCACTATTGGATGTTGCACAGTTTGATCTAGGAGTGTCATTAAAAGAAATCCCTTTAGGTTCAACATTCTTGAAGAGTTTTCCTGTGGGCATCCACTTAAGGCAAGATCTAGGTATGTAAGTCCGTTTGGATCCTGAAAACTTAAATAATCTACCAGTGGGAATCCATTTGAAACAAATGCTAGTAGATTTGGATGTAGCCACTTCCCTGTTTTGAATATTGGTCCTTTTGTAATTAGTTTGTTTCTTAGGGGATTGATCAGTCATTTGATGCTTCTTATAAGAACTAGATGAACTCTTAATATTCATGATCTTAGGGCTTCGAACATTAAGCTGGGGATTGTTATTCATCATATCGGAATGAAATAGTGAAGTGACTGGTTTTGACAAAACAGTATTCGCATCAACTTGGGAGGCAAACTTAGATTTCGATGGTTTAAATCTTTCAGTTCTAAAAGCATTGGGCTGCCTAACTACTGATGCGTTTTGAGTTGTTCAAGTACAATTGACTTTCCCAAGGTTGATGGTTTTGCAAACTTAGTGTTCACCCTATTTCCAATAGATTTCCTAAGCTCATTTTTAAGGCAACAATAGTGAAGCTCTTATCCTGAATTTGGGCTTTGAGGGCATCAATGTCAGCCAAGAAGGAGTTAGTTTAATCTATCAACTTGGAATTGTTCTCTAATAAGTTCTTTCTTAAAGACTCATTTTCCCTTAATAGGTTAGCCATACACAGAGCCAATTCATCATTCCTAGATTTAAGCGTATCACTTACCTCATGGTTACGATTGTTCATCCCTATATTACATTTCTTATGCAGATCTGAGAGTTCTAATTTCAGATTGCATATGGTTGAATCTTTGTCCTGAATCTGGGTTTTTAAGTGGTTAATCTCAAAAAGTTCTCGAAATTTTGGTAATTCCGGATTTATGCAAGTTTTTGAAGCAAGAAAACTTTCTTCTCTTTGTTGTATTGCAATTTCCAAGGAAATACAATGTTTTTCAAGAATTGAGTATTTGTTTGAAAGTTCATCATAAACCCATTTTTCGACCATGTCATTTGTTTTAAAGATTTTAGATTCAGGCTTAACCAACAAACATTTATCAATATCATAATCAGAGTTAGAATCAAATTGATCAGGTACATTAGTAAATGCATTAAGTTGATCATTAAAGGGTACCTCATCACATGACACCAGTTCATTTCTTTGGTATGGCATCTGTATTCACCTCATGCATAACAGGAGGTCTTTGAAATGCAGTTGTTTCAAGCTTTTTCGACTCGAGCCTTTGTATTCATGATCGGTTTCATCATCCTTTGTTGTATCGATATTCAATCGGCATCATCCGTTCTTTCAACTGATCCATTACCCAATTTATCACAACTTTCACTTAATTTTTTCTGACACCCATTCAACACATTCAACTTATCATTCTCTTGAGCAGCTTCCTTAATGTACATTTCTACATTATCCATAAGTTGGATAAAAGTGTTGATGAACCCATGAATTTCCATTCCAGTATGTTTCTTGAATGAAATTCCAGTCACGTGTTGATCAAAGTCTGCGGAATATTCCCCATTTGTTAGGATTTGGAAAATCCAGTAGTTAAAGTCTCGGTCACCTCAAGAATATGTTATCTTTAGAAAGCTCGTAGTCGTAGTTATTTAATGTTAAGTAGTATTTAGTTAAGTAACACCGTGGAGGACGGACGCGTCTTTACCCACTGTATGCCTGATCCACAGCCCGGTCGGTGGCGTTTTATGTAAGTACTATAAATACTCTCTACCTCCCAAGGTAGAGAGTTGGAGCTCATAATAAGATTTTTCTTTCTCTCACTAAAGTTCCCTAAACCTCTAACTTTCTCTCTCTAAAACAAATTATACGCCTATTTGATCTTATGGTTTAGTGTGTTTGTGAAATCCAATATGTTACAAATGGTATCAAGAGCCATGGTTTGATCATCTCTTACATATATTTGGATTTCTAGTGACTTTTAGGTGGTTTTAGAGTTTGAAAAAGTTTAGTGGTTTTTGCATCATTTGGATCATTTCTAGTGTTAAAGTTTGAATCTTGGGTGTATTTTTGTGTTTAGAATCATTGTATGTGCTTGGGTTTTGATTTAGTAACCTTGAATCATCGTGGTTGGGTTGTTTTTGGATTGAAAAGTGGTGTTTATGTGTTTTTCTAGCTAGCGACTTAAGCCACGGATAAGTTGTCTTGGTAGCGATTTGCTTTGTAATTTGGTAGCGAGTTGCAGTTGAAGTTCTTAGCGAGTTGAGCTAGCGACTTGTCTATTGAGACAAGCCGACAAACAGTACACTTAGTGGATTCTCCACTACGAGTAGCGACTTGGTGAAAGGTAGCGACTTGTACTTAAGTTTGTTAGCGACTTGGTGTTAGCGATTTGGTGCTTAGCGAGTTGCTCTTTAGCGACTTGACAACTTAGCGATCTGGTGATTAGTGAGTTGCTATTTAGCGACTTGACAACTTAGCGACTTGGTGCTTAGCGACTTGCTGTCAAAATTTTGCTAGAGACTTTGTGCTTAGCGAGTTGTTATTTAGCGACTTGACTGTGTCTTAGCGACTTGGTGCTTAGCGACTTGGTTCAGTTTTCTTAGCGACTTGGTTGACTCTGTCGTAATACGGTTTTCTCTTGATTTAGTAAAATCCCGTGAAAGAATCTATTTCCGGTTTAATCATAGAGTTATAAAATCCCGTTTAATCTGTCAACATGTCTACCAACGTTCCTACAATCATCTCCACTGTTGCTGAGGATGTTCAAGCAGCTGGTTCGGATACTCGTTCACCCATGCTTGGAAGGACTACGACTCTTGGGCTCAACGAATCAGTTTGTACTTGTCTTGGAAAGGAAAATGGAGTCAACATTCTCAAATCCATTGATGAAGGACCGTATAGGGTTGAGACTACTAGAGACATAATTGATACAGCTGAAGATGGAACAATGATCTATGGAATAGACAGACCAAAGATGTATGATGAGCTCAATGATAAGGAGAAGAAGAGATTCGATGCGGATATCGGGGCTTCTAACATCATATTACAAGGTCTTCCAAAAGACATCTACAAGCTTATCAATCACAACACTGAAGCAAAGGTTGTATGGGATAATGTCAAGATGCTTCTCTCGGGTTCGAATTAACTATGGAAGACAGAGAATCTCAATTATATGATGAAATTGAACACTTCAAGATGAAACCAGATGAGAGTGTCTATGAGTATTACGTGAGATTCCACAAGCTTGTTAATGACATGAGGAACATCATAATGACTATGCCAAACATTCAGTTGAACTCAAAGTTTGTGAACAACATGAATCCCGAATGGCACAAGTTTGTCACCTCTGTGAAGCTAACCAAAGGATTGAAGAATACAAACTATGAGCAACTCTATGCCTTCCTTCTTCAGAATGAGAGACATGCCATGTTTGAAAAGAGGATTCTTGAACAATTCAAAACAAATCCAGGAGAGACAAGCTCATCAAATGATTCAATTGCCTTCTACTCAAACATTGGGATTACTACTAAAGCTTCACAAGTTATACCCATGGGTGATGGAACTCACAAACTCATTCCCGGTCCAATGTTCAAACAAGTGATCTGATGCACACGTGGGTAAATTCATTAATCAACTGGCTCTCCTGATTAGTCAAAACATGAACTCTCTCCCACACACCAACAATAACCTCAGAACAGCGTCCAATCCACACAATCAAGCCCTTGTCGAGAGGGAAGGTTATAGTACAACCAGTTCAAGAAAGGCAGTATGAACAAGGAAGAGGTGGAGTTGGTAGATGCTTTGTGACAAATCGAATAGGGAAGAAATGGAAATCAAGGACAAGTTAAGATGATCAAATGTTACAACTGTGGAGGTGAGGGACACATTGCAAGGAACGCACATCGCCAAAAGCGCCCTCAAAATCTTTGAATACTTCAGGGATAAGATGTTGCTTGTTCAAGCCCAGGATAATGGTGTAGCGTTGGATGAAGAAGAGTTGTTATTTCTTGTTGAGGGAAATGCCAAGACGTATGATGCAGATGTGGATGAGCAGCCAATTCAGGAGATAGGCCATAATCATTAGAATGCCTTTCAAGTAGTTGATTGTGATGCATACGACTCTGATGTTGATGATGAACCTACTGCACAAACCATTTTCATGGCTAGCATTTCTCCAATGGTCTCTCCTAAAGTCTCTTCATCACCACAAGCTGGTCCATCCAAAGACAAACTCATTTCTGAGGTACTAAAACTATACGATGATGCTGATATGAAAAAGATGCATGACAAAGTACAATCAACTGAAACTATTGAGTCAAATATTGAAGATATGGGTAATATCAATGTTGTCCCATATGATCAATATGTGAAACAAAGTGAAAGTGAAGTTGTACCAAGTGATGCATCTTCTGCAGTCAACGATGACTATGTTTTTGATGAATACACTGCATGTGCCCCTGATGATTCTGTTATCTCTGAACTTAATGCCTATAAAGAACGAGTTGCCATTTATGAACAACGTGCTAAGTTTGAGCTAACTACTTGTGAGCAGGAGTTGGATAACCAAATGCGTACAATTATTAGAAAAGTAATTTTAGAGAAGAAGTGTTAAAACAAGAGTTAAACTCCTTACAAGAAAAGCTTTCAAAAACTGCTAAGCAAAAACAAGAACTTCAAGAAAATGTTAAAGTGCTTAAGCAGGAATTTCATGCTAAGGAATCAAAACTTTTAAATGATTTTTCTAATCTAAAAACTTTGAAGAACAAACTTGAAAATAAGTTGTACGTACAAGGGAACACCATTCAGACTGCCCACATGATCACTAAGCATAGAGTCTTAAGCGATAAGCATAGCATTCCCCTTGTTGAGGAACCAAATCCAGAGGTCATTAAGAAGGCTAGAAATGCTCATAAGGTACTTTATGATGGCAATGAAATCCTTAAACCTAGACAGAAACCTAGTTGCTTTGAGTGCAATGAGGAAGATAAGAAATCTGATGAAGTCACTAGGGAAAAGATGAACAAGAAGTTAGATGATCCTAAATGTAAAGAGAAGAAAATAAATATCACACCCCATGATTACAAGAAAGAGAATTGGATTTCCTTGAACATGTTTAAGCCTCAGACGTTGTTAACACCCGAACAAGTGTTCTGCAAAAAGGATTTAGATAAGCAAAAAGCAGAGAATCTTGTTGAAACGAACCCACCCTTTAGGAAAATGCCTTCAGCGACTGTGTATCCTCCCAATACACCAATGCATTTAGTTCCTAGGACTATTGCCACTAAAAGCAAGACCTTAATCAGTCAATATGTTATTCTTCAACTATTTGTCGATTTTGAGAAAACTTGTAAGAAAAGGATCACACCCTCTGGGATAACTGAAGGGGAAAGGGGTTTTGAGCAAACAAAAGAATGCTATCTAACTGAGGTCATGCCTTTCTTTAAACTACTAAAAGATCATTTTGAGAGTCTTAAAAAGGAGATAGATTCAGATATTAAAGGAATGGAAAAGGAATTTGATGCAATGATAGTTGAGGTTAGTGACTATGAGCGAGCATTAAAATATAATGAGATTGAGAGGAAGAACTTGCATACCTTGAATGAGAATCTTATTTCTGAATGTATTGCTCAAGATGTGTTTTACACTGCTACTAATTGCTCCATTAATGCTTCTCAATTTCATGAATTATCTTTGCTCATGAAAGTCTCTCATGATCGTGTCATTGAGCTTGAAAAGATTAATTCGAAACTTAATGAGAAAATTGATCAGGATGATCACGATAATTTGGTAAAGCATCTTTCTAAACTAGAAGTTGAACATTTTGATTTACAACTAAAATATCAACATCTAAAAGAAAATGTTAAAACCTCAAATATCAAGACATCCTTGGATGCTCCTGAATTTGATGCAGTTTTTGAAATTAGCAAACGTGATGAACAGATTCGAGCTCATTGTAACACGATCAAAAAGTTGAAAGCCCAAATCTCTCAATTGAAGGGTGAAAAGAACAATGTGACTGGATCCCAAATGCCTCCTCCTTTAGATTCTCGGTACTCTCAAACTTTTCATCTTCAAAACTTAGTTAATGCCTTACAAAAGGAAAATGAGAGTTTTCTAGAAGAAAATGAAAAAGTTAAACGACACTTTAAAGAGTTATATGATTCAATGAAAGTCACCCGTGACCAAAACAACGAAAAAATAACGTCTTTACAAAAGGAAATTGAGAATATGAGAAGTCAGGGAAAAGGGAAACTGCCACTTGTTTTTAATAAGAATGTTGTTTCAAAGTCACCCTTAGACTGCAAATACACTGTGACGGTTAAATATATTCCTCCTCATCTTAGGAATAATGAACCTGCGTTTCATGACTATTGTGCTTACCTTAAGGATAGTCTAGAATGTCTCCGTGAGATTGTCGAAGAGGATTTCATTAACAAACCTCTTGATAGAGAAATTAGGTTTGCTTGCCTCCAGGCCAAACGATCTCAAGAGGTGCTAGAATGTGTAATTGCAACATGTCCTAAATCCTTAGGTGCAAAAGGCAAAGCTGTGATGCCTTGTTCTATGCCTAGTGCCAAGCATTCAAACCATTCTAGGCCCAGTTTTAAGAAAGTGAACATCAATGTGTCGTCTAGTAATACAGATCCTTGCACGTCTAGTTCAGGAATGCAAAAAATAGATCAACCAACTAATGTTCCCATAATTCCCTCTACAGGAGTAATCAGTGACATTAAAGCGAGCAGGTCAAAGTCTCAAGACAATACAAGGAATGATAGGACCTCGCAAGCTAAAATGTGCATTGGAAAAGAGTAGAAGACCAATCTAGGAACTTTAAGTTTGAGTCGAATAAAACGAATCGTGTTGATTCTAGTATTAGCCATAGGCGTACTGTAATTAATTCGAATTTCGATACTATTTGCAAACCTTGTAATGATGTCTGCTTGAATTCTGTTGCTAATCATGAATGTGGTGAGAATGCTTTGTCTAATCTTTGTCAAATGCCCAGTTAAAATTGTTAATGCTAATAATCGTGCAAAGAAGGCTAAAAGGCAAAGACGAAAGATTGTTAGAAAACAGTGGAAACCCACGGGAAGAACATTTATAAAGATAGGTTATTATTGGATACCTTTTGGCCATAAGAATAATCAGTTTTGCCCTCAAAATGCTAAGACTATGCCCACTAGAAAATGGATGCCTACTGGTAGAACTATTCCCTTAAGAAGTGAACATACTTTGAATAGGTCAAATACAGACACCAGCATTACATCTATTCCCAATGATTCCATTGCTTCTACTTCCGATATGGATGTTTCTATTTCTGATGTGGGTGTTCCAATTACTGTTACTAACCAAGTGAACCCATTCTTGCATGGGGATCCCAATTATCCAGTTATCCATTCTTGTGTGTGTTCAACTGCAGATCGTTCAAATCGTTATGTGGTACTTGGACTCAGGCTGTTCCAAGCATATGACTGGACACCGGTCGCGGCTCATGAACTTCGTGAGCAAATTCATCGGGACTGTTAGATTCGGGAACGACCATTTTGGAGCAATTATGGGTTATGGTGACTATGTAGTTGGCAAAAGTGTAATCTCCAGGGTATATTATGTGGAAGGTCTTGGTCATAATTTGTTCTCTGTTGGTCAATTCTGTGATTCCGATCTAGAGGTGGCCTTTAGAAAACATACTTGCTTCGTTAGACAACTTGATGGTGTGGAATTATTAAGAGGTACTCGAGGTTCTAACCTATACACCATTTCTATCGAAGACATGATGAAGTCTTCTCCAATCTGCTTGTTGTCAAAGGCTTCTAAAACAAAGTCATGGTTATGGCATCGTCGTCTCAATCACTTGAACTTCTACACCATTAACAACCTTTCCGAAAGGATCTTGTCGAGGCTTACCAGTTAAAATATGAAAAAGATCATTTTGTTCAACTTGGGAAAAAGCACGAAATATGCCCACAAACCAAAACCCACAAACTCTGGAATGTAAGTCCTTCATACCCTTCATATGGATATGTGCGGCCCAATGAGAGTGCAAACTATTAATGGGAAGAGATATGTGTTAGTGGTGGTTGATGACTACTCCAGATTCACTTGGGTTAAGTTTTGTAGGACGAAGGATGAAACTCCAGATGTCATCATTAAACTCATTAAACAACTTCAGATCCGACTCAACAAAATAGTTCGAATCGTCCGACTGACAATGGCGAGTTTGTTAATAAAGAACTCAATGAATTTTATGGAAATGTTGGAATCAGTCCCCAAAGAAGTGTCCCTCGAACTCCTCAACAGAACGGTGTAGTTGAAAACGAAATCGAACTCTTGTAGAAGCCTGCAAGGACAATGCTTGATTTACTCAAAGGTTCCAATGTTTCTATGGGCTGAAGCTATTGCCCTGCTTGTTACACTCAAAATCGATCTCTAATTCACACTTCTCATGGAAAGACTCCTTATGAACTTGTCCACAATAGAAAACCCGATCTATCATACCTTCGTGTGTTTGGTGCTTTATGTTATCCAACTAATGATGGTCAAGATTTAGGAAAACGAGAGCTAAAGGACATTGGAGTTTTTGTAGGCTATGCACCAAACAGAAAAGGTTACCGAATCTATAACAAGAGAACCCGAAATATCATGGAAACAATTCACGTCACGTTTGATGAGCTGACCGGTCAAATGGCTACTGGACAATCCAGTTACGGACCCGCACTTCAAAACAGTCCCTTTGGTTCATCTCTTGTACCAAACTCATCTCCAGCAACTCCATATGTACCTCCATCCGAAGATGATTTAAAGAAATTGTTTGATCTAATGTTTGATGAACACTATGAACCGAATCTTGATGAAATGTCGGTCCATCAACAGAGGCTGCTCATATCCCTGTGAATGAAGTGAACCCTTCAGTCTCAATATCATTAAGTCAAGAAGCTCCTGCTGCTGATCACTCTGTCTCATCAACAAATCATCTATCATCAAATGTACATCATGGAAGTGTTTCTGGCATCAATGATGAAGTTAATCCCTTTGCTACTCCCGAAGAAGCTCCATTTGAAAATATCTTTGCTCCTGAATCATCATCAGAACCATCTTCATCCGGAGACATTAACTCTGCTACTTCAGTTCCACAACAACAACCACATGAACACCTTAGAAAATGGACACATGATCACCCATTGGAAAACATCATTGGAAACCCCTCCCGCCCAGTATCCACACGGAAACAACTTGCAACCGATGCCTTATGGTGTTTCTTCAACTCCATACTCTCTAAGGTCGAACCAAAAGACATTAAAACCGCCATGAATGAAGACTGCTGGTTCAATGCCATGCAAGAATAAATTCATGAGTTTGATCGACTTGATGTATGGGAGTTAGTACCTGCTTCAGATTGTGCTATGATCATTGCTCTGAAATGGATTTTCAAAGTGAAACTTGATGAGCATGGTGATGTCCTAAAGAACAAGGCTCGATTGGTTGCCAAAGGATACCGTCAAGAAGAGGGTATTGACTTTGAATAATCTTTTGCTCCTGTTGCTCGAATAGAGGCAATAAGAATCTTCTTGGCTAGTGCTACAAGTAAGAACATGATAGTCTATCAAATGGATGTAAAGACGGCATTTCTGAACGGAGATCTTAAAGAAATCGTCTACGTCAGCCAACCTGAAGGATTTGTGAATCCAGAGCATCCTACTCACGTGTATCGTTTGAAGAAGGTGCTTTACGGGTTAAAGCAAGCCCCAAGGGCATGGTATGATACGCTATCAAAGTTTCTTCTGTCTACCGGCTTCAGCAAAGGAGCAGTTGCTCCTACATTGTTCACCGAAGTCGGGCAAACATTTAATTCACATTCAAATTTATGTAGATGATATTATCTTTGCCTCGACTGACCCCAATGAATGTGATCGTTTTTCTAATGAAATGGGTTCCAAATTCCAAATGTCTATGATGGGAAAAATGTCATTTTTCTTGGGATTACAAATTTCACAAAGTCCCTGAGGCATTTTCATAAATCAATCTAAATATGCAAATGAGATTTTAAAGAAATTTGGATTTGTATCATGTGACACCGTTGACACTCCTATGATTGAACGAACCAACTGGATGAGGACCACTCAGGGATCATGGTAGATCAAACGAAATATCGTAGCATGATTGGATCCCTGATGTACCTCACGACTAGCAGACCAGACATCTTGTTCGTGTGTGCATGCTAAGCCTACTAAAAGCACCTTGAAGCGGTTAAACGGGTCTTTCGGTATCTCCAAGGAACCATCAATATGGGACTTTGGTACCCGGAAGACACCGGTATGTCACTAACAGCCTATGCAGATGCTGATCATGCAGGATGTCAAGATACTCGTCAAAGTACGTTTGGAGGTGCTCAGTTTTTGGGTGATAAGCTTGTAAGGTGGTCTTCAAAGAAGCAAATGAGTACTTCTATTTCCTCTACAGAGGCTGAATACATAGCCATGTCATCTTGTTGTGCTCAAATTCTTTGGATGAGATCCCAATTATCTGACTATGGCTTTGAATTCAACAAAATCCCTCTGTACTGTGATAATAAAAGTGCTATTGCTTTCTCATGCAACAACGTTCAACACTCAAGAGCAAAACACATCGACATCCGACATCATTTCATCAGGGATCAAGTGGAAAACGGTGTAGTGGAACTCTATTTTGTGAAATCAGAATACCAGTTAGCAGACATCTTCACCAAAGCTCTTCCAAGAGAATGTTTTGAGTTTATTCTTCCACGACTTGGATTGAAAAGCCTTCAACCAGAAACACTCAAACGTCTTCAGGAGGAAGACGAGGAGTAAAAGTCTTTCTTTCATCTATATCTTTGTATATATTTATCCAAAAAATCAAATAGAAAATTATAAAACTTTCAAAATCAATAAAAATGTGAAAAAAATTGAAAAATCCTCAAAAATATTGTCATTTTGTCATGCTTTTCTCGATTCGATTATATCTACGGTCTTAATCTTTGTCTTTCAAAGAATGATACGGGACTTTAGATGTTGTTCGAATGTTTAAAAAATTGGGAGAAAGAGAAAAAATGGTTTATTGTCATTTCAGGCAATAACCCGCTTTTCAAAGATAGAAAAGAGCCATACTTTATATTGGTTTTCAAAATCCTTGCTCTGATTCTTTAAACTAATCTTTACTATCTAATGAAAACTAGTTGTTTTGAAAAATAACTCGGACTCTATTTTTGATAATCATCAGGACTTAAAAATTTGTCAAAACATCTATCTCTCAATCAACAACTTATGTCATGGATTGAGGGGGAGAATGATTTCAATTAAATCAAAAAGTTATTTTCAAAAGATAATCATGCATGTTTAATCATTGAAGTTTAAAGTCTCAAAATCAGATCCTTATCAGTTAAAACGTTTTCACAAATCAAGTCACAATTCTCCTTAAAATCCTTCAAAATCAATTTAAATCTACAGAGATCACAAATCTCAAATGATTTGATAATTGTGATCGGGGGAGAATTTGTGATTTAAATTGGATTTAAACTGATAGTTCAATAAATGGTTTCATAAGTGTTTAGCATGTTTGCCTCCCCGCATGTGCCGCAAGTGTCAAACGATTTCAAATTTTCCATGCACATGTTGAGGGGGAGCAACTATTTTAAACCTCAAATTATTGAAACGTGACTGAATTGTCTCTAAGTGTAGGTTCCCTCTAATATGTGCAAAATTCTTTCAAAATTCGAGGCACATATTGAGGGGAGCAAACTTTTGAAAACCTCATCCTTCCTCAAAATGTTTTATCTACTCAAATTTATTGGGAAGTGATGATGATCATTTTAGAAAATGTTAATCAAAAGATTGGACCTTTCACTCTTAATCTAACGATTTCAAAGATCTCTTGCCTCCATGTGCTAAAACAATTTCGAAAATATTATGCATATGTTGAGGGGGAGCATTTCTAAAATATCAAAACAATTAAGATGAACGATACCAAAAAGACCGACCAACTTTACTTTATGTATGGTGATATAAGGATGATAAGGTTAGGTTGAGGTCCCATGATCCGCCAGAACCAGAGGGATCTACCCAGGGACAATCCACTAGATAGTGTAGAAGTCCTTAGGTATGATGAAAAAAAGAGAAAAATGAGATATGGGAAAAGTGCAGACTGAGACTGAGCTAGTACTGGAATAAACCCAACAAGGTTCTAGTAATGAAGTCTCGGTAAGCTCTGAAGGGGTTGAAGAATGAAAAAGAATTGAATGTGAAAAAGGGTGAAAAGAAATAGCCCTCCATTTATTCAACCTTAGGGCAGAAACCGGGTTCAATTCATATACTACTGGTGGTTACCAAGGTAACATCGGTATTGAAGACAAGACGTCATGGACCCAGTGACGCACTGCACTTCAACTTTCCAAACCACTCAAGTTCCTCTTAAAAGGGCTTGTTTCATTCTCACGGGGAACCTACATAATCTATCGACTTTCTCTTAGAGATTGTTGATATTGAAGAAGGAGTCCCTCTCCCTAGTCTCCGATATAGGATCCAAATATGCACAATTGAGTCTAGAGCCACGAGATCATCAATAAATCTCTTTAGGACACTTTCAATGAAGACTCTCTGTTTCACACAATGTGGAAAGAGAGATTATATATTATGAGTCCTACGCATTATCCTTGTGGTATTGCCAGAACATCTAAGTAATATGCATTCATATTCACGATGAAGATGGAAAGCCTTCTGGAGCCAACATCAAACAAGCTCCTGGTGGGTGGCATGTGAGATCTATCCAATAGATCAACCATGTGACAACTGGACAGAAACAATGGAGAGATTCAATTTTTTGAATCAATCCTGGTTCAGGTTATGGATTGACGGATACCTTTGAAAAACCGGTCGTTGTGCTTAAAAACTCTTTTCTTTAGCTCATCGACTGTGTACTTATTTCTCAAAATAAAAGGTGTTTATGATTGATAATTGATTTTCTTTAAAACCTTCGTTGTATTGCAAAAACAATTTCTATTGAGCAATACACGATTGTTTTCAAATCTCTTTTCATCAATCAGTGAATCTTGTTTTCTTTGGTTCACTCACTCCGTGTTGTCTTCTTTGAGACGTTTCGGTTTGAGAACGGCTAGAACAGCTGCGAAACCCTGTCAAGGAAATTCTTCGGAATTATACTTGATCACAGGCAGTACTTGTACTGATCAACGGGGAACCGTGGGCCGTGTACCTCAATTCAACTAAAGTGATCAAAGACACTTCTGTGCGATTTATTGCTAACTGTTGTATGCAGGTACGCCCGACGTTTTCAGTGATCGAGAATGGAGCGGTCAATCCATAGCCGCATGCTCACACAACACATTCATATCTAAAGAAATCATGATTGGTGCATCAATGACTCCGATATTTTCACTCCATGCTTCTGCTACGCTGCTGCCAATATCATGAATCAACGAAAGCTTCCGCTACTCTGATAAGAAGAAATCATGATCCAAAATGTGAGCATGTAGGTCCAAAAAGTCACTACATCACATAATACCAACACCACAATGAATGAGTCAGAGATTTAATGTTGCTGATGATCTCAAAGCTGGCTCAAAACTCAGTATCACGTGGATCGGTTAAAGACCTCCACTCAGATTATCCTAAACATGCAAAAATGAAGAATCAAAGACTACGAGCTACAGAACAAGAATCCAAGAACAATCTCAATGATATATTTGTTTGTTTTCTGTGTAATTTAAATGTATGTTTGAGGTGACCTCCCTTAGGGGGAGATTGTTAGGATTTGGAAAATCCAGTAGTTAAAGTCTCGGTCACCTCAAGAATATGTAATCGTTAGAAAGCTCGTAGTCGTAGTTATTTAATGTCAAGTAGTATTTAGTTAAGTAACACCGTGGAGGACGGACGGGTCTTTACCCACTGTATGCCTGATCCACAGCCCGTCGGGTGGCGTTTTATGTAAGTACTATAAATACTCTCTACCTCCCAAGGTAGAGAGTTGGAGCTCATAATAAGATTTTTCTTTCTCTCACTAAAGTTCCCTAAACCTCTAACTTTCTCTCTCTAAAACACATTATACGCCTATTTGATCTTATGGTTTAGTGTGTTTGTGAAATCCAATATGTTACACCATTGATAAATGGCTGAAATTGGTTGTAGATTACTTGAAGTGCAGCATTAGAGTCATCCATTAATACCTTCTTTTTGGTAATTTGAAGCTTCAGTTGTTCTAAGTTCAAAGAACACAGTTCTTGTCAATGAGGATAAGTCCCGACGGAAGAGAGCCTTGCATGTTCGATCCCTAGTTGTGGATAACAGTTGTGTGAGATCTTGATGAAGTAGTTGAAAGGACTCAATGTTGCATTCCATTTGCCTTGCATCATGTGTCATTAATAAGTGTGATTCATTGATATTTGACTCAGAATGTGAAGGGTTTTGATCATGATTTTCTGAATCAATCATGGTTAAACATTCGAATAGCGAGCAGTTTCATTGTTCTGTGAGGTATCATAGAGTTCAAGTACTTTGTAGATTAAAGGGTCAGTGATGTATGTCATTGTGTTGATGGATAGTAGGCACAGGTAACTTGCATCAATTCACCAAATTGCTAAATACCTTGAAGACAAGTCGCTACTTACCCAAGTCGTTAGGTACTCAAGTTGCTATAAACCTTAGAAACAAGTCGCTAAGACACCAAGTCGCTAAGCAGACAAGTCGTTAAAGAACAACTCGCTAAGCATCAAGTCACTAAGAACAACTTACTAAATTTTCAAGTCGCTAAGTAGCAACTAGCTAAGAACTATAAAGCCAAGTCGCTAGAAATACTAGAAACATGTCGCTAACCCAACCAAGTCGCTAGCCGAAGTGGAGCCTCCACTAACTTGGACTATTTGTCGGCTTGTCTCAATAGACAAGTCGCTAAGATCAAGTCGCTACGACTTAAACTACAACTCACTGGAAATTACTAAAGCAAGTCGCTACGAAGAAAAACACTCCGAGACACAAGTCGCTAAGTTGAAAAACTTCAAAACCACACTTTTCAATCCAAAACAAGCCCAACCACAGTGATTCAAGCTTTCCAAATCAAAACCCAAGTACTTACAATGATTCTAAACACAAAAGTACACTCAAAATTCAAACTTTAACACAAGAAATGATCCAAATGATGCAAAAACTACTAAACTTTTTCAAACCCAAAAACCATATAAAACCACTAGAAATCCAAGAATATGTAAGAGAGATGATCAAACCTTGGCTCTTGATACCAATTGTAACATATTAGATTTCACAAACACACACACAATCACAAATATGGGCGATTATATGATTTTAGAGAGAGAGAAAGTGGGATATTCTAGTGAGAGAAACACATAGAAGGTTAGATTCCAAATGAACATCCAACCCTCTCCCTTGTGGGGAGAGGGCTATTTATACAAAGAAGCACGCCTCCTTCGGGCTGTGGATCAGACATACAGTGGGTAAAGACCCGTCCTTCCTCCACGGTGTTGCACTAGACTAAACTACACTAATAACTAACTAACAAGTAACGTTATAAAATGATATGTCTATGAGCTAACTTAAGCTAGATAATATTTGGGGTGACCGATGCTTTACAATAGAATTTCCAATTCCTAACAAGATATTAATTAATTAATTAAGGTTAAAACTGTCATTCTGACAAAAGTAAGAGAGAGAAAGTAGTAATAATTATGTTTTTTTTTTATAAATGGTGTGTTTTTTGTCGGGGCTGATAATTTTGGAACGGAAGGAGTAAAATACATTTTTATATCATTTAATTTTTCTCTCTATCGTTAATTAAACATTTTATCTCCTCTCATTTTCTTTCAATCTATATCAAATTCAATTCCTATTCTAACCCCGTGATCATACCAAATGCACCATTAGTAGTAATTTAAAGAGTAAATTACATAAATGGTCCCTGTGGTTTGTCATAAATTTCATCTACCATCTCTCGAAGTTTAAAGTTGCATGAACAGTCCATATCTTTGCTAAAAAATAACACTCGTGGTCCTTTTTTTAACTGGTGTTAAGTGAATTCTGTTATCATTTATACGTTGGCCATTTTGGGTAACGACCGTTTGCATCGTCTATCTTTTATATTAACGGCCGTTTATAATTTAAAGTTTTTCGTCCGTTTTTATACGTTTTCGCCTGTTTTCTTACGTTTTTGTCCGTTTTTATATGTTTTATCCGTTTTTATACGTTTTCATACGTTGCATCCGTTTTTATACGTTTTCGCCCGTGTTTTTACGTTTCAATACGTCTTCTTACATTTTCATAGGTTTTTTGTCCGTTTTATACGTTTTGTCTATTTATACGTTTTCATATGTTGTTATTTATTTTCTTACATTTTCATATGTTTTCGCCCGTTTCTATACGTTTTCGTCCATTTTTATCCGCTTTCGTCTCTTTCTTACGTGCTCTTACGTTATATGTTTTCGTCTATTTTTATACGTTTTTGTCTGTTTTATACGTTTTCGTCTTTTTTTATACGTTTTTATACATTTTCGTTCGTTTTGTACATTTTCACCCGTTTTTATACATTTTCGTCAGTTTTTGCACCTTTTCTTATGTTTATCCGTTTTCGTTCGTTTTTATACGTTTTTGTCCATTCTTATACCTTTTCTTCTGTTTTCATATGTTTTTATCTGTTTTTTCCTCTTTTATACGTTCTCATCCGTATAAAAACAGACGAAAACGGATAAAAACGTAGGAAAATATATAAAAACGAACGAAAACATATAAAAACGTTAAAAAGTATAAAAACGGACGAAAACGTATAGAAACGTATTTAAATGTATAAAAACGGATAAAACGTGTGAAAATGTATAAAGCGGATAAAACGTATGAAAATGTAAGAAAACATATGAAACGTAAGAAAACGGATAAAAACGTATGAAAACTTAAGAAAACGTATAAAAATGGATAAAAACGTAAGAAAACAGACGAGAACGTATAAAAACGTAAAAAAACGAGCGAAAACATATAAAAACGAACAAAAAAGTATAAACGCGGACGAAAAACTTTAAATTACAAATGGCCATTATGACCAAGGATAGACGATGCAAACGGTCATTAGCCAAAAGGGCTAACGTGTAAATGATAACAGAATTCACTTAACGCCAGTTAAAAAAAGGACCACAAGCGTTATTTATTTTGCAAAGATATAGACTCTCCATGTAACTTTAAACTTCAAAGGACGGTAGACGAAATTTTCCACAAACCACAGGAACCATTTATGTAATTTACTCTAATTTAAATATGTTTTTCCTGATATTTAATGACTGGTTGATTCGATCTGGTTACCCAAGGCGTATCAGTTTCTTTGGCTAATGATTTTCATTACTCAAAAAAGTCTCAAAAAGTGTAGTTACCAAATGAAGGTAATGTTTTGATTCAAGCTAAGAGATTACTTATTATGATTTCAATCCAATTTGAATCCTTAACCAACTCACTCGACTAGGAAAACAGTATGTGATCATTTGGCATATCGACGTAAGTTTACTAGTAGGCGTCCAAAACCCATTCATTCTTCTTTCGTTCAAACCAAGTATCTGCATCGGCCCAAACTGAAATTTAGAAAGACATAACGATATAGTCAAAATGCAAATTCCAGAACCCAGAAACAAAACTATAGAGAAAAAAAATGGGATAATTCCATATTTAGCCAATCTAAAAATGAAAATGTCATATATACCCAAAATACAACTTTTGAATGCAAGATGTACAATGCATTTAAAGCATGTTTTGGGTAAATATGACATTATCATGTTTAAGTTGGGTAAATATGGAATTGCCCCGAAAAAAATATAGGGATCATTTAGCAAAAAACATCAAATAGTTCCAAGGTGCATGGTTAAATGCAATCAAAGAGAATGCTAGGTTTAATGAATTTGACACAATTTACAGGCAATTCAGGAGGAAGTAATTATCATATTGCATCCAAGAGCAGAATAAATCAAAGTAAACCATAAGAATACAAGTTGCAGCAAGAGCACTAGCTCTGGAACACCAACTTCAATACATACTGTATTTCATTATCCTCAGCCAAAACAGACAGATACACACATCGACGATCACTTGTAGGATTGTCTTCCATGGTGGAATGGCACACTGCCACTCTACTTTGGAAAGAAAAAAAAGTACTATTGTTTTTGAAAAAAAGACTAAAGTTTGAAAACATTAATAGTGAAACATGCCAAACTATAGGTCTAAAACATGTACATTTTATTATGTGAATATAATAAAAGTCTCTGCAATCATGAAAATCAAATAGTCCTCTTGAATCGTGGAACATTGCGGTTTCTAACAGTTCACGCAAAAAGAAATATGTGCATCTACTGTGAGTCTGTGATCAAAGTAATGTGACTGCCTTGCTTTTTAGATTAAACAGCTATCGTTTAACTCTTTAGGAACCTGAATGCTTCCTCCTTCGAGGTCACTGGGATCAGGCTACATCCACTCGTCATTTTAGGAACCTGAATGCTTCCTCCTTCGAAGGAAGTAATAAAAAAGGTAATTATATGTTTATTCCTATGGGTTATGGCTAACAGCAGGGCCTAAGGTAAACTCTTCACTTCATTTTTACATCGCCTGGTGCCTATACTACAGAAATTTTATTATTTCCTAGATAAATCAAGAAGCTGTGCAAATTACAAAACAATTCTTCCTCAAATAAAATATTGACCAGGTCTATCCACGTCCAAATCCTGCTTTTTGGCATCACTCTTACAGAATTAGTTCTATGGAAGCAAAAACCGACTCCAAGTTTCCACATTCAAACACTACTAGCTGCAGAAAGCAACAACAAAAGTGTTTGTTTATTCTAATTCGTATTAACTGGTATTTGGTTGCACTAAGAGAAATATGATGAATAGTAACTATTATTATATAGCAAATTCCTATAGCAATATGATATGAACCGTTGGCGCCATGTGTACAAGCGCAAGACTCGAGGGGGCTAAATGTCATTAGTTAATAGTTACAAGTCAATTATGTTAATTTGGTTTATTGCCTATACTAGGGTCGATTACTGGTTTTGGGGATTCATTCAGAAAATAGGTTTTGCTTTCTTCTTGTTGAACTATAGGAGATTCCTGGGTCTCAAAAGCCAGGCTTGATTTATCTATCCATAACTTGTCACTAGTTTGCTCTAATTAACTACTATCCTTTTGATCTTTATCAAATTGGCATCAGAGCCCTAATCCAACCACCTGTGAGGAATTATTGATTCACGCTGACAAAGATAACCGATTTAGAGGCAAATGTGGAACAATACAAGATGGATCAGGCCACAATCAACTCTGAGGCAGTGGAACAACGGGCTTTGTTGCAAGAAACGATTGACAAAAACAAGGTTGAAGCGGATCGACAGTTCGCTGAAATCATGAATGCTATCAAAACCCTAAAGCAGTCGATCACCACACCACCGACCACCCTACTGCCGACCACCCTACCGCCGCTCCATCAACCGCCGCCACCTACCCTTCCACTTCCGACCCCATCCTACAACAACTTTACCTTCACCCAACCGCTAGTTTATCAGCCACCACACCACTCTACACAACCTTCCACTGTTGCCTATACTAGTTTTTCTGGCCTCTTCTTCGACTCTCAAGGGTTTCCGATCCCAATGGGGTCGATATTTTCTGGTCCGTTCTCAACGGGGGAACAAGAGAGTAACCGTAATTACGGACCACCAGTGAATAGGGAAGGAGCGTTTCACAATTTTGAGGAATTGTCTTTGGGAAATTCAGGAGGAGGATTATCAGGGAACACGCGAATGACGCCACCACCTCTAGTTCACGAACACGAACGGGGGTGGGGACCAGGGACTGATTATCGTTTGCGAAAACTCAAGATGCCTTTGTGTAATGGGGATGATGTTTATGAATGGGTATACCAGGCTGAGCGGTTTTTCGATATTCAAGTGTTACAGACTACTTTGGAGAGACTTAGAGCCGCCATGATGTGTTTAGAGGGTCCAGCGTTATCTTGGTTTTGATGGAGTGATAGCAGGAAACCGTTTCATAGTTGGGAGGAGCTAAAACATCGTTTGCTTTCTCATTTCCAACCCTCGCAGGTGGGAATTTTACATGAACAGTTTTTTGCCATTACTCAAACGGGGACAGCCCGGGAATACATCACTTTGTTTGAGAGGATGGCTACTCAATTACCGGCGTTACAAGAGGAGGTACTTGAGGGGGTTTTCATTAAGGGGCTGAAACAGGAGTTGCGTACCGCTGTTCGAACTCAACAGCCAGCCGGGTTGGGTCATGCGATGAAACTAGCCTTAGTCATTGATGAGAGTCGATCAGATGGGGTCGTTGAGTCACACAAGGGGGAAACCCCTAAATCGACCACACGTTTCACTGGGGGAATCGCTCGTATCTTGAACGCGTTGACAGGAGATGGACCGAAAGACAAGGTAGCGGGTGCTGGAAAACCGCCTTTTAAACGTATGTCGAGGCGATTATGCGGATAAAAGGCAAAGGGCTTATGTTTTCGATGTGACGGAAAGTTTGCGCCGCCATAGGTGTCCGGAAAAATCGCCGAGTGATGATCATTCAGAGGATGAGGATGAGGAGGAAGAGGCGGGGAAGACGGCGGGGAGCACCCGCATTTGGACTATGTGGAGGTTTCGGTCCAATCTGTGGTAGGTATCACAAATCCTCATACAATGAAACTGCGAGGTAACATCCATGTCTTAGAGGTGATAGTTCTAATCGATAGTGGGGCAACCCACAATTTTGTATCTGTTAAATTGGTTGAACCCCTGACTTTGAAAGTTACCGGGACTCGTAAAACTAGGGTGATTTTGGGGAACGGGAGATCAGAAAAGAGTGTCGGTTTATGTCGTGGGGTGCAGTTACAACTACCCGGGCTGGTTGTTACTGATGATTTTTATCAATTAGAACTAGGCAGTACGAATGTTATACTAGGAATGAAATGGTTAAGACAGTTGGGAGAAACCCAGGTTAATTGGAGAAAACTAACCATGACATTCCAGTATGCGGGGGAGCAGGTAACGTTGAACGGTGAGTCTGGCTTGCACCGTGGGGAAACCTCCTTACGGGCTCTGGCACGAGGGTTATCTAATCTTGACGAGGGCTATATTGTTACTATAGCAAATCTGGGTGGTCTCGAAATGTCTGAATCGCAGGTTCATCCGGATTTGGATAAAATACTAATAGATTTTTCAGATTTGTTTTCTATGCCTACAGGTTTACCTCCCTCGCGGGACCATGAGCATGCTATTTTATTGAAATGTGGCACGGAACCCATAAACGTGCGACCCTACCGTTACCCGCAACTACAAAAGGACGAAATCGAGAGATTGGTAGGAGAGATGATAGAGGCGGGTATTATTCGTCCCAGCATTAGCCCGTATTCAAGCCCGGTTTTGCTAGTCAAAAAGAAAGACGGGGGTTGGAATTTTTGCGTTGATTATTCGTGCTCACAATAAATCAACGGTTCTAGACAAATTCCCTATACCCGTAATTGATGAGTTGCTGGATGAATTACATGGGGCGACGGTATTCAGTAAGTTGGATCTGAAATCGGGATACCATCAGATTCGCATGAAAGACTCGGATATTCCCAAAACGGCTTTTAGGACGCACGGAGGGCATTATGAGTTCTTAGTAATGCCATTCGGGTTGACTAATGCGCCCTCTACTTTCCAGTCTTTGATGAACAAGGTATTTCGCTCGTATTTACGGAAGTTTGTGTTGGTATTTTTTTGATGATATCCTTGTTTATAGCCGAACAATGGAGGATCATCAAGAGCATCTGTCTGTAGTTTTGGGAGCTTACGAGCTGAAAAGTTGTATTGTAACAGGAAGAAGTGTGTTTTTGGGCAAAAACGGGTGGAATATTTGGGACACATTGTGACAGGTGATGGGGTACAGGCCGATCCATCAAAGATCTCGGCCATGACAGATTGGCCAGTTCCTCGAAGTGTTAGGGACTTGCGAGGGTTTCTGGAGTTGATGAGGTTATTATCGGAAATTTGTAAAGATTATGGGAAGATTGCTCGGGTTTTAACGACTTATTAAAAAGACAGTTTTATATGGGACAGATGAGGCGACAAACGCATTTGAAAACTTCGGGAGCAATGACCCAGCGCTGTTTTGGCATTACCTGATTTCTCGAAACGTTTCACGATGGAAACTGATGCTTCGGGACAGGGTATAGGGGCGGTTTTGATGCAGGAGGGTAAACCGATTGCTTACTTCAGCCAAGTTTTGGGACCACGAGCACAGCTGAAATCAGTATATGAGCGGGAATTGATGGCAATAGTGATGGCAGTTCAAAAATGGCGGCTTTATTTGTTAGGGCGTCAGTTCACTGTTATCACATATCAGAAGAGCTTGAAGTTTCTGTTGGAGCAGCGAACAGTACCTGGGGAGCATCAAAGATTGGTTTCTAAGTTGTCGGGGGTATGATTTTGAGATTTTGTACCGACCCGGGAGAGAGAATGGCGCGGCTGATGCGTTATCTAGATGTGGGGAGGATATGGAGTATGGTATGTTGTCTGTGACATCGGTGGGATTATCAGATCAGCATATGCAGGATCTCATGAACGATCCTGAAATCGTTGCCTTGCGGGGACGAGTGGAGTTAGGGGAGGACGGGACTGACCGCTATAGTTTGGACCAGGGTTTGGTTCGTTATCACGGGAGACTGGTATTACCGCAAGTATTTGAGTTGATTCCCCTATTATTTCGTGAAATGCATGGTGGAGTCATGGGGGTCACGAGGGTACTCAAAAGACGTATCAGCAGTTATCTCGGGAATTTTACTGGATTGGGATGCGTCGGGATGTGGCTAAGATGGTGGGTGAGTGCGGGGTATGTCAAAGAAACAAGCATTCTAACCTATCTCCAGCAGGATTATTGCAGCCTCTGTCATTGCTACAACGAATTTGGGAGGACCTTACTATGGATTTCATTGATGGGCTGCCAAAGTCAACAGGGTACAGTGTGATAATGGTGGTTGTCGATCGTTTGAGCAAGTCGGCTCATTTCGTGCCTTTAAAGCATCCTTACACCGCCGCATCAGTTGCTACGGTGTTTCTTCGGGAGGTAATACGCCTACATGGGGTTCCAAAATCGATCGTGTCTGATCGGGATTGGGTATTTGTTAGTCACTTCTTGAGGGAACTCTTTAAGTATCAGGGAACGACACTCAAGCGGAGTACGGCTTATCACCCGCAAACGGATGGCCAATCTGAGGTGGTGAACCGTAGCTTGGAGACATATCTTCGGTGTTTTGCATCTTCTCGACCGAAGGAATGGGTGAAATGGTTGCCATGGGCTGAATATTGGTATAATACTTTCAGATAACTTCGCTATTCAGTATGACTCCTTTAAGGTGTTATACGGCGTGACCCGCCTAGTATGCTTACTTATGATCGCGGAACCGCTCTTACTTTTGAGGTGGATCAGTATTTGCAGGAGAGGGATCAGATGTTGGAGGAGCTGAAAAGACAATTTTTACGTGCTCAACAGTTGATGAAAGAGCAGGCTAATGGGAAGCGGAGGGATGTCTCGTTTGATGTTGGGGAAATGGTTTACTTGAAGTTACGTCCAGACGCTGGGGTCGTGGTTCGGGCCAATCGGTTAGCTCGCGATTCTATGGTCCGTATGAGGTGATGGAACGGATCGGGATGGTGGCGTACAGGTTGAAATTGCCTCCTACGTCGACCATTCATCCGGTTTTTCATGTGTCCCACCTTAAGAAGGTGATTGGTAATCAGCAGGCTCAGTCGGATTTGCCTGCTACCTATGCGACTTAGCTTGTAATGGAGCCTGACGCGGTATTGGGAACTCGTATGATGGGGGAACAACGGGAGGTGCTGATTGGATGGAAGGGGTTACCACCAACTGAAGCCACTTGGGAGATATTTGAGCACATTCAGCAGCAGTTTCCTAGTTTCCACCTTGAGGACAAGGTGGTTTTTCAGGGCGGGGGTGATGATATGAACCGTTGGCGCCATGTGTACAAGCGCAAGACTCGAGGGGGGCTGAATGTCATTAGTTAATAGTTACAAGTCAATTATGTTAATTTGGTTTATTGCCAATACTAGGGTCGATTACTGGTTTTGGGGATTAATTCAGAAAATAGGTTTTGCTTTCTTCTTGTTGAACTATAGGAGATTCCTGGGTCTCAAAAGCCCCATAACTTGTCACTAGTTTGCTCTAATTAACTACTATCCTTTTGATCTTTATCACAATACCATTATGATATAATGAATTCCTAGCAAAGGCTCCATGGGAAGCTCTACTGGTGGTACATTAACATAAACTCATACATAGGCTGAAAATGTTGATGAAACCATAATCCAACCAAATAACCATCTTTCTTGAGATGCATTCATAATTTGTGAGCTGTAGCACATCTATACTAGATATAAGTAAAAAACGGACTAGGAAGGGGTGTTCACACACCCATTAGCTCAACCGAGCACTATCTAATACCGATGGGTGGTGACACCGACCTAAACGACTGATTGGAATTTATTCTAAAAGCACTAATCATTGAATTCAATCAAGCTAGAGCAGATGATAAACACATTATTTATGTACTGGAAGTATACATGTTATGAATTCCATTAACTATAAGGCATAAATTTGGCCATTCGGATAGATAACCAACTTATTAGTAATCCTTAATAAGTTAAAAGTAATCCTTAATAAGTTAAAACCTAGGTCTCTAATAATTGTGTTGTAAAACAAGGGTTACAAGGCCGAGCAATCAATGATTACTCGCTACAAGGTCAATGACCGATTACTCACTACAAGGTCAAAACTCGATCAAACTCGGTCAAACCTTAGGGTTACCCCGGTTTAAAGTATTTCAAAAATTGTGCTAATGTTTCTAAAAATATTTCTATGGTCCTATTAACAAATATATGGTCCCATCAACATGCCACACCTATGACTTCGAAATTTATATATATAGATTCCAATCTGATTAATCTCTGTTTGCTCCCCACCTAGGCGGTTACAAGCTATAAGGTAGCCGTCGACCGCGCGACTAGCGCCTAGCGTCTTTTACAACAACAATTCACATATCCTAAATAATTCAAGTCTACATTTGCATTAGACTATATGAAGCTTGTACAATGGCCGGAATAACAAACCTAATGCCAAAAAAGTAGCTTATTCACCTAAAAAATACTATGCCTATAATACAATTTACCACGAAAATGTGGATCCTATTTTTGAATACAATGACAACCTGGGTCTCTATAGACCACCCTGCACGACCCATTGGTTCTGGTAAATCACTAGCCCTCCATAACTCTAGATTATAAAGCCCCAATGAGTTGCATCTTAGCGTACGGCTTAAGAACCTAAAAAGGGTAACCGACACTCTGTGGCCACCACCAACCAGTCCCACGGCCAACATAGGGAAGGTGGATCGCATAACACAAAGAAGACGGGGCTATTATTTCAACCCATAACTTACACTCCATGTCCCCAAGCAATGGGCTACTATTAGGGGGACATAAGAGCCTAAACCTAAACCTAATCTCCTCAAAAGGTGTAAATCGGCAGAGAAACCCTAAACCCATGCAGCCTTTTGGGGTGCCGACTAAACCTTCCCCAAGTACCTAGCCCTAGGAAATCGCCACTTGTAACAATAACCTTTGGTCAGAAATAACCCATGAACTGTTTCCCCAAAGCCCTCCTTAACCGGTCAACTGGACCTTTGCGGAGTGGACGCAATTCCCAAATGGTAAACCTAAACCTAAACCTAAACCTAATCTAATAACACAACCTAGGGTTTAAGCACATTATTTGTAATTAAAAAAACACAAACATAAAAAGAAAGGACATACTAGGTTGAGCAGCCCATCCTTGTTCACCACCCTTAATCTTCTCAGGAAGAGCATAATTAACAGTCAAAACACGTCCGTACAACTCAGCACCATCCATATTATCCATAGCAGCAGCCGCATCTTCCTTCTCCAAGAAAGTGAAAAACCAAAAGACCGATGTTTCTGGGTGGCTTGATCCAATGGTGTCTTCACATCCTTAATATCTCCGAATGGTATAAATGCTGAATGTAATATTGTCTCATTCACTTCTTCTGCTAGTCCACCTGTTTTAACAAATAAATAATAATAAGTTTAGTTTTTAAGAAAAAAACATAAAAACAAAACACATGGGTTTTATTACTTACCGACATAGAGTGTGTTCTTCTGCACTTGTTGGTTCATTGTGTTGTGATGGTAATGGTGGTGACTGGCGAGGGTGGGTTTTTGTGATGTCAAAGATGGTTTTAAAGGAATGTTGGGGTGGGGAGTGTAATAAAGTGTAAGTACAGGGGGTGTAAGTGTAATACTCGGTTTTTATGGGTTTTGGGTCACACAAAGAGGTAAGCTAATACCCAATACACTCATGAACTTTGCAACACTTCTGAAAATAGCCCTTATGACTACCTTTTACGGATAGCGTTAGACTATTTCACACAAGTGTACTACATTCATAACAGTTATCTGGTATCTCAAGTCTGAGGATAAATATACATGATTTACTTAATGACAAAGATCTATAAAGTACAATCATGTTAAGTTGGGATCTGTCCTATATTCAATTCATTGAATATCATGTGAATTTGGCATGTCCCACGCATCAATATACTTTAAGTATATTCTACCAAAACTCATATTTGTCTTAATTCAATGACATTCCTGTATCATTGATCGACAACGGACTTTTAGAATAACATAAATTATTCACGGATTAAACATGCAAATATAGGATATAATATTAAGGAAATGAAAAATAAACATAACCAATATTTTATTTCATTTAAATAATATTTGTTCAAAACATCTCTTATCCAAATACTAAATAGATAAATGCATGATAATACTTATTAATGAATTATGCCTCAAGTAATGACAATCATACTTGTTGATAAAGCATAATTTCAACTAACTTTGATCTATCAGAATTTTGAGAATACTTATTTCAAGAATTCAACTAGTGAAGTTCTTGTATGTGTGCATTCAAAATATTTTGATATTGCCACATAATATTTCATAAAGTGTGCAACATCCTCAACCACCAATTTATGACAATCAAACTTTCAAACATTTTAAAGTTTAAAGTATCCTTATTCTTTATTGTATAATGCAACTATGCTCTTAGTTGAGCACAACTAGTTCACATGGCCATCAACAAGGATGAAATCCTACCATGACTAGTATTGAGTGTCATCTCAATTAAACCAGCATCATTGTATACAAACAAAAATATGCTCTTTAAAATTTCAGAACTTCAATATCTACAGTGTAATGTTTGATGCCTTCAAACTTTCAAGTTGGTTAGCTATGACAATTACGCAACAATTGTTGTATTGCCCATCCATAGAATTTTGAGAGCAACTCCAGGCTGAGGAATGTAATTCTAGATTCAAACATATTCTATTAGAATATTCATTACACTAGTTATCTAATAACTTCATTAGATATCAATGTTGTCAAATCATCTTGCATTCAAGCATGATACAACAATAACATGATGTACGTGAAAAATCCTTGTGTCAAACTAAGATTTCATTCATGTTCTACATATCCATTTTCCAAATGATATATCATGTTCTATTAGACTCATTTATTTACCACACATGTTTACATATACTTCAAGGTTGTATGTCTAATTTTCTAAATCTTGCAAGTGAAGTTCCATTCCCAACTAGAGCATAACATTTAGTTTTAGATGGAATGTTACTACCCACAACATATAAGATTTAAAGAAAATAAACATAATACTCCCACTAGCTTTCAGGAATACTCAGAAATTATATTATTTTAATCTTAAATCAAAACTTGGATTTAATAGTTAAACATAAGAATCATCTCCTAGATGCATGCATATATCCATTTATAGATTATTGCCGTTTGTACATTTCCAAAGATTATGTGAATTCATAAAACTCCTTTCGATTGCTTATCGTCCTCGCAAAAGCAATCACACAAGAAAGAGTTTTAATATTCCATTATTATTTTTCATATCAATGAAAATAAGTATGATAATTATAATCATTATATATTTAATGTGTCTAGGAAAGAATATTCAATCACAGTTAATTGCTTAAGTGTGATTAATAATCTTGTCACAAGTCATGCATTAAACATATGTACAATATTTGTCCATATGATTTCTACACAAAGATTTAAACCACTAGGGTTTTCCTTCTTTTGAAGAAACTTATCTTTATAAAGATAAACCAAGTTTCCAAAGTTGATTATCTTTATGGACATCATCTTAACATTCATAGTATGAATGATTTACCACAATTCAATATTAGGTAATATATCATTATGATTAACAGGTTTACCATGATCCTGTAATTCATATTTCTCATCATATTAATCAAATATTTGAGATATCCTTGCGGATCTATGAATGAGAATTCCATCATCTTGAGGTCTATCAGATTTGACCTCATTATGATATTCACTAGTGTATTTTAGAAGATTATGTGTTTTGTAATTTTAATCTCTTCAAGATGTAAACAAAACTTCCACTTGCTTTTGTAATTTAAAGACTATCTATAAATACTTTAGCAATTAGAACAACACTAAATTGTTTTCTTTTGGGATATTACAAAACACATTGACAATTCGTAAATACTGTTTATTAATAACCTACTCCATAAGTAGTTTTAACAAAACAAAACTTCAATATAAGACTCAATGTGATTCATCACATTCCATACTAAAATGGTATCTTAATAATCTTATAGGTTTGAGTTTTATTAAGTATATCCAATCAATACTCAATTTTCTAACCTTGATAACTTTTGGAAGAAAAGAAGATATAGTTATCTTGAATCAAACAATATAACAAATGTTTGATTCTTCTAACTGAACATTTCATATACATACAGTATTTCATTAGAATTAATATTGTAAGACAATCTAACAATATGTAAGATAAACATATTCCTTTTGCCTTACCTATTTACCAACTAAATCATCTTAATGGTAAAATAAAATTCCAAGCCAATTGCATGGTTTATAACACAATTACTTTTGATCAAGTCACTTCATGTCCATGTCTCAACAAGAAAACATAAACAGTTATAATTCCATTATACGTTATAAGTCATTTACCAATGACTTTATATCTTAATAAGAAGACATAATAAGTTAACGTATTACTTTATATTATATGTCTTGTAATAATGAAAAGACTTCATGTTTGTGACTTTACAAAGGAACACATAAACATTTATAATTTAAAGTAATTATGAACACCACATATTGGTTTCAATTAATTTATTTTCAAGTTAATATACTACTCTATCTATTTATGTCATTCTAAAAATACATAAATATTTAAGATAGTATTACTTTATTTATTTTATGTCATTCCATGAAGTGTCCAACTTAAGAAACTGCAAAAGCAACCACGCTCGATCTCACAACAAGTGGAGATTTACCTTGAGATTACAATCTAGTCAAGATCCCACTTAACCTAAAATGTAACTTCAAGTGTTTCTATAATTTGAATGACATAAGACATAAAAGTAGTCTATGTTATAATCTTGACATATGTTCTAAACAAGACACTCGTATTAGAACGTTAATCTCTTACCTCAATAGAATCCATTAATCATATTTGTATGTGTTGTTCTTTTGCACACAATAAATACTTCTCCCACTTGTGCATAGAACAACATCATATAGTAGATAAACACCATGACATTCGTTTGTTTATGTGAGTAATATGATAGTGTCATAGATATATAAGCATTACAAGTAGATGTAGGAGCACTTAATTATCAAGGAAATGTTCATGACTATCCTTGAGACTATGAATGTCTACATTTTGAACGTAATGTATTATTTCAAGAAAATCTAGAAATAATCTGAGTTACTATCAAGATAATAAATCTTGTAACTCCCACTGAATTTGACAACGTTACAATAATGTCTTATTCAGCAACACAATACTCCCACTTGATTTGACAACATTGCAAGTGTTTCATTAATAGTGAAAATAGCGTGCTATTACGTTGTTACCCCTTTTAAAGACTATTCGTAACAATTACTTAGGTACTAAAAGAGTGTATTCTACTCTATAGTTGATGAATCATCCATCATGCTATTAACTTGAAAAATTGAGCATGCAATTTCTATCATAATAGGTCTACTATCCCCACAATGGTGTGTAGCATCTTTAATTGGTCAAAGCAAAACAACTAGATACAATATACTAGTTTGTCTTTTACCAATTTTGTGGTAATTAGTCTAGCTTCTAATTTAATAACTCATAAAACGTCATACATGTTTTCTAGTTAACCAAAATGTCATATAATAATTCAATCATCAACAGAGGGTAATGAAATCTCTTATGGAAAACAAGGTATGCAATTTTCTTAACTATTAAAGTTTGCTATGAGTTATATATTAGAATTTAGACAATTCTAATGTTTCTATCATACCTTTCTCAATCATGAAAAGGAATAGGATTGAGTCTCACTCTTCTTCCAAGGAAAAGAGACTATGTTTGTCTTTTTAGTAAATTTTTCTTGATCAAACATTTGTTTGAAAACAGAACTAGATCAATTTACCAAAGCCCAAACCACGTTTACGGTTTAATGTTGCACTAATACAATCAAAAGAATTAACAAAATTCAATTTTTAGTATTTTCGACAATTAAATCTTTCAAGAAAATAAAATACCCTTAGGTCAATATTCATATTAACCATATAATTTTCCTTGAATCTAGGACCCTCATTATCATAGTTTCACCACATCAGTTGATCTGCTAGTGATGAAAGTATAGAATAGGTAATTGTCGAAGAACAATAATTGACAAACAAGTTTTCAATTCCTAGAAAATATGGGATTTACAATTTTGCCAAACAATTATGCAAAACGTAAGCATGTTTTATCCCATTTTATGCCTTAAGTTATAGGTCTCACTAACTAACTTAATTAAGTTGTCTAATTTAGAAACTGCAAATTATTTAAGCAGATGTCTCACACAACATAAAGATTCACCTTGTTATTGTAATCTAGTTCAAGGTCTCACATAACGTAAATTACAACTTCAAGTGTTTCATATCATTAGATGGCATAAACTTAAATTTTAAAGGGTACAACTTTGATGTGTAATCAAAACTTATGTATGAAGAAGCATGCATACATCTTCATAACATAAAAAATTTCAAAACCTTACTCATAGTTTTAAATTGCTAAGATTAAATTCTACAAAGTTTTAATCGATGCGTTGAGAAACTTACAACTTTGCACTAAGATGCTTCGTACATAGAATAGTTATACTAGGTAGCTCCAATCGAACGCACAGGGAGGCAGAGGACCAGGTAAGCGCTGAAGCATAACCTTAGACATCCTTTCAGTGTGACTGTGCGTACTTCTTTGAACCCCCTTTTGAGTTTGTTCTAGTGGGTGAGCCGTTCTAACCATTTAGTACAGTCGCATCAATCGATTAAAAGTTCAAGATTTAATACTTAGAAAACAAATCAAATTTCGCCATTATTTAGTCAATTTAATTTTCTATTCTCAAAAACCCTTTTTGCTTACTAACGTGTCATACAATATAAACAAAAGGCACTTTAATAAAAATTAAAACGAACTCAAATAATATACATATAACTTAACAATTAACATATGTAAAAACAATTAACCACATGCATAATTTATTCGATAAAACCTAATAAACAATTCTAGACATAAAACCATACATATATTAACTAGAGTTTTCCCCTACCGATGCAAGTGAGCCGATCTCAAAGAAGCCACCACTTCTATGGGTTTAAAGGTGTGGGCTTTACTTTATCTATATTAAAAATCCATTTTTTCATATAACCAGACAAAGGTACAACATTTAATGAACAATGTACAACATAATTTTTTTTTTCAAGATTTTAGATCTTGAAGTTTTTTCTTTTAACAAGTTGCCATTATTTTTTAAGATATTTACAAAATAACCCATAAGTAAAAAGGTTTTCACTCCACACACAAACAGGGTTTTATATCATCAACATAAAAAACTCATAAGTGAATCTTAAATATTTGATGATATGTGTTGCAGCAAAGATTGTCAAAGGTGCTTACTTTATTGGTTTTTACATTACCCTTGTAAAGATTCTATTAGTTTTCTGATTATATAGAATGAAAATTGATATTTTAAACTTTTATGTAATTTCTAGATGCTGCATAAACTCATTTAAATGCTTAAATTTACTAACTTTATGCCAATAAATCTTGTAGCAGTAAACCTAAATCCAAAGTTTTTGAACTGAATATAGGGACACTTAAAGATTTGACTTTAGTCAAACATATGTGCTAGCAGTCCAGTAGATTTGACAAGAAAACTTCGAGAAATTCTACAAGAATTTTATGAAAGCCTTTCATTTTAACAAAAAAGTGTTACGCCTAAAGGATTTGAACCTGTGAATGAAGTCATTTGAGTTTTCATGGCATGTAACTTTGTTGACAATCGTTTTTGGGCTTTGTTGGTTCTGCAGGTTTCCCTTCCTTAATCTGATGACCTGTTAAAGAAGCTTTCTATCTTGATAAAAATGAATCTTTTCAAGAAGCTACTACCATCAAGGTTAGCACACGTTCGTGCCTGCGCGTCTTATAGAGGTAGGCTACCTCGTGTCTCTGTGTAAAGTTAGACTAGTGTTAGACTGATAGTTATACGTAAAATACTTTATGCTAAACTATAGTTCCAGTTAGACGTTGCATTGGTAGTATGTCTTGATATACTGAGTATTTTTTATATCTCCCTGCAGCATCTTTTTCGTTCTTCCATTCCTCCCCGGATACTTCAATAGAAGTCCATTCTCATGAACAAGAAGTAGTAATTGCGTTAGGTAGCAATGTTGGTGATAGAATTAATAACTTCAACGAAGCCTTAAGTCAAATGAAGAAATCTGGCATAGAAATAACTAGACATGCTTGTCTGTATGAAACAGAACCTGCTTATGTAACTGATCAGCCTCTATTTCTCAACTCTGCCGTTAGAGCCATCACAAAGCTCGGCCCTCATGAGTTACTATCAGTCCTCAAGAAAATCGAAAAGGAAATGGGTAGAACCAAAGGGATTAGGTATGGCCCGCGTCCCATTGACTTAGATATACTGTTTTATGGGAAGTACAGAATTAACTCGGAAATACTCGCAGTTCCTCATGAAAGAATTTGGGAGAGACCGTTTGTTATGGCCCCGTTAGTTGACTTATTGGGGTCAGATAGTGAAAATGATACAGTTGTATGCTGGCATTCTTTTTCAAAAAATGGGCTTTTTGGAGTGTGGGAAGAATTAGGGGGTGAGTCTTTGATAGGAAAAGATGGGTTAAGAAGGGTTTTACCAGTTGGTGATCGTTTATGGGATTGGTCAAAGAAAACTTCTGTTATGGGTATCTTGAATTTGACTCCTGATAGTTTTAGTGACGGAGGGAAGTTTGACTCTGTGGGGTCTGCTATATCTCTTGTTAAGACCATGGTATCCCGTATCCGAAGGGGCAGACATAATTGATCTAGGAGCGCAATCTACACGTCCGATGGCAACCAAGATTTCTGTTGAAGAAGAGCTGGATAGGCTAATTCCTGTTCTTGAAAAGATTCTTGAGTTACCTGAAATTGAAGGAAAGATGCTATCTGTAGACACGTTTTACTCTGAAGTTGCATCAGAGGCAATTAAGAAAGGGGCTCACATAGTTAATGATGTGTTGGGTGGGAAGTTGGATTCTGATATGTTCCATATATCACTATGCATATGAGAGGGGACCCGTCTACGATGCAAAACAGTGAAAATTTGAAGTATGACGATGTTTGTAAAGAAGTTGGCGACGAGCTATACGAGTGTGTAAGAGCTGCTGAGTTATGTGGTGTGCCAGCATGGAGGATGGTTCTTGACCCTGGGATCGGATTTTCAAAGAAAACTGAAGATAATTTGGAGATTTTGATGGGATTGAAGAGATTTAGGAGTGAGATTGGCCGAAAAAGCTTAGGGGTGTCACGTGCACCTTTGTTGATTGGGCCTTCAAGAAAGAGGTTCTTGGGTGACGTTTGTGGTCGGTCTTCTGCTATTGAGAGAGATGCAGGGACTGTTGCTGCCGTTACGAGTGCTGTTTTGGGTGGTGCTAATATTGTTCGGGTTCATAATGTTAGAGATAATGCAGATGCTGTGAAGCTTTGTGATTCAATGTTGGATCAAGTTGGGAGGTCTTGTTAGTTTATAGGTTTTTGAAATCTTGTTCTCCGTACGAGTTTCTGGACAAATTTTGATTGTGTTTATTGTCCAACGAAGGATTTTTTTTATGATAATATAGAGAATTGAGTTTAAACTACTAATCTTGCATTTAATTACTCTCTTTGTGTCAGTAAACAATTAAACTTCATATAAACGAAGATAGCATGAATCGTATAATCCCATTACACAAAATACACGCTTTGCTATTCTAAAGCAAAGCAATAGTCTAGAAAGTTTAGTCAACAATCGCACACGACTATTGTAGGTTATAACACACAAGAAATCAAAACTGCCTTGTGTTTGTCTTTCTTTCCAGGTTTAAAGGTCATTCATTAACTATTGTTCTGGTTCAATGACTAGGCCTCAGCCACAGCCATGGGATCATCTTTGGAGTCGGGTTCATCCTTCTCGCCTTCTCGTTCATCTGCCAGTTTTTTTTTATGCAATTCCTCAGCATTGATGCTTGGTTTTCTTTCTGAATCCGCTGCATTTCTTCTTCTTGTTGCTGTCGTTCAAACCAAGTATCCGCATCGGCCCAAACTGAAATTTAGAAAGACATAATGATATAGTCAAAATGCAGATTCCAGAACCCAGAAACAAAACTCTAGAGAAAAAATATAGGGATCATTTAGCAAAAAACATCAAATAGTTCCAAGGTGCATGGTTAAATGCAATCAAAGACAATGCTAGGTTTAATGGATTTGACACAATTTACAGGCAATTCAGGAACACCAAATTCAATACATACTGTATTTCATTATCCCCAGCCAAAACAAACAGATACACAGATCGACGACCACTTGTAGGATTGTCTTCCATGGTGGAATGGCACACTGCCACTCTACTTTGGAAAAAAAAAGTACTATTGTTTTTGAAAAAGACTAAAGTTTAAAAACATAAACAGTGAAACACACCAAACTATCGGTCTAAAACATGTACATTTTACATGTTCACAGTATATACTATTATGTGAATATAATAAAAGTCTCTGCAATCATGAAAATCAAATAGTCCTCTTGAACCCTGGAACATTGCGGTTTCTAACCGTTCACGCAAAAAGAATTATGTGCATCTACTGTGAGTCTGTGATCAAAGTAATGTGACTGCCTTGCCTTTTAGATTAAACAACTATCGTTTAACTCTTTGTTAGTAGTGATCACCACCGAGATCACTGGATCAGGCTACATCCACTCGTCATTTTAGGAACCTGAATGCTTCCTCCTTCAAGGGAGTAATAAAAAAAGGTAATCATATGTTTATTCCTATGGGTTATGGCTAACAACAGGGCCTAAGGTAAACTCTTCACTTCTTTTTTACATTGCCTGGTGCCTACACTACAGAAATTTTATTGTTTCCTAGATAAATCAAGAAGCTGTGCAAATTACAAAACAATTCTTTCTCAAATAAAATATTGACCAGGTCTATCCACGTCCAAATCCTGCTTTTTGGCATCACTCTTACAGAATTAGTTTTATGGAAGCAAAAACTGACTCCAAACGCATGCCCATAGTTTCCACATTCAAACACTACTAGCTGCAGAAAGCAACAGCAAAAGTGTCTGTTTATTCTAATTCGTATTAACTGGTATTTGGTTGCACTAAGAGAAATATGATGAATAGTAACTGTTATTATATAGTAGCAAATTCCTATAGCAATACCATTATGATATAATGAATTCCTAGCAAAGGCTCCATGGGAAGCTCTACTGGTGGTACATTAACATAAACTCATACATAGGCTGAAAATGTTGATGAAACCATAATCCAACCAAATAACCATCTTTCTTGAGATGCATTCATAATTTGTGAGTTGTAGCACATCTATACTAGATATAAGTAAAAAACGGACTAGGAAGGGGTGTTCACACACCTATTAGCTCAACCGAGCACTATCTAATACCGATGGGTGGTGACACCGACCTAAACGACTGATTGGAATTTATTCTAAAAGCACTAATCATTGAATTCAATCAAGCTAGAGCAGATGATAAACACATTATTTATGTACTGGAAGTATACATGTTATGAATTCCATTAACTATAAGGCATAAATTTGGCCATTCGGATAGATAACCAACTTATTAGTAATCTTTAATAAGTTAAAACCTAGGTCTCTAATAATTGTGTTGTAAAACAAGGGTTACAAGGCCGAGCAATCAATGATTACTCGCTACAAGGTCAATGACCGATTAATCGCCGATTACTCACTACAAGGTCAAAACTCGATCAAACTCGGTCAAACCTTAGGGTTACCTCGGTTTAAAGTATTTCAAAAATTGTGTTAATGTTTCTAAAAATATTTCTATGGTCCTATTAACAAATCTATGGTCCCATCAACATGCCATACCTATGACTTCAAAATTTATATATATAGATTCCAATCTGATTAATCTCTGTTTGCTCCCCACCTAGGCGGTTACAAGCTATAAGGTAGCCGTCGACCGCGCGACTAGCGCCTAGCGTCTTTTACAACAACAATTCACATATCCTAAATAATTCAAGTCTACATTTGCATTAGACTATATGAAGCTTGTACAATGGCCGGAATAACAAACCTAATGCCAAAAAAGTAGCTTATTCACCTAAAAAATACTATGCCTATAATACAATTTACCACCAAAATGTGGATCCTATTTTTAAATACAATGACAACCTGGGTCTATATAGACCACCCTGCAGGACCCATTGATTCCGGTAAATCACTAGCCCTCCATAACTCTAGATTAAAAAGCCCCAATGAGTTGCACCTTAGAGTACGGCATAAGAACCTAAAAAAGGTAACCGACCCTCTGTGTCCACCACCAACCGGTCCCACGGCCAACATAGGGAAGTGGTCAAAGAAAACTTCTGTTATGGGTATCTTAAATTTGACTCCTGATAGTTTTAGTGACGGAGGGAAGTTTGACTCTGTGGGGTCTGCTATATCTCGTGTTAAGACCATGGTATCCGAAGGGGCAGACATAATTGATCTAGGAGCGCAATCTACACGTCCGATGGCAACCAAGATTTCTGTTGAAGAAGAACTGGATAGGCTAATTCCTGTTCTTGAAAAGATTCTTGAGTTACCTGAAATTGAAGGAAAGATGCTATCTGTAGACACGTTTTACTCTGAAGTTGCATCAGAGGCAATTAAGAAAGGGGCTCACATAGTTAATGATGTGTCGGGTGGGAAGTTGGATTCTGATATGCTTCGTGTTGTGGGGTCTCAATGTTCCATATATCACTATGCATATGAGAGGGGACCCGTCTACGATGCAAAACAGTGAAAATTTGAAGTATGATGATGTTTGTAAAGAAGTTGGCGACGAGCTATACGAGTGTGTGAGAGCTGCTGACTTATGTGGTGTGCCAGCATGGAGGATGGTTCTTGACCCTGGGATCGGATTTTCAAAGAAAACTGAAGATAATTTGGAGGATTTGATGGGATTGAAGAGATTTAGGAGTGAGATTGGCCGAAAAAGCTTAGGGGTGTCACGAGCACCTTTGTTGATTGGGCCTTCAAGAAAGAGGTTCTTGGGTGACATTTGTGGTCGGTCTTCTGCTATTGAGAGAGATGCAGGGACTGTTGCTGCCGTTACGAGTGCTGTCTTGGGTGGTGCTAATATTGTCCGGGTTCATAATGTTAGAGATAATGCATATGCTGTGAAGCTTTGTGATTCAATGTTGGATCAAGTTGGGAGGTCTTGTTAGTTTATAGGTTTTTGAAATCTTGTTCTCCGTACGAGTTTCTGGACAAATTTTGATTGTGTTTATTGTCCAACAAAGGATTTTTTTTTCATGATAATATAGAGAATTGAGTTTAAACTACTAATCTTGCATTTAATTACTCTCTTTGTGTCAGTAAACAATGAAACTTCATATAAATGAAGATAGCATGAATCGTATAATCCCATCCCACAAAATACACGTTTTGCTATTCTAAAGCAAAGCAATAGTCTAGAAAGTTTAGTCAACAATCGCACACGACTATTGTAGGTTATAACACACAAGAAATCAAAACTGCCTTGTGTTTGTCTTTCTTTCCAGGTTTAAAGGTCATTCATTAACTATTGTTCTGGTTCAATGACTCGGCCTCAGCCACAGCCATGGGATCATCTTTGGAGTCGGGTTCATCCTTCTCGCCTTCTCGTTCATCTGCCAGTTTTTTTCTATGCAATTCCTCAGCAGCCTGCATTGATGCTTGGTTTTCTTTCTGAATCCGCTGCATTTCTTCTTCTTGTTGCTGTCGTTCAAACCAAGTATCTGCGTCGGCCCAAACTGAAATATAGAAAAGACAATGATATAGTCAAAATGCAGATTCCAGATTCCAGAAACCAGAAACAAATTTTGAGAGAGAAATACAGTGACTATGGAGCTAAAAACATCAAATGATTCCAGGGTGCATGGTTAAATGAAATCAAAGACAATGCTAGGTTTCAACAAATTTGACACAATTTACAGGCAATTCAGGAGGAACTAAGTTTCATATTTGCATCCAGAACAGAATGAAGTAAACCATAACAATACAAGTCACGAGAAGAGCACTAACTCTAGAACACCAAACTCCATACATATTTCATGATCCCAGCTAAAACAGATAGATACACACATCAACGACCACTTGTAGGATTGTTCTCCATGGTGGAATGGCTCACTGCCACTCTACCATGATAAGACAGCAAAACAGTAACAGTGAAGCACGCCAGGCTATAACATCTATACTTTACATGTTCACAGTATAATACAAGTTTCGGCAATCATTAAAACCAAACAATATCCTTGAACCATAGAACATTACGTTTTTAACCGTTCATGCAGAAAGAAATATGTGGATCTACTGTGAGTCTGTGATCGAAGTAATGGGACTGCCTTGCTTTTTAGCTATTGTTTAGCTCTTTGCTAGTGGTGATCACCACCGAGGTCATTGGGATCAGGCTACATCCACTCCTTATTCTAGGAACCTGAACGTTTCCTCCTTCGAGGGAATAATCAAAATGGTAATCATATGTTCATTCCTATGGTAAAACCTATGGGCCATCGCTACATACAGCGGGGCCTAAGGAAAACGCGGCATTTCTTTTTTACACTGCCTAGTGCCTACACTAGAGAAATTTCATCACTCATACAGATTTAATTTTAGGCAAGCGAAAACTGAGGACTCCAAATGCATGCCTATAATTTCAACATTTAAACAGTGTTTATTCTAATTCAAATGGATTGTTATTTGGTTGCACCAAGAGAAATATGGCGAATAGTAACTGACATAACAAATTCCCATAGCAGTATCCCTACGATATAACCAATTCCTAGCAAAGGCTTCATGGGAAAGCTCTTATAGTGATACATTAACATAAACTCATAAATAGGCTGAAAATGTTGATAAAACCATAATCCAACCAAAAAATCAGCTTTCTTGAGTTGCATTGTAGTTGTAGGTACGCACTGTGTCCTAATTTGTGAGCGGTCACACATCTATACTAGACATAAGTCAAGAACGGACTAGGGAAAGGGCTATTCACACACCCATTAGCTCAACCGAGCACTATTTAATATCGATGGGTGGTGGCTACTGACACCAACCCAAACGACTGATTGAAATGAATTCTAAGGCACTAATCCTTCAATCCAATGAAGCTAGAGCAGACGATATACACATAACTTATGTACTGGAAGTATAAATACAATGAATCAACTATAAGGCATAAATTTGGCCATTCGGATAGATAACCAACTTATTAGTAATCTTTAGAGAGTTAAAACCTAGATCTCCAAAATTCGTGTTGTAAAACAAGGGTTACAAGGCCGAGCAATCGGCGATTACTCACTACAAAGGTCAATGACAGATTAATCGCCGACTACTCACTATAAAGGTCAAAACTCAATCAAACTCAGTCAAAACTTAGGTTATCTCAGTTTAAAGTATTTCAACAATTGTGTTAATGTTTCTAATATTATTCCAATCTGATTAATCTCCGATTACTACCCACCAGCCAATTACAAGCTATAAGGTAGTAGTTGACCACGCGCCTAGCGTCTTTTACAACCATTATAGCATATCCTAAATAATTCAAGTCTACATTTGCATTACACTATACGAAACTCGCACAATGGCCGGAATAACAAACCTAATGCCAAAAAAAGTAGCTTATTCACTTAAAAAATATTATGCCTAAAATGCAATTTACCCCCAAGATATGGATCCTACTTTTGAATACAAGGACAACCAACACAATCTACCTTTGGTTACTTAACCGCCACCGTTAAACCCCGCCTCTAGTGATCACTCCGCAAGACCCATTGATTCCGGTAAATCGCTAGCCCTCCATGATTTTGGATTGCAAAGCCTCAAGAAGTTGCAACTTACAACATAAGAACCTAAAAAGTGCAACCGGCCCTCTGGCGGCCCCTACCGACCGGTCCCACGGCCAACATACGGAAGGTGAATCGCATAACACCATGATTAGAGGTATACTGAGCCAGGATTTCAACCCATAACTTCCACTTTACACTCCATGTCCTCAACCATTTGGCTAGTATTTGGGGAACATGACATAAGAACCCAAACCTAATCTACTCAAAAGGTTTAAATCGGAAAAGAAACCCCGACTCCGCGCACCCTTTTTGGGTGCTGACTAACCCTTCCCAAGGACCTAGCCCCAAGCAATGGGCAGTGACTAAAAATAGTTATGTTTGCAGTGGGGGAGTGATACCATTAGGGCAATGCCCCAAAGGTAAGCATAAACCTAATCTATCAACACAATAACAATACAAGCTAGGGTTTAAGGTATAGAAAAGACATACTAGGTTGAGCAGCCCATCCTTGTTCACCACCCTTAATCTTCTCAGGAAGAGCATAATTAACAGTCAAAACACGTCCGTACAACTCAGCACCATCCATATTATCCATGGCAGCCGCCGCATCTTCCCTCTCCAAGAAAGTGACAAAACCAAAAGAGCGATGTTTCTGGGTGGCTTGATCCAACGGTGTCTTCACATCCTTAATGTCTCCGAATGGTATAAATGCTGAATGTAATATTGTCTCATTCACTTCTTCTGCTAGTCCACCTGTTTTAACAAATAAATAATAATAAGTTTAGTTTTTAAGAAAAAAACATAAAAACAAAAACATGGGTTTTATTACTTACCGACATAGAGTGTGTTCTTCTGCACTTGTTGGTTCATTGTGTTGTGATGGTAATGGTGGTGACTGGGTTTTTGTGATGTCAAAGATGGTTTTAAAGGAATGTTGGGGTGGGGAGTGTAATAAAGTGTAAGTACAGGGGGTGTAAGTGTAATACTCGGTTTTTATGGGTTTTGGGTCACACAAAGAGGTAAGCATGGGGCCGGTCCCGACCCGATCCTGAATCATCCCGAAATTGATAAACTGGAAAACCATAACCGAATCTCGACCCGAGTATAGGTCGGTTTGTGTCGGTCAGGTCGGTCGGTTTCGGGACGATCGGTATTTTCGGTTTTGCTTGTCTTTTCTCGGTTTTTGGCCCGTCCCGACCCGATCCCGAATCATCCCAATCCCGAATACGCTGAAAATCCAAACCGAGTACCGGCCCGATTATGCTCGGTTTGGTTTCGGGACGATCGGTATTTGTCAGGATTCGGTCGGTTGTCGAGAGTCGGTCGGTTTTGCTCAGCCCTACAAAGAGATAACGAAAAATCGCTAAAGGTGTAAAATATATAAACGACAAGGGCTAATGGTGCAAAGTATATATTTTGGGCAGAATTATCAAATTGCCCTTACGGCTTTATAACCTCTAAAATATCATAATTTCTTTTTAGTGACATGTGCTACCTAGAGAAAAATATAGGGAAATAAACTAAAATTCTTAAACATAAAAATTATGGGCATGTTTAGAGCAAGAGATTGTAGAAGATTATGGAAGCATCCAATTTTTTTTTTGAAAAATAAGTTTGGTAAAAAATAATCTTTGTTTGACAAACTAAGATTATAGATTATTTTAGAAAAATAAGTTTTCAAAACCAGCTTTTATACGGATGTTGGAGATTATATTTCATAAAACTATTGATTTGCCCTTTATGATTTATATTAATAATTTAATTTATTATTCGTATTCATATTTGTTTGTTATTTGTATGTCCAATTATTTCATTTTACATTATTAATCTACAGTTTGCGAAACACAACTACAAAGAAAAAAAAAACAATCTTTTTCAGCAACAACAACAGCGCCACACTATCATCAGCAACAATACCAGCACCAGCAACATCTAGACACAATATGTTATAAGCTTTCTTAACATAGTCCCAATCAAAGGTATGAATTATTTTTAAGTTTAGATTTCATGTTCATAATAGAATTGTAGAATTTAGTTAATATATATGTTAAGAATGAGTTTAGTTATGATTTTAGTAAAGATTATCATGTTTTATTCATGTTTGATGTTCATAGAGCAACTTGGCATGATTTGTAGATTATAGAATGATTTTTCAAAAGTTATGGAGTTCATGTTTAGGTGTATAGAGCTAAAGCATGTTAAAGATGATGTTAAGATTTAGATTATACTTTAAAAGGGGTATTTAGCACAAGGCCAAAATAGTGCTTAAATTAATGAAATTGTTTATATACTTGTTGAAAAATGGTTTTAACATGTTTAATAAGACTAGATATAAGTTTGGTAAAAAAATATAATAATTTATGATGGGTTTTGGGTCGTTTTGGACATATTTAAAAGTAGGACAACATGTTGCGCAGAAATTTGTGTTTTGTTTGAACGACTATAGAGAATAAACGTTTTATCGAATTGACTTGAGGTAAAAACCAATTTTTAGCCCTCTAAATCTATTTTCCTATGCAGTTGGTTTCAAGTTCTAATCCCAAGTTTAAGTGGGTCAAATCTATAATTTACAGCAGACTGTCCATAAATATAGAATGGTATATTTATGTGCTTAGGTGATCTAAAAAGTCCAGGATTGTTCGAGGAATGCCTAAGTCAATCAAGGTGTATAACGGTTTAGTTTTAGCCATGTTATGTCATTATAGCTTGTTTTGACGCAAGCATAGCATGTATAGTTTATTTGCAGAAATAATAAACTTATCATGTATTAAAATTCAGTAGTTCATAGCATAGAAAGTTTCAGATAATTAGTGTTGTATGTCACGGGTGCTTTAGCTATGCACATTTGATTACATTTAAGTATCAATCATTCCCATAGCATGAAATCACGGAGTTGAGCTTCATGATGTTAGAGTTAACATGAATTCAAAATATATACAAAACTTCGGATATAGCCGACGGTTTTCATGTTCATAGACTCGGAAATAGCCGAGTATTATATATTACGATATGATTCAGATCTAGCCGAAAACAAGCCAAGTAAAGGATGCTCACAAGAAGCATCATTAGCCATGACATGTGTGCACAAGAATTGCACCATCAGTTACTTAGAGTGCCTAAAAAGTGCACGATGTGAAACTCCTATAGTAACATCCTTTGTGGGTGACACGTGCTTAACATAAAAGCATCCTTGGTGGATGACTCGTGCACTTACTCATGACATCCTTGATGGACGACCCCAGTCAGAAAAGCACGTATAACAAGTCAGAGCCCCAAGAAGAATACTCGTTGGCTAGGGAATTCCAGCTTAGCAGGAAGTCGATATCGCATATTCAGTTACCAAGTTGCAGCTATAGCTTAGATTCAGAATCGTGTTGATGCACCTATGCAAAAACCCACATTCTTACTTGTACAATAAAGTAACATTCCAGTTTCAGATACATAAATATATTCAATTTCAGATTCAGTTTCAGATACAAATTCAAATTAAGTCTCATATTCAGTTTCCAAATACAGTTGCAGATTCAGATTCAGACACAGTTATTAGTTAATCTAGTACAACTCAGTTATTAATCATAATAAGTATAGTTTAGCCGCCACGTCAGATTTATTGTAGCTCACGTTAGAGATTCAGACTCAGACCCGTTTACTCGCTAAGTCATCAGTACTTACCGTTCTCAGTTTCCATGTTTTGCAGGTTAGGTTATAAGGACGTTAGGGCTTATAGATTAAAAAGATGACTTAAGAGATCGGAAATGCTCGGGTATATAGGTGACGAGCATCTCAACCCTACCTTTGTTATTCAGCTTGTTAATGCCCAAAATATTTATAGCTATTCGCCTTTACAAGACCAACTTTGTAATAAACATGTTTTAATAACAAAGTATGTATTGTCGAATATGTCTTGTGAATATGGGGTAAAAACAGAAGTGTTTGGGTTAACACATGCACTCGTAATATTTAACGCTTTCGATTATGCAATACACGTATAATATTCATGTTTTATGTTAATGAAATGTGTTTTCGGAGTTTATAAGTTTTACAGAATTAGATTTTAGTTTTTGCAGTTTTCGGATTGCAAGTCTATATGTCGTATAGGGCAAATCCTATACGGCGTAGAGGGTTCAGGCCTATATTGCGTATGCAATATTTAAAATAAATAAATAAATTATTGGGCGTTCCAATGTTAATGCTTAGTATTAACCAACTGTAACCGATGAAGAGTCTGACGTGGCAAAAAAATATTTATTTTTTATTAATCGTTTAATGGTCCCTAAATACTGATCATAACATACACCTAACATATTATTAACACTTTAATTTCTTTCTAACCTAAAATTAAAAGTTCCAAAATTCTTAAAATTAAGTTTGATTTAGGGTTGTCATCTTCCCAAAATGGTAACTTTGCTTGTCTGATTATTCATTTGCATTGTCTTTTAACCGTAATTTACGCTTTTATTTATTTATTTATTTACTAGTTTTTTTGGTAAAATTAAGGTTTTTGTGTAATTAACAATTTTTTCGTTTAATCTTGTTCCAGATGGCATCGGCATCCCTGATAAGGATTTAAAAGGTACACTTTTGAGGGGTCATTTAAGCTCTTAATTGACCACTTTTATATCCGTTACTGCTTAATTTCGTTCCTTTTTACTTTTTAGGTCTCTTGAAGGCAAATTGTTGGAATGACACTTATTCGGACGAAAAGGCGTGAATATATAAAGAAAATGGCCAAGTCAAGATCTAGACACTCAAGCTGCTGAAATAGAAGGTGACGACGTCAGAGTTAGACGGCGACGTCGTCGCAACATGCTCCAAATTTTTAACGACTCAGTAGCGAAATTGATATTTTACACCCGACGGCGTCAGGTTTTAAAGAGTAGGGCGTCACAACTCAGACGGCCTAGATTCAGATCCAGACGGCGTCGAAGTGAAGCGACGACGTCACAACCATAAGGTGACGCCGTCACAAGGTTGACGTGGTCAAGACGAAACCCTAATGGCGGCGCTCCGACGGCGTCACATTTAAAGAGTGACGCCGTCGCATGTTGTAACTCTATATATAGAATTCGAATTTTCAGACTTTTAGAGAGGTAGTTTTGTGGAGTAAAACCTAAAACCGAATTTTGGCTGTCTGGAGCAGTATCTTAGGGTTCTCATACCCTATTTTACAACAAGATAAGTAATTTACTTCATTGATTCAATTATGTATTCAATTGTTTGTGTGTATGCTTGCATGTTTTTCATGTCCGGCTAATTTACTTGTGTGTTTGCTTAGATCTATGAAACCTAGGTATTGAATATTGATTGGTTGTCTCTTATATTAATTGTGATTGACCTAGGATTGCGATAGGTCATTCGTTGTGTTTTTAATGCTTGGGTAATATTTGTGAACATTAGTTTATAATCACCTAGAGTTATTGTAGGCTAAACATCCAAAGATAACCTTAGAGTTAGTTTATGAATCCTAGAGATTTCGTAGGCAATAACCTTAAGGTAGTCTCAAAGAGTTAGGGAAAAAAGCATACCCTATGACCTTAGAACACACAACGCGTTAAGAAAAAGGACGTGACAATTCAACCATCAATAAGAAATAACTAGGGAGTAGTAGCATCTAAGTAAGCACATCTTTAATCATCATACGAGCACACATCAATTAGACATAGACTACCCCTTAGCTTAGTTAATTAGATAATTAGAATAGTAGAGTAATTGGTAGAAATACCAAACCCACCCACCCCCCATCCAATACCCCGAGATTCGTAACTTTCAATTTTCTAAAAAATAAAATAAAAAAAAAATAATCGTCCTCAACCCCAACCTTAGCGTAGTAATTTCTCACTAGCATTCCTATTCCCCTAGAGAACGATATCAATACCCGAGGCTTACCCTAATACTACACTACAACGATTAGGTTCACTGCCTAGGGTGTTGAAAAAATTGCTCGACGAAAAGGAAGTTCCTTTGACCCTGAACGCGCGTTGTACGCGTGTCAAGTTTTTGGCACCGCTGCCGGGGAATAGAATAGCTAGTTAGATTTCCACCTCGTTTTGGTTCCCTTGCTTGATTCCTATCAAGTAAGATTTTTCTCATTTTTATCTTCCTCGTAGTCTATCCCCGTTCTTTGTGACCTTTGTTCGTAAATCCCATCACTCACCATGATTCGCATCTTTCGCCGTAGAGTCTTCACACTACCCGCCCCCAATCCTCCGCCCAATCCCGAAATAGAAAACGCAATCCCACAAAACCCTTCACCCGTTCACCACTTTGGAAATCACCTAGGGCATAATGACATAAATTGGAAACAACATAGTCCCTTCTATGACTCGGATTCCGATGAGGAGTTTGACTATGGTGAAGCACTTGATAATGGGGAGGTCATCGATGAAGTTAATTTTGAAATGGAAGAAGACTTCTCACAATGTTTTGACCCTAGGTGTAGAATCGAGGCTAATGGCCCCTTTAACATGCAATTCCCGTGTAAGATAGGATTTGAAAGTTTTGATGCTAATTTGCACTCATTCTTACCTTTAAACTTAATCTCAAGAAATCTATATAACAAAATAAAGGTAGATGAATTAGCCTATCAAGGGGATAATGTTGTCGATGCGGTTACTTACTTGGATGTGTTTGTCGAAAGTTTTGCCTATGTGGTTGAATTCATGGTCCTAGAAGATTTAGGATAATTCATTGATGGAAGCTTTACTCAAGTTATATTTGGAACAAACTTTAAGAGAATGACTAGGTTGAATGAACGGATAATTGATGGTCTAATCACATTCTCCGATGGAGTTGAAGATTTTGTCTATCAAATACCCCGTACACATCCTAGGTTTAAGCACAAAGATATTGAGACATGCAATCGGATGGCTCCCATTCCGATACTTAGTGAGAGAGATAAACAACAAGGACTTTGGCATACTTATGAAAAAAATGAGCGATACTATAAAAAATGCCTAGAGTTAGGAGATGATTACAAGAAGAGCGAGAAAACATTGGAATGGCTTAGATATGGGCACGTGAGCGTGCACGAGACCACGTAGGGGCACGACTTCGAGTCTAGCTACAAGACTCATAAATAAAGAAAAGCGCTTCGTGGGAGGCAACCCATGCATAATTGTTTGCTTGTTTGTGTGTCGTTTATCTTTTATTGATTGTTTCTTCTCATGTTTGAATTTGTGAAAATGCTTTATTTTGTCTTTAACCTCGTCTTAATTACATATAAAGGTATTTTACAAAAGGGATAAGTGTAGGGAGGATTACACACGTTTTCAAAAAGAACGTGAACATAAGAATTACGATTATTAAAAAGATATACATGTGTGTTTGTTAGAGTCAAATGCTTGTATCGAGTCATAATGAATGCTTTTCAGAAATTTTTTTTCCAGATTCTAAAGATATAAATTTTCCAGAATTTTTTTCCAGAAAATCGCAGACCAGTTTCTGTCAGGATAACCTGACGGCGTCAGGATCGCAACTTGACGGCATCAGGAGGAGTAGAAACAGCTTATAACTTTTTCTCGTTTTCTGTGCTACTTATAAATTTTTGGAATTTCTCAGGTCTTAATTTTCCAGAAAATCTGCAAACATCCATTCCACAAGCATTATATCCTAGTTTAGTAGAGTCATATATAGTGTTACCGCCGATTTTAGGCGAAGGTTTCATTTGTTTTCTTCAAGTGTGCAGGTTTTATTTATCAAGAAGAAGATACATAAGATTGGATGGAGCTTTTCACGCATATATTCTTCTTGAAGAAGGATTTAACCACTACTTCATATGGATTCTAGCGAGCTAATCAGGGAAGTATTAGTTTCTTTCGTTTTTAATTACCTTCCATTATCATAACTTTGATACTTTCGGGGAACATTGGGGACAATGTTCAGTTTAAGTGTAGGGAGGGAAAATAAAACGGGAACTTTAAAACTATGCTTATCCTTGACTATTTGTCTTGTCGAATTTCAATTGTGTAATAAACCATGAGAAATATCGGTTAGGGTAATTTTGGCACCAAATTTAAAATTTTTCATGACATGTAAGAGTGGGCCATTAGTCTTAATAAAGCGTCTCATGGATAGGAAGTTATATGACTAGCACAAAACCCTTTACTACTCAAATTCCACCCCAAAATGTGAGGATCGCCCTTAGATTTGTAGGAATTAAAGCATTCGTCTTTAATGCTTCGAGAGTGTACATGTAGTATAATAGATTCTAGAACTTGTTTTGTGATGCATTCCGAGATCGCTAGTAAGACTACATTTGTGTAGTTAGGAATAACTAAATGATAAGAGGCATTAGGATAACACTTGTTTGATACCCGTATTATAATTACTTCTTCCACATCGGTTGAGTAATTCCCCCACACCCTTACGTTGTACTCATCTTTAGTAAACGATACCCCTAGTTAACCCCTCAGAGCCTATCCTTTTCGTGGTTCTCGTGATGTTTCAGTTTTCCGGAATATCAATGAGGAGCATTGTTTACAATCCACCCGCAAATGTACACCCAAATCGCCTTAGCCTACCTTGTATGCACTCACTTTTAGTGCATTATTGTTATCGTACTAAACCCTTAGTTCAATTATCTAGTTGCTTGCATAAGTTTGCTAAGTCGAGTCATATCATTTGTACACAGTTTTGGGACGATTGGGACTCATGGGAAAAGTTAAATTTTATAAAGTGACGGGAATGAACGTTAAATTCAAATTCCCTTTATTTACGTAATAATGTACTCCAAGTGTTTTGATCTTTTCAATTCGGGTCAAATTAGTGTTAGAGTAACAAAAACTCAAGTGTAGGGATGTGCCTATAATTCCCTATTATTTTGATGTTATCACAGAGGATGGTAGAGTAAAAGTGAAAAAAAAAAAAAAAAAAACGGGCTACCATCCTACATCTATCTTTAAATTTATGTTTATTTGTTTCAAGTTATCTAGAGTTTAGAGTGTCGAGTCTCGGCCTAGCAACGCCATTCTTCTAATGCTTGTAACATAAAGATTTTTGAATTGCCACTACTAAATCGCCTATCCCACCAAACCCTTTGTTTCCCTACAGTAAGCCTAACATTACAACCCTTTAAAAGACCTCTTGGATAGCTTTTCCTAGGTGCTTACGCCAAAGTGATGGAGGTTTGATCTAGTCTTAAGCCTATGGTAATCTATGTACTAGGACCGGTTAATGAGTGTTTATCTTCCATTTCCAACTTGATATATTTCATATACACCCGAGAGATGAGAGTATCCAAACACCACTTGTGAGGTGCTAGTATGTAATTTTCGTGCTTGTTATGACTTTTGCGGGGCTTATACTTGTTATAAATTGTTCTAAACTAATGTTTCATGACCCATAACTTATAAATTAATTGGCCAAAAGCACATTTGCTTGAGGCCAAGCAAATACCAAGTGTAGGGATATTTGATAAGGATTTAAAAGGTACACTTTTGAGGGGTCATTTAAGCCCTTAATCGACCACTTTTATATCCGTTACTGCTTAATTTTGTTTCTTTTCACTTTTTAGGTCTCTTGAAGGCAAATTGCTGGAATGACACTTATTCGGACGAAAAGGCGTGAATATATGAAGAAAATGGCTAAGTCAAGATCAAGACACTCAAGCTGCTGAAATAGAAGGTGACGGCGTCAGAGTTAGATGGCGACGCCGTCGCAACATGCTCCAAATTTGTGACGACTGAGTAGCGAAATTGATATTTTACACCCGACGGCGTCAGGTTTTAAAGAGTAGGGCGTCACAACTCAGACGACCTAGATTCAGATCCAGACGGCGTCAGAAGCTGAAGCTGACGGCGTCACAACCATAAGGTGACGCCGTCACAAGGTTGACGTGGTCAAGACGAAACCCTAATGGCGGCGATCCGACGGCGTCACATTTAAAGAGTGACGCCGTCGCATGTTGTAACTCTATATATAGAATTCGAATTTTCAGACTTTTAGAGAGGTAGTTTTGTGGAGTAAAACCTAAAACCGAATTTTGGCTGTCTTGGGCAGTATCTTAGGGTTCTCATACCCTATTTTACAACAAGATAAGTAATTTACTTCATTGATTCAATTATGTATTCAATTGTTTGTGTGTATGCTTGCATGTTTTCCATGTCCGGCTAATTTACTTGTGTGTTTGCTTAGATCTATGAAACCAAGGTATTGAATATTGATTGGTTGTCTCTTATCTTAATTGTGATTGACCTAGGATTGCGATAGGTCATTCGTTGTGTTTTTAATGCTTGGGTAATATTTGTGAACATTAGTTTATAATCACCTAGAGTTATTGTAGGCTAAACATCCAAAGATAACCTTAGAGTTAGTTTATGAATCCTAGAGATTTCGTAGGCAATAACCTTAAGGTAGTCTCAAAGAGTTAGGGAAAAAAGCATACCCTACGACCTTAGAAGACACAACGCGTTAAGAATAAGGACGTGACAATTCAACCATCAATAGGAGTAGTAGCATCTAGGTAAGCACATCTTTAATCATCATACGAGCACACATCAATTAGACATAGACTACCCCTTAGCTTAGTTAATTAGATAATTAGAATAGTAGAGTAATCGGTAGAAATACCACCCCCCCCCCTAAATCCAATACCCCGAGATTCGTAACTTTCAATTTTCTAAAAAATATAAAAAAGATAAAAAAATAATCGTCCTCAACCCCAACCTTAGCGTAGTAATTTCTCACTAGCATTCCTATTCCCCTAGATAACGATATCAATACCCGAGGCTTACCCTAATACTACACTAGAACGATTAGGTTCACTGCCTAGGGTGTTGAAAAACTTGCTCGACGAAAAGGAAGTTCCTTTGACCCCGAACGCGCGTTGTACGCGTATCAATCCCATTGATCCATTTTTTTGATAAAATATCATCGTGGTGGTGTGTTTGTAAGAGATCGGTGTGTGTGTGATTTTGGATTTTGTGGGGTATATTTTTGTTTAAGTGAGATATGTTTTGGTAGTGATGTTAGTTGTCTTATTATACTAGTGTTTCTTTTCCACTTATTGAGTGAGTCCAAACCTTTATTTTATCTTAATCAAGAGACTCGCAAAAACCTCTCTCTTCATTAAAAGGTTAATATAGGTATGAGCATTGATTGGGATGACTAACTCATATGCCTAATAGTATGCCTAAACATATGTGTCAGCATCTTATTGGGGACAGCAAGAGGACCCACTTCTTCACAAACCAATCATTTTTTGCCATATCTATTAGTCACACAATTAGTCATATATTTTAGGCCTCCCAATCATTTTCCTATAGGTATTTCTCCACACTATTTAATTTAAGAAACACCCGCAAAGTTGACAGTGAAATTGATTGTAGAGAGGGAAAGTGACATGACGTGACGCTAAAATGACGATAAAGTTTGTAGCGGTGACTCGTTACCACAAGCCTTACAATATTTGTCACATTGGGTGTCTTGTTTAATGATCATCTTCTCCTTATTCATATGAGAACATTTCATGTTACTATACTTTCCTAGAAAAAAGCTAGTAATAGATAAATACTATCTAAATTGTGTGCATAAAATGTTCTCGTATGGACGAGGAAGAGAGGAGACTCACTAAACAAATGATCCAAAGTGACAGTTGTAAACAAGTCAGAATAAAAATCCAATGTAACAACAGCAATACTGATGATGGAGCACATATACCATACTCTATTAAGATACAGTATACACACCTCAAAAACCTTTGACTAAAACTACATAAAACTTAACACTTGTTCTAACTCTGATAAAAACCCTTTTTTCTTCGGTTGTTACATGTTAAGTACAAGTAATTCGCAGTTCACCAACATGTTAAATACATAAAAACTATAAATATTTTGGTGTCTGGAATCGCACAATTGCTAAGATAAGGTTTTAATACGGTCAAATATTATAAAGTCCTTCAAATCGCAATGTTGTTCTATATTGCAAGTGGTAGACAGTCACATAGATTACCTTCTTCTGCTTTACGAGGTGTGAAATGGGTGGTGCAGAAACGTGTTTGCATAGTATGTCGACGACTATAACAGCATTCAAAGCTTATTATGTTAACCAAAACCAGAACTATGTCTCGTAGGATGACAAGTCCTTCTCAAACTTTTTACAAACATAAATCACTTCTTGTTACATAAGAGTAGTCCACTTTCAATAACTTATACAGCAATAAGGCCCAAAACCCAATAACAAAACAAAGAGGTCAAAAAAAGAAAAACGCCGTTGCCGGGGATCGAACCCGGGTCACCCGCGTGACAGGCGGGAATACTTACCACTATACTACAACGACTTCGTTGTTGTAAGGTTACTTTGTAAACATTTTGAACTGTTTAAAACTCTTAAGTGAATAATTAGTAGTTAACTCCAAATTAATGGGTCATTTCTCACTTTATCAAGTGGCAACTCGTGTGACAAATTATCATATCCTATTAGAACATTGCCAGCATCGAAGTCATTGTGAGGGATTGTTGGTGATTAATTTTTCTAAATTCTTTTACTTTCACTCATTTGTCTTGATTCTCGGAGAGAAAAGTTTTGTATATGAAGATAGAAACTAAATAGTAATCGAGTTCTTAAACGTATCAAAGGTAGCATTTAACAAGCTCATTGTATGTGAATTCTATTAGATAACTAACATAAGCTCTAAACATAATAGAAGGTTTAGAGCCTAATGGACCTTAATGTAAAATTTAAAGTGATTTTCTTAAATTTCCAATAAAAGGTTTATTACAATATAAATACAACACTAATGGACACAATGGGCTTGGCCCAATATACATAATATGTAATCTGCTAATAGCCCTTGCAGCTGGAGTGGAATGACGCCGAACGCTCAAACTGTATCAAAACTCATCAAACAACGCAAACGGAAGACCTTTGGTGAAGATATCGGTACACTGATAACGAGAGGGAACATGTAAAACACGAACATGACCAGTTGCAACACAATCTCTAACAAAGTGGATGTCAATATCAATATGCTTCGTGGGCTGATGGTGCACGTGATTAGAAGACAAATATACCACATTGACATTATCACTAATATAACACATGATCATTTGATAAAATCAACGCTTTAGAACAATGTTAAGTGGTATTATTTATAAACAAAACATCAAGATATCAAATGATCATTTGTTAAATTAGTGATTTTACGAGCTTGGACAAATAAAAACCAACTTTAATTTGATCTTCTCGTGTTTAATTTGAACATGACTCATCGTGTACAAATTCAACACGAGAGAATTCTCATCCGATTTAATACTTGCCAAACTAAACTTGAAAACAAGAACATCTAACAAAGGATGCAAACCATTGGAATTTGCCATATTTAAAGGTTTGATGTGGCTTGTCTCTCAACCCAACATCATTGTGTGCATATGTAATTCTAATATATTTTATTGGAAAGAAACAAATTTGTAAATGGTAATTGAAATTTTGGATTATCGACCAATTTAGGAAACGTAAGTAGTTGCAACTTTATATCATATTTTTCTTTTTTTAAAAAAAACGCAAAAACTGTTATAACCCTAGACCGTTTAAATTAGTATTACTTATACGGTTATATTAGTAATTAAATATACATTTCCCATGTACATTTTTCAATACTTAAGCAAAAGTTGTTTTTGCTTAATAAGAGCACAAGGTGCCATAACTCTTCATTCGAGGCTACATCAGTATAACAAACCTCCACAACTAACCCCTACAAACCTTAACTTATTCATTTAGGACCCACCACTTATAAAAATATTACATATTAAAAAAAAAACTGACAACTTACCCTTGTCGTGCAGGTGGCGAGGGAAGCGATGGCGAGCCACGACGAGGCACGCCGGTGTCACGGCGAGCCATGACAAGCCCGACACCGGGTGCTCTAAGTAACTAGATGTATACTCGAGCAAAGTGACGGTGTATAGCGGCAAAATAATTATATTTGCGAAATCGTGATTTTGATTCGACATTTGATGCAGAGCGTGCCTTTCTTAAAATACAAAGCGTGTATTTGTTAAAACTAATATAATGTATGTTTTTTTAAAAGTTGTCAAGTTTAGAATTGATTAAGTTTAATGTGTATTAAAGATTACTTAAAGTGATTTACGCAAACTACATTAATTTAAATTTTCAAGATTTAAGATTACTAGAGTTGAGATCCATGTAGAACTCATATTTGTCATAGAACCAATGGACCAATCATAGCCATCCATTTTTTATCTAAATCATTTTTCACCTTTTTTTTTAAAACAACATATCTTGCAAACGGTAAATCTTCAAGCTATCAAAAATACACAATCATGACGAGAATTAAATTATCTTTCTATAGATATGCATTGTTATATACTTTCGACGAAGTGTCTTTTTTTTTAAATTTCGCCCAGAAAAATCACATGTGATTTGTAAAAATCACATGTGATTTTTAAAAATCACATGTGATTCGTAAAAATCAAATCGTATATGATTTTAACAAATCACATGTGATTTTTAAAAATCACATGTGATTTTTACAAATCACATGTGATTCTTCTGGACGAAATTTAAAAAAAAAAGTTCGTCGAAAGTATATAACAATGCATATCTATAGAAAGATAATTTAATTCTCGTCGAGATGGTATGATTTTTTTGGCGTAACGATTAACGGTTTGTGAGATATTTAATTTTAAAAAAAATGATGAATATATTTTAATAAAAGAAATGAGTGGCTATGATTGATTGATTGGTTCTATGCCAAATGTGAGTTGTATATTGAACTTTTTCTCAAGATTACTAACATTTCAAAAATGAACATCAATTATAAGTAATATAGAATTCACTTTTAATATAGATATAGAGATAAGACTCAAACTTGTCGTCTTCTAGCTATATAACTAAGATCATTGCAAGCAAATTTCACTCTGCGAAAACACAAGCAGATTTTTATACTAAACCAAATGAGAAATGCTATTTCCTTCTAAACTTAATCATACTTATCTTTTTAATGACACATATTAAACACTGATTCATTTACAAAAAGGCACACTTGTACATACTCCACTAAATGATAACCATGTAAAATTAGGAGGATAATTAGTAGAAATAAGCTTAGGAGGATATATATATATATCATTTCTCTAACCAAATTACTTTAAGTTTAAACTATATTAAACACTTAGTTTTCTCACAAGCTAACTATTGTACCTATAATCAAAAGATGCCAAAAGAAGAAATGAAGAACCACTAATGTTTCAATGGTAATTAGAACTTAGAATATATATAGCTTATAACAAATAAAACTCAAATATTTGTTTATAACATGAAAAAAATAATGACTACAACCAGATTATTAGTCTTTTAATTTTGTTACCTTTTTTTTCTATACAAAACCTAAAACCTAGTGTCAATTAATTTGGTAGTCCTAAAGTGATGGACAAGACTAGTTAGAGATGGGAATAAAAATAAGTTGCCTACAAGGTAGGGCATTTGGGTATGACTAGACACAAATTTATCATCTTTCAATTCAAATTGGACAGACAAATTAAACCAACCTGTGTGCATTCAAACCATTGATCAGAAAACATGCATGACCACTGTCTCTGTTGTAATGCTTAGGATGAGTCTCATCACACTTTCCACAAATATATACCAAAAGAGAGTAAGCATCGAACCAATCATTATACCCAAATCCGTTAATCATCAAACCAACTTCACATCTTGTTCTGTGTGTTTTTGTGCGTTTGTGTTTTGTTCAAACATTCATGCATGCATAATATTATACGGAATCTTTTAAATTTCCACCAATTTATCTATCTATGTTTGTAGCTATAGGCATATATATATATATACTTGTTGATGAGTCTAGCTTATGTATACATGCGTGCTTGAGGCTATTAAAATTTTAAATCCTACGATAATATTTGTATTCACTAGCTACTTATATATGGATTGGTGATATTCGTCTTCAAGTTACAAAAATGTTTAAATGGTATCATACAAGGGCAGAGCTACGTGTAACCGGACTGTACTACGAAACTTGCTACAAAACAAGTGTTCTATCATATGCATAAAAAACCAAATTTCAATGTATGTATAAAACACGATAATAGTTTATTGGTTTGTAAAAAAGTTAGTCGATTTGATGCAACCAACAAAATATTGTTCATTTTAGATATAAAATTAGACATGTTTGCAGGCAAACCAAACATTTATTCTTAGAACATATTAACGCTTACCTATACCAATCAAATACATTTCTTTGAACTGAAAAAGTTTTTATAAGAACTCTAGCACACTGCTAGAGTAAAAAACAAGCATTACAAAGTTAATTACATGATCACAAGCAAAGATTAGATCTGTAATCCAATCGGTCCATGCGAGGTCTAATCTCCTACTTCTATGAATAACCCAAACGTGTTACAATGTTTTTATATCTTCCACTAATGTGTCTTTCCTTGAGGGTTTTGGATCAAAACAAATTAAACACTATTCCTGCATTCCAAGCAATCCGGACTTGCAATAACAAAAAGTGGGTCAAGTATGATATGTCACAAGGCTAATTTTCTTCTTAATTTTAATTAGTTTAAGGGTGATAAAATCGCAACAATTGTTAAGTCCCTGTTACATTGTTCTAAAAACTTGATGAACAAATATGTAACAATATCCAATACATGCAGAAGCATTTATGTTACAACATTACTAGTAATTCATAAGAGGATAGCAAGTTACAAATTCTATTTTGTTTTTTACTTCCTTTCTTCTTTTTAGTAATTCAGTATTTACCGTTTAGTAAAACTAGGTTTTGAGTGCTACCAAGTTGTTATACAAACATGGATAATTGTAGAAAGATGTGAAGAGTAATAGGGTAATTTCTATAAAAGGAAAGTCAGGAAGAGTCTTGTCGATGAAGGGACACTACCTTCCTTCCATTTTTCTCCAATTCAAACTTTTCTGTTCCATATTTATTTAGTAACGTTAATAAAATCATTTCTATTTTCAATAATATTTTTGGGTTTCAAAATATATGTACATCTTCATAGTTTATAGTTTGTTTGGTGTTTATCTTTTGTGAATTGAACTTGGAGCATTCACAATAGGCATGAAGTTGCTCGGGTTGCATCTTAGTCGCCAATGGGGCCTCCTGTTGGTTGGCTTGGCGTCAAGTGGATCGTTGTCACGACCATGGAGCAAAACACTCACATTCTCTTTTCTTACATTTTTGTGCACTGTAAAAAGTGGATACTAACCATTGCAGGATATAAAACCATAAAAAGTAATGAAAGGGTATGTTGAGTTTATAATATATAAAACATACAATAAACATATAGACATCAAGAGTACACAGCGGAAGACTTAAAGATCATAACAAATAAATTAATTAACTGAAAGTATGCGTAACGTACCTCTTGCGAATTACAAATCCCTTGAACGAGCAAAACAAAGAAGTACTAATTGGTGTAAGAATAATGTCTTACAACCACGTTGTTGTACACACGAATTAACCAACGAATCCAGCGATTGCTAGATCTAACACAAGTCCTCGTTTAAGCAAAACGAAACCAAACTCCCTTACTATTGGGGTGTTCGGTTGAATATGACTAGAGAGGAGAGGAGAGATCTAGGGTTAATTCAATGCACAAGTGTATGAAACCCTAGAACCTAACCCTCTTTATATACTAGTAGGTAAACTTTGGGAACAAGTTAGGTATTGGGTTGAAACCCATTACCCTTTGGCCGGCCATGTAGACAAGCCCAAAGAGAACCCATAACTTTTTCCAAGTCTTCCATTTCTAGTCCTTCTCTTTTCATTTTAACGGTCGTTAGTCATTTTTCCGTTAAATACTTAACGATCGTTAACCGGACTTAATGTGCAATAATTAATCGTAAACATAAACATTAATTATTAACTTTAATTCTCATTCGCTAATGTGTGCAATCCCATGGTCACGAGTTCGAATCCGGACATTCACATGTTTGTAAATATATACATTTCCAACAGCTCCCACTTGGATATGTTTACAAAACGTGAAATGACATTGGTTAGCGTCTAGCAACACGCCAATGCCCCCGGTACAACTCGTGTATGGTTTTCTGGAGAAAAACCAAAATTTGATGATTCATCATCATATTCATCCTTTTGTTTCTAATACCATGTTAATAAGAATATGGATCTCACTCATTTCTTAATTAACTATTCTGTTTCTCGCTTTATATGATTTATTAAGATTACCAATTCTTCTGAACAGAAGACCTTGGGTATGGCCATACAAACATCTTAACAATCCTACGAGGGGCCCAGTAGTATTATACTTCAAAATAAATTTGAAGGATACAAATCCCATTTTGACTACAAGCAGGATTCACAAATTTCGCAACACTTCTGAAAACAACACTTATAACTACCAGTTACGTGTAGCGTTAGATTGCTTCACAAAAATGCACTACATCCATGACATATCTCTTGTATCTCAAGTCAGAGGATAAATATCCATGATATACTTAATGACAAAGATCCATAAAGTATTATCATGCGGGTGGGATAAGTCATATACTCAATACATTGAATATCATCTGAAATTAGTCATGCTACGCATCAATATACTTTCAAGTATATTCTAACTAATACTCAGATTTGTCTTAATTCAATATCATTCCCATGTTATTGATCAACAACGGACTATTTAGAATAACTTAAGTTATTCAAGGATTTAAACATGCAAATATAGGATAACATCATAATAAATGAATAATAAACATAACAAAATACTTTATTTCATTTCAATAATAATGTTTACAATATCCTTTTATCCAAATACTAAATAGATCAATGCATGATAATTCTTAGTTAATGAATTTTGCCACAAGTCATGCATCTCATACTTGTCGACAAGGCATAATTTCAACTAACTTTGATCTATAAGAATTTTGAGAATACTTATTTCAAAAATTCAATAAGTGAATTTCTTGTATGTGTTTACACATATCATGATATTGTCATATTATTCCATAAGGTGCGTGACAACCTGAACCACCTTTATATGACAATCATCTTTCAAAACTTTTAAAGTTTAAAGTATTCTTTATTCTTTAATGTATAATGCAACTATGCTCTTAGTTGAGCATAACTAGTCAACATGGTCATCATCAAGGATACCGTGACTAGAATTGAGTGTCATCTCAATTATACTAGCATCATTGTGTACAACAATATGCTCTTTAAATATCCGTAAACCTTTGAACAGTTCTAGTGTAACGTTGGTGCCTACCAAAACTCAAGTTTGTTGGCAATGACAATTGTGAAACAATTGTCATATAATCATCCGTAGAATCTAGGAGCATCTCCAGATTGTGGAATGTGATTCTAAATCCAAACATATTCCTTTAAAATATTTATTACACTAACAACTTTCAATGTTGTCAAATCATCTTGTAATCAAGCATGACACAACAACTTTATACACAACATGATGTTCATGATGAATCTTCAAGTTAAACTTTAAGATCTCATCTATCTTGTCAAAGATATGTATTCATCATGTTCTATTAGACTCATTTATTTACCGCATATGTTTATAATAATAAACATATTTTTCAAGGTTATATATCTTATTTCCAAATCTTACAAACGAAGTTCATTCCCAACTAAAACTTAATTTAGGTGGAATGTAGTTGCCCATACAACATATAAGATTTAAAATAATACTCCCACTAGCTTTTAGGAATACTTATGAGCTATCTTATTTTAATTATTAAATCAAACATGGATTTAATATTAAACATAAGAAACATCTCTTAGATGCTTGCATATATCCATTCATGGATTCTTGCAGTTTGTACATATCCAAGGATTATTTGAATTCATAAAACTTCTTTGTATTACTCATCGTCCTCGCAAAAGTAATTTCACAACAAAGAGTTATGACATTCATTGTCAAAATTTCATATCAATAAAACTAAGTATGACAATTATAATCTTTATACTTCTATTTAATGTATATAGGAAAGAATATTCAATCATAGTTAATTGCTTAAGTATGATTGATATTATTATCACTAGACATACATTAAATACATGTACAATATTGTCCATATGATTTTTACACAAAGATTTAAACCACTAGGGTTTCCATCCTTTGAAGAAACTCATTTTCATTATTAAGATAAACCAAGTATCTAAAGTTGATTATCTTTATGGACAGCATCTCTACATTCATAGTATGATTGATTTTCCACAATTCAACATTTGGTAAATTTATCATTATGATTAACAGGCTTACCATGATCCTGTAACTCATATTCCTCAGCACATTAAATATCTGAGATATCCTTACGGATCTATGAATGACAATTCCATCATATTAAGGTCTATCATTTTCATGTTTAGCCTCATCATGATATTTGCTAGTGCATTTTAGAAGATTGTGTATTTTGTAATTCAATCTTTCAAGATCTAAACAAAACTCTCACTTGCCTTTAAAAATTTAAAGATTACCTTTAAATAGTTTAGCAAGTAGAGCAACAATACATTGTTCTCTTTTGGGATATTACAAAAAACATTGACAGTTCCTAACTTTAGTTTGTTACAACTCACTCTATAAGTAGTTTAACAAATTCAGAACTTCATTTATAAGACTTAATGTGATACATCACATTCCATAAACAAATGGTGTCTTATTAATCTTCTAGGTTGGAGTCTTATTGAGTATATTCAATCTATACTCAATCTACTAACCTTGATAACTTTTGGAAGAAACTATAGTTATCTTGAATCAAATAATGCCAACAGATTTTGATTCTTCCAACAGAACATACCATAAAACTATGGTATTTCCTTAGAATTAATATTGTAAGAAAATCTAACAATATTTTAGATAACCATCTACTCTTTTGCTTATCTATTTACCAACAAAGTAAAACTTAATGGTACAATAGAATTACCAAGTCAATTGCATACATTATAACACAAGTATTTTTGACCAAGTCAAAAGATATAACCATTATAATCCCACTATACGTTATAAGTCTTTGATCAACTCATTGACTTCATGCATATGTCTTAAAACATAGCAAGTTAACGTCTTACTTTATATTCTAAGTCTTGTATTAAAAGACTTCATGTTTGTGACTTTACAAAATCATAAACATTTATAATTAAAGTAATTATGAACACCACCTCGGGTTTTAATTCATATTTCAAGTTAATATTTACTACATATATTTAAGTCATTCAACGAATACTCAAATTCAAGGTAGTATTAGATTACTTCATTTAATTATGTCATTCCATGAAATGTTCCATGTAAGAAACTGCAGAATCATCCATGCTCGTTCTCACGACACGTGGATATTTTACCTTGGGCTACAATCTAGTTCACGTTCTCACGTAACATAAATTGTAACTACAAGTATTTCTTAAATATTGAATGACATAAATATTTAAAATAAAGTAGTCTTTGTTATCATCTTGACACATGTTCTTAATAGGGCAATCATACATATATAAATGTATACTTCCTATTAGAACGTTATTCTCTTACTTTACAGTCAAGAGAATTCTTTTAAATCATATTAATATGTGTTGTACCTTGCACACAATAAGATTTCTCCCACTTGTGCATGGAACAACATCATGTAGCATATAAACAACACGATACACGTTCGTTTATTTGATTAATATGATTTGTGTCATAGATATAACAAGTAGATGTAGAACTATGTTGTTTAGTAAGGAAACGTACACGACTATCCTTAAAAACATAAGTGTCTACAATTGGAAAGTAATTATCTTTGAAGGTAATCTGGGTTACTACAGGAAATAAGGCTTGTAGCTCCCACTGAATTAGAAATCATTAAAACAACTTCTTATTCAGTAATGCAACACAAATGCTCCCACTGAATCTGACAACATTGTAAGTGTTGCATAACCAGTGAAAACAACTTGCTTGCTATTTACTTTCCTACACCTTTAAAGAACCATACGTAATCATTACTAGGGTACTAAAAGGTGTATTCTACTCTATGAATAATGGAATATCCATCAATGTTATTAACTCGAAAATTTTGGTATGCAATTTCTTCCTTAACAGGCCTACCATCCCCATACTGGTATGTAGTACCCTTAAAGGCTAAAGCAAAACAACTAGATAAAAATATGCTAGGTTGCCTTTTACCAATTTTTGCGGTAATTAGTCTAGCTTCTTATCTAGTAACTCATATACATGTTTTCCAGTTAACCAACATTCATGTTGTTACAAAGGATTCATTCACCAAATGAGGGTAATGAAATCTTTATGGAAAATAAGATGTGCAATTTATTGCTAAGAGTTACATTAGAATTTAGACAATTCAAATGTTCCTATTATACCTTTCTCATTCATGAAAAGGAATAGGATTGAGTCTCATGCTTCTCTCATGGAAAAGAGACTTCGTTTGTCTTATCAGTAAATTATTCTCGATCAAACATTTGTTTGAATGCTAGAATGGATCAATTTACTAATCAAAGACTAAACCACGTTTACGGTTAAATGTTGCATTTATACATTCAAAAGAATTACAAAATTCAATTTTAGTATTTTCGATAATTAACCTTTTCAATAAACAATTAAATACCCAAGGTTCATATTCATATAACCAATTAATTATTATTGAAAACTAGGATCCAAATTGTCATAATTTCATCACGTCAGTTGATCTGCTAGTAATGAACCTTATACAAAATGGTAGAGCTATTGCTCAATTGCCAATTTCAATTGCAATTCCTAGATTTATGGGATTTACATATAGCCAATATCAATCGCCATGTAAACATGTTTTATCCCATCTTATGCCTTGAGTTGCCAGCTCTCACTACAAAACTCAATTAAGTTGTCCAACTTAAGAAACTGCAAAATCGTCCATGCCCGCTCTCACGACACGTGGACATTTTACCCTTTGATTACGATCCAAGTCACGATCTCACGCAAATAAAAAGTAATCTTAGGTGTTTCCGTTTCATTGGATGGCATATAACTTAAATTAAAGGGTAATAATTTTGATGTCAAATCAAATATGTACAAAGATGTCATGCATTCATCTTTGTAGCATAGTTTTTATTAAAACATTTATATCTTGTTTTAATGTATAAGCTTTTCATCATCAAACTTTAACTGAGGTATTGGGTTCACCAATTAAGGAATTTAGTGTTAATTATCATCCATTATACCGTACTTTTGCATAAATGTAAACACTTAGTGTTTCGGATAATTACCACCGAAGTGGCGCATGAAATTAAAACTAATTCGCCCTTAAGATGAGCTTGCACATTTAATGGCTTACTAAGTAGCTCCACGCGAACTTACAGAGGGAGAGGACAGTGCGCTAAAGCACAACCTTAGACATCCTTTCGGTGTGACTGTGCGCACTTCTTTAAACCCCTTTTATTAGTTCATTCTCATGGGTGAGCCTTTCAGACCATTTGTACCAAAGTCATCAATCAATTAAACGATTATGATTACTATTCTTAAAAATACATGTTTCACCATTGTTTAGGTCAGTTTATTTTTCTTGTAAAAATACCCTTGTTACACATAACAAACAAGCAAGTATTTATAAAAATAAACAAATAAACAATGAATGCATAACAAATAAAAGTCATGCATATCAAATAGCCACATGCAAACGTTTTTGATAAATCCTATTAATAACCAATTCTAGATATGTCAATATGCATATATTTAATTAAGACTTTCACCCGTTTTCATCTATGTACAAGGTGAACCACATGCATCGATTCATCGATTGCGCAAGTCAAAATTAAATACATACCACATAGCACATAATTGATTAAATTAATAATTATTGAGGTATTCCCCAATTTTAGATCTATCATAATTTAGTGTATATCATTTAAACAAGAAAGACATACAATAAAAGCAGATCCATGATAAACCATGCAGATAATTATCATGGACATAAAATTACACTTAACAATTAATGCAATTAAACCAGAGTTACGCATATACACATAAAGTTGCATGCATCTTAGGGTTTCTAATCCAATTAAAACAATAGTTTACAAAACCCTAATTAGGGCACCAAAATAAACGCCCCCCTCAAAATTAGGGTTTAGGTTTTGCAAACCCTAGATCTACGCATACAAATAATAACACATTCATGTTTATTTTAATTATGTGTTTCAGTAATTAATTACTTGTTATACAAGGCTCGTGATGCCACTGTTGAGTTTATAATATATAAAACATACAATAAACATATAGACATCAAGAGTACACAGCGGAAGACTTAAAGATCATAACAAATAAATTAATTAACTGAAAGTATGCGTAACGTACCTCTTGCGAATTACAAATCCCTTGAACGAGCAAAACAAAGAAGTACTAATTGGTGTAAGAATAATGTCTTACAACCACGTTGTTGTACACACGAATTAACCAACGAATCAAGCGATTGCTAGATCTAACACAAGTCCTCGTTTAAGCAAAACGAAACCAAACTCCCTTACTATTGGGGTGTTCGGCCGAATATGACTAGAGAGAGGAGAGGAGAGATCTAGGGTTAATTCAATGCACAAGTGTATGAAACCCTAGAACCTAACCCTCTTTATATACTAGTAGGTAAACTTTGGGAACAAGTTAGGTATTGGGTTGAAACCCATTACCCTTTGGCCGGCCATGTAGACAAGCCCAAAGAGAACCCATAACTTTTTTCCAAGTCTTCCATTTCTAGTCCTTCTCTTTTCATTTTAACGGTCGTTAGTCATTTTTCCGTTAAATACTTAACGATCGTTAACCGGACTTAATGTGCAATAATTAATCGTAAACATAAACATTAATTATTAACTTTAATTCTTATTCGCTAATGTGTGCAATCCCATGGTCACGAGTTCGAATCCGGACATTCACATGTTTGTAAATATATACATTTCCAACAGGGTATGTTGATGTAGTGATCATGTGACAGGAATAGTTGGCGAAAGACACCCCACAATTTTAAATGCTCTTACGAGAAATAAATTTCTTATTTTTTTTACTTTAATAGTAAAATTCTCTAAAAAGTAAGCACAAGAGTTTAACGTTTTGTTTAATAATTAATCTTGGAAGAAATCACCTTATTAGGTGTATTGAGATGATTGTCGTACCATTGTCATCTTTTGTTTAAGCGATGACTTAAAATGTTCATTAGAAATACAATCAAATAACAAGAGGACTATAAGGTACACATATTATAGGATCATAGATTCAATCGTTTCAGTTTAAATGAAAACCTTATCTTCACAAGCAATCCAAGAGTGAGTGAAGCTTTTGAATTCGTCGCCTAATGTGTCTTTTCGTTGAGGTTTTGTGTCAAAGCACAACCTAGCTATTCCAGCATTGTGGGCTTCTTCTACCTCGCCATCCGAAAAGTTTTCTATTGCAAGTTATTTATATCTTGTTGATTAGTGACCGGCAAAGAGGAAAATGTGTCACTAACGACCATTTTTTCTAAATACTTGTTCATATATATAATATGTTTGTTTATGAAATGGCTTTCTTATTAGAAGGTGACTTGGTTGACACATTAAGCATTGAACTAAACATTGAAAGTAATGATGATTTATTTTTTTGAAGGACGGTATTTTAAAGGCCCAACGAGGAACTAGGAAACAATATTACAAAATGGAGAAATAAAGTTATATGGATTACAAAACCACTCTATCCAATTAATTGAAGGTTTTCTGTAAGCATCAAGAAACACCTATCAGGTGGTCGGGGAAGATCAAACCATAACAAACAAGACATGATTCTAGTAAGAAAAAGTAGATAGAGGGTGGAGAAAAATGAAAACTATATTAAGATCAAAATGAAAGAATAAGTAGCACACACTTTCCCACACCCCTCATGAAGAGTCATGAGGGGTGGTATTTATAGGCTCATCACATCATATCTTTGCCTCATGCACATTATTAGTCCATGCACGCAAAGCTATCTACGTATCTAGTCCAATCCAGTAATGTCATCACTTTTATAAAACTAACAATCTCCCTCCAAGTGATGACATGCGGGAATTACAGTAAGTCCTATAAGTACATAACAAAGTAAATAACATTATTGTTGAAGTGCAGAGCCTCTAAGGATGTCATTTTGATCATAATATTGAGGATGACTTGAAGTTCTCTCTTCCGACGATCTCGACTTTTATCTTTTGCATTGATGGCTTTGATCTTTTTCAACTCTAAACTTCCTATACATCATCCTCGAAGTTCCTTCTTTCGAATACTTCAGCTTTGATCTTTGGCACTGGAAGCACTGATCCTTATAGCTCTGAACTTCTTGTGCTGTGTCTAATTGGGTTATTACTCCCTCCTAACTAGTGAGCCTTCTTCTTTTTGGTCTTTTTAGATTTTCTGAAAATGTTGCGAATAACATAGAAATAAAATAGATAGAATATAGAGCTCCCTCCCAAACCGACAACCATTATATCAATAAATCTCTTTAGTCTTCTACCACACAGCGGAGAAAGTAGACTATAGACTATAGCACCATGGTTGTACATTCGGGGAGCACAAGATCAACATCATTAACTCACAAAGAACAAGCCCCGACGTACACATTTGCTCCCTCCATGATGGTGATGATCTATGACAATCAGTTGGAATCAACATAAGTATGTGTACATGCCATAAGTAGATCAACTTGAAGCAATATAAATAAACCCGTAAATGCATAAGCATTATCCCATGAGAAGATGTCAATAAATAACTCTCAATACAATTTCCTCTATCAATTCCCAACCAATTCCTATTATCTATTCAACTGTCTAATAATGATGACCACTTATGAAGACAACCTGATATGACCAACTTAAGACTGAAGTAAAATTCCTTAGCTTTGTGACTTAATGCTTGTACTAATAATTTTGACTTAGAACCTATACTGAGTATCACAACGTAACTCCTTAAAGTATCAGGTGCACAGTGGATAAACGCTCAGACCAGTTATCTTGAGATATACAAGCCTTGTCTCTAAGATAAATAAGTACACGTTATTGTGAAACAACAATTCAAACCCAAATGAGTAATACTGTACAAAAACTTCATAGTCATATGTACCCGATAAAAGCCTTGATTTGTGTAGGTGAATCTTGATAAGGATTGTTTAAGCGAAACGTGATATATTTGTTTTTAAATGGGGATAAATTGGTGTTATGATGATGAAATGATAAGATGAATCATGTTTGATAAGTGTAGACCAATAATATCTGAGGTTTTTTTTATGTATAGTGGTGAATTAATAGGTAACCCTAATTCTGTATATGCCCCCTGTTTCGGGAAATTAGGGTTTAAAAATTAGGGTTTTTGTGTAATCTCGGTAATACTGAATCTCGGTAGAAACTAAATATCGGTACACAGAATCTTGATACACAAGTCTCGGTAAAAGCTCAACTTTCGGTAAATCAAACTTTTGGTAATCAAGTTTCGGTACTCAATTTTCGGTATTCAACTTTTGGTAAACACTAAAAGTTTCGGTAAAATGAGGGTTTCAAATTTTTTAGAAAAGTCAACTTTCAATATTTATGAACATCAAAGGTATTTTTGAGTACGAGCTAAAACACCAAAAACGACCTAAAAGATACATTTTTTGAAGATTTTTGGCCATTATTTTTGCAAAGACTTCTTCTAAGAACATTAAACAACTATAAAAATGTTCCCTTTAATGGATTAAATGTCAAAAAATGGGGTTTTTAAAGAAAAGTACAAGTGGAGTCCTAAAAAGGTGCAAACTCAAAAATAACCATTTTTGATGATTTAGACCTGTACTTTTTGTAAAATGACCTTTGTAAATGTGAAAAATAGCCTAAAGATGTTATCTTTCAAGTTAAACTCACTAAAATAAGGTTTTTTCGATGAAAAAGACACACGATTTTTACCATATGCATCGAACTCGCCATTTTTCACATCAAAGACAAAAATTTTCAAAAACAAAAATCACGAATCACCTATGAGGAGCTTTGATGCCAATCATAAGTATCAAGAAACACCTTTCATGTGGTCGGAGAAGATCAAACCATAACAAACGAGACATGGTTCTAGTGATAGAAAGTAGAGAGGGGGTGGAGAAAAATGAAAATTTTATTATGATCAAAATGAAAAAATAAGTTACACACAGTTTCTCACACCCCTCGTGGAGAGTCATAAGGGGTATTTATAGGCTCATCACATCATATATTTGCCTCTTTTAGATTATTAGTACTTGCGGGCAAAGCTATCTACGTATCTAGTCCAATCCTGTAATGTCATCACTTTTATAAACCAATCTATCCAATTAATTGAAGGTTTTCTGATCTATTAAATAACCAAGTGAGGAGTATGTTTTGATGTCATTGAGAACAAGGTCCTTGTTAAGTCTTTTGCCCGCGAAAACCACATCATTTCTCGATCTCCAAAGAAACCAAAGGGTGGCTTGGACAACCGCGTCAAACAAAACTGCAAAAGATGCTTGGAAGTGAACTTTATAGACAAAGGTGATGAGGTCATCATTGATATTTGAGATAGTGCCAGTATACAAATTCCATTAGGTTATTACCTCTTTCCAAATCTCAATAGCAAAACAACAATTGATGAAAAAGTGGGTTTTTTTTCAACGCCATTATCAAAAATAGGGCACTATGTGCAAATCAATTCCACAAAGGAAGAGATGAGATTGGATCATGTTGCTAACCTTCCATTACAAATCCTCCAAGAAGCTATGTTAATGTACTTTGATAGGCAAAATCCTGACATTGTGGTAGGACTCATAACATACATATACACTCTACAAATCTATAGATAAAATTACCATATGTCCGAGTTATAATAAATGTATAATGGAGTAGGGTGGGGTTATTATGAAAAGTTTCTTATAATGAAAAGAATGAGAAGGCATGTGGAGGTGACATGTGTCACATTTACCACATCACCAAGCCACGTCATGTGACATGTGTCACCCCACCCCCGCAAAAAAAAATTCTCGCAAAAAAAAATTTTTTTTTGGCAAAAAAAAATTTCCGCCAAAATTTATTATTGCATCACAGTTATAAAGTTACTGCATTACAATCATAATTGTGATGCAGTAAATTACAATCTTAATGCACTAAAATCATGATTATGATGCAGTAACTTTATAACCGTGATACAGTAACTTATAATCTTAATGCACTAATAAGTTTTGGTGCATCTTTATTATAAGTTACTGCATCATAGTTAATAGTTAAGTGCATCAACTATGATGCACTAAAATCAAGGATACAACCTTAATGCACTAAAATCATGATTGTGATGTTGTAACTTTATAAATGTGATGCAGTAATTTATAACCTTAATGCACTAAAATCATAATTGTGATGCAGTAACTTATAACCTTAATGCACTAATAAGTTTTGGTGCATCTTTATTATAAGTTACTGCATCATAGTTAATAGTTAAGTGCATCAACTATAATGCACTAAAATCAAGGTTATAACCTTAATGCACTAAAATCATGATTGTGATGCAGTAACGTTATAACTGTGATGCAATAATTTATAACCTTAATGCACTAAAATCATGATTGCGATAAAGTAACATTATAACTGATGCAGTAAAAAAATTGGCGGGAAATTTTTGGCGGGAGAAAAAAAATTTGCCCAAAAAAAATTTTTTTTTGGCGGGAATTTTTTTCTTCGGGGGTGGGGCATGGTGATGTGGCAAAGGTGACACATGTCACCTCCACATGCCTTTTCATTCTTTTCATTCTAAGAAACTTTTCATAATAACCCAAACCTAATGGAATATGTATATAACTACAGGGGTACGTTGTTTTGTTATTTAAGAAAACTCAAAGCGTAAAATCGAAGTATTTGGTAATGTTGATAGTTATAAAAAAAAGCCAATTGCAGGACTTGACCCTTAGTCTTCCTAGTCGAATGCTTAATAGCTCCCTTCACCATTGGACCAACTACTGATCCTTCAGATCGTCGCTATTTATTTCAAAACCCTAATTTATTAGGGTTTTTTGTTCGTTGCGTTGGGTTTTGCTATGCTAGGGTTATTGGACGTATGTAATCATATGGAGTGGGGGTTTTTTGAGTCCGGGAGAGAGGGGTGTCAAACAAAAAAAGGGTGGGAATGTTGTGACTGCAGCTGGGAGCAAAAGGGATAACGATGATGGTACTACTACGAGCAAAGAGGATAAAGTTGGGTCGGCTAGAGGTCATAAAACCCAAGCAGATTTCAGGGAGGATTTTCTTACATTGGAAACCAGTGTGGGGAAACGAACTGAGGATCCTGTTGGTGTTACTCAGGATTCGAATACTAGATCCTTTGGAATTCAGAATGATGCAAATTTGGCTACTAAGATCCGTGATATCGAAAACCTAATGCTAGAGGGAAAGCTAATATTAGTGTGAGATGATGGGGAACCATTAAAGCCGAGTGTTTCGGGTATTGACAAGGCCACATGTGAAGAATGTGAAAGTTTCGTTGCTGTCATGAAAGAGGTAAATTCCCAATTCGATACTAGTGGGTCTGTTTTGGTGAAGGAAAATGGTACTAATGTAGTGGTAGAACAGGTTGTACAAACAACCCCTATATTGTTTGCTAGTGTGTTTAGAATGAATCAGTTAATCGTCAGGTTAATTTTAGATCTTTTGATTCGGGCAAACCTACTAAAGACATGGCTGAAGTTCAAATCTCTTTGTCCTCTATTTTGGAAGTTCATTCACACTTTGAATTCAGCTTGTATGGTTACTTTGTAGGCAAGAGAGTTGCATTTTCGGTTTTTGATACGTAAGGAATGCATGGAAGAAATATGGTATTATTCGTGTTATGATGAACTCAAAAGGTCTTTTCTTATTCAAGTTTTCTTCGATTGAAGGTATGAACGGACCATGTTTGTTCAATGCATTCCTATTATATTGAAAAAGTGGACGCCTAATGCAAGTTTGTTGAAAGAAGACTTGTGCTCGATTCGGTTTGGGTTAAAATACATGATATTCCAATTGTGGCTTTTACAGTGGACAAATTGAGTGCTATGGCTACTAGACTTGATAATCCGATTATGCTTGATTCTTACACTAGTACTGTGTGCATGCAATCATGAAGGCGTTTGAATTATGTGCTTGCATTAATTGGTATTAGAGCTAATCGGGAGCTTAATAAAACATGGTCATTCCTATTCCGAATTTGGAAGGTAAGGGTGATGTGATTCATACCGTTAGGGTGGAATACGAACGGGAATCACCTAGCTGTAGAGTATGTATGGTCTTTGGTCAAGATGACGAGACATCTCCGAAGCGTGTTGCTGATGAACTAAAGAAACAAAATAGCAAGAATAATGATGGTTTTCAAAAAAATTCTAAAAGTGCATGGTGTGGCCTTAATATGAGTTCTAAAGTTCAATTTAGGTCAACTAAACATGTATATAAACATGTCTCAAAGAAGAATGGTGCTAGCACAAGTGGTACGGAGAAGAATCTTGAAACAACTAGTCAAGAGGCAGTACTTTAAACCCATTTGGTGCTTTAAGGTCGATGGATAATGATGGTTTTCTAGGTGAAAATAGGGGTAGCTCCATGGGGGCTGAAACTGTGGTAGAAGAGGGGCATAAGGCTAATGCAGAGCATGTTCACATCGCGACGAACATGCCTAATGATGCTACACCTGTGAATGAGGTTCAATTGACCAGTGAGGAGCCATCTCCTACCTTGTCTAATGTGGTTGGTTTGAATACTGGAAAGAACAAGGTAAGTGATGGGGATAATGAGGACAACGATAGTGAAGTGGAGGAGGTTTTTGACGAAACAACAGGTTTTATTGCATCCAAGAGTGGAAGTGGAACTGAAGTAAGAGTTTATACGAGCATTGGCAAGAAGATTATGTTGATAAATCATATGATGATGATGAATGCAAAGATTTAAATGAAGAGCAATTAGCATTTTGTGACGCTTGGGATATAAGATTTGGTAGTTATGCTAGACGTTAGTAGTTTTTATAGAATAGTTTTTCATAATTTGGTTTGTCACTCTTATGATAGGTTTTGGTTTGAAGCACAAATGGTGCATTTGTGTTTTGCCTATAATGGGCTGAGATGTGGATTCACTTACGTCCTATGTACCGAAATGTTTTTTGAAGTAATTATATTTACCGGGTATAAAAACCCTTTTAAAAAAAAGTAGTGATCCTTCATATTGTAATCAAACATATAGATATTAAACCAGGAAAACTTGATATAAATTTCTCAAACCATATAAATAAAATAGGCAGGTCATCAAAATTTAATTAAAGGGGGAATTTTATATATACCCAATAAAACTTCAAAAATTACATATTTTTTCAAAACACAAGTTTTCAATGCATGATGTACAATGCTATTAAAGCATGATTTGGGGAAAATATGTAATTATTTAAGTTTCATTAAGGATATATGTAAATCCCCCTTAATTAAGTAAAACTAACAAAGCCGTAGCCGAAGCATGTAAAAGCATATGATTGCTTTAGATATATTGCTAAAGTATATGATCAACTGGACCACTAGAAAGGAAATTAACTCACCATTCATACAACATTTAGAAGAAAAAACAAGGTACCAAGAAAAAATAGGTCTGAATAAGTAAATGTTGAACCATTCAATGATTTTTTAAGATGCAAACAACAGTGGAACTAGACAACTAGTGTCGACAAATATTGATATAAAAGAGAAAAAAACAACCGTCACACATAGCATACAATATTATTAAAAAAAAACGTAATCTTGCATAATTATGTAATGTTATTGCATGTGTAAGTAAATTAAATGATTTATATGTATAGAAAAGCCAAAACCAGTATCAAATGATATTGGTGTTAATTAGGCTAAGGTAGCCTTCTTTTTAAAGTTATTGTTGTAATATTCAAGTATCAAATGTAAACTACAAACACATGCTATTTACTTTTATAACTTTAAGAAATCATCATGATCATTTCATAGTCAAATATCAAGCATCGTAAAGTTGATTATTACAATTTCAAAATCGTATCACGTTCAAACACCTATGTAGATGAGATGGGATAGAGCAAAGTGAATCGTTTGGAAGCCAAAAATAGCATGTACTGTTGACATTAGTTGTAGAAACCCTAAATTTATCCTTTTTCATGCACCAACTAGCTTCCCTAGCACTAAATTTTACTCCTATATATTTTCCTCCTCAACCAAACCCTAATAAGCCTTCTCCATATGCAATTTATCTCTCTCTAACTATCTTCTTTGATTAGCATAAAACCAATCACTTGTTATCATCCTTTTTATTCATCGATCTTTGTATAATCATGAACTTCGAAGTGCAAGCCGATAGAGTGGTTAACGTGGATCCACCGGCTCAAACTCCTTCCGATCAACATCTTTGCTATGTTCGTTGCAACTTTTGCAACACCCTTCTCGCGGTATTTTCTTGACCTAGCTAGCTACTACTCAACTTTGTATTAAAGGAAACACTACAAAGATTTCATTAAAACGAAACGAAGTGCACAAAATGAGATAAAAAATACATTAGTGAATAAGACTATACATATAATATAAAGTTTGTTGATATGATGGTGAATAAATGGTATTTTTGTAGGTTGGGATACCATGCAAGAGGCTTCTGGATACAGTGACTGTGAAATGTGGCAATTGTAGTAACTTGTCATTTCTCACCATTAGGGCTTCTCCTCCTGATCAACATGCTCTTCAAACTCCCCCCTTCTCTCCTTTTCAGGTACTTTTCTTTGTCTATTAATTTTATTTATTGTTTAATCACATACGAATGATAGTTGTTTGCGATAAAAAGTTGACTAGATTGGTTAGAAATTTAATCATAACTAGCTACTCGTTGAACGAAAATTTATAACTGTTGTTATTAAGTTAGCCGATTCTTGTGGGTATATAGTTTCTCCATCTAGCTACAAAACCATAACTTTTTGTTCTCTCAAAACCTTGAAATAGTAGAAGTCAAGATTATATGATAATATCTCGATCTGTTGTTAAAAAAAACTCCGTAGTAGAATCCGGTATATTTTATACCGAATTACTTTTCTATGTAAACATCATATAAGCATCTAATTATACCCAATTTACTATCATAATCTAGTTCAAGCAACTGTGGTAATTACAAATATAATAGCGTATATTTTAGCTATTTTAGTTATGTAAGTTATCCTGCCAAGCACAAATGGTCTTTTCTAAAATTCCGAGTAAGATGTGTTCTTTTGGAGCTTTTTCAGTTATAATGCATGTTTGTGGTTGCAAAAGCGTAAACACGAGACTTTATGTTAGTCCAAACCGTAATCAATTACTTCGTGTGTAAATATCGAAAATCCATCTTATGCATTTGCTATCGTTTATCGATATTTACATAATTAATTTGGATTACTAAGTAGATAGCCAGCGTTTTCCAAAAAAACCCTAACCTAATAAGTGAAACTTAAGATTAATTATTCTATAACTTGTGTCATAAATTTGCAAGCAGGGTGCTTTCTCCAGTGATTTCAAAAGGGGCCAATCTTCCTCATCTTCATCGTCTACCTCAAATGAACCCACATCCCCAAAAGCTCCTTTTGTCGTCAAACGTATTATTATTTTTTCTTCATCAACTTCTATCTCTCAAACTATATATCAATTACTATTTGTATGACTTATTCTTGTTCTTTACCATTTAGCACCTGAGAAGAAACACAGGCTCCCATCTGCTTACAATCGATTCATGAAGTAAGTTTACAACAAAAATATCAACAAACATTGTTTCCACACTTTAATATATGCCATATTCAAATGCTATATGTTTTCTTGTGAATTATTGATTAATAACTAGGGAGGAAATTCAACGAATCAAGGCTTCGAATCCTTCAATACCTCATCGAGAAGCTTTCAGCACTGCAGCAAAAAATGTAATCATTTTTATAATTATTCTTCTTGATTAACTTCATATATATACTTCATTGAATTTTTTTATTTACATTTTGGTGTACTAAAACTTTTTTAAGAGAAAAGTTTATTAGGTTATAATACTATTTCATTTCTCAATTCTTGCAACAGTGGGCTGGCCACGTACCAAATTCCCTCTCTGGAAGCCTCAGCACCGTAAGAAATTTTCCTAGTTTCTTGGATAATAATCCTTGGAATTGTTTTTAATGTTTACTATGTATATGTTCTTGCATATACATACAATCATGATGTTTAGAATGAACACAATATCATTTGTTAACGGTATATATCTCGTCATCTTGAAAAAATGACGATAAAAATATGTTGTGTGGTCAGGTACAACACAAATTATATTCGTTATGTGTTCCTTTTTAACAATTTTAAATATTCTTTCAATTTTGCCGCTAACAGGTTGTTATGTATTATTAGGGTCTCGATCTTTCTGGATTGAAGTGATCTATAACGTGCAATCTTTCCAAGCAACCGTGGAGAAATTGAAGGATGATGCAACATCACGTATTTAAGCTATGAAACCGATGTTCTATGTAGGATTTATGCAATTTAATATTTCGTATTGATTTAGAAAAACATCATCTATGATTATGTAATATATATCTAGAATGAATGGTCTGAGTATCTTTCTTTCTTTATTTTGTCGAATCATTGGTTTAAATTGAGACAATAATCCGCGTTTTAGAGATGTTTGGGATATTGCTTTCTTCTTTATGAAAGTGATCCGAACGTATAAATATCAAATGTGTGTGAGATAATACAATCCGAATCCAATCTACATTGATAGATAGAGCATACAACTTGAAGAAATACTCTGAAACATTAAAACCTAAAACAACTGTTCTACATCTTTGATAAAAGCTTGCAACACGAATCTTGAAGATATCAACTAAACTTAGGTTAGTTGAATTTACATAAATACTAGAAGAGTAAACTGCAAAATACATCCCTGTGGTTTTTGATAACTATTGGCTAGTTACATCCGTTAGAACGTTAGCCATTATACATCCGGTCTAACTCCATGCTAACGGGAGGGCTATTTTGGTCTTTAGCATACGAGGGATGTATTTTGCAAATTATTTTTATACTTTATTTTTTTTTTTTTTTTATTCGAAATGTTTGTAAAAAAATCCGAAAATGTAAGAAAATTCGAAAATTTTGTAAAAATTCGAAAATTTTATAAAAATTCCAAAATTTTATAAAAAATTTATAAAATTCGAAAATTTTATAAAAAATTATTAATAATTCGAAAATTTTATAAAATATTCGATAAAATTTTTATAAAAAAATTCATTTTTATAAAAAAAATTCCGAATTTTTATAAAAAAATTTTTATAAAAATTTTCTTTTCTGTTTTTAATACTTTTAGACGGAATTTTTTATAAAATTTTGCGCAAAAGTATTCAAAAATATATATATATATATATTTGTCAAAATTTTTTAGAAAAATTTGAATTTTTATAAAATTTTGGAATTTTATAAAAATTTTAAAGAAATTGAAAATTTTATAAAAAACTTTCGATAAATATATATATATATTTTTTTGAATACTTTTGCGCAAAATTTTATAAAAATTCAAAAAAAAAGAAAATTTTTATAAAAATTCGGAATTATAAAAATTTTATCGAATATTTTATAAAATTTTCGAATTATTAATAAATTTTTTATAAAATTTTCGGAATTTTTTATAAAATTTTGGAATTTTTACAAAATTTTCGATACAAACATTTGAATAATAATAATAATAATAATAATAATAATAATAATAATAATAATTATAAAAAAAAAAAAAAAGTATAAAAATAATTTTCAAAATACATCCCTCGTATAAAAAGACCAAAATAGCCCTCCGGTTTAGTTAGTGAGGATGTATAACTAACGTTTGGCTAACGAAAGATGTAACTAGCCAATAGTTTGTGACAGGGATGTAAGGTGTCAAAAACTGTAAACCACAGGGATGTATTTTGCAGTTTACTCATACTAGAATGTGGTACAGTAGTTGATTATCACTTAGGCATCCCCAATGCAATAGTTTTTCTCTAAATACTTTTTGCAATAGTAAAAAGTAGGGGTGTTAATTCAGGCCGGGTTTGAGATGGCGGGTTCGAGTTGACATGTTGACGGGTCAGAAAATTCTAACCTGAACCTGACCCATTTAAATAATTGGTCAACTATGTCAACCCTAACTTGTTTACACATAACCTGAACCTGACACATTTAATCCGTATATATACTTGGGTGGCGGGTTAAATAAGTTACACGGGTTTTGTAGATTAAACAGGTTTTAGGTAGACCTATGTAACCCGTTTATATACTAAAGTTGACACATTAAACGGGTTAAATAGGTTAAACGGGTTTTTGGGTCGAACTGTTTAACCCATTTAACTCGTTAATAAGATATAAATAATTTTTAATTTAAGAAAAAAATCTTAAACGGGTTAGCGGGTCGACCCGTTTAATTTATTCCCAACCCGAACCTGACTTGTTTAATAAACGGGTTGGATGGGTCGACTCAAACATGACCCGAAATACATTTAAACTCAACCAAAACCTGTTAATTTTTATGTCGATTTCAAATCGGGTTTCGTATCGGGTCAAAAATTGTCACCCCTAGTAAAAAGCTTTATAAAAAGCTTGCATTGTAAAAAGATTTGAGGTTTCTCTTTAATTTATAGCATACGTGCTCCAAGTAAAGGCTACTCTAAAGTAGTTGTTTTTAACTTAGATTCATTCTCTTCGATTTACATACTCCGTAATCAATCTACCGTCTACAAACTCCAACCATGTTCTCAGATTTTTATCTAACTTGTTTGCTTTCAACGTTTGTAATTGGTCGTTTATAAGAAGGGACAAATTATTGTAGCTGATAGTATAGCGTCATGAGCCCTATAAATGGGATGCATTCGCGAGGTTATCATATAAGAGGAATGTTAAAACTGAAACGCGCCTTTCCAATTTGACCAAATATTTTGCGCAAACGGTATGACCAGAAAAGACATGTTGTTACTAATCATTAAATTGGTATAATAAATCTGAAAGTATTTTTAAATGAAAATAGACTCAATTACATTTAAAATGATAGGTGGCACAACTTATAAGGACTTAGACTTATTAGATATGATTTTCCGAACATGTCCCATTTCCTGCACTATTTGTTGTCCCGTTTTTACACTTAACTAAAACGATCAAAACTCTGACTTCTATAACTCGAAACAACATGTGACTTTCCAGAAATCATTTACATAACATATATTTCATTTACAAGTACACACTTGGTCTAGAAGACCAGCGGAAACATAATTTACGTGGTTTGCCAAACGCCCGTTTCGACCCATTTACATACACTTTAACACATAACTATGACATAAATTAAACCAGTTAGGGCTGATCAACGGTCTAAAATCGGACCGTACCGAGACCGAACTAGCCCAAAACCTTAGACAGAGGACCATACCGAATCTGTTCGGTCGGGTTGGTTCGGTCCGGTCCGGTCGAGTTGGTTCGGCCCGGTCCGGTCCAAGAAGGTACAACAGTTGGGTTTTACGTAAGACCGGTCCGGACCGAGACCGAAATAAGGAAAAAATTCGGACCGAGACCGGACTGCTAGTCATTCGGTTCGGTTGGTTTTCGGTTGGTCCTGTCGATCCTCTTGGTCTCGGTCGATTGTGGGTCTGCGATGCTCAGCCCTATAACCAATACTTAAGACACCATACCATACATTCCTGTAACATTTCCATAATTATTGTTGGGTTCAGTGAATACCCAAACCCCTTAATTCTAGGATTTGAATACAAAATACCCTAAGTATTTATGACCTTAAACACTAACAGGTCACTGAGCGCATAGTCACTCAGTGAGTCATCTTCAGAATACTCGAGCGAGACTTAGAAGAAAAGTCTCTCAGCTCAGTGAGGCGGAACTCAGGGGGTGAAGACTGAGTCAAGAAGAAGATGATGGGTTCAGTGAGTGATGACAATAACTCACTGAATCCCACAACTCCTCATCAACTATGATCACTGAAGACAAAGACTGAAGACCAGAAGACTGAAGAATGGGCGGGACAAGGCGGGAAAAGTTTGAACTTATAAGGAGGAGTCCTTATCTGCCATAAGTCAAACTTTTCCTGAAAGGCTAACAACCAAGATCAGTGTCATCACTGACAACCAGAAAGATACCTTGTCTGTTACCCAAAATAGGTTCTTGTAAACAGAGACAAAATGCATCAATATTTTGTCTCTATAGCTTATGTCAGTTTTTCTTTTAGGATATAGTTAAATTCATACTTGTATAAATAGCCATAAGGTAGGAGTGAAAGTTAAGCTTGTGCATTAATTGTGAAAACACACAAAAGCAAATTTCACTCCTCCAAATACGACTATGTCCCTGAGATAGCTTAGTGGTTCCTGATAATTGTGCTTAGACTTAGCCGAAGCTTAGTGAGGAGTGCACACCATACTTGTCATTCAATCCCAAGTGTTGTTCCACAAACACTTGGGTAATATATTCTTTTTTATTCGTTTTAATAAAGAATATAGACGTTGAAAATCCTTTGTGTATTTTATCTTGTTTAAACTGATTTTCAATTACTTTGCTTTAGTCATGGATCACACTTAGTCTAATTTATTGTTTTTGCTATTTGTGATATGGAAACAACAAGTGGTATCAGAGCAGGCTGATTTATAAAACCCTTTTTAAGCCGCTCAAAACGTTTTTAAAATCAGGATCCTAACATGGCTGAAAGTGAAGTTCCCCAACTTGTCGATAAAAAGGGTGGAGCCTATGCTGTTGTTGCCCCTCGACTTGAAGTTGGTAAATTTAACAAGTGGAAAAAGCGTCTGCTTTGCTACTTAATTGGGAAGGAACCTTATTATATTAAGTGTATTAATGAAGGTCCATTTGTCCCAAATACTGCTGAAGGTTTACCTAAACCAAAAGCTCAGTGGACCCAAGATGAGAGAAGGGTGGTCAATTAAGACCAAAGACTCAAAATCATATTCAGACTCTTGAACTTCCTGAAATCTATGGGAAATGCAAATCATATTCAGACTCAAAATCATATTCAGACTCTTGAACTTCCTGAACTCCCTGAGAAATGGTTGAACTTCTCTCATGGACTTAGAAATTCAAATCATATTCAGACTCTTGAACTTCCTGAAATCTATGGGAAATTTGTCTATGAAGATAATCTGCTCAATAGACGATACCTTGATTTGAAGAAGTCTCAGGAAGTTAAAAAAGCCCTGACAACCACCTCAACACCCATTTCAACTGCTTTCTTTTCAAACAGTGTGGTTCAGGATTTTCAAGAAGATTCTGATGATGAGGCTGATGAGAGAACTAGTGAAGAGTACCTGAATGACTTAAACATTAAGTTTCAGGAAAGGGCACTCCTTGCTAATTCAAAAAGATTTATAAGAAGGAACAAAACCTTTTCAAATGCTAAAGCCAATGAGGACACTGAGTGTTTTAAATGTCACAAAAAGGCTCATGTTACTAAAGATTATTTTTGAAAAACTGTTTCAGAACCCTCATACAAGCCCTCAGGGTCAAACCAGTCCTTAGGTTTTAGCAAGTTTCAACCCAAGCTCTTTCAGTCTCCTCAAACTTATCAAAATAAGTCTGACCAAAACAAAGCTGTTGATTTTGAAGCAAAATATAGGAAAGCTAAGGCCAAACTAGCTATTCTTGAGGCTACTCCCTTAGAAACTACACAAAATGTTAAATCTGCGCAGGGAAAGAACAAGGGCCTTGTAGCTGAAGTCTTTGACTGGGATGAAGAGCCAGTCTCCTCAAATGATGAAATGGTGCAAGTTAGTGCACTGATGGCTCTCTCAGAAGAAGACAAGCTAGCAGTTGGAAAGAATCATGCTAGGAATGGTGAATGGGTTAACATTACTATGAAGAAGATAAACATCTTACTTTCCATGGATGATGATTCAGACTGGCAGTCTTTCATGAATTATATAAATGTTGATCTTAAGTTCGTAGAAGAGCAGCGATTAAATCTGTTTTTCAAATATAACAAGTTAAGTTTTGAGTTAAATAAGTGAGGGATGAACTGCTTATTTTAAAATAAGCCAAACTTGAGGTTGTTACACTGCAAATTCAAAACTCTGAGTTAGTAAAATGAAATCAAGCTCTTCATGAAGAACTTAAGAAGGGGAAAAAATCATTGAAAGTTGGACCACTAAGAACCCTAGAGTCTATGAAACTATTCAGGACCCTAGTAATAAAAGAAGAATACTAGGTGAGGATCAACTCACTTATCCACTCAGTGAAGGTCAAAATACCAAACCTTTTGTGTTTGCTGGTCTGGTCTCTAGTCAAGAGACAACACCTAAACCCAGTAACTGGGTTGAAAGGGTAAACCCTGATAGTAAGCTACCAAACTTCGATTCTGGAAGAATACTTGAACCTGAAAGTCAGGCACTCAAGAACATGCTTGGACTCCCTGAGGTACCCAGTAATACTTAATCCATCACTGAGTCCGAAGCTGAATCACAAGCACTTCCACCTCTGAAATCTCTTCAAGGAGCTGCACCAAACTCTGAGCTTACTCCACTACAATTCACCCCACACTCTCCTAGAGAAAGATCTGGCCTTGGTAGAACAATACTGAAAAGACCTGAAAAACCAACCAAAGAAGATTTCGTTCCTACTGGGACTTCCCATCTTCAGTTCCTACTGAAGAAGATCAAATCAAACAGTTGACTGAACTTGTGAGGAAACTGAGTGAAAAGATGAACTCAGTTGAGAAGGTTCCTGATTCATTAATCAAGGAACCAAAATCAATCTCCTCAAGTTCCTCCAAGTCAAAAAGCAACTCCAAGCCCAAACAGAAGTGTGAATTGTGCCATTATACAAGTCATACCACTGACAATTGCTACAAAATTCTCTTTTGCATGATCTGCAAAAGAGAAGATCACAGAACTTCTGATCACTCACAATACACCAAGTCACTGAATGAAGCAAGCTATACCAAACTTGGTCACCAATATGCTTCATCATCCAGGCAGGCTCAAAGGCCAAAATCTAAACCTTTTTCTCCTTGTCCACATTGTGGTTTCAATGATCATCATCTTGATGATTGTCTCATGAACTCCTGTTGTGAAATATGTGGAAATCCAGCACATGAGACATCTCAACGTGATATGGTCATACATGCAAGGAGAAGCACAAAATCACCCTGCATCACTGAGTCCTCCTCAGTAAGAAAGTGCAAAACCTGTGGTAGCACTGTTCACTCAACCACTGACCATGAGTCCATTGCAAAGTTCAAACAGACCATCAAACCCAAGCCCACTAGTAAGTGGGTCAACAAGAGAAACTAACTCAGTTTACTATTTGTGTAGAGACATGACAGGGAGCTTGTTTGGCATCTAGATAATGGATGTTCAAGAAGCATGACTGGTGTAAAGGAATATCTGCACATATATATAAAGGAACCAGAACCTAAGGTAGTATTTGGTGATAACTCATCATGCCCCACTGAAGGTTATGGTTCAGTAAACTGTAATGGTATAGTGTTCTCTAGAATTGCTTATGTTAATGGTCTGAAGTATAATCTCATAAGTGTCAGTCAGTTATGTGATGCAAAATACATAGTGTAGTTTGATGATAAACAAGGTACTATTTTTAATGCCAACAAAGAAGTTGTTCTCATAGCTCCTAGGAGAGATGATGTATATGTACTAGACATGTCAACTCTCTCTCAGAATGGAACTTGTCTCTTTGCCAAAGCCACTGAAACTATCAACTGGCTATGGCACAAGAGACTGTCTCATTTAAATTTTAAAAATATCAACAACTTGGCTAAACAAAACAAAGTCCTTAGTTTACCATAACTTGTATTTGCAAAGGATAAAACCATGTTCTGCCTGTGAAAAAGGAAAACATCAAAGAGCATCTTTCAAAATAAAACAAAATTTCTCAATCAAAAGCTGCCTTCATGTAGAATCCAAGATCCGGACTCAACTAGGGTATCAATAATATTGATTGATTGAAACACATCGGAATGATAAGAACACAATCAACAATACTAATAAGGTTTTCTTTATTAGATATAAATAAACTACTATTACTATTACTACTACACGCTCTATGCGTTTCTAGACTCTCATTGGAGAGACTATCTATGAATGAGTTACTTGTAACCTAGACGCCTACCCTCTTTATATAATAGAGGGAGGTTACAAGAAAACTAGCTTACTAATAAAGCTAACTATTACATATTATGTCCTCATTGTTTCTTCTTTTTTTCATTTCTGCTTGTAGGTTTTGTAATCATCAAATATGTAATTTCTAACAATCTTCCCCTATTTGATATTACAAAACAATCTGCATAAAGAAACAATGCTAAAACATGTCATCACAAATAATAAGCTGCACATCATGAATCTTCTTCCCCTTTTTGTAATCATCTAATAGGGGTCTTCTGCAACTCGTAAACGCTTCCCCTCAAGTGATGCATGTAGATGGTAAGTATATAAACAATAAGCTTCCCCTTAAAAATATACTAACCATCTCATGAATCTCGGACTTTAATTGGCTTGAAACAGAAGGTATCAATGAAACATCCAAGTGTAATAACATCCGCCTCTCTTATGTAACTGCTGCCTCAGCCGGCGATCTAACTCAATCCTTTGTTTCATCTCACAAAAAGGGTGAACTTGTTACATAATCGATTAAAAAGCTAATGCATCAAATGTCTTTACAATATCCTTATCTGATTTAGTGCGAACAAGACATGTTTATTACACCTCAGTTATGGATCACCGTTGGTCCCTCACCTACCTCACCATAACCGCCCATTGATCCATCGCATATCAAATCAAAATATAATAATGTGTGTGGTCCCAGACCAAAACACGCCATTATTATGTTATGTACTAAACGACTTGTAAACACCAAACCAAATCAATGAAAGTAACCAAGCCATAAGCATCACATCGTCCAAGATCCAAGGGCGTCTTCGGACCTAGAATACTAAATCAGATATATCGAAAGCAGCACTAACCGAACAAACAGCAGGAACCGACCAGCAGGCACCAAATAAACAACCAGCAAGAACCGATCAGCAGGGTTTCTTTTTTACTAATAAGAACAGCAGTAGTATTAAAGTGCAGCAGCAGAAAAATCAACTCAACAGCAGAATCAAAATAGCGTACCATTACTAACCTTCTCGACCAGTACAAACTTGTGTGACCAGTACTTTGTATCCGAATATTATCAATGAACGTGACAGCCACAGTAGGCCTATAATACTCAACACATGACTGACCTACTGTTTTAATATTGCTACAAGTAATACCACTTATAACCTTTGACCAGTCACAATCAATGTCATCTTAAAATCAATCACCAATTTTTCGCTATTGACCAATCAATTCCAAACATAATCAGTATAATCCTACCCGTGTGTGTCCCATTAATGAACATTGACCAATCAAAATTCAACATCACCGTAGCCTCCATACACTGCACCACACCAAATCCCATCCCACTAGCCATCATATGTGAAAACATCATATTAATGAGACCGGTAGGAATAAAACCACCAACCATATGGGGCCCTCGTGACAGTAAATGCATAGAAAATCAGTACTAATTGAGATCAGCCAATTATCCCCACCATCCGAATATTGAAATGGCATGAAGTAGGGACCACCGACCACAGATATAACACACCAACCAGCGGGGCCATCGTCTGATCAATATAACCCCATACCACGCTTTAATTTGACCAGTAATAACACACGAATTGACCAGTAGAAAACTTGAATTGACCAAACAGAGTACCACATGATTATAGGCAAACAATTAATAACCATGTAACCAATTCGTACCACGAGTCACGTGATTGAGTAAACAATTAACCTTGTACATATGAATTGAATCTCGTGATCAGAAGAAACAAAATAATTACCAGTATTAATTGTGATAACCAGGAATTCCGCACGTGACCAGCAGTAATCCAAGAACCACCAATCAGAACAGTACCAATCAAGTATATACGAAAAACTCATGCGCAATGATATCAAACGAAAAATAATAAGGCCCTAAAAAACAAATCTGCGTTTTCTTCAAAACTTCTTCAATTCATCATCAGATCTGCTGCCTCTTTTCGCTGCTATAGAAGAATTAGGGTATAAACCCTAATTAAAGGAAAACCTTATAAACCCTAGATCGAGAGCCACGAGGCTCTGATATCAAATGTAGAATCCAAGATCCGGACTCAACTAGGGTATCAATAATATTGATTGAAAAACAGCGGAATGATAAGAACACAATCAACATTACTAATAAGGTTTTCTTTATTAGATATAAATAAACTACTATTACTATTACTACTACTACTACTACACGCTCTATTCGTTTCTAGACTCTCATTGAAGAGACTATCTATGAATGAGTTACATGTAACCTAGACGCCTACCCTCTTTATATAATAGAGGGAGGTTACAAGAAAACCCTAGCTTACTAATAAAGCTAACTATTACATATTAGGTCCTCATTGTTTCTTCTTTCTTCATTTCTGCTTGTAGATTTTGTAATCATCAAATCTGTAATTCCCAACACTTCACCTCTTGCATATGGATCTGTTTGGACATGTAAGTCCTAGATCAATCCAGCATGAGAAATATACCCTTGTCATTGTTGATGAGTTCTCAAGATATACTTGGGTATATTTTCGTTCCAAAAAGAGTCAGGCAGCTGATACAATAATGTCATTTATCCGGAAGATTGAAAACCAAAATGACATGAAGGTTAAACAAATCAGAATTGACAATGGTGCTGAATTCAAGAATCAGGAGCTTGATAGTTTCTGTGATGAAAAAGGAATTTTTCAATATTTCTCATCTCCTTATACCCCTGAACAAAATGAGGTAGCTGAAAGGAAAAACAGAACTCTCATTGAGGCTGCTAGAACCATGCTAATGGCCCAGTACTCTTAAAACACTTCTGGACTGAAGCTGTTAAGACAACCTGTTATACTCAAAACAGATCAATCATTGTCAAAAGGCACAACAAAACCCCTTATGAGATCTTCAAAGGAAGACTCCCTGATATCAGCTACTTTCATGTGTTTGGGTGTCCTGTGTTCATTCACAATCACAAGGATCACTTAGGCAAATTTGATGCAAAAGCTGATGATGGATACTTCTTAGGTTACTCACTGATGTCTAAGGCTTTCAGGGTGTTTAACACCAGAAGACAGCAAATTGAGGAAACCTTCCATGTCACCTTTGATGAGAGCTCTGAAAGCATCAGGTTCTCTAATACCTCAGTGTAGAAGAAATAGGAATTGATGACTCATCTAGATACCCTCCTGATGAGTTCAACTCTGAAAACAATTACTCATGTCAATATCAAGCAGATGCTGACATCTCCTACTACATTTTACCTCACAACCTCCCTTAACCAACCATCAGTGAATTCATTGATACTCCATCAGTCCCTGCTGGGATAGGCCAAACTGAACCAAATGTTCAGGAACCTGAAATTCAAGAATCTCAATCTGAACAAAAAATTGCCTCATCTAATGTACCTCATGTCACTGTTGCTCCAGCTCCTGAACCCATTCCTCAATTCCTAGTGACCTCATCAAGCTCAGATCCAAGACCACAAAATAAGTGGACAAGATCTCAAGACATTAAGCTTGTTAATATCATTGGAGAGCCCACTGAAAGCATGCTCACAAGGAGCATGGCTGCTAAGTTATCAGCAGCTTCAGCTAATGAGTGTATGTATGCAGACTTTCTCTCATAAGTTGAACCCAAAAGTGTCGTAGAGGCTCTGAAACATCCTAGTTGGGTTCAGGCTATGCAAGAAGAACTTCATCAGTTTGACAGAAACAAGGTCATGACACTGATCAAATATCCCGAAGATGTCATAGTCATAGGAATGAAGTGGGTTTTCAGAAACAAAACTGATGAAAACGGCAATGTCATAAAAAACAAAGCCAAACTTGTAGCTAAAGGATACAATCAACAAGAAGGCATTGACTATGATGAAACATTTGCTCCTGTTGCTATAATGGAAACCATCAGGATCTTCCTTGCATATGCAACATACATGAACTTCAAAGTTTACCAAATAGATGTCAAAAGTGCCTTCCTGAATGGTAAACTTAAGGAAGATGTTTATGTTCAGCAACCCCCAGGATTTGAGAGTAGTGCGTACCCTGACTATGTCTGCAAGCTTGACAAAGCCCTATATGGACTGAAGCAAGCTCCCAAGAGCATGGTATGAAACTCTCTCAGCCTTCCTGATCCAAAATAGTTTATCAGAGGAAAGATAGACAACACCCTGTTTATCTATAGGACAAAACAAGATGTGATACTAGTCCAAGTATATATTGATGACATCATCTTTGGCTAAAAAAATTATACTCTTTGCAAACAGTTTAAAAAAACTGATGACAAAGAAATTTGAAATGAGCATGGTGGGTGAACTCACTTATTTCTCTGGACTACAAATCAGGCAAACTGACAAAGGAATCACCCTCAGTCAAGAGACATATACCAGAAATCTCTTGAAGAAATATGAGATCTCTGATTGTGCCTCAGTGAAGACTCTTATGGTCCTACCAAATAACCTTAGACCAGATCTCACTAGCAAATTAGTAAACTAAACTCACTTTAGAGGAATAGTAGGGTCACTTATGTATCTCACTGCTTCTAGACCAGACATACAATTTGCAGTATGCCTGATTGTAAGATTTCAGTTTGACCCTAAGGAATCTCATCTCACTGCAGCCAAAAGAATCCTCAGATACCTGAAGGGTACCCCAAGTCTTGGTCTTTACTATCCTAAATGTTCAGGATTTGACCTCAAAGATTACTCTGACTCTGACTATGCTGGTTGTAACATGGATAGGAAAAGTACTTCAGGGTCCTCTCAATTCCTTGGAGGAAAACTTGTTTGTTGGAGTACTAAGAAGCAAAAATCAGTGGTTATGTCCTCAGCTGAAGCTGAATCCGTGGCAGCTGCAGGGTGTTGTGCCAATGTGTTATGGATGAAAAGTCAAATCAGTGACTATGACATCAACTACAAGATGGTACCCATCTTCTGTGATAACACCAGTGCTATTTCTATCCCCAAAAATCATGTCCTTCACCAAAAAACAAAACACATTGATGTCATATACCATTTTATCAGAGACCACATCATCAAAGGAGACATAATGTAAGCTCCCAGAAAATTTCATTGTACTTAAGACTTTAATCAGAAATAAAGCACGATCTTCATCATCATGAAATTTTCTACTTATCACGTTTGCATATCATTTGACATATGCATGATCAACGCAGCTTGAGCATTCAAAATATACCGTTGTGATCCGAACAAAATTCCCCACAATCCCGATATTCTTAAAATACTTAATATGTTAGGTCACCATGTTTGTAACACAAGCCTCAATATGTAAGAAAGAAATATAAGGTGATCGGTTGAACACGTTATCGCACACACGAATAAAAATGAAGAAGAGTTATGCGTAGAGTGAAAGATAAAATGAACAACCAACCCTCAAGTGAGGGTTTACAAGGATTATTTATAGGGCAAGGAGCTAGGGCAACACTTCTAGCATCCTTCCCTTCTTATGGGCTTGGGCCAAGGCTCATGGGCCTTCTACACAAGCCTTAGCTTAATAACAAACATAAAGGCCATAATTAAGCTAACTATTACATATTAATCACTAACACTTATAATCTAGTTTAGGAGTGATTCCAACAATCTCCCCCTAAGTGTTGGTGATGAATGAAAGAGTGATAAACGTTGTAGGTGCTGATGTAATAGTAGCTTTGACGTCTTCTAACAATCTTCTTTCTTGTGAGAAGAAGTGCCTTAATTTGAGCAATCTCCCCAGTGTAGGAATCTTGTATCTTTTGAAGTATTCTGCTTTGACATCTTTTGATTTCTTTGTTCTTTAGATCTTTGTTCTTTGTGATGGTAGTGATAGTATGTTGTGATTGTCTGCATCAGGTCCGCTTCGTTGCTCCAGTGTCTCCACGTCTTTCTCCAACATACTTACACGCGCTCTTTAACGTTGGATTTCAGTGTTGATGTAGTTCTCTAAGTCTTTAAACTTTGTAGATTCTTTGACATTGATGAAGAATCATTCTGACTTTGTGTTGCCTTTGATCGTGTGAGAACTTCATATATGATGTGGTTGGTATGAGCATGTGGAGAATCAGCACGATCTTTTCTACCCGCAAGCATCCATAAGAAGAAAACATAAAAACATGGGTTAGAAATAATCCAGCGCTTACAAGTTTGAACTTCGAGAGTGTTAACAGCATAGTGTGAAAACACAACTCTAATGCTCACAAAGGTCGTTCTGAACTGGAGTCCCACAAGTGAGATAACGCGATGTACCGAAGTACATCTCTGATTCGAGATGAGTCGCGAGGTACACCGAAGCATCACCCCATGACCGTAGACCGTTTGAGACACACTAAGCGTAATCCATGGGGAGTTACCGAAGTGACTGCGTCGGCGTTTGATGTTGACCTGGCAGGAGTTTCCATTCAATCACTGAGGATCACAATTGTGAACCTCTCATAAATTTTCTCGACAGATTGCTAAGATCTGTGAAGGACTCGATAATGAATCACTTGCGTTCTTATTGTTGAACGACAAGCGATGAATTGTCAAATGTACCTAAGAGATCTTTTGATGAATCTCGTGGCTCTAGACTCAATAGTGCGCTTTGGTTTTCTTGGGCGGAGACTAGGGAGAGGGTCTCCTTCTTCAATACCAGCAATCTCTAAGAGAAAGCCGATAGTTTACGTAGGGTTCCCTGTGAGAATGAAACAAGCTTATGTTGAGAGAAACTTGAGTGGCTAAGAAGGTTTTAGTGCATGCGTCCTTTGGGTCCATAACGACTTTGATCTTCAATACGGTGTCATCAAGTGACAACCAAGTAGCATATGAATTGAACCCGTGTCCGCCTAAGTTGAATAATCGGAGGGCTATTTCTTTTCACCCTTTTCTTTACTTTTCTTTTTAATTCTTCAACTCATTCTTTCTCCGATTCTCATTTTCTCCTTTTTATAATCATACCTAAGGACATCTAATTCTAACTATTGGTGGTGTCCTTGGGTAGATCCCTCCGGCTCTGGCGGATCATAGGACGGTTATTCCTAACCTTAATCACCTTATAACTCCATTGCCATAAAACTAATTTCTTGAAATTTTCTCAAACTATTTATAAGTAATAAACATTTTGTAATACTTCGAGAGTTTAATATTTTTGCATAAATACTCCCCCTCCGCACGTGTTTAAGTGTTTTGACAGAAATCTGCACGGTGAGAGAAGAGCGCGCACTTTTGAATTGATCAACTCATGATAGACAATCCCCCGCTAGACACGGTTACGTTGCATAGTTAAAGAGTTACATTGTCAGCTTTTAGGTGACAACTAGCTCTAATAACTACCTTGAAGGTGTGGACAAGCCTCGAAAGGTTGTCAAACCCGTCAAAGTTCATGTCTACCAAGAGTTTCTCGAATGGTACATTCTACTCGGACAAGTCCTTTGCGAGACATGTTTACATCACTAGCGAACTAGTTTGAAATTATTACCCGTCCCGGACAAGTATTTTTGAGTTACTAACATTTAAGATCTCATCAATTCATTGGTTCAGTCTATTCACACGATGATTCTCTTGCAAGTTACAACATATTTCTTATCACATAATTTTTCTCCCCCTCAAAAATGGCATATAAATATGTTATTTTTGATGAAATGTTGATATCAAATATGACCATTTTGAGTTTTGTGGGAAGATTACCACGAAGAATAATTTTGTGAACAAAGTTTTTAATCAAATACTCCCCTTCAACAAGTGATATAAACTTTTGAGGTTTTGACAAAATCTTAAGGGGAAGTACTTGTTCTTTTGAGCAAAACTTTAAAAATGAAAGTTTTGATAAGTTTTACTCAAAAGTAAGAAGCTTTCGCTCCTTTTATAGGATTGTGGCACTGATGCGTACCACAGGATCCTTTCATTACAAGAACGGGGTTGTACACTGTTATGTGTGCACAAGCCATTATTAATTAAAATCACACATCCAAATAGTTAATGAAAGAAATAGATCAAGGGGTACCAGGAGTCTCAGGTATGCCAGCAATAACTCCAAGAATGCGTTCTGGACGTTGATAGCCTGTGAGAGAAATGTTGGGACGACCACCTACGAAACTTTCCAACGTTCTGAATTGGTCCCTTCTGAACAACCTTTCATCGATGCGAGTGATGATCCTCTTAACATCCCTTTTCTCCTTCGAATTTCATCTCTTCTTCGACCCTATGCCTTCATGTATCTCCCTTAACCGATAAGCTAAACCATCCCTGACGCTCTTCAGTGTATGATCCCCAAACTTATGAAGCTTTCTGCACGCCATCAAGCAGTTGTGGTATAGTTCACTACGGTAGACTACGCCAAACGGTTTGCTGATGAGAGTGTATTGAAGAAGGTGGTTGATGTCGGAAGGTCTAGCGAGGTCCGTGAGGTTGACACGTCTCGATATGATTCCATGGCAAGTTGTAAGTCTTCTACACGTTCCTGGATCACTATGCTTCTGATGAAGATGAGCAAGGACTTGATGTATTCACGTTGGATTTCTGTCGAGAAGTGTCTCATTCTTCCCGGTACCTTGGCAAGATACAGATCTTTAATGTCGTTAAGAGATAAGTTCTAAAAGTCCGCTTCACAGAAAACATAGTCCTCTTCGTCTTGTCTTGTGACCACGATTTTCTTGAGAAATGTGTAGTCCCATTTTGACGAGAGAGTTACATGCTTAACAAAGAACGATCCCTTTATCACTATACACTTCGTGTTTTGACTTTTGAACCTGGCATCTTTTGTAGTAGATCCTTCGGCGTTCCGGCCAATGGTGAATCCTATACATTGCATCAAGGTCATACTTTTCCACGCTGTTGGCAAACATGTGAGTAGCTTTTTCTTCGATGGCTATGCGGTTGGAGTAAGTTGCTCCGAACGGAAGTGTAAGTGATGTAGCGTATTTCTTTGACACATTGCGCCATGTAGAAGAAATTCCGTGTCATTGTTGAAGAAATAACGGAATGGAATCTTTGGTTGATCTGGTTGGCCAATTATAGGTAGAGGTCTTGTCCATCGTGTAGTATGGAGCTTTGTATTTTCGTGTGAAGTCAATGTTAGCTTTAGGGTTGAGCCAATCGATGTTGTTAGACATGGCTCGTGCTATGTTTTCAAGATGGTACTCAAATTCAATACCACTTTGAGAGCTGTCTTTGAGTAGTTGAAAAGCTTCATTCTTGATACGTTTTAACTCTGACTTGGTCATCTTCTTCACCCGAAACTTTTCTAGAAGTAACTTAGCATGCTCCAATGTTCGACCATCTACCATTTCTTGACCTTCTGGTAGTGAGGGAGTAGCATCAACAAGTGTAGAAAACCAGTCGTATTCAGCGATGTCATCTTCGTCTAGCCATGAGACAACATATGTCTTTGTCTTCTTCTTCTTCTTCTTTGGCTTAGATGAGGACTCTGGTTCTTTTGTTGTGGTGGGAGAGGTGGGTTGTTTTCGGGGCTCAGGTATCTCTTCATCGTCACCACCAGTGTACTCGAAGTGATCACCAGTTTTCTCTGTCTGAGGTGGTAACTCAGAGTCCTGAGGTTTTTCAGTAGCAGCAGAACTTGGTGGAGAGCTTCTATCAGTTGGAGTCCTTTGGGGTGGAGGTTGCATGGAGGATGATTCACCAGATTTCTTCGGATGTTTAGGCTCTGTTTCTTTGTCCTTATCCTTATCATCATCGTCTCTTGGACGCTTAGGCCTTTCAGCTTGCTCCTTGCATGAAATCTTGAGTTAATATTCCAGTAATGCCTCAAGTAGTTTACTTTCGTCAGAGGTGAAAGTTGCAGATCGTTGAGACAACTGTAGCACCAGCTTGGAAATCAACTCTGCATCAAAGAGAACTGCAGGCTCAATTGGATTGATCGTCATTGTTACCGGGGTGGTTTGCATTGTTTGCTTGACCAATTTCATGAGATTTGGATAGAGCTGTCTGGTGAACATCTCCCTTGTAATTCCAGGAACAGTGTCGAGAAGAAACTTGTGAGTAAATTCTCTTGCTGTCTGCTCCATTTCCTTTTGGAAATCTCCTTTGATAAACTTCTGGATATGCTCCCTTTCTTTCAACAACTCGTTTATCCCGTTTTGAAGAAAGTTGATTCTGTCAGCGAGTTGATTCAGCTTTTTGTTGGTCACGTCTTTCTTCCTGACTTGCTTGACAGCATTGATAATCTTTGTCTTAGCTCGGGATATCCAAGAGTCGGTTGGTTTCTTCACTGACTTGGATGTGGATCTGGTTGTGCCTTTGGATGGTGGAGGTGAAGAGTGAGAAGACGAGTCTGATGATGATGAGACATGAGGAGACTCAGGATCCTTTGGTGGTTCAGAAGTTTCTTCTTTTGATCGTGTTGGACTATCTAGAATAAAATCATTATAATTAACTTTGTCATCCTTTCCAGACTTGGACAATTCTTCTGCCTTAATCTTGGCTTCCTCATCAGCTTTAGCTTGAGCTTCCATTTCTGCTTTTGACTTAGTTGCAGCTTCAACATCTTCATCGCTTTTATTTCTCAGACTTCTCCTTTTCTGGTTCCTCAAATTCATAGGTGATTGTATCCTCCAGTTGCTGTTGTTGTTCGTGGGTGGTGGTACCAGTTCCCTTATCGGGTTGATTAACCGCATCAGGAACTGGTGTAGATAGTGCAGCTCCACTTGACCCTCCGGGGCCACGAGTTTGTTCCTTTACGAACTCTTTAGCAACGTGCTGGAGTCTGATATTCTTCACCTTTTTCCTGTAGTCTTTGTCTAGTTGCTCTTCTTCTGAACTCTCTTCTTCTTGCTCAGGCACTGGAGTTTTCCCTTTGCCTTTATCAGCTTTTGGACTAGAAGGTTTTGTAACTGTTTGAGTGTCATCGATTGTAGTTTCAGAGTAGAAGACCTCTTTATCGTATCGGTGTCCTCTGAGTCCTCGTCCAATAGCTTTTGTTGCGGTTCAGGTTTGGGAATAGGAATGGCTTCCTTAGAGGGAAATTTCCTTTTGAGAACATGAGTCCTCTTAGGATACTTCCTCGTACTCTCAGTACTCGAGATACTTCCTGCACTGCCTCTCCTGGTTTTCCTAGTAGGTGTACCAGCGGATTTTTCATCAAGGAAACCTACTTTGCCTGCTTCAACTGCTACCAGATATCGTTTATACTAGTACAGTTGTTTGATATCATCAGTAATAAGATAATCTGGCAAAGACTGCACCTTGTTTCTTTGTTGTAGAGTCCTTAAATCTGACGGTGAGTGTGGGCTCATACAACACGGAGTGTTGTTTGGGGTCATTAAGTCTCAAGGGAATATCAAGATTATACCCTAGAGCTCTTTGGATCAACAGTTTGGTGTATCTGATATACGGGATCTTGGTGCCAAGCTTTTTAAGGAAAGTCATCATATCGTCCCATATCAGAGCTTCAACTTCTATGTCTTTCTTGTTTACCAAAGCCTAAAATATTTGTAGTTCCATGAGCTTGGGATGCTCATGACCACTGTCACGTCCAGAAATGGATTTTGCAATCATAATGTAGAGGGTTCTCTATGGCTGGGGAATGTTCTTGAGGTCAACAGATGAGTGCTTTGTAACTACCCCGGTAGCTTCATCATAGCCGATGTCGACCAATGAACCGGAGAATGACCTCTTCAGTTGGAGTGGCATTGAATTGAGTGGGTTCGATGACAGGAATGAGAAGAATGACCCTCAAATCTGTTGGTGTAATGGTGACTTGTTTGTTGTTAAGTGTCACCGTCACAACATTTTGACCTTTGATCTTTTGCATTGTATGCCAGAATTGGTGAATGTAAATCTCCGACGAGCAGAGTTTGTGAGCATGTTCTGATAAGGGTGAGACTTCAGAATATCCGCAGCAATTTTGCATGAAGACTCAGAACAAGAGAAGGTATCAAAATCAACTTTGAGGTTGTTCTTTCCGATCTTCATTGGGTAACCATGAGGTAAGATATCTTCAACAGTGAGAACATTTGGTGCATTCACATTCTGCATTTGAGTGTCCATGTCGTGATCTGAAAGATATTTAGCCAAAAGAACCAATATATCGAAAGACATTACGTTAGTCAACAGTTGATTTTATTGTCTATTTATTGAATGTGATATGTCGATGATTGTTACGAGTCCAATGTCACTTGTTAGTCCAAAGACGTCGTGATAAGTTTCGTGAGTTGATTAACTTTGAGTTTTAAAGTCCAAGTTTTCACTTATTTTTCACAACTTATTAACCATTTAAGCTTATTAGTGACAATTTGGTTTCGTGGCGTTATGATTTATTTATTTACAAGTTTGCACGCGTAACAATTCATAATTTTGGTTAAAACTAGGGTTAGGCGTAAAATTCTAAGTTTATGCGTAAACAGAAAGGTTATACGTGTAAGCATAAGCTTATGCGTAGGTTCTTGACTTACGCGTAAGAAATATTACGCGTAGGAAAAGAGGGCCTTAGGCGTAAAGCTTACGCATAAGCGTATATGGAACCTTACGCGTAAGGCTTACTTGTAAGAGTGAACCTTATGCGTAGAGGTTACTGTTTACGCATATCCTTCACAGGATACGTGTAGTCCCCATTGTAGAACCTTACGCGTAAAGGTTACGCGTAAGATTTCTCTTACGCATAACATTCTACACGTAAGGTGATCCTTATGCGTAGATGTTCAAGTAACCTTGATTCTGAGTTTTTTACGCGTAGAAACCTGAAATAAATTCATCATAATACCAATATTAACACCTACATTCAATATCTATCAGTTCTAAACATGAATACACTTCTGATCAGTTATGCGTAGAAACTTGTTTACGCGTAGACTTTAAACCCTAATATTCAATTTCTACGTGTAAGAGTTCTAGCCATAGGAATGCCACCAAACTGTTTTTGGGTTGTCTTAGAAGTCTAATGAAGTGTTCTATACAAGTTTTAACATCAACAATGCTATGAATCAAAAGTACCCAAAACGTATGAACTTAAACCCTAAAATTTAATTCTTTTACAATTAGTGTTTCTGGCCAAGTTATGAGCATGGATATGATCAATTCAACTTATATACAACATTTCTTAACCATCTAATTAACCTAAAACTCTCACACAAGAAAGTACCCAATTCACACATAAACCCCAATTTTCAAAATCAATCAATTTTGTGTTTCTGCGTGAGTTTTAATGATAAAAATGGTATCATTGATATTAGACAAACGTTTTGACACTACCATTTTAACCACAAACACTCAAACGTGATTAGGTGTTCATACGCTTATGCGTAGAACACAAAATCATTCCTGGGTTAAATTTTAACCGTTGGTTTTCAAAACGATTCAAAACCAATGTTTATAATCATGTTAAAAACATCAAAACACTTACAAAATGATGATCAGAAACACGGATTAGCCGATTGTATGTTAGGAGTAGGATATGGGTTGGTGGATATTAAATGTAGTGAATTTAATGTTGTTTGTGAAATTAGGTGAGGTATTTTGTTAAAAAATACTTTGAGCTTCTGACACATTCAGTCCCTCCATCTTAACCATTTACATTCAACGCCCATAACTTCCATTTTGGTTACCAAACAAATGATATTTTAGAAAGAAACATGACGACACTCCCCCTCGACTTAAGAAATAAAGAAATTTTATAAATTTGAGTCCGAGGAGTGTCAGTAAACCAGAAATGTGACCACCATTATTAAAGAAACAACCGGGATGAGGTAACATGCAAGTACAAGGTTTTATGAAACCGAAAAATATTTGCTTTCTCCCCCTCAACACTTGATCGAGAAAATACTGAATTTTGAAAGATTAGAGTGTTGACGGAAGATTTGTACTTGCCATGTTAAAAGAAATAAAGATAGAAAAATATTTTTGTTGTTTTATCAGATTTTATATTTTTTTATTTTGTTTTTGAAAAATATTTACAAAAGAGGTTTTGGTGTTTGACTGGTTTTAAGAATGTTTTAAAAGTTCATCCAGTTCCTCTGGAGTCAAACACCTCATACCAATCCGGTGGACCAACTCATTAAACCTAGCAGGAGTTAAGGCTTTGGTGAGGAGATCTGCCAATTGGTATTCAGTACCCACAAAATATAATTCAACAGTACCCTTTTCCACGTGCTCCTTGATGAAATGATATCGAAGATCGATGTGCTTTGATTTTGAATGTTGAATAGAGTTGCACGAGATCGCAATAACACTCCGATTATCGCAGTACATCGGGATTCTGTCAAATACGTAACCATAGTCTTTGAGTTGTGTTCTCATCCAAATGACTTGAGCACAACATGCCGACATGGCTACATATTCTGCTTCGGTTGAGGACAGCGATGTACAATCATGCTTCTTCGATTGCCAGGATACCAGTTTATCACCAAGAAATTGTAATGCTCCTGAAGTACTTTTCCGTGAATCTAAGCATCCAGCGTGAATAGCGTCTGAAAAAGCTATTAGTTCAAAACCAGAATCCTTCGGATACCAGATCCCCAAGTTAATGGTTCCCTTGATGTATCGGAGGATTCTGTTAGCCTCTGAGAGGTGAGTTTCAGTTGGTCTCGACTGATAACGAGAGCAAAGATATACGGCAAAAACAATATCAGGTCTGCTAGCTGTTAGATACACGAGAGACCCAATGATACTATGGTATTTGGTAGGGTCTACCAATTTCCCATGTAGATCAGCGTCTAGTTTCTTGGTATGTACCATTGGTGTGGCATAGGTCTCACAGGTTTGCATTCCAAATTTGGTTAAAAGTTCAAGGGCATATTTGGACTGACTTAAGAAAATACCACGGGGTGATTGATGAACTTGCATTTCAAGAAAGAATGTGAGTTCACCCATCATTGACATTTCAAAATGTTTTGTCATAAGTTTTGCAAAAGCATTTGAATATTTTAAATGTGTTGACCCAAAAATGATGTCATCCACATAGATTTGAACGATTAAAATGTGAGCCCCGTGATATTGTATGAAAAGTGTAGGGTCGACCGAACCTTTGGTGAAATTATTGGCAATGAGGAATGATGATAACTTATCGTACCACGCCCGAGGAGCTTGTTTGAGTCCGTAGATAGCTTTGTTCAGTTTGTAAACGTGATTCGGGAACTCTGGATCAACGAATCCTTCTGGCGGGTGACATAGACGCTTTCTTCGGTTGACCATTCGAAAAGCGGTTTTGACGTCCATCCGAAAGACCGTTATATTCATATGAGCCGCAGCGAAATATCCGAACGACCTCAAGACGAGCAACCGGAGCAAATGATTCTTCAAAATCAATACCCTCTTCCTGTCTATAACCCTTAGCCACTAGACGTGACTTGTTTCTAATTACGGTTCCTTCAAAGATCCAATTTGTTTTTCCAAATCCATTTGAGACCAATGACGAAGACCCTGTTGGTCTTTCAACCAATTCCCATACTTCAAGACGTTTAAATTGATTGAGTTCTTCCTGCATGGATTCAATCCAGTTGTCTTTGGTCATTGCGTCTTTAATGTTTTAGGTTCAGATTGGCAGACAGTGAGTGCATAAATGCAATGTTCACCGTCTGTGTGAAGACGTTGTCTCGTTACGACTGGTCGATTCGGGTTACCAATAATGTTCTCAAAAGGATGGTCTTTCGTCCAACGATGTGTAGAAGGTTGATGTTGATATACATTTTGCAGATTGGGAGGATTCAAGTGGCTTGTGGATGATTCCGCAACATCAGATGTGGCAGTTTCATTAGCAAACGGGTTAAAGAACGCATTTGGATCAAAATCTGCATGTGGGGGTACTTCATTGTTCAGAACATCATCAGCTGGTTCAGCGTCGTTGGAAGCAGTTTGTTCAACTGTTGTTGTAGAGTCAACTGGTGGTGCTTCTTCAACAGTATCAATATCATCACTAAACAGAGGAGCAAATAGCCTTTCGATTTGTTGACGAGTAAGCTGAGGGCTTGGTTCAGCTGATGATGGGGTTTGAGGGAAGTTTAAACGGTTATGACCGGGTTCCAAGCTGTTATGCTCAGAAGCCATTTCTGTAAGCTCATCGAAATTTGCATGAATCATTTCCATAACCTGCTTTGTACGACGATTCTAGATTCGGTAACCTTTAGAATTATCACAGTATCCAATAAAGACTCCAATGTCAGCTTTGGCTTTGAGCTTTCCAAAGTCATCACGATCATTATTCGAGTAGCAAAGGGATCCAAATACATGAAAGTGTTTGAGATTCGGTTTTCGGTTGTGGATAAGCTCAAATGGTGTTTTGTTGTGACGTTTAGTAATCATTGAGCGATTCTGAGTGTAACATGCAGTTGATACGGCTTCAGCCCACAAGTAATCTAGAAGTTTAGCATTGATTAACATCGTTCTGGCAGCTTCCACTAACGTACGGTTTCGTCTTTTAACAACTCCGTTTTGTTCTAGTGTTCGTGCAATAGATGTTTGATGCTCAATTCCCACTTTCTCATAAAATTCTTGAAGAGTTTGATTCACAAATTCAGTTCCTTTGTCTGTTCTGATTTGTCGGACTGTGTTCCGGAGCTGAACTTGAATTTTCGTGAGAAATGTGATGATCATCTGTGGAGCTTGATCTTTACTTCGAAGAAAGTAGACCCAAGTCCATCGTGAGTAGTCATCGACAATTACCAAGATGTAGCGCTTGCCATTAATCGTTTGCACGCGCATTGGGCCACACAAGTCCATGTGAAGAAGATGAAGCACATGCTGAGAGCTGTGTTCCACCTTTGAAGGAAAATGAGAACGAGTGCTTTTCCCTTGTTCACACGCTGAGCATAGGTGATCTTTAGAATATCGGAATCTCGAGAGACCTTCAACTAGTTTGTATCGAGCAAGGTTGGTTATGGTTTGAAAGTTTAAATGTGAGAGACGACGGTGCCATAGCCAAGATTTTGTTGATGTTGCCTTTGAAAGTAGACAGATGGGAGATGAAGCAATCATGTCTTGAATTTAGATTGTGTATAAACTTGAGTTACGGGTGCCAGACATAAGATCGTTTCCTTGTAGATCACGAATGAAACAAGTTTTCTCCCGAAAAGCAACTTCCAAATCTCCATCACAGAACTGACCTACTGAGAAGAGATTGTGACCGAGACCTTCCACATAATAAACCCTGCTAATTTCGATGTTGCCATTGATGTAATCTCTGTAGCCCATGATAGCTGCAAAGTGATCATTCCCGAATCGACAGTTGCCAATGAACTTTGCAACAAAGTTTGATAACAGTTTGAGATTGGCTGTCATGTGTCGGGAACATCCGCTATCAACAATCCAAAGGATGATCTGTATCACCTGCATTACACACAGACGACACAGATGGAATATAAGTAGATGTGGAACCCAAAGAGTTAAAGGGTTCCGAAGCAGATATTGTAGTAATACACATCAATGATTTTAGGTATCCATTTAAATCCTAGTGTATTATGTATCCATTTCTGCCATCTCCAACTAGTCTTTGATTTAGTCTTAGTGAATGCACTAGGTGGTACTACGTTCCTTGGAGGTGATACTGGGGCTGCAGGGACATCAATGCGTTTCTTAGAATCTAAAGAGGGCGGTTTACCAAGCACAGACTTAGAAGCTTTAGTGGGCCTAGAGGTATTTCGTTTCTTTGGATTCCGTAAACGAGACAAGATAGTTTTAGCAACACATTTATCATGACAATCAGAAAGCATACTTTTACGACATATAACACATGAAGCTTCAGACTTAACATCAAAAGTACTTAAAGGTTCAAGCATTCGTTACATCACTTTTTCCATTACATTTGTCAGACGCAATATCTAAAGTGGGTGCAACTTGAGTTTTATTCAAAGTCCTAGGGTGTTCTTCTACTTCAGCATTCTTTATTGTTCTTTTCTTACGTTGCAACTTCCTATTCTTCCTTGTATTGCTCCTAGGCTGTGAAGTGCAGGCGTTGGGAAAAGAGGCAACTATTCTTGTTTCAGTAGAGGGAAGCACATTAGTTTCTTGTGATTTGTCATTAGATGTTCTAGAGTCATTTTGAATCTGTTTGGGTGCAATTACTCCTGTGTTACTATCCCGATCTTTCTTAAGTTTCACCACCTCTGCTTTAAGATCATAGATAGTGTGTAACAAATTAAGATTTTCATTGCGAGTGAGTCCATCTCGTCCTAAAACATCTTTGGTGTAGGCAAGATGATCATCAAGAACTTTTGATGCTTTAGCACGAGTCTTTTTAAGTGAATCAGATATGACACTATGTGCATTTTTAATTTTTGAAAGTTCTTGTTCATATTTTGAGATTTGACACTTCAAAGACACGTTTTCATCATCCAGTTGATCAAGCTTTGAATTAAAGGTTTTTGCTTGCAACTGAGCGATTTTGTTTTGCCAAGCGAGTTCACGAGTATGACAATCTTTTTGACACCATTGAAGACGATGTTTTGCATTTGAAAGCTCGTTTGTCACTCGTTCATTTTCAACTTTTAAAAACTTGATTCGTGACACAAAATCAGTATTCTCAACATTTTCAACAGAATCAACAGAATCAGCAGAGATATAATCAAATGCACATTCTATATCAGCACAGATAACATCTTCCAAGAGTCGATCAACATCTTTTCTCAACATTTTCTTTTTGCGTTTAGTATTTGAAATGGATGTTTCTGTTTTCTCGAAAACTGTTTTCATCAGTCCAAGTTCCTTATGAAATTCCCTTTCCCAATACAATGCACAATTTTTCAAATTTTTGACATGGGGTAAAATTCTTTTCTGAAAAATATTTCTTTGTGCTCGCACCTGAGGCGATTGAAAATATTCAACTTTTATTTCAGAATGAAAATCAATCTCACGTTCTAAAATTTTGATGTCCGAAGTGAAAATGTCAAAATATCTGAGAATTTGACGATTTTCGGGTATTGATTTTACTTCACTGAGTGAAGGTAAAGAACCATTAATTTGTGCAGAATTGGGTTGGGGACCAACATTAGAAGACTTAGACATAGGTGTGATAACCCAAGGTATGTGAGAAGTATCCTTTTGTGTGACGAAAGTGACAACTTTTGAATAGTTAAAAGGTTTGTTATAAACAACATTTTCCATTTTTGACCGACTCTCGTCATCTGCATCGAATTCCTCTTGACGATTATATTCAACAACACTCATAATAGAATCATCAATTCTATGTTCTGCACTGTAAACTTCCGGATTTGGTTTGAATGCTCTATTTGAAAACTTAGGTTTGTAATCAGCAAGATTCGGTCCATATCCATTTGGATTTGGTTTGAAAGTAAACTTTTGAATCGTTGTGATTGATTCACCATGTTTATAGACAATATTTCGAAACTCTTTGATTTTGTTTTGTAAGTCGACAATTTCCTCAAGATAGGCATCTATTCGTTTCGTTGAATGCTTTTTGTATTCAGAGAACTGTTTTTGACAAGTTAATAACTCAGCCTTTGCTTTTTGAGTTTCCAAAGTAAGAGCGTTAAGTTGTTTTTTATGTTCATGTTTCAGTTGTTCTATTTGAGACAACAAAGCATTCTTCAATGTGTCTAGATCACGTATCTGTCGTTCTAATGATTTTTCGTTTTGGTGTGATTTAGCAAAAGCGACTTCAAAACCTTTTTCACGTTTTTCTTGAGTTTTGAAAAAATTGAGTTGCCGTTTTAAGCATTCAATATCCCTGGTTAACAGTGCATTTTTACTGTGTAATTGCTGATTTAATGCACAACATTCTTCCATTCGGGATTGTTGGTCTTTAAGTAAGAGATCAACATCTGGATTAGGCAAAAGTTCAGCGTGTTCAACGTGAGTCACAACAAGATCACTATTCAGATCCTCAAGTATGACCACGGAGTCAATTTGAGTATCAAAGGTAACCATAAGTTCATCTTGATCATCAAATGTAACTACGGGGTCTAGTTGAGAATCATCAGAATGAGATGTGGACGGCTCATGTTGAACATTTTGAGCCTTGTCGTATTCAGATGTTGGCTGAGATATTAGATCAGTGATGAATATGGTTTGTTCGGTACCGATACAAGCCATCGTGTCATACACTGGGCCTGTGTCACTCATGTGGAGCTCGTGCATATTAGCCATCAACATAACTACTGCATTAGCTTGCAAGTCCTCCATATCATCATCCGAGTCTGCATCTGCCATAAAGCTCTGTTCTTTGTTTGTGAGAGTTCCACCAGCTTCATCCTTAAGAGCCAAGAGTAAAGCCTCCTTGTGATAAGCACCGCCTCTAGTCCTCGGCTTTGGGCATGCATTAGCCAGGTGACCCTTCTCATCACAATTGTAGCAACGAAGACCATTTATCCCATTGAGCATTCCCTGTTCAACCACTTGAGCCGCTTTGTTGTGGAGCACCCATGTTATTCCTTCCCATAGCATTAAACCCTTGACCACCTCCCATCTGACGACCATAACCACGATTCTGAACTTCAACACGTCCATTGTTCACAACAGTCTGATTCCTTGTGTTTGATGAGGAACGAATGCGATTGTTTGATTTGTTTGTATACCGGCCGAAGGCTTTAGCAATCATAACAAATCCTTGTTGCAATGCATCGAAAGCATCGGAGTCCTCATTAGCTTCACTGTAAAGTTCTTGATCATTGTTGTTGTTGTATGGAACCAATTGAGTTTGTTGAGATTGTTGCTGTGACGAATCATATGGTGTAATTGTTGCAGTTGGTTGAGGAACGGGTTGAGGAGGATAACTAGTTTGAGCCCACAAAGCAAGTTGTTGATTGTCCGGAAGTGACGGTGAAGCCGGGAGTCCATGGATAGCCCTTTCTTTGTCAACTTATTTTTGGTGAGGCTTCAAATAGTCGTACAACAATCCGTATGTAGCATGATGAAGATTCTTAGCTTGACGGATGAAAATGACATACTTCTCCCAATCAGGACCAAGACTACTTAGGAACTTAGTATTGACTGCAATTCTTGGCATGATGATGTTGTGTTTGTCCAAATCATTGATGATGTCTGAGAATCGATGATGATAAGACTCTAATGTCTCTCCTGGTTCAATCATGAAGTATTCATAAGCCAAGTAAATTTTGGATTCCATATCCTCTTGATTGAGTTCTGCCTTCCATGAGAAGATGAATATGTTCCCACATTGCTTTTGCAGTCTTTTGAGCATCAACACTTCGAAGGATTGGATTGGGTAATCCTAAAAGGATATATTGCATTGCTAGCTCATCATCTTCGAAATGTAGAAGTTCATCACCGAAGGTCGCAACAGTTGCAATGTTTGTGAGATCATCTCTTGGTGGAATAGCATTTGGATCTCCGGGTGTAACGACAATAGGCATATGAAATGGACCTTCCAAGATGACTTTCTTTAAGAACTTTCCATGTGGCTTCTTTAGATCACAAAACCTAAAGAACCTAATTACCCATTGATCATAGTTTTCGGGAGTGAGCATTGGAGTTCTATCAAGTGATCCTGCCTCATGAATGGATTGCTGGCTACTTAAAGCTTCACACATCTTTGCAAACCAAGATGGTTCCTTCATAGTATTCCTGGATGGATGTTGATTGTAAACGTTTGTGTAAGGTTGTACTTGAAGACTAGGTGGTGGTTGAACCATTTGTGGTTGAATTGCTCCTTGTTGTGGATAATGTTGTTGATTAAATTGTTGTTGATAAATTTGTTGTTGTTGATAAATTTGTTGTTGTTGATTGAATTGTTGATGTTGTAGACTAAGTTGTTGTTGTTGTTGTTGATTATACGTGTAAGGAAAGTAGTTAGAGTATGGTGGTTGAGACATGTTGAAAACTTGTGTTGTAAAATGGATCTTTGTAGTCGAATGAAACGTTGTTGATGAAGTGTCCTTAGGCGTAGAAACCAAGTTGAGGCAAAGTAATGCTTAGACGTAAAAACACCAAGCTTACGCGTAATAGCAATAGTTACGCGTAGGATTAGCTTACGCGTAAGAATTGAGAAACACCAAGATTAGGCGTAAACTGAAAGTTAGGCGTAGAAAACTTATGCGTAGGATTAGCTTATGCGTAAGACAAGGCTTAGGCGTAAGAAAAATCTTAGGCGTAAAGAGTTCTACGCATAAGTTTGAGCTTATGCGTAAAATTAGGTTTTGCCCAAAAAATCCTTTACACTATCACAGTGTAAACGATATCCAAAGTTGAAGTATTTTCAGGCTTATCCAAGCAAGAAAACACAGAGTAAACCACGAAAACTGAAGATCAAACCACGGATTACTTACGCGTAACTATAGGGTTTTGTTACGCGTAAAACTTAACCAAAACGGATTTTTTATCCAAAGTGATTCTAAACCAGATTTTTGTGATGAAACAGCTTCAATATCACCAAAATAACACAAAAAATGTGAAGCTTGATGATCCAAAGCTTATAAACACCTTACGCGTAGAAATGAACACACGTATAAAACCAAGCTTAAAAACAATGAATTACACGTAAAGGTTGAAACTTTTTGCCAAAAACTAAAATTTTAACACCTAAAAACCTTGAAAGTACAATAATCTTGGATTGGAAAGTGTAAAAAATGAGTTTTTAAGCGTGTTAAAGTTTGAAGACCGATACTTACGCGTAAAATCAAAAAACTTCAAAAACAAAAACCTTTTCACCCAACTATTTGGCGATTGATACCACTGTTAGGTCACCATGTTTGTAACACAAGCCTCAATATGTAAGATAGAAAGATAAGGTGATCGGTTGAACACGTTATCACACACACGAATATAAATGAAGAAGAGTTATGCGTAGAATGAAAGATAAAATGAACAACCAACCCTCAAGTGAGGGTTTACAAGGATTATTTATAGGGCAAGGAGCTAGGGCAACACTTCTAGCATCCTTCCCTTCTTATGGGCTTGGGCCAAGGCTCATGGGCCTTCTACACAAGCCTTATCTTAATAACAAACATAAAGGTCATAATTAAGCTAGCTATTACATATTAATCACTAACACTTGTAATCTAGTTTAGGAGTGATTCCAACATAATATATTAGGGCTGTAAACGAACTGAACGTTCAGTGAACATTTCATGAACCGTTCGGTAAAAAGTTCGTTTATGTTCGTTTATTTATTAAATGAACGAACATGAACCATATTTTACGTTCGTTTAGTTAAATGAACGAACATGAACAAAAGTCCCGTCCGTTCATTTATGTTCGTGAACGTTCGATTATGCGTTCGTTTATGTTCATTTATTTATTTAATATTCGTATATCATATCTTTTAATTGTATAATTTTAAAAATTGGTTTGTTTAAATAAGAAAACGCTTATAAAACAATATATCGTGTATAGATTTGTAAAGTTTATGTTTATTTGTCTATGTTCATTTATGTTCGTTCGTTTACCGTTCGTTTAGTGTCTTAATAAACGAACATAAACGAACATGAACAACTAATTTTTTAAATAAACGAACATGAACAAGAAAATTCGTCCGAATAAACGTTCGTGTTCGTTTATTTGTCCGGTTAAAATTAAATGAACGAACATGAACAAGGCTCCGTTCGTGTTCGTCCGGTTCGTTTACAGCCCTATAATATATAAATAAAATTTTATAAAATATGAAAAAAAATAAAAAAAATAAAAATAAACTACTAATGGACCGGGCCTAGAACTCTTGTTGGGCCTCAACTCACCATCTCATTTCCTTTGGGTCTCGTTGCCATGCAAGCCCAACGCCCATAACTCTTGGGCCTCGTCCTACCGTAGATACCAAGCCCAAATCGCCCAAATGTTTTCCCTAGCCTAACCGGTGGCCCAAGTACTCATTTATTTGCAACATACACTAATAATTTGTCTAGCTTTTCATATGGTTACAAATGATAAGGGTCGTTCGAACCAAATCCTCCCAAACAAATTCATGGTTACAACACTTGTTCTTGGTTTCTTTCCTTTTCGTGTACAAACGGTTGAGAACCAACAACCCAAGCCAAATGTACTCTCTTTTGGTCCTCATGTATTGCGTGGAGATAAGAAAAAGGAGGAGACACAAGCATAGACTTAAGCCACCCTAAACTCCCAATTAAATAATACCTAGTATTCTAATGCTAGCCTAAACATGCTTTGACCTAGCAAGGACTTCCATACCCATTGGATTTTATGTCTCTTTGATTTCGACTAGGCAAGGGTGTGCCCTTTTTCTTCGCTGCCACCCACATGCCACAAACAAACATGTATACCATCTCAAAATTTGCTTGGAACTAGGAAAACTATGCATATTTTAGTATAGGGTTAATATACACAAAAGTTACTAAAGTTTATGAGAAATTTGTCCTAAATCACTAAAGTTTTTTTGTTGCTATTCAGGTTACTCAACTTATTGTGACCGGTTATATTTGTTACTCTTGTTTTGGTAATCTAGAATTATCGGTAATAATACTACGTGGCAAATATTTTAGATTTCATTAATATTAAAAAAAAAGGGAAAATTAGTCAAATAGACCGCGCGCCCTGAGGCTTATCACTTTCCTGACCACTCCCTTTTGATATTTGAAACTAGATCGGTTGCCCAGCGATTTTCTTGGACCCAACCAGGGGCTGTCATGTGTCCAACAACTTATGACACAAGTACGTATTTTGAAAGTATATGTCATGTATTGTTTTTTGGGCAACTTGTATTATTTTTTGGACAACTTTATATTTTTGAGCAACTTATATTTATACACAACAATAATTTTGTCATTTTACATTTTCAATTAAAAAAAAAATCACGTACTCACACAAAACAGACTCACCCCTACATAACTCCTCTTCTCACCACATAAACCTATCACAACTCTAAGTTATCAGTACATCTCACTCCCAGCAGCTTTTAATTGAAATCTCACAACTCGAAGTTAACTCCTCTTCTCCCACAAATTGAAGGTCTTACCTATCACAACCATCGAACCACTCAAAGTTACATCTCACAACTCAAAGTTAACTCCTCTTCTCCCCACATAAACCTATCACTGCTTTTCAATTTAACGATGGGAATGAGATGAACAGGACGGCATAACTCACACTTATTACTCCATAACTCACACTACCCGACGGCACCACCACCTGACGCCACCTCCACCAGATACATCTCATTCCCAACAGCTTTTAATACCGACGGTCTCATTATTGGAACAAGCACCTCTGGATCTGTTTTTAAAATTTGGGACGTCAAAAGGCAGGTATTACCATCGTTAAATTTGTGGGCCATGTCAGATGGTTGTTAGTGGTTCTGCTAATAAGGTAAGTTCGTTTTGCTGATAAGGTAATCATTCTTCATTTTAAGTGGTCCATTTACTGGGTGAGTCTATTTTTATAATTCTTTTTATAAAAAAAAAAGGTGTATAGTAAGTGTTTGATGAAATGCCTGAATGTTTTTTTTGGTTTTGAAGTTGGTCGGAGCATTGGCCGATGACGCCGGTTGAGGGATGTCCGACTGTGTTTCAGACGATTTGTAGCTTGCCACCTGGCTGTCATCAGGTTAGTTACTATGTGTCGTTTTTTTATTGTGGCGTATGTTAGGGAAATATATGACGTTTTGATGTTACGAGCATTTGATCTTAGATGGAGTAGTATTTTAGGATAATGTAGGGCCTTTCGATCACGCGGATTATTGTTTGTATGCGGGCAATGAGCTAAATGAGTTATGTCATGTTAAGAATCGTGAATGTGTTAAGAACGTAATCATTGTCATCAGGTTGGTTAAAAGAAAACGATGGAGCGGTTGGCTTTACTATTCGCATTTGAAGAATATGAATTATTTTTGACTGATTATTTGTTATAATCTAGTATTAATTTAGTGCCATTTGACAAATAGTCTGGCTTGGGGTGTTTGTTTAAGAGCACCTCACAGTGCTTGATTGTCTAAGCAATTTCATGATATCTGATGATAAAACAAACTTAATTGGTACTATTTATAGCTGGTTAAGAGCACCTCAATGGTCGCTATTAGGTTCTCCAAGTAATTATGTACTTTGTCTGTCGAAATCGTAATTTAAAAAAATTAAATGAATAAAATTGGATTTTTTTATTTTTTCTTATGTGCGTGAGATATGTTCTACATGTCATTAAAGAACACATCTTTCTGTTGATACTAGTTTATCCTAATGTTACTCTGTTTAACCCAGGGATGTAACCCTGACCACCCTTTATGGTTTTTTCTGCTTTTGATTTGTATATTTCATATTGTAATATGCAGCTATTTTCCCCTTACGGATATGTTGAAGATGTGTTCATAATATATGATGACCACAAGCAGAGCCGCGGTTAGTCATTTGCATCAACTTTGATTACTGTATACTCATATATCCATCAACATCAATCAATGGTTTTATATTATGTTTTCTGATTGTTTATGTTGTCTTAAGGCTCGGGGTTCGTTACTTTCAATGATAGAGCTATGGCAATTGCTGCAATTAATGCTCTGGATGGAAATTTCGTGATGGATGTATGACCTACATTATGATTCACTAGATGCTAGTAGCTCTCTATTTCTTCTTCCGGTGGTACTTGCCATTTTCACAATCTAATTCTTTTCATTAAATTTAGGGTTGTGATCATTCGTTGCTTGTCCGGTTTGCTGCACAAAGGAAGCCAAAATTTGCCGAAAACAGGTTTCTGCAGCTTTTCTATACAGAAGTTTTCTCAAATTAACCAGAGTTAAATTGTATTTTGTTAGATTAATATATCGTAAGTTTTTGTTACTACACGTTTGCACCGCCCTATAGTGATCCAGTGGGTCAAACCTCGCACATGGTTAGTCCTCGATTTTAGGCATCGACTTATTACCCCACACTTATTTCATTTGTTCTCTTTAAACAATGGAAAATAAAACCTTAAGCAGTTTGAGTTCTTTTTGTTTCCTTGTAGTCTTCACAAACCGGAAGTAGGGCTCCATCAGTTTCTAGCAACTGTTCTGATATGGAAGATATGCCTGAATGTGATTGGAGTGAGCAGATATGTCCTGATGGCAATGCATACTACTATAATTGTGTTACATTGGAAATTCAGTTAATCAATTATGTAATTGATCTGTTTTTGTCTTTTAATTACTTTTATTAGCCTACTAAGAGAGTACTTATTTGTATTATCCAACTCTCTCTGTCAGTGGGAGAAACCAGAGGAATACAGTTATTATGAGCAACAACTTGAACACTGCAATTATCAGTCCAATTCGCCATGGCAGCATGCCTAATGATTAACTATGCTCCTCTAGCTCATTACTTCGACAGCTTGAACCTGACAATGGTTAGTTTGAATGTTTCAAAAGAGCTATGTTACCATTTAGTTTTGATGTCAAGCTTATTATAAGTCAACTTCTAGCCGATTTGGATTTAGTATATCTTGAAAAAATAATAAATTGCCACAATTCAGAAAGCTGAAAAGTTGCCCAATTCAGAAACTTTGGCGATCTTTTCGGTACAATAATTATCATGGCTAAAGGTAGCAAAATGGGCTGGCTAGTTAACGGGTCGAAACAGGTGATTTTTGAGTGCCTTGAAACCTGTTTGGTCAGGTTACCAGTGGTTACGAGAATGACTAGTAGTGGTTAGGGTTACGGTGGTAACGAGCGAGGTAGCAGTGGTAACCGATAATAGTAATAGCAGTGGTTAGGGTTACGCTAGCAGTGGAAACGACAAGCTAGCAGTGGTAACGAGCGAGGTAGCAGTGGTTACGAGAATGACTAGCAGTGGAATCGATTAAAGCTAGCAATGGTAACTTGATGTCATAACAGCTAACCTTCGAGCAGTAGTAACATGAGTAATCAAGCAATAGTAATTGGGTGTCGTCTCAAGGGAATTGATGCATTTGAGAAGCTGGTCGTACAGTTTTCTTCAAGAAAGGTTAATATCGCTAATTGGCAATAGCAATCAAATGAATTTACATACTTGAATTTTGTATCATGTTCTTGTGAGCTGGTTTTCTGGCATTTAAATTGGTATGCCTACATAGGTTGCAGCAGTTGCAGGAGATGCACTTCGAGCTCTTGAAATATGTCGCCGTGCAGCTGAACTTATGGACTATCGAGTTAAGAACTCAACCTCACTTCCCAAAACAGGTAAGGGAATTTGATTTAGTGTATACTCTTCTTATGCTTACAACTTTTTGCTTATTGGATACTCTTATCTGAATTAGACGTAAATTAGGATTTTATTCGCGGTTGCAAGATGAGCGGGTTGGGTAACCAGCCATTTGTTATCACTTAGTAAGGGTAGAAAGTCGATTTGGGCTTGGTCAGGTTGGATTGGCCACACAAACACTTTTCATGTCTCTGTGAGAATATGTTTTTACTATATTTGTGTTATGTGTGCAGTTAGCACAAAATGTTTCATGTCTTTGTACAAGCAATGGAATAACATTTCCAGGATGGGACACGCTCCTGAGAATTGGGTAAGCCATATTTCATGTATTTAACTACTGACGATATGTTGAATCATTATCATCTTCTAAATGATGGAACACTTTTTTTGCTAACCCAAATAGCATATGGGCCTCGCATAAGTAGATGGCACACAATCATCTAATAATAGCATTTATCTTAATATTTTGTTTGCAGCTGTAAGCTTGGTGAATCCAGAATCATTCTCTGTGAATCAGGAGCAAGTCACAGGCTGCAGAAGTTGCAACTCAATTTTCCTAGGTTGGTTCCCTCTATTCTACATATCGTTATATACTCAACTATTACTGTCACAGAAAGTTCAGTTAAATTTGTAATAACGGTGTAGGCAGGTCAAATACCTTTGTTGTTTTTAGGTTTTCAAGGGAAAGAAAAGCTTCATACTATTCCATGGGCAAATTGTTGATCATTTTACCTTTAGCCTCTAGGTCTAGGACTTTATACTATTCCATGGGCAAATTGTTGATCATTTTACCTTATCACTGAAACCACAAAAAGCTAAAATGGTAATTCTAAAACATCATATAAAGTTGGGAACTATGCTATGTGATTTGAAGGATAATACTGTATTGCTATATTAGTTTAAGCGAGGTTCAGGTGATTAGCTGCGTTAAGGATTTACTCGACTACTTTGTTTATCATGCATGTCAGATATATGGTATATTGTTACCTATATTGATAATAGGTTCTTCGTTGTCACCATTCTGCATATAAAATATCTTTTACTTACAAGGTCGTAATATGTTTTACATTTGCAATGCGATGCAGTGTTATGGCGCATGGTATGGCTCAGTCCCTGGTTTGAAAGTGCTTGTACCTTACTCCTCTGAAGATGCTCGTGGTCTTCTAAAAGCTGCAATTAAAGACCCTGATCCTGTTGTTTTCCTTGAGAACAAGTTGTTGTGAGTAAACTGTATTTTCGTTTGTTTCTCAATAATATCATTACATATTCCCTGAGACTTTGTGATATACGACAGATATGGTGAATCCTTCCCAATTTCTGATGAAGCCCTTGATTCAAGTTTCTGCCTCCCAATAGGAAAAGCAAAGGTTTGTATACCACAACAAATTAATATTTTGTTGAAGTTTATTGTAAATTTATTGGATTTGGCTCACAGTTTTCTTATGTTTACTGGCCACAGATTGAAAGAGAAGGGAAAGATATCACTATCACAGCTTTCTCCAAGATGGTTGGCTATGCTCTTAAGGTTTGTTGGAATAACTACTTTAAGCCTATGAGGTGTTCCTCTGCTATGTTTTTTTTATAGAGGAAATCCTATATGCAAATTGGAGATATGGAGCAATTTCACTGAATTAGATTCTCTTTAATAATAAGAACAATATTTCTTCTGCAAATATGATGTTATGGTCTTCTGGAATTTTGGGCGGCTGAAATACTTGAAAAGGACGGAATAAGTGCAGAGGTAAGCTATATAAGACCAATGGGCAAAATTTATGTTTATTGAAGAAAATATACTATGGGTATTCAATATTTAAGCCTCTTTTTACAGATTATCAACCTGCGTTCCATCAGACCCCTAGATAGAGCTACAATCAACGCTTCAGTGAGGAAAACTAATAGGCTAGTCACTGTGGAGGAAGGGTTTCCTCAACATGGCATTGGTGCTGAAATCTGGTATCTGCGACTTTCCGATTTCCCCTCCTTTTTTTTATTGTTGCATGAAACTTGTGCTGGTATGAGTTAGCAAGAACGTGCATGAAACGCATTTAATAAAAATATAAAGGGACAACTTATCATAAATATACCCTCTTTTGGACCTGTTATCCAACCCAACTTGTCTGACCCGCCAATTTGGAGATATACTTGCCTTACTCTAACTACGGTGTAACTAGTTAAATTTTTTGTTGTCTGTGCAACATGAAAAGTCATTGCATACATTGGCAAACGCACTGCTGGAATACGAGACACTAAACGCGGAAGAAATAAAGCGGATTCTTCTTCCGCCTCAAGAAGGGCAAGGAGTTATACTAGTTCAAGAACTGCAGCAAGAGGAAGGAGAGTTTGTATTGGCATAGTAGTTTAAGTTGGCAAACATTTATTTTTGTGATTCTAAGTGTAGTAAATGGGGGACTATGTACAGTGTTGTATACAAAGCAAAATATTTATACAAAGACGTGATTCTTTCCCCACGACCATGGACTCTATGTTGCTGAACATCAAAGCCCTCCAGACTCTTTAAAACGACGTATTTGATTCTTTCTGTATGATCATTGGTTAATGTAGCCGAGGTGATATAATGATCGGGTCAACTGGTTCCACTAACTCAAATGTTCTTTTTGACCATCTGACTTGTTTCTTTTTAGTTTAAAACAATGTATAACTTAGAAGATTCAAGAAACTTGTCAACATGTTTCAGTAAATGCTTGAAATTGCTACATTGAAATGCAAAATCTGAAATGTAGATATTCGCTATCCCAACTGTGTGAACAGGGCAGGTCAAAAGCATATTAATTTCGCCTTCTGATCAAGCTTTGCAACCGCTGAGGTGAGATTCGTTCTAACCCATGTTTTGATACTTGGATTGTCCTTCCAACTCGAGATAACCTATTCCTTCTGACCCATGTTTTAAATAATGTTTATCATCGACCCAAAAAGGTTACAGAGTTCAGTTTTGTTTATTGACCCATGTTTTGAATACTGTTTTTTGAATCACATAGATGACTTTGGTGAGGAAATTTAATCATTTATCGTACTAGACGAGACAAGATAGAATATGGTACATACAGGAGACACCCGTTTTCACCATTTTTATTCACAAACATCTCAGCAAAGCTGAAACCTCAAAAACAGAACCTTAGCTTACCATTTAGCAATTTGACCTTATACAAGTGTGGTTTTTGAGGCTTGAGAATAGACAGATTCTAACGACATGTAATGCAACAAAACACAATAGGGAGGAAACTGCAGAGAGATTGCCAGGAACAGCTGGTACCAGTCTGTCACCAAAAGCCAACAGACTTGTAAGAAGCTTCATCCGTGGTACATAGCTTCAAGCCTCACTGGTTCCACATTTACATCCTATCAATTGGCTCGGTCCTATCTTGGACTGAAAGTCGTTCGGAAACATCAGCAAGAGATTTAAGATTGCACTTGATCAATGCTTGAACAAAGTGGCATGTTTCATCTTTTGTATTCCCTTCAGGCACATCAACCACAAATGACTCCACCACTAGAGTCCCTGGTCCGCCTTCAATAATTTCTGGGTGGACGGATATAATTGAAGAATAGTTCTGAAAGAAAACATCGACAACCCCCATATGCATCACAGACTCTTTAAGCTCCTAGGATTCAGATAATATATAGATCAAAAGTCAACAAAAGATGAAACATTACCCTGAGTCTGTGATCACCACCAATGATCCGAACGCTAAAGATATGTTGGTCGTCATCAAGTAGTTCCAACCTCTCGGTACTTGTAGTGGCAGGAAGGCCAGACTTGACATCAACTTCTCTAAGACTACCAATCTCAAGATTACCCTGAGCAACACACCTACTCACAAATGGCTTGTACTTTTGTGGTTGATCAAATCTCCGCACCAATGACCAAACCTTAACAACAACAACATATAATCATTAAGTCATAACAGTCAAAGTTCCATAACCCCGTCCCATATCATTAAGAGATCAGACATATAAAACAAATTAAGAACATGTGCAATTATGGCATGAATCACAGAGCTTATAAAATGTAGACTTGGTGCATCACCTTGATCTTAAAGGCTCTTTTAAATCCACTAGCAAAGAATCCTCCGAAAGGTGCAATAATTGAAGCAAAAAGTCCAAGACCCAAAGCGTGCCATTGCACAAGCATAATTTCCATTTCTTGTGATCAAATGGGATGGCTCAATAACGTTGAATTACATAACATTTGTTGTGATCAAAGTTGCAGACGAGCATGCAAAATAAGCAAAGAAAATACTTCATTATCTGCAATAAGAGAAAGAGTGGATGGTAAGATTGAACGAAATGTGGCTAATAAGGTAACTCGAACTTCAGATTTCGGCAAGATTTAGGAAAAGGGCAAAGTTAAAAACAAAATGGGGACAAGGACAATGTGATGAAAAAGCAAACAAATATGTACTATAATCCTGTATAACTTTAACAAATACTGTACAAATTTGACATTCAGAGTCAAAGAACTGCTATAATACTGTATACCTTTCCATTATTATTGTTACAGTTATGCTCCATTTTTTGATCACTGGCTTCAAATCCATCCTCGTTAAAAGTTGTCAACAACCATCTTTGAACTCAAACTTCCTTTTAAAGAACAATTTCCATCCAAAAGCGCACTTTTGTAACTACATTTTTATCTTGTTCCATTATGTGATATCAAGAACAGCTAGTTATACCTACAACAAACCGAAACCTGATTTGGTTAATGACATGTCCAAACGGAATCATCATCTTTCTTAGAATTGAGGAAAATAATGTTAGTTATTACATTAACATGAAGCAACAAACAAGACACATTTCTGGTCCTTGTAGATACAAACTACAGATATAATACACATATCCGACTCGTACACTTTCTTTAAGTAGTGATCCTCAAAAGGTATCAAAAGACATAATGTTACCAAATGTTGATCATCAATCTTGAATGGGAATAACAGTGATCACAATATCAGATTAATGTTCAACAAGCAAGTACCGCTGACCGATGATCCTAGCAACCTAATTCATGTGTTCTCTAACTCCTTATAATCAGATAAATAGTTGCTTCTTATAGAGATACAGGTATAGTAAGGTAATTTTACATCCATCTAAATAACCAGCTTGATTACAGCTTTTATATTTTTTTTAAGAAAAAGCTAGATTACAGCTACTACTTACCTTTATGACATAACTAAGACAAAAATATTGCTATAATCAGTTTTAAAGTACCTCAAACACCCACTTTATACAAATCATATTTTGATCACAACTAAGTGATGCGTCATATTAGCGTACTTGTTACTTAGCTTTCACTGTGAAGTGATACTTATGATTCTTTATCGGTTAGCCTGATTTATATAAATGATTAAGCGATACAAAAGAGTGTATGTGAAACGCCCGTGACTCGATTTTTTTTTTTTTTTTTTTATATACATTAGATGCGTCGTATAGGTTCTGTCCTATACGCCGTATCGATCTGTACTCTTGATAACTACTAAACTAAAAATCTGAATTAAACACATCATGATTATATAATACATAAACGTGGTACTTAAATTTGGTATGCGGAAGCGTAATACTATGAGTGCGGGCGTTAACCCAAACACCCCTATTTTGACCCATTTTCAAATACATGTTATAAATATTTATACATTCATATCAAAACATGACTTATATGATTCTGACACTTAAATCATAAAGTTTTGGGGCATTAACAAGCTGAATAACAAAGTATGGTTAAGATGCTCGTCACCTAAAAACGCGAACATTGCCGATCTCCTAAGTCATCTTCTTAATCTACAAGCCCCGACTTCTTTAAGACTTAACCTGCAAAACATGGAAACTGAGAACGGTAAGTCCTGATGACTTAGTAAGTAAACGGGTCTGAGTCTATATCTAAATCTGAATCTCAAACATGATCTATAGTCTATTTGAGCTTCTGCATGGGTGTATAAGCATAGTTCTGGATCTAGAGCTATATATGAATTGACACTTGCAATTCTGAACATAAATGTATTTCAAATGCTATAAATGGTACGACTTATAGTCGTCTTACTACTTATACATGAGTCTGAGACTTATTCTGAATTCTTAATCATGACATGATATCTGAGCACGTGCATTCTGACTAGACGATGCTTAGTCGTCCTGCTATGAGTGAGAACTTCCCTAGCCAACGAGTACTCTTCTAACGGCTTCTAAATTTATTATACGTGCTTTTCTAATATGGGTCGTCCACTTATGACGTAAGTGCTTTTCAAGCATGGGTCATCCACATAGGATGCTTGGTCATCCACTTAGGATGCTAGTATAAAAGCACGTGTCATCCACTTAGGATGCTACTATGGGAGTTCTACATCGTGCGCTTCTTAGGCACTCTAAACTTGTCAAATCATGCTTCTTGTGAGCATACTATTCATGGTTTGTTTGGGCTATCTTCGAAACCTTGCACAAGTTCCATCGATATGTTCAATCTAATAATATGAATCTAATGAACCGTTACTCACCTGGGCCGTATAATGCAAGATGAATGATTCTGAATATGCCTTGAAAACCTATATCATGATTGATGCACACGTATAATGTTAACACATAACAACTAGGCATTAATATAACATGATAATGAAACTATAAGCGCAACTAAGCACACATAAACTAACTATAATGTATAAACTCATAAACTAGTTATGGGATAAATCTCGCCAAACATGCACTACTATGCTTGTGAACTCGAGCTAAACTAACCAAGTATTGTCACTTGGTTCTATACTTTCATAACATGAATTATAATCATATAGGCTGAGAACCTAAGCTATCATAGCATATAATCACCCGGGACTTGCAAAAACATAATATCATGTCCTAATCATCAAAACACTTAAGAAAGTGTTTGCTGATTTTTCTGCAGCAGCCTATAAATGCATCTTTTTAACTCATTTAACTTCTGAAACAAGTCATGAGGCTATTTTTCCATGAAAGCACACTATTTTCCCTTTCCGAAAAGGTATGGAACGCTCCAAACGGAGCTACGGTCTATCCGGTATAAATTTTTAAAGTTCGGTTTGCTGCACATTTTAAGATCAGCCCTTGTTGTACCAAATCACGTTTTAAACCAACTTAACTACTAAATAAGCTAAAAATTTATAAATACAGCTGAAGTAGACACCTTATGCTTTCCAAAAAGTCCAGCCATGATTTAATCCGAGCTTCTATCAATTTTATATGATTTTTCAAACATGACTAATCATTGCTGAAAATTTCAGCAACTTGTTTAACATCATATATAACATAAAGGGGTGTTTGGTTCAACTCAATAATCAACATAAACACCTCCTAAACATCATAATTTAATCATTAACTTAATCCCATCATAAAACCTAATCATTATTCGCAAGGCCAATGATCCATAATTCTTAAATTCATGTAATAACTATGTAAAACACTTATATAACGTGACCCCATATCTCCTTTGATTCGAATACAAGATATAACACATAATTTGACATACCTTGAATTTTAGGGATGAACACAATAACCACTTGAAGCTCTTAATTCATCATAATCATATTAACCCTTGATTTCTCTTAATTAGTCCTTGCTTCTCTTGATGGAATTAGCTAAGAATTGGAGGATTCTTCAAAGTGAAGAAAATGTCTCCTGCTCTTTTTTTTATGTGTATACGTGGGTATGGAGGGAGTATATACTCCTGAGTCGGTTTTGTAAGATAAGCCAAAAGGTTGTTTAGGTAATTTCCAATAACTTTGGCTACTTGACATAATTAGTCCCCCGTAGTTAGGATGTCTTGCAAACTAAATCATATATTGTTTACATATCAAGTCCCCACTAACTATATTTTTAATACCGTCAAAGTGGGACTTTTATATTTATTCAACTAAAATAATAGATGTAACCAATAGGAATTTAAGATAAATCCGCTATCATTTTCTATAAAAAAATCGGGATGTTACAGTATGGCTATTGAACCGGAATCTAAAAGAAGCGAGTTATTAGGACGAGTATATGACTATTACTCTAGAATCTAAAACTTTTTACCAATGACAAAATTAGGAAACTTTCTGGACCACTTCATTTCCAATAGGAATTCGTATGGAATAAAGTATCATTTTAAACATTTGCTAGAAAAGAAAACAATAAAGAGCGACTTATGAAACAACCCAAATGAAAAATGATCACAATTTTCTTGAGCAGGAAGTATGTGGACGTTCACTATACAACGGAGCAAGTAATCACTTTAAGGGTTCAAATTATAAGACACAAAGAAAATAGTTTATAAGGACGGGTCTCATCGTGTCCATACCCCATAACCTACATTGTCATTCTATTGATTCTAGATATTTCCGGAAAACAAACATAATTTTGTCAGACAGAACATAAAGCGTTAAATGCCACGTTTTTTTTCTTGAGATACCATGTCCGTATCATCAGAAGCAGATTAAGGTACATTTAACACTGGATTAGGGAACATTGAATATCACCCTCCCGTACCGACATCTGTAGATTTTCAAATGATGATTTTAAAATGTGTTTTTGTATAAATAGGATTTCCCTAAAGAACTCACGAGAAACATGTTCGCTACTTACATCATGTGGTGAGATTTTATCAAAGCCAAGTTCACTTGTAACTCTCAGTCTTTACTCAACTTTCGCTAATTCTGAAAATTAGAAGAAAAAAAATCCAAGATTAAAAAAACACACCAAATTTCCCCGTAAGCTATGGAATGCCTTTATACATTATTCTAGCAAGAAACTACAAAAGAAATAATATAGAAATTCAGACAGACTCCTACTCTGCTTCAGTTTGTGGAGCTTTGTTAATTTCTTCAACCGCAGCATTCACGCTATGAATAGTCATTTTCTTGACCTGAAAACCCATTCAGAAATAAGTAAATGCACTCCAGACTGATAATGAGAGAGAAATTAAAACCAGAATGTTACTAGAATATTTACGTTTATCATTTTTCGTTTGGCTTTGTGATTTACAGGAAGTTGGCGGATTTCATTACTCAGCTTGATGCCCATAGATGCACTTTCAGGCGATATGGATTCCAGGACCACATTAACACATGACTGCATGAGTTAAGTTATGATCAATAATCATACACAAATAATAACTAAGATTATTAAAAGAAAAAAGTATTTATGTGATTCAACTAATTCCTATCCACAATTCTTGCCATGATTTTCTAGTGACCATCTTCCAAAAAATAATACGGAGTATTACCTTTATTTTCTTTACTTGATAGGGACATCCAGCTGGAATGATAACGACTTCACCAACATGTTGGTTGAATGTCCAGGGTTGCCACCCAACAGTCGTTTAGCAATCAATGCATTTCTTACTGGATGCATTGCATATTTCAATGATTCGGAATTGGAAATGTTCACTCGTACTGTCAACCTCATCACAAGTGTCTCAATATCCTATTATGATAACATATCAAAAAATTAAAAAATGTTAATGGGGTATTAGTCCTAGCAAAAGAACGTGAGCAGATATGGGAACCTTGTTCAGTGGAAATATAACAAACGCTATAGAGGATGTTTTGAATTGCTTATGTCAAGTGTTTATCTGCTTGTTTTTTGAGAGAATTGTTGATTTGCCTATTTTCCACTGAAATAAACACTTTATAGTGACCAGATTCATACCTGCTCATAAATGACATGTTAATTGAAGGGCAATTTAGTCTGTTTCTTATGCTTAATTTTCAACAATAGCCTTCATGCTTTATAAGAGATTAATCTAGAATAGATAGTTAATAAGTCATCTTAGGTTAAAGATGATACAAGTCATTGCGGGTCTGATGACAGTTTTGTGCCACATAAAATAGCCCCTCTTGACTCCAAACTAAAATGACCTGTTACTCAAGCCACCCACCCTTTGCGGAAAAAAATGCTTACCTGTAACAACCTTCATCTGTGACTCTAGTTCAATCCGAACTGTTGTTCCACTGGCATCAACAACCCGGCCCGTGTATCCTTTCCATGGACCCATCCAAATTTTGACGGATGTTCCAGCTAAAGAATCTCTCCCTCTTCCTCCACCTCTGTGCCTCCCACCAGTTACATTGAATCGCAAATGTTAATTAATGTAGCCTACTGTCAAGAAGACATTATTAAATAGGTAAAAAATACTAAAAAATACTGATGCTCAACATACATGGTGGTGGGACCCCTCTAGCCCGAGATCTGCCAGGAGAATTAGGAAATCGAGGAGTCCTAAGCTGGGCAACTGTAGATGCCAATGGATTGCCCTGCACACGTACATCAGGCAAGTGAATATTGAATAAAATATAGTATAATGACAAGAAAACTTTGAAAAGAAATAGGATTAAATATACATACATTTCTATCACCATTGGCACGAGAACCACCAACCAGTATGCATGACCGAGATTTAGTACAGATAAATCCTGCATGATCCAGATGGTGACGATCATATATGACCAAAATTCCTCTATATATATGCTCAACAGGCCCTTGTCGCCCCTATACAAGAAAAATAAATCAAAATCAAAGTATATAAGAAAAACCTTGTTTTGAAAAATAAGAACACCGTGAAACTTGCCTTGCATGGACCGTCAATGACTTTGACAACATCTTTCGCTGATACCATGTTCTTATAACGATCCTGAGTAGATACTTTTCTGCAATCTTGTATTTAATGTCTCTTAACCTAACAAGTTGAACTTCTGCTCTGCCAGCAACACCCGTAAAAACCTGTAAACAAGCGCTACATTAAGTAACCACAGTTTTTGACTATGCAAACACTGGTGTAATAAATGAGTGCTTCATGTGGAACAACTAACGAGTCAGCATGGTTTCGAGCTAAAATTGAACATATAACTAAGGCGTCAAATATGATTAAGAAACTTGTACAATATGAATAATAATTATCTTTTGATAAACTAAGTAAAAAGGTTTTAAACATTAAAATACACTTTTACCAACTACGACGCATTTGACATGTTCACATTTTCAGCTAATCTTTTTATAATTTACCCATTTGAGCAGTTACTCAGTTAGTCATGAGTAAACGGGTCAAATGCCCGCCCCTAACGGCTAGTTATAAAGCTAACAAAACCAACCTGAAAGGCTTCATTGTCGACGCGTATGATTACACCGAAGTTTGAATTGCTGTACACATTTAATACATATAAGATACCGAGCTAAGGAAAGTAATAAATTTACACACTGTTTGATAAGTCTACTATAGGGAGAAAGGAATACAGAAAGAAAATTATAAAAGAAAATCATGTTCCCGAGTTTTTATAGAAGAGAAGAAAAAGGAATCGATATGCATATCTAAGAAATTTTCTTTCATAACTGGCATCCTAAATGTAGGAATGAGAGAAAGGAGAGAGTTTATAGAGTTCGTTCATTGACGCCATTTTCAGATGTTGAGAGACTTGCTCACAGGGCAACTCATTCAGCCCTTCACAAATTTTAGAAACGATTGTTACTATATCAAAGAATTGGCCCTTCAAAAATTACATGGAAGTCGATGCTTCCTCTTGTTTTCCTCACACGTACATACAACTATTTTACATTACAAATCGGCATATAAGAAAACAGTGGTTATCACATCACTACCTAAAATGATACCTCAATCAAAAGCGAAGAAGCTTCACACCTGTTTGTAGTCTATCAATTAGATTAACTCTCAGATCCGTTTCCCCATTCTGAGGAAAGTTTCTATCTTCTGTAATTTGTTCGGAGACCTTAGAAAGTTCTCATGTTTGGCTGACTTAGATAACCCCCACAAGGTATGACATATATATCTAGTCAAACTTTGATATTTTGGTCCCGTCATACCTATCCTTCATGGATCAAAAGATCCTTAGCAATCAATGCAATCCATTGATTTGCACTATCTGAACGTAGCCCATCTCCTTTGAATCCCATCTGCTAATCCAATTAATAAAAAAATGTTAGATGTCGTATATCGATTAAGGATGTTGACCAAATAATGCAACAGAAGAGAGCGTGTGTGTGTGTGTGTGTGCACGCAGGCGCGTGTACATGCAAGTGGGTGTGTATCACAAGATGATGGACCTCGGTCTGGCTATCAGGGGTATTATCTTGAAAAGTAACGGAGTCGTCACCTACAAATGCTATTTTTGTTTAGTGATCTATCAAGAATGTCACAAGAAACTGATTAGTCACAAACTATTTCTTTTCAGTTGAGTTAATATTTTCACTTTCTAACTCATTGGTGCTTCAAATTTTCGAAGTAAAGGGGAAACGCAGACGAAAATCTGTATCAACAACATGAATATGCCTATAAATGCATTCATACCAGACTAAGAGCAGTTGTTCCAAGCAGCAACATATACAGCTTCCCCTAAAAGGAAAAACGAATCAGAATGTATAAGGTATATACTTAAACATCATACATATAACTATGTGTGCGTATGCAAAAAAAGTAAGCAGAAAATGTTCTCAACCGAACATCTCTTAAACTCATGAGAGTAAGTTTCATTCCATTCTTGATACTGATTTAGAGAAAGACATGTCCGAGAGCCAACCTCAACGAGATGAAGATTAGAAGCGCGACTGAGAAGGACAAAAGCAAACTCTCCAATCTGTGCTAAAGACATCCCAAGCTACATTACAAAATCTCTCGTGAATGATGATAATATATGGAAAGCAGAAAGTCCTCAAGGATTATACACAATTAGCCAAATCTTTCCTGTTTTTTTTTACCAGTTCCAGAAACAAAGATCAAATTACTATAGTCCCAATATGGGTTGTGTGTTTATTTCAAACGCTTGGAATACAAAACATTATATTGCAACAGTAGTACTGTTTTTTACCCATAGTCAACACACCGACTATTCATTGAGTAAATGGACAGAAGTTTTTGCAGGTCAATCCAACGTGGCCCTTTTTTGACACGGGTAACTAAACATTATAATGCAAGTAACTAAACAAATCTAAAAAGTCAAATAATAGATGCAAATCTTACTTGTTCAAGAGTATGTTGAGCAAGATCAGTTGTTGATATCATAACTCCAACAGCAAACCCAATTCTAAACTTAGACCCAGCTTATCACTACACTGAAATTACATATATAATTTGGTTAGATACAGCATGAAATGGAGTCAAGGAATTTTCTAACATCCACATATTTTTATAAGAATTTGAGCTGAGTCGGGGTTGACTAAATAAATTGCTGAGAGTACACAAATTTGTGGCCCTGGCAAAAAAGACTTCAAAGGAAAACATCAAGTATAACAAAGAAGTACAGACCCAGGCTACCAGCAGACAAAATGCAACAGCTGCCAGCTGATACAGTTCATTGGTCTGCAATAAAGTGTAAGAAAGCATGAATACACCATGTTTAATGAACTTCAATGTCAAAATAAAAAACAACTCGCTTAAACTTAAAAACCATTAAACAATTCACACCTACGAGGATAAACTTATCATCAGTTTAAGAAACCAAGGCAACCAAGTCCGTGACAATACCGAGTCCGTCACATTACCTGTAAGGTTCCTTCCATATTGACTGGACCTCTGTTTTCAGAGCCACAAGGTTTAAGAACTGATCATCATCAATCTTCTTGATCAATAACTTATTTGCCTAATAAAAAAAGAAGAGCGTGATAAGCCACAAGAGTAAATTGGAAAATTGAATATGAAAACATTTTTATAAAGTTGCGTCTCCTAAAACTTTTTTGCTATTGTAACATGATAACAACTAATAAACAATAAAGCGGATGATTTATTACACATTTAACCAAGTACTAAACATCATCATCTCATTTCTGGAAATAAATATAGTACCTCTTCAATTTCTTTCTCGTGGTCTTTATAGATTTCTGCTACCCGCCTCTTGATTTTATTGTAACCATTTTCAACCTATTTGACATATTCGGATAAACAGTTAGAAGGGTTGTGTCTGGGTTAGGGTTGCGATCCTCAACACATTTAAGCAAACAGATCTGGGTTGGGTGATACACTGATCAGGGAGAGTGATTTTGAATGGGTGAAAATCGAATCGTAGATTCAAACTGAAACTTGAATTTGTGTAGAGGAGGCTTTAATGGAGTCGTGTGTGTGTGTTTGAATTTGAGAAGAAGCAGTGTTAAGAAGAAGAAGCTGTAGTTTGGAAAATCTGTATTAATAACACAATTTATATTTTATTTATGTAAAAATTGACTTTATGTAAAATGAACAAAAAATCCTTTTTAAAAAATACTGTTGCCCAGCGCGTTTTGGTTGTTCAAAAAACAATACCTTACACATACGGGACACTTGTCACAATTTCGATGCGTTGCCCAATGACAGCGGTTGCCCTCGGTCCATTTTCAAATTAAAAATAAAAGTGGTCCGGAAAGTGATAAGCCTCAGGGCGCGCGGTCTATTTGCGTCATTTTCCCTTAAAAAAATGAGTTAATATACAAATAAGTTACTAAAGTTTGCCACAATGTTCATTTAAATTACTATATGTTTACATTCTTTTACATTTAAGTTATTATACAAATAAGTTGCTAAAATTGTGTATATTTTTATACGTTTTTTTAACAACTTTTTGGACGTTATTATACGTTTACATTCTTTTAAATTTTTGTCTGTTTTTTGCACATTTTTTTATAATTTTGCACACATTTGTATGTTTTTTTTACATAATTGGACGTTACTAGACTTTTTTGGAAGTAATTTTTTGTTTTGATATGTTTTCATAAGTTATTATACATTTTTGGATGTTATTATACGTTTTTGGACGTTATTATATGTTTTCTTACATTTTTATAAGTAAAAACGTATAAAACATACAAATGTATTAAAGAAGATAAAACGTATAGAACATAAAAACATATAAAACATACAAACGTATAAAAGCGGATAAAACATATAAAACATACATACGTATAAAACATATAAAACGTAAAAACGTATAAAACGTACAAAGGTGTAGAATAACGTAAAAATAGTATGAAAACGTACAAAAAAGTAAGATGATGTATGAAAATGAACGAAAATGTACAAAACCATACAGTAATGTATGAAAACGTAAAAAGGTATAGAGAAAAACGTACGCACACATATAAAAACGGATAAATACATACAAAAACGTACGAAAATGGACAGACATATATACAAAAATGTACAAAAACGTAAAAAATGTACGACAACAGAGAAATGCATACACAAACGTATAAAAACGGATAGAAACGTAAACAAACATACGGAAATATACAAAAACGCATTTAAAATGGAGAAAACGAAAAAGAACGATAACAAAGAAACGTACACAACGTATAAAAACGTACGAAAATGGAGAAAAACGTAAAAAAAAATGAAAACTGATAAAACATACATAAATGTATAAAAACGGATAGTAACTTTTTTTTAAGTTCAGTAACCTATTTAATAAACCTCGTGAACTATAGTAACTTGCTTGTAACATCTCAAACTATAGTGATAACGTAGACAAGGGAACCGATAAATCATCCGATTGCCCACCCTCGTAGTAACAAGAATGTCACTTTTTTAAACGTTGAGTAACCCATATAATAAACCCATTAACTTGAGTAACCTGAATAACAACAAAAAAACTTTAGTGACTTAGGACAAATTTCCCATAAACTTTAGTAACTTTTGTGTATATTAACCCTTTAGTATAATAGCCATACCCATGCACACTATATAACCACCCAACACTTAACCAAATCACCTAAGCTCACAACACACTAACTCACCCAAATACCTCCTCAATCCTCTCCATTCATTAGCATTGGGTACCAAGGGAAAAAGGAAAACATTGCTAGACAAGAGCATAAGAAAGGTTTGGAGATCAACTTGGTTATAAGCAGAACAAAGGGGTTCTCGTAGCGGTTATACTCACCTCGTTTCATCCCACTCAATTGAGTGTAGTAAGTCTCTCTTTTCAAGCCATTTCGCTTCATTTCTCTCGTTACCATTATTGTCACTCGTTAGTGCATAATACTCACTAAATTAAACCAAAATACTATGTAATACGTTGTAAGTATATAAGAACCTAGCAACATAGCCAAACTAAAAAATTTCCACTTAACTCTTGTCGAGTACCCTTCTAAAAACTATGTCGCATTATTTTTGTATATGTCTCGAATATCAACACTAGCTCGACACTCCCTTTCACAAATAACATATTGCAAATGCACCATATTAAACTCGTAACCGAACACCATAAGCCCTTAAACCCTCCTCTATTGCCTCGTTTCCCTCTTAAACCAAACGAGCCTCGCATTGGGCCTAAAACACACGAAGAACCACGACCCATTTCCTCTTAACCGGCCCAATATGTATATAATAGAGTTCACAAGCTAAAATAAGCTAGTAACAAGCTCTTGAAAAAGATAAATAAGCTAAAAGGGTCAAAAAGTAAATTTTGAACTAAAGTTGCAAAACGTGTGATTTTCGGGTTAAAAATGTAACTTTTATACGATGATTAAATGTATAAGAAAAGCATAGGGTGCTTTTGGTATTTATATAAAATTTAAAAGTCTATTTCATACGTGTGCATGAATGCATGAAAACCACAAGGACTGTTTTTGTAATTTGAGGAAACTAGTTATAAAGTGAGATAATGTTTTTGTGCTAAAAATGTAAACTTTGGAAATAGAAGGGCCAAACTCGTAAATATCAACGTTTTAAATATTTATAGAAACTGATTTGTAAAGGGACCGAAACTGTCAATTTTGAAAACTCGTACATTTTGAAACTTAAGGATAAAAAATGTAAATTCGAGAAAAAGTTTAGAAAACTTATAAACGTATCATTTCTTCATAAAAATGAGTATTTTGATCATTTTAAGTGTTTTAAAAAGTATTTTACCATTGAATATCGTTAAACTTATATATATATATATATATATATATATATATATATATATATATATATATATATATATATATATATATATATATTTATAAAGTTATAATTATATATATAACTATAATCCGGTAAAACGCACGTGGGATCTAAACGAACTAAAACACTTAATAACATCATCATTTCCACAAGATCACAACGGGGGAACATTTCACTTATGCGTAAGTGAGGATCTTTGATAAATATCAACTAAGACAATGTAGCACGTAAATTAACTTAAAACGTTAAGCACGCACACACCCTATTGAATTGGATAATTCAATGCTCTATTATTTTGGTCGCGAACCAAAATGTTTATCATATTCTGAGACTCGCCATCTCATCATTTTTAGGTTTCGGTTTGGAACCTCCGCTATATTGTGCTTGATCTATTTGTGCTTGTTCGTTATCATCAAGGTGAGTTCATAGCCTCACTTTTACTTTTATTTACAAACCCCGCGAGGGAGATACATGCTCTAAACTAGAACACAAGGTTTTTCATAAATGTTCGCTTCTTGATTATTGGAATTGCCTAAGTAGTTAGCCATAAGTCCCCTGTATCATGAACCATTAGTCACCGCGAGTGAACGCATATATCGTGAATAGTACTTTGGGGAGTAACGACCCCGTCTTGGTTATAGAAAATAACCGGGGCGCACCATATTTGAATTGCATTAGGTAATTGGCTATTACCTCCTTTGGGGCAAAATTTATGTACACCAGTAATTCGGTGTATGCAGTTGAGTCTTGGTTGCATGACCTTAGCGCATAATAATTTGTGATTTTCTTCATGATATTGTTAGTTTACAATTATCATGCTCATATTCTTTTGTTCAACTGTTATTTAAACCTATGGATTTCACTCAACATTATTGTTGACCTTTTTAGCATGTTATCTCAGGTAATCCGTGAAGATTATGTCCGAGGCACGGAGTGGGGCATACCAAGACCTTTCTTGCAGTGTAAACATAAAGTTGTCATTTCTTTCAAACTCATGCTTTATATTTTGGGAAAACACTTGAACAATTTGGAATGTGTGGAAAACTAGAAGGGGGGTTGAATAGTTTTACCAATTTAAAACTCCCTTTTAAATATTTAGATCGACTTATGTCAATCTATTTGGTTGTTTATGTTGGACGTTGATAGATAGATATATAAACGTGTAATGAAAGATAAAGAGTAAGAAGCACATCACCACGACACAAGTATTTATAGTGGTTCGGCTACAAGGACACCTTCCTTGCCCTACTCCACTCCCCGAGTCACCTACTCGAGAGTTCGTAAGCACTACACCAACTCCTTATGGCGGAGAAGCCTTCACAACGTCGCTTAACCTTTTTCCGGTACAAAGCTAAATACCGAGTTCCTTTACACCAAGGCGAACCACACCTAACACAACGTCGCCTACCCTTTATACGGTGCTAGGCTAACCACAGAGTTCTTTCACACCAAGGAGAACTAATCCTATCACAACGTCGCCTACCCTTTATTAGGTACTAGGCTAAGCACCTAGTTCCATTACTATGGAGGAACTACTACCCTTCACAACACAACACCTAATATCAAGGAGATCCATTCCTTGTTACAACACCATCAAGGATATCACCATCCTTGGAAATAAACAAATACTTATATGTATAACGATGCACCTCATCGATTATACGACCTAGGCATTCTTCCCAAATGCGACTTGATTTGATTCTTCGGCATCCTTCACTAATGCCTTTGACACAAGGCTTGGCACCCTTCACTAATGCCTTCGTCTTGACACCTTTAGCATTCTTCAATAATGCTTAGACACGGATGATGAACATCTTTCACTAATGCTTTCATCTTGACACTTTCGGCATTATTCACTAATGCCTTCAACCCAACATCTATGGAGAAAGGAAGAACTATCAACAAGAGAACCTTAGTTGTCTTGATGATGACGAAGCATGGCAACTCATGGACTTGAGCTTGCACGTCTTCAAGAAGTGGTGATCTCTCCTTTAAGAGGAACCTAGAAGATCACACAAAAACAAAAGACAAACTACATAGATCACTTAGATATGAGGTTAGAGGGTTAGAATACTTGGGGAAGTATGTGTGTAAAGTGATGAGTAGAAAGGAAGAAATGGCTCTCTATTTATAGAGAAAATTCTCTATTGTTCCCCGGATCCCACGGATCCCTCCTACAAGGGATCCGGCTAGCGTAAAGCTAGGGATCCGTGGGACGCTCCCCTTTACCCATGGGTATTTTGGTTATGGGTCATGGGTTGATCCATGGATCTTTGGCTAGATACAATATATCTCTTGAGTGCTCACCAAGGGTTCAATGTATCTAGACATTCTCTTGAGTGCTCACCAAGGGTTCAATGTATCTAGACATTGGGTATGGGTCAATACCATGGGTTATGGATATTATCCATATATGATATAAGCATGATGTCATGCAATGGGTTATGGGTCAAGCTCAATGGATCATGGGCTTTGGGTTGTACCCAACTACATTCAATGTATTTGCCCAATGGGTTATGATACTTAAGTTTCTACCCATTTATATTACCCAATATACTACATACTAGTTATGTGTATATTTTACCCAAATATGTAAACACTAGTTGTTGTACATATGTAATATTAAATCATAAAATCACTTATACTTGTTTTAGTGTTTTATGTGAAAATGTGAATATGTTAGAAACTATTAGTTCAAACCATTTACGTATTTTATTTGTTTCGTTAAAATGATTTTACGTTTGTTATCGACAAAACATTAGAAGATCGTAAAATATAAATAAACGTTTTTACGGCTTATTTGTATTAACAAAATGTTTTGTAACAACTATGAGTTTTTGATGAATGATAACTATTTTTAATAAAACATCTCTTTCGAGTCGTTTTCTATGATTATTGTCTATGATCTCCATTCGAGTAACACCCCGTTTAGTCTTCCGCTATCATTATAATCTCGGGGGGTGTTACACATAAACTCCATTTCACCCCTACTGAATATCAGCTAGCTGATATCTTCACCAAACCCTTGAATGAACCTACCTTCAGGAGACTGAAAGCTGAATTGTGAATGCTTGACATTGAAAGTCAGTAACCTGATAATCAATCCTAATCTTATTAGTTCTCTCTGGTAAGTTCCCAGGTCCCTGAATAAAAATCCCCAAAAACATATCTTCTCACTGAATGAGTAAGACTCATTCAGGGTCTTTGACATTAGATAAAGAACATATTCAATGAGTAACTAAATGCTCTAAGTATTTCAGTTACTTAATGTCCTAGGTTGGTAAACAAGCCAATTTAATATAGGAATATATGTCTCTTAACGTTCTGTCATCCATGTCATGGGTCCCTATAACCCTCACCTTATCCCACTTGTCATTTAATGTCTACACTCACAAAAAACATCCTAAGGATATTTTATTGGTGATATCATCTCTGCAAATGCACTTTTATTGTGCTATGCAACTGTTCCCTTGAAAATCGAGAGAAAACTGCAGGTAATGTAGTGGATGCATTTAATGAGGAAAATGAAACGTTTTCAAAAACAACTTTACAAATCCTCACATGTGCAAAATAAACCCTCTCACCACTCTATAAATACCCCTCTCAAACACAAGAAAACACACACACAATTGCTTTCTGCAATCAAACTGTGTCAAAATTATTTCAAAATCTAAACAGCTGTATGTGTTTTGTTCTAAATTGGTTTAAGCAAAAATTCCTTTCATCTTTGCAAACAACATTCAAAGGTTTTTCTTCAAATCTCAAACTTTCAAAAAGGAAATTACCCTCTTTGACTGTTCTTGTCAAAACCAAAACCCTAAATATTTTTCTGAATGCAAATGGAAAGAACTCAAAGCATTTTGTTCGCACCACAGTGGGTGGGTGGTTTAGAAAGTGTTGAATTAAAAACCAACAATGTTATAGGCAATTTTGAATACCCCAATGATGTCCCAGCCTATAAGGGAATCATGAAATTTTTGTTTAACTGCCCACTGAAAAAAGCCTTTACAAATTCACCCTCTATACTGTACCATAATTTCCTCAGGGAGTTTTGGGCTATAGCAGTGGCCTTTAACCCGACACCTTCTACTGATGAGAAATAGCCTAGACCCCTCATGGAGTTTCTCATCAGGTTTTCGGTCTTAAATGGGGAACAACAAATGACTTTAGATTACAAACTTTTTGATCTTCAACAGGGCTTGACTATAATAATGGTGAATATGTTGAACACCCTGACCCAACCTCTATTAAGGTTGAGTTAGCAAAAATTGATTTAGACCTAAAGTTATTGGACAAGACCCTATCACCAAAAATTCATTTCTCGTGGCTTGGAAGATCCTGTTCACTTTTGTGATTCAGGTTTTCGGCGGGAACCACTCATCCACTAAACATATTACCTCTATTCAGTTGATGATGGTTTACTGCCTGATGACAGGGACCACTGTCGACATTTGAGAGATCATTTACAGTGATCTCGTAACCAAACTCCAGAGCAAAACTAGGGTAAAATACATTTCATACCCTAGGTTTGTCTCTTGTGCTTTACAAGAGTTACTAGGTTGTAATTATACTCAGGATTACCATTTTGGCACTTTACCTGCCACCCTGAGTCCATCAAATTTTACAAAGAACCCATCCTTAATCACTTAAATAGAATTGACGACCCATATGGTTGCTGTAAACAACCAGAGGGAATCAGTGTCTCCAAACTCTGCTCCTAAAAAGAGAAAGGCGAAGTCTCAGACTAGGACTAAGACCAAACCCAAGTCTCAGGGCCTTGAGGCTTCTGGAACACAGCCCAAGAGGCAAAAGAAACCCCAAACTGATAAGCCACTCAAGGGAGACCAAACAACACCACCCTCGGTGACAACGGAGGACACTGATACATCACATTCAGTGCCCTTGGCCCCAACTACTACTCCCCAAGATCTAGAGGAAAAAATACAACCCGCTGGTAGGGGAGTGCATTCCACTTAGCCTGATGAGGACATTCGCAAATCAACGCTTTTGTCTAAGGGCACAACTATTGATCCCAAAGACTCAGGGGGAGACAAACAACCCACTAATAAGGATCTTACTGCCACTGTCCCTAAGGATAGTACTGGGAATCTCCCACCAGTGCTTGAAGGGGTATAGAGGGACAAAGACTCAGAGGGATCCAAAACCCCTGCTGATACGGAACTCATCACAAATCCTGACCCTAGCGAAGGCACTGGGAAATACCCATCAGTGTCTGAAGGGTCCTTGGGGGACAAAGGCTCAGGGGGAAAAAAACCACCTGCTGATACGGAACCCATAACCCTCTCTGGCTTTCTAAGTGTTGCAGAAGTTCAAGAGTTCTTGATGTTTGATGAAGAGCTTGATATTGAAAGTGAGGAGGAAGAATTTGCTGCTGGTGAAGAAGTGGACGCTGATGTTCAATCCATTGAACAAGAACATCAGCCTGATCCAAAAGAGACTGAAGAGTCACCCTTTCAACCTGACAATGACTCTTCTACCTCTTCAGGCTCTACAACATCTTCCTGCCCTAAACATTTAAAGAAGTATGGTAACATTCTTCCCTTCACTGAAATACAATTGGTGAATTTTATGAAAAAAGCTACTCAGAAGTTGTATGCTGGTGTCACTGAAGAGTTATGGGATCAGCATGTAGAGGCGGCTGAAAGTTACGCAGATCTCAAAGCTGAAGTGGTTGCAAACTTTGAGGATAATGGCGACACAGGGAAATCATGTACCAATCTCTTGACACCCTGGATGACCATTTGAAGAAGTTCCTTAAAGCTTTTCAGCTTACTGAAACCCAACTTGACCATATCAAAGAAGCGGTTAAGGAAGACCTTGTACTAAACAAAAAGGTGCTTAAGGCTACGGAGACGTATGTGAAGAACTCTTCAAGCCTGAATGAACTGATCACCATGTTCAACAACTCTAGTTTTCAGGGTCTCAACTCTTCAGTGGAGACCATTCGGTCCTCTTTGTGTTCTTTGGATAAACAGGTTGCAGATTTAGCTAAGTCTTCATCTTCTATGGCCAGGAATCTCGGGCCTAGAATGACAGCACTAGAAATCTCTCAGGCCAATCTTGTGGAGAAAGTCACTGGTCTTTAACAAGATACTTCAGAGATCACGTCTATGGTTACTGAAATCTATCAGGCTTTCAAGGGTCAAGCAGCTCCCTCGCCCTCAGTGACTAGGTCAACTCTTGCTATCACTGATGGTCAAGCAGCAGTTGAGGGGGAGAGAACCACTGAAGAAACTCCTTCTCACACTGAGGGGGAGCCAACTCCAGCAATGCCAATCTCCCAAGTCCAACCAACAACATCAACAACACCACCAACTCCATCAGTACCATCATCAACAACACCACCATTTTCATCAGTCCCTCCTCAAGACAAATGCAAAGGCATAATGACAACGCCTGAGCCTGTCAAGATCCCTTATGAGATAAATGGCAAAAAGTACTTACTGACTCCGGAGCAGTTAAGCGCCTATCTTGAGAAGGAGGAAAGAGTCAACAAACTGGCTGAAGAAGAAAGAAAGAGCAAGGCTGCCCTAGTCAAGGTAGTTCATGAAGAGGCTGAGAAAATAGGTATAGATCCTAACTCACTGGAAAGTGGACAAGCTGGCCTGAAATTTAAAGCTGCTCAGGATGCTGAAATGCTTGCTCTAAGGAAGAGAATGGATGAAAAGGCTAGGAAAGGGTGGATCATTACAACTGGACGATGTCTAGCAGAAGAGACCCTGAGCCTATCACTGATGTAAAGATCATTCCCAACTCCAAGCCAGTTGCGATGAATGTCTACAGGGGAGTGGACAAGAGGTACTTTGAAGTTCATGATCCTCTAAAGTTCACTGACTTTGGGATCACTGAATTGGATGAACTTGGTCCTATCATAGAGAAGAAGAGAAATTTTGTTGTCAAAGACCTGATGAAATCTTTAAGAAGAAGGTATGAAAGACTAAGGAAGGCGCCCACTGAGCTTGGAATACAATCTGCTCTCCCTGAAGCTCAAGGCACTCAACCCTAATCATCCTATGGAAAGAGAAAGAGGATAGAATCTGAACCGAAAGCCAAAGTCCCTGGATTCGATTGCAACAGAGAACTTCCTGAAGGAGTAAGGTTTGTAAACAACTTAGTCATCGAGCAGCCTGAGAGAGGACTCTTCTTCATTTAAGTCTATGGAAACCTTGCATTTTAGAGATAGAGCGACATTGACTTGGCTGGTGGTTCTTCAATGGTAAGTTACTTGATGGTGGCATCTCAAATCAAGTCCCCTGAGAACATCAGGTTCTGCACTGACCTGAATGCAAAGATAAAAGACCACCCTGATAAAGAAACTCTCCTCTCTAAGAAGCCGAAGCTGGAAGCACTTGGTTACCACATGGACTGACATCACTGCAACAACATCTATCATTTTACTTTTGTACTGGCTGATAGGAACTTATAATGACTATGAATAAACGATGTATTTTGTTAGATCAGTGTTCTTTAATTATGCTTACTAGTACATTCAGTGTAAGAAGAAGCCTCTTGCTCACTTACAATGATCAAAACACTTAGGCTATTTGTATATCCAAATAGGGGGAGACTGTTGGGTTCAGTAAATACCCAAACCCCTTAATTATAGGATTTAAATAGAAAATACCCTAAGTATTTATGGACTTAAACACTAACAGTTCATTGAGCGCATAGTCACTCAGTGAGTCATCTTCAGGATACTCAGAACGAGACTTAGAAGAAAATTCTCTCCACTCAGTGAGGCAGAACTCAAGGGGTGAAGACTGAGTCAAGAAGAAGATGATGGGTTCAGTGAGTGATGACAATAACTCATTGAATACCACAACTCCTCATCAACTATGATCACTGAAGACAAAGACTAGAGACCAAGAATGAAGACTAGAAGACTGAAGAATGGGCGGGACAAGGCGGGATAAGTTTGAACTTATAAAAAGGAGTCCTTAACTGCCATAACTCAAACTTTCCCTGAATGACTAACAACCAAGATCAGTGTCATCACTGACAACCAGAAAGCTACCTTGTCTGTTACCCAAAATAAGTTCTTGTAAACAGAGACAAAATGCATCAATATTTTGTCTCTATAGCTTATGTCAGTTTGTCTTTTAGGATATAGTTAAATTTATACTTGTATAAATAGCCATAAAGTAGGAGTGAAAGTTAAGCTTGTGCATTAATTGTGAAAAATACACACAAACAACTTTTACTCCTCCAAATACGACTATGTCCCTGAGATAGCTCAGTGGTTCCTGATAGTTGTGCTTAGACTTAGCCGAAGCTTAGTGAGGAGTGCACACCATACTTTTCATTCAATCTCAAGTGTTGTTCCGCAAACACTTGGGTAATATATTATTTTTTATTCGTTTTAATAAAGAATATAAACGTTGAAAATCCTTTGTGTATTTTATCTTGTTTAAACTGATTTTCAATTACTTTGCTTTAGTCATGGATCACACTTAGTCTAATATACTGTTTTTGCTATTTGTGATATGGGAACAACAATTATTTATAAAGACTCCATACAACCTACTAGCATTCGAAAGTGGGTTAATACCACTAATTGCCAAACATCCATTTTGACCCGTTGTGTACACTATAACACACGACTATAACAAATGAACTTGACATTTGAGAATAACTTTACAAAACCATTTTTATGACTCTTGGAGGTTCAACATTGATTGAGCTCGGTATTTAGTACTAAGCTCCTAATCATTTTCCAACATACTTCCAAAACATCTATGCCATATCCATAGATCTTTATCCCAAGACTTATATGATCCGCATTACCTACAAAAACATCAACAACTATAACGGTAAGCTTTCGCTTAGTAAGTAACTGGATTATAACACATATTATACATCAATTAATCATATAAGAATCATGAACATCCATATATTCCAAAGACAATAATCATTCAACAATTATATCACCATACCCTATAACCACAAACATAACTATAATACGAATCATAACATACTTACAAACACACATCACATACCTTCGGTTGTCTATAATCATTGAACAAACCCCCTAGCCACACAATCTAACTATCCAATTCTCTCTTATTTTCATACTCATTAGGCCAAGGTTCTTAGACCCTAACACCCTCATTCACAATTTCATAACATGAAAATATCAATATAACACATGTCATAATCATAGTTACTTACCTTGGCTCCATAGCCAAATTACTAAGAAGCCATAACAACATCATCTCTTAAATTTTATCCAAGAATCACCAACACCTATTACACATTAAAGCAATATAATTTAACAAGGGTTTACACAACAAATAAACATACCCGATTTCAATTCTTAATCATCATATGATTAAATCCTCAATTTGGTCTCATGAACCCTAACTCATAAATTACCAATGCACATTAAGGACACAATACTTGTATTAGAACATTACTATTTCATCAAAGGAGAGTTTTTGTTTTCCCTCATTTTTCCCTTGGCTCGTCACACACAAAACACCACACACCTCTAAAAGCTTATGGAAGATATGAGATGTCTATCTCATTAAATCTGACACGACATGAATAGTCCCTCCAAGCTATAACAAGTTGGTTCTAATACTATAACAAGTTGGCACTGGTACTAATTTAGGATTTTGGCAACTTAGATCCCTCAAGTACTATTCTTTTATGTTTGTGACACATAATACTTTCTAAAGCCATTTACATAATATATCTATAGTTTAACTATCGGGTTTGACTAACCAATCATATAAGGTCTTCAACTTATAAAAGTCGTAATCAAACTTACTTAATGACATTCTTGTAATAAAATTCTTAAAAAACCGGTTTTGAAGTGTTACAAAAACCACGCAATTTTTTCACACAATGCTGTTTAATTGTCTAATTAAAAATATGATAAATGTGAATTTGAATCCAATTTAGCATGACACATCCTTTTGAAGAAAGCTTTTGTAAAATTTTTGTGATCCTAACATTGCTCATCATATAAGGCGAAGTTTCAAGTTAAGCATTTGTATCAGTCATAAAAGATATTATATTTTCCAATATCGAGTGATATGCTCACTTTAACCATTAGAAAAAAGTGTACTACAGTACATAATTAAACAAAACCCGGCCAATCATGTACATCTAACAAGTGTCCAAAGTTTTAACATTACCTTTTTGCGAATCATAAAATCTTATCTTAACCCTGATTCATTTAGCATTTGTGAGTACAATGGTACATTGGTATATCATGTGTGAGAATGTTTCTCAATCAAATGTTTGTGAGTTCAGTCGTGCTTAGAAAATTGTGAAATTGATTTGTTGTGTATATACCGCGAAATAGTTAAAAGGGGAAAAAACGAGATAACATAAATTGTAAAAACTAGAGTAAAGAAAAAGGAAAAATTGTACAGCATTGGGCCAGCCCAACAATAAATCCTATCCTCTCCATATATAACTGGGCCACCTTTACAGTGGTTGGTTCATTTTTATTTTTATTACCAGAGATTGATAAACCTTGAAACAATAAACCCTAACATAAAACCACACAAAAAGAGCGCGAATTTTCGTTAATGGCAATCGATTGTCTTGTTTTAGGTAAGTGTTCTGCTTCATATAATTGACATGTAACATTTTTTTATTAAAATGACAATAATCTCAATTTGTTTTAAAAAAAATAGGTGCAGGACAAGAAGTAGGAAAGAGCTGTGTTGTTGTAACAATCAGTGGAAAAAAGATTATGTTTGATTGTGGGATGCATATGGGTCATGAAAATCTCCAGCGTTACCCCGATTTTTCCCTCATTTCGAAGTCGGGTGATTTCAATAGTGTTCTGGATTGTGTTGTCATTACTCACTTGTAAGTGTTGCTTCGATATTCATTTCGATTGTTATACAATATTAAGTGCTATCTAGTTTATTTGAGTGTATATGTATTTGGGTATTATCATTTATGCATAAAGAGGGTGTTTGGGATTGCTTTTTATTGTTTGTTTGTTAAAAATGCAATAAATGTAACTGCTCAGGGGTGGCCTAGTAGTGAATGGATTGTGATTATTATCACTGAAATGTTATAGGTCTCGAGTTCAAGTCCTTATAGGTGCAAATAAAGGTGGCAAAGTGAGTGGGTCAGGTCGGGTTTGGGTCTCGTGTCTAGATGGGTTTGAGTGGTCCGGGTCTAGATGGGTCTTCTAGAAACATGGGTCTAAATGGGTCCGGGTTTAGATCGATCGTCAAGTGTTTTTTATTTTTATTATTTATTTTGAGTAAAAGATGAAAAAGTCAACCAAAAAATTGACCCGCCTAGACCCGTTGGGTAATTAGTACTATATCATTGCACTTTCTATCAAATACTCAATTAGACCCATCTATAATATTTAGGGCGACCCAACTAGACCCATGTTTAACCAGTGAGATCTCAAATTGCCACCTCTAGGTGCAAACAACTGCCACGCCAGCCTCCCCCAAAAAAAGGAGGGGATTTACCTGGTGTGTGTTTCTGTGGCAGTGGCCTCAAACCCCGTGGATTAGTCGGCCAAAAGTCGGAACCCATGGTTACCCAAAAAGAAATGCGATAATACTTCAACATATTAATAAGCACTTGGAATTAAGCAGCTTTCTGACCGCTTATTATATTACCCACAAATATAGAAGGATAAGCACAAGTAGCTTGGATGACACAAAACTACATCCTTAAAACTGAGAAATCCCAAATAGCCCCTGAAAATAAGGTTTTTTGTTCTTTTTTCTTTTTTATTTTACCAAAAGGGTGTTTTGATTTTCCTATGCTATAAAAATCCGCGTAAGACCTGAAGAAAAATAAAGGATCAATAAATCTATTTTATTAAGGGGTTTAGTTTAGATATGAGGATCAAAAAGTACTTTTAATATAAGCCTAATAAGCATACTAGCAGAAGCAGTTTGTTCTATCCAAGCACTATAGAATGTTTAGTAGCTTAAAATTAAGCAGAAAAAAGTAAACAACCTCAAACACCCTCTAGGTGAGCATGAACTAATGGTGGCTTTATTTTGTAGTCACTTGGATCATATTGGTGCTCTTCCATACTTCACTGAAGTTTGTGGTTACAATGGACCAATTTACATGACGGTAAACTCAGTTCAAATTTATTAACTTTGACATGATTATGTTCCAACTGTACTTTTGACAGAAAAATAATTAATATTTCCACAGTACCCTACAAAAGCTTTGGCTCCAATTATGTTGGAAGATTTTCGAAAAGTGTTGGAGGATAGGAAGGAAAATAAATACTTCACTAATGAGCACATTCTTAGTTGTATGAAGAAAGGTATCAGTCCTTCCTTTTTGGCTATTTCTTGTAAGGACGTGGAAAATGTGGTTTACTTATTCGTTACCAAATTTCATTCTTGAAAGATGCAATTCAAAAGATGCAACTCCTCATACAACTGAATGCTTTTGAAATAGTAAGCACGATGTCATAAAAATGTCATCAAACTCGTGGTAATTACCTTTTTTTTTTCAGTTACCGCAATTGATCTCAAGCAAACTGTGCAAGTTGATAAAGACCTTCAAATCCGTGCATACTATGCTGGACATGTATGCTTCTAGAACTTTTAAGCTATTAACCTAGTAATGCATTTTGAGTATATTCTGCTTTTGATTATATAATTCAATTTAATGTTAAACACCGTACCTTTGTCTGAAACGCGCAATCTTGTATCAATGTCAAAGTTGATTTATTTAGCCTACAAAAGTCGAATAAACACATTCTGCATAATGAGAGAACTACTTGTTTTCTGTGAAAACAATCAATATATTGCTTCTACCTTAGATTTGGCTTTTAAGCTGAACTTTGTACTATTCTAAAGGTACTTGGAGCTGCAATGGTTTATGCTAGTGTGGGAGACGCTGCTATGGTTTATACAGGAGATTATAACATGACACCTGATAGGCATCTTGGAGCAGCTCAAATTGACCGATTGCCATTAGACCTTCTTATAACTGAGTAAGACACATCTATGCCTACTCTCTTGATAACATCCTACAAAAACCTTGTTTTTTTGGGGTATCCTTTTAGAGGTTTAAATAATTAAGAATCTGTATGTATTAGCTTATAGAAGCATCTCAAGTAACAATTTACTGCTTGCAGGTCAACATATGCAAATACTTATCGTGATTCGAAATATGTTCGGGAGAGGGAATTTCTTAAGGCTGTATGTAAGCTTCATTAAATCCTGTTTAGTAGTAATAATTGTCCTTACAAAGTTTCATTAAAGACAACACTGTAACAAGAAAACCACGCGAAATGCTTTGAGAATGGTTTAGACAACACTAATGAAGGATAATGAATCCTATCATTAATGGAATAATTATTTTTGGTTTTTAGTGACACAACTAATCTATTAGGCAATATCATAATAGCACCCTTCATTTCAGCTGGATATTTTTGTAGTATCCATTTTTACAATTATATATACCTTTATCTTACTTTTGGATGAATGCTTGCAGATTCATAAATGTGTTGCCAATGGAGGAAAGGTGTTGATTCCTACATTTGCTCTTGGAAGGGCTCAGGTTCTCTGTTACTTATCGATAACTAGTCATTGTCCTTATAAAGTTTCGTTTCAACCTTTTGTTTGTAACTGGCTTATAAATTGCTGTATAGGAACTCTGTATACTGTTGCATGATTATTGGGAGCGGATGAATCTTAAGGTTCCTATCTACTTTTCAACAGGTTTAGTTTTTTATCCTTCATACAATATAGATATCATGTATGTGTAAATGAAAAAAAGGGCCAAAAATGCTTTATAGTAATATGCATATCTGTGTCAAATCTTGTTCTACTGCAGGTTTGACTATTCAAGCTAATTTGTATTACAAAGCGCTGATCAATTGGACTAGCCAGAAAGTGAAAGATACATTTGCTAGCAGGAATGCGTTCGATTTTATAAACGGTACTTCATATTATTGTCTTTTATGACGTAATCTTGTTTACTACTTAGCTTATAACTAACTGCGCTTTGGTTGCTGCAGCTCGTAATTTTGACGACAAGTTACTAGATGCTCCTGGACCATGTGTTCTTTTTGCTACACCGGGAATGATTACTGGTGGTTTCTCACTAAAAGCTTTTACTCATTGGGCTCCATGTGAAAAAAATCTTGTAACACTTCCAGGGTACTGTGCTGTTGGAACTGTAGGCCATAAATTGACGTCCAAAGATAAGCCCAAAAAGGTTTATGTGGGCAATAATACACATATTGATGTTCGCTGTCAGGTTATATTCTAAAACTTCTAGCCTTTACTTTAAGGATATACATACATACATATATATATTTATTTTATTTTCCTTTTTTAGATTCATCAATTGGCTTTTAGCCCCCATACCGACGCCAAAGGAATAATAGATCTTGTGAAATTTCTTTCCCCCAAGAATGTAATGCTTGTACATGGTGAAAAACCTAATATGGATAAGCTGAAAGGAATAATCGAATCAGAACTGGGAATTTCATGCTCTATCCTGGCAAATACCGAGACTGTATCTTTCCCTTCAACCAACTTTATCAAAGCTGATGCGTCAAACACGTTTATTAAAAGTTCTTTAACACCCAACTTCAAGTTTTTAAAAGATGAAATTATGGAAATGTCCCCGCTACAAGTTCGTGATGAAAGAGTAACCGAAGGAATTTTAATGAATCAGAAAGGTCAAAAAGTCATGATTCTACACCAGGATGAGCTTTTAACCATGCTTGGAACTGAAAAATCTGAAGTTGAATTCGCTTATTGTTTTTCATTAGATTCACGCAGTTTGAATAATATTTTGTCTCTCAGTGAAGAGGTTAATGCTTCTGATGATAATTCAATCATTAGGATTTTGAATACAAAGTTGTCGAATGAAGTGGCGGAATTTGGTGTGAATGATTGTGCGGGATGTATAGAGGTGAATTCTTTTCGTCTTGTGCTATGTAAGAACGATAAGTGCCCACATAGAGTTAGTAGTGGTGGATCTACAGAGAGTTCTGGACGTATGTTCTTTTGCTGCAAGTGGTCGATTGTGGACAAGGATCTTGCTTGGAGAGTTATATCTGTAATGAAGAACATGGACACAAGCGTAGTTGATTCTGTTATGGCTGATGTCTAAAGTTTATGTTTTATTGAAGGAGACATTTCTTTTAGGGTGAATTTTCTACTGGTATCTAGTTTTGTTAGCTTTTGAGATGTGTTTATATGATTTATTTGCTGCTTGTTTATTTTCCTCTTAACCAGATAGTAAGGAAATATGGTGATATGTGGACAAACTGTCCCTAAATAGCTAGATAATCTAGGATTAAAAAACAAAAGTCCACTTTGAAGTACTTATTCCTCATGTCAGAAACTGTGGAGTTAATTAGTTGATCAATACATACAGCCTCAACTTACAACAAATGGTTATGCAAGTCACTCAAACTAAAACAAAAAATAATATAGTATTGACTTGACCAGCTCTGTAACCTTGTTTACAGAATATTTCAATTTGCAATGATCAATCCTGCTGGAATATTTGTTGGGGCGAAAATTTCTTGAATGGCCCTGTAGAGAAGTGGTTTTCTTGCATAGGATCACTTTTTCTGACATTACTAATTTGTCTAAGTTGATCGCTGCTTGAGAAGTAAAAAATTAACACGTGTTTGGCCCACAGAGGAATTTACAAATGCTTACTCTTATTTTGGTGCTTACCAAAGGACAAATCCCCACCATCCATATAGTTTGATCTAATGGTAGGGATAAACCTAAGATTTAATATGGAAACCTAAGTCCATGTTTTTTTTTTATCCTTTTTCTTTGTCTTTTTGTATTTCTTATTTATCAACAATTTTTTTTTTTTTTTTTTAAATTCACGTTTTTATTAAAAAATCACATTTTTTTTTATTCAAGTTTTTTTTCGCTTTCATACGTTTTCATCTGTATTCATGCGTTTTCGTTCGTTTTTATACGTTTTCGTCCGTGTTCATATGTTTTCGTCCTTTTTACGTTTTCTTACATTTACATCCGTTTTCATACGTTTATATACGTTTTCGTCTGTTTTCAGACGTTTTTGTCCGTTTTCGTCCATTTTTAGACATTTTCTTCTGTTTTGAGACGTTTTCGTCCGTTTTTATACGTTTTCGTCCGTTTTCATACGTTTTCGTCTGTTTTCTTACGTTTTCGTTTGTTTTCATACGTTTTTGTCCATTTTCTTACGTTTTCGTTCGTTTTCATACGTTTTCGTCCGTTTTCTTTCGTTTTCGTCCATTTTTCATACGTTTTCAGACGTGTTTTTACGCTTTCATACGTTTTCGTCTGTTTTCTTACATTTTCGTCTGTTTTCTTACGTTTTCGGCCATTTTCATACGTTTTTGTCTGTTTTTTAGGTTTTCATGTATTTTCGTCCGTTTTTAGACGTTTTCATATGTATTTTTATGTTTTCATGTATTTTTGTCCATTTTTATACGTTTTCGACCGTTTTTAGACGTTTTCATACGTTGTCATCCGTTTTTTTTACGTTTTAGTCCATTTTTAGACGTTTTCGTCTGTTTTCAGACGTTTTCATCCGTTTTTATACGTTTTCGTCCGTTTTCAGACCTTTTTGTCCGTTTTCAGACCTTTTTGTCCGTTTTCAGATGTTTTTGTCCGTTTTTATACGTTTTTCATTCGATTTTATATTTTTTTGTCCGTTTTCAGACGTTTTATTTTGATATTTGTAAGTGACACTTATTTATCTCTTGTGATATAACACTGTAAGGAAGATGAAAAATATTACATTCTTCATCATGTATGTGTTATCAGTTGTGATACTCAACTAATAATGTGATGGTTGTGTTTTTGAAAATATTTAGGAAGATTTTTGTGTTTTATGATATTATGAAATATTAGAAAAGTTGTTCAACTGAAAGCAAGAGATGTTATGATACTTTTGTTAGACTTGTGGTGGATTTTTCTATTTAATGGATACATTGTACATGTTTCGATAGGTTTTATAGCGGAATTTGAAAATATCTATGGTTGAATCAACAAACTAAATAAGCTATGGTTGAAGATAACACACATCTTTATAAACAAACTGAGGAAGCTCAAACACCTGTGCTATCACAGGTGATATCAGCTCACTTGTGATATCAAAAAACACATATCACCGGTGATATCACCTGTGATATCATGTGTGATATTACCGGTGATAGCATGTGTGATATCATAGTTTATATCACTTGTGATATCACCTGTGGTATCATGTGATATCACCTGTGGTATCATGTGATATCACAAGTGAGGTGATATCATGTGTGATATCACAAGTGTTTGAGCTTACTCGGTTTGTTTATAAAGATGTGTGCTTTTTTCAACCATAGCTTCTTTAGTTTGCTGATTCAACCATGAATATTTTTAAGCTATAAAACCTATCGAAACATGCACAATGTATCCATTAAATAGAAAAATTAACCACAAGTATAACAAAAGTTTCATAACATCTCTTGTTTTCAGTTAAACACCTTTTCGAATATTTCATATTATCATAAAACACAAAAATCTTCCTAAATATTTTCAAAAACACAAATAAGAAAAATGAACAGAATCATCACAGTAATATAATAAGTGATGTTTATTATCATTTCTTTCATATATACTTGGTAAAATACTAAATTCTTATCACATGGTATGAATTTAATATTTCACATTCTTAGTTGAGTATCACAACTGATAACACATACATGGTGAAGAGTGTAATACTCTTCATCTTTCTTACAGTGTTATATCACAAGAGATAAATAAGTGTCACTTAAAAAAATCAAAATGAACAAAAAGGAAGCAAAGTATGAAAATAGAGACTTGACATATTTTCAAAATCAAACAAGTGTTGCATTAAATTAGCATTTTTTTGAACAAAATAAGAATTCACCTATAGAGACTTTAACCCTTTTATTTCTACTAAGCGCATTAAAAAAAAATATGCGCTTGTCAATTGCGATCAAAGGCACAAAAACTATCTTGTAACTGAAAATTATAAAAATATCAGAAAACATATAGGTGATAATATATAAAAATATACAGAGCAATGAAATATCTCAGGTGATATTAAAGGTTAAAAAAACATACTTGTTTGTTTAAGAAATATCACAAGTGATATTAGACATTAACTTTTTTTTAATAAAATATCACAATTGATATTAGACATGTAATATAATAAAGTTTAATAATAAAGATGAAAACATATGAAAATAGATGAAACCGTATAAAAACTGCAAAAAACGGATGAAAACGTATGAGAACGGACAAAAACGTATAAAAAAGAATGAAAAGCGTATAAAATTGTTTGAAAACGAAAAAAAAAACGTCTGAAAACGAACGAAAGCGTATAAAAACGGATGAAAATGGGCCAACGATATGAAAACGTCGAAAAAAGGCGGCGTCTAAAATGGACAAAACGTAAAAAACGGACGGCCAAAATTATATAAATCTATCAAAGCTGATGAAAACGGCGTAAGAAAACGGACGCGTAAGAAAAACGAAGGAAGGTATGAAAATGGACAAAAACGTAAGAAAACGGACGAAAACGAACGAAAACATAGGAAAATGGAAGAAAATGTAAGAAAACAGGCGAAAACATAAGAAAATGTATGAAAACGGATAAAAACGTATGAAAACGGACGAAACGTATGAAAACAGACGAAAATGTAAGAAAACGGACAAAAACGTAAGAAAACAGAAGAAAACGTAAGAAAACGAGACGCGTAAAGAAAACGAACAGCGTAAAGCGGACAAAACGTATGAAAACGGGCGAAAATGTAAGAAAACATATGAAAACGTATGAAAGCGGACCAACGGATGAAAGCGGTAGCGTATGAAAACGTAAGAAAGCGGGGGAACGTATGAAACGGACAAAAACGTAAGCGGGGCCAACGTAAGAAAAGCAGACGCAAATGGCGTAAGAAGACTGCAAAAGCGGACCATAACGTAACAAAGCGGACGAACGAAAAAATTATGAAAGCAGGGATGAAAACATAAGAAACAGACGCGTATGAAAAAGGGCCAGCGCGTATGAACATAAGAAAGCGTATGGCGGGAAAAATGGACAAAAACGTAAGAAAACTAACGAAAAAAAAAAACGTGAAATTAAAAAAAGTGATTAAAAAAAAGGGACAAATAATGAGAAAATAAATAAGAAAGATAAAAAGACAAGAAAAAAATATGGACTTAGGTTTAGACATATTAAATCTTAGGTTAATTACTACCATTAGATTAAAAGTAGATGGAAGGTGGGGATTTATCCCTTAGTATGCAAGGAATTTTGAGTAACATCCTAGTCACCAATTTCACTGCTTCTTAGCAGCGAATTCATTCAACATGAGGCACATAATTAACGCAAACTCAAAAAAAAAGAAAAAAGAATTGTCACATCATCAATTTCGCTGCCTCTTAGAGCACAAGGTATGCAAGGACCTAATAACACGTTATTGGTATGCCACATCAGCGTCACATCATACACCTCCCAATAACACACCAATAACTCAAACAACCCTCCCTCAACATCCACACTACTAACATCACTGTAGATCCGCAAAATACCCCCACCAAATATACTTCTCACTCACAATAAAAAAACACACACACAAAAAGTGCATTTGGCTTGAGCTAGTGGAGTGGCTCAAAACACAAAAGAGTGCATTTGGCACAAGTTTGGCATGTTGACCGGTAAGGTTGACATATCAACGAGGCTACCTTGATAAGCCCATCCTGTCTTTCTTACGGTGACATCTTCACTAGTTAATATTGAGACAAGCATTTATTAAACAAAATATAAAAATGTGCAAAACTCACCCTTGAACCTTTTAATATTTACAACTTTTTAATATAACAAACTTTAATCATCAAATATCTAGCGAATTCGCTAATAAAAAATATACCGTTGCGAAGAGCTCTGGATTACGAACAAACAGTCCATATCGATATGCTTTTAACGTACGTACGATTTTATAAAAAAATGTTGAAGTTTGATACATTTAAAAAAAAAAAAAAAAAAAAACTTTTAAAACACACTCTTAAACCACAGGGGCCAAAGACGTACAATTCTACAAAATAAAAAAATCGTTTGAAATGACCGAAATATCGTTTGAAAATAAAAACATAAACATTTATAAACTAAAAACGGTATTCTTTTATTCATAAAACTCGCTAACTTTTTTTTAGTTTCATATGTTTGCAATGGGTATGAGTTTTGATCATAAAGTTGCGATGGGTGTGAGTTATAATTTATGAATAAAACGTTTTAGTTTTATATATATATATATAAAATGTTGGCGAGTTTTATGAATAAAAGGATACCGTTTTTAGTTTATAAATGTTTACGTTTTTATTTTCAAACGATATTCCGGTCATTTCAAACGATTTTTTATTTATTTATTTTGTATAATTGCACGTCTTTGGCCCCTGTGGTTTAAGATTGTGTTTTAAAAGTTTTTTTTTGTTTTTTAAAAATGTATCAAACTTCAACATTTTTTATAAAATCGTACGTATGTTAAAAACATATCGATATTGGACTCGTTTTGTTCGTAATCCAGAACTCTTCGCAACGGTATATTTTTTATTAGCGAATTTGCTAGATATTTGCTAGATATTTGACGATTAAAGTTTGTTATATTAAAAAGTTGTAAATATTAAAAGGTTCAAGGGTGAGTTTTTCATATTTTTATATTTTGTTTAATAAATGCTTGTCTAAATATTAACTAGTGAAGATCTCGCTGCTAAGAGGCAGCGGAATTGATGATGTGGCATTTTTTTTTTGAGTTTGCGTTAATTGTGTGCCTCATGTTGAATGAATTCACTGCTAAGAAGCAGCGAAATTGGTTTGCATTGGATTACTTTTAATGTGGGCCAAACACGTGTTAATTTTTGGCTTCTCTGCTAATAAATGAACTTGGACAAATTGGTAATGTCAGAAATAGTCGTCCTCTGCAAGAAAACCACTTTTTTGCAGGGCATTCAGGATATTTTCGCTTTGTTGGGATTTACTTGTGTTCAAACATACTCATTGACATTTTGTTTCTTTCAATTGACATTTTGTTCATAATCACATTCTTGGGGCATCTACAATGCACTTATTTGGCAAGGTCATACATCGAACAATCCAAAATGTCATGTGTCATGCGTTGTGAAAGCCAAAAAACTTGAAGGGTCCCGTAAGAATTACACCAGTATTTGACTCATTTAAAACCTTCATGTAGGGCTACTCTAGTCATGTGTGTCATCACATGATTTATTTGAGATAAGAAAATGCATATGATTTCTATACAGTCATGTAAAAGTTCTATTAAGAGTTAAGACTACCTTTATCCGTCACATCAAAATACCCTTTCTCACTTTTCATTTCATTTAAGCGTCATTTTTTTTTCTTTTTTCATTTTTTTTTCAAAATACCCCCACATTAGGCTCATCGATGACTTTTGTCAGTCACTCACTCTCACAAATGATGGATACTGGCAGTCTAAGGTTCATGCACTCCGGTAGTTTTGCATAAAAAACTTAGAACGTTGATGTGCCAATGCATTGAACCTTGTAATCTACTTCTGGTTATTCGGAAAATTTACTCAGATAACTATTTAGTCTTTCTTTTAAAGAAAGGTTGAGAATGTTGGAAACATTAGGCTTCAACTTACTAAATGAATTTCATGCATATCTGTTTTAGTATTTGGATAATTGGGATTGAAAGACAATTTTTACTTTATGATGAATAAAGATACTTGGTATTTGTTATTCATTCATATAATAATTGTTATCCTATATTTGCATGTTTAATCCTTGAATGATTTTATTATTCTAAATATGTCCATTGTCGGTTAACAATATGAGAATATTGTTATGTAAGGCAAATGTGAGTGTTGGTTATATTCTAACGAGAATGTGGATTGTTCCCGCCAAACTCATATGTATTCACTAGAGATGCATATTGGATACCCCAACTTTCAAACATTTACTTTTGGATCCTTGTCATAAGTAAAATATTGAAAATGGTTTGTTAAGGTTATCCTTAGACTTGAGATGCAAGCAAGTTCTGTTATGTGTGGATATTACTTTTTGTAAGTATACGCAAAACGCTATCTGAATAAGGTAGTTATAAATGCTATATTTCGGAGTGATGTGAAGCAGCATCCACAACACTTGTAGTCAATAAAGGATTTGTTACTCCACTTGATATGTGCAAAAAGATACCATGGCGCCTCTCCAGAATTAATAAGATAATTGTTCGGCCGAACCCAAAGGGTAATGCAAGATGATACTTGATTACATTTGGTATATCTAATTAAATTCTATAACGAGATTCTAAGTGGTTAAACTATATGGAATGATTTAAGATCCATATCCATGGTTTAACGGTATCTATAACAAGGGATGATTAAAGCAAGACATTAATAACCATGCTACTAAGAAACTTTTATGAAACTATTCTCTCAGACACTTTTAGTTGAAAAGCGAGTGAGAGCGTTTGCTAGGCGTTTCCGTCGTTAGTTTTGTGTGCCATTCGACACACCAACTCCCAAGTGGGAGTTGTTGGTTTGTGGGAGTTGTAAACACGAAAAAACGCTAAGAGTGTGTGAGCCTATGGGGGCACACACGATAAACACGAGTATATGTGTCGAACGTATTTAAATACTTGAATATGTTGATCCCAGTTGAGCAAACGATCCTTATAGAAACTGACTTAATAATAACTTGTTAAATATTACGCGGAATATAATACTTAACCTTAAGAAGAAGAACAGTAATAACACTTAAACACCTCAATTATATTAATAACGAATACTCTAACCAGTATTAGGGTTTTACAACCTTGAAGTGTATCGACCTTAGATATATCAAAAAACACGTATATCTAATCTAACCTAGGACCTCCTTTTATAGGCTAAGGAGTCCTTTACAATATACAATACGTATTCTACAAGATAAATATCCTTTCCATACTTATCTAATACAAAACATTAAACCGACTTAATAACTAGCAGTGGTTACAATTATACTATCAGTGGTTTCACAATTCTACTAGCCGTGGTTTAATTCTGCAGTGGTTATCATTGAACTAACCGTGGTTTCTATTGAACTAGCCGTGGTTTCCACACTTAGTGTAATTCTTCTCAGTGGAACCTAAAACCCAACAATCCTCCCCTAAACTTGATATTTACCAAAAACATCAAGTTTCTTTTCAGCTCAAACCATCTTACTTGGAGGATGTATTCAAACACTTAGCAGAACTCAAAATCTTCTCCAATTTCCTCAGCAACCTGTAAGCTTGATAGTCAAAGGGCTTTTGCAGCTTCAATCCACGGGGTTGTAATATCTGTTTGATAACCTCTGGATAAGTATTCAAACTTGGATAATTAGTTTCAACACACATATGAATTACTTCTCCAGAAACAGATAACACATGAACTCCACAAGACTGATACAAATACCAACTTGAAACACTGCCATTGTAGAGTCCTTTCCATTCAGGTTCATCATGAGTAGGTTCAAAAATCAACTTCAAATTATAATAAACAATCCTCTCATGATAGTCAGCTGGTGCCTCAACTCCAAATCTATCTTTATATTACATCCAAATAGCCATCAGATCATCTCTTTCCAAATAGTAAAGCATTTGTGAAAATTTGATACAACCAAAACTCTCCTCCATTCATATTAAGCTCAAATATACAAGAAATTATCTGATGATGACTTGTAAGAGATATGGTACCACTAACCTCTGGTTTTGTTTCTTTTGACAATTTAGTAAGAACCATCAACCTTTTCTTACTTTCTTCAATCTCCTCTTCAGTCTCTGACTCAGATGCAAAATCCACAGTTTTAGACATAACAGCCTTCTTCTTCAGTCTTCCTTGAGGTTTAGCCTTAATTGCCAAAGATCCTTGTATGTCTGCAATCTTTTCAATCTTCTGAAACAGTTTATCAATAATAGGATGTGTAGCCTTTGTTCCTTGTGGATTAAGTTTAGCTTCCAAAATTTTTCTGGCCACTTTCTTTGATATTGGATAATCCTTATCAGCAAACATAAAGAACTTCTCTTTTGTGGTCTGCACAACATAAACTTTACAATATGAATACAGTAGCCAATCAACCACCTCACAGTCTTCCCAAAATTCTTCATTAGGATTCGGCTGACACAAATTTTTTACAGAAGTCCATACAAATTTAGCTAACTCTCCAGTTGGACCAAACTTTCCATATCTAAATTCCATTACCTTCCATAGTTGTTCCAGATTATCTTTAGTCATACAGTCCAATAACAATCCAAAATTGAGATATGTACCTTTCCACCCATCAGCTCTTGTAATCTCAATTACCTCTTTGTCATGCTCTATTATAATCTGCCAATATTCAATAGGATGAACTGCTTTTACTGGAGTAGGATTGATAGGTACATATTTATCACATTCCAGAAGATACAACTCTGTTCTTTCTTTCTTCTTCATCTCATCATTCACCTTTTGTCTTTTTGAACTAGATTCCTTCTTAGAATCAGCTCTTGATAAGGATTTAAAAGGTACCTTTTTGAGGGGTCATTTAAGCCCTTAATTGATCACTTTTGTGTCCGTTACTACTTAATTTCGTTCCTTTTCACTTTTTAGGTCTCTTGAAGGCAAATTGCTGGAATGACACTTATTCGGACGAAAAGGCGCGAATATACGAAGAAAATGGCCAAAGTAAATAATCGAGACACTCAATTTCTGGAACTGAAGGGGACGGCGTCAGGTTATTCGCACCGTCGTAGAACATGTTTTGTGCGACTCGAGAGAGCAAATTGACATTTTCAAGTGACGACATCAGGTTTTAAAAGAGTAGGCGTCCAGACTCGACGGCCTAGATTTGATCGGCTTCAGAGGCTGAAGGCGTCCAGCGAGCATAAGGTGGCGCCATCCGATAATGTGGCCAAGACGAAAACCTAATAACGGCGACCGGACGGTCACAATTAAGAGTAGCAGTCGCAGTTTGTAACACTATATATAGAATCTGAATTTTTAGTTTTAGAGGTAGTTTTGTGGAGTAAAACCTAAACCGACCAAGGCTGTCTTGTCAGTATTTTGGGTTCCATACCCTATCTTACATCAAGATAAGTGTTTTACTTCGTTAATTCAATTATGTCTTCAATTGATTGTGTGTATGCTTGCATGTTCTCCATGTCCGGCTAATTTATTTGTGTGTTTACTTAAGTAATATGAAATCTAGTTATTGAATATTGATTGGTTGTCTCTTATCTTAATTGTGATTGACCTAGTATTGCGATAGGTCATTCGTTGTGTTATTAATGCTTGATTAATCTTTGTTGAACCTTAGTTTATAATCACCTAGAGTTATTGTAGGCTAAACATCCAAAGAATACCTTAGTGTTAAGTTTATGAATCCTAGAGATTTTGTAGTCATTAACCTTTGGTAGCTTCAAAGAGTTAGGGATAAACGCATACCCTACGACCTTAGAGACACAACGCGTTAAGAATAAGGATGTGACAATTCAACCATCAATAGGAGATAACTAGGGAGTAATAAAACCTAAATAAATACATTTTTAATCATCATACGAGCACACAACAATAGACATAGACTACCCCTAGCTTAGTTAATTAGAATAGATAAGTAGAGTAATCGGTAGAAATACCAACCCCCAAATCCAAACCCCGAGATTCGTACCTTTCCACTTTCTAAAAAATATAAAAAAGATAAAAAAATAATCTTCCTCAACCCCAACCTTAGCGTAGTAACTTCTCACTAGAATTCCTATTCCCTAGAGACGATATCAATACCGTGGCTTACCTATACTACACTACAAGATTAGGTTCACTTGCCTAGGGTGTTGAAAAACTTGCTCGAAGAAAAGGAAGTTCCTTTGACCCGACACGCGCTTTGTGTAAGCGTATCAAGTTTTGGCGCTGGCTGCCGAGATAGAATAGCTAGTTAGGAGTTCACCTCGTTTAGGTTTCCTTGCTTGATTCCTATCAAGTAAGCCTTTTTTTTCATCTTTTAGCTTCCTCGTAGTCTATCCCCCTTCTTCATGACCTTTGTTAGTAATCCCATCACTTTTCATCATGGAAGGTGATAACCAACCACCACTCAACAACCCACCACCAAATAAATCACTTTCACTCAAAACCCAACCCAATGACCAACACAACCGCATAAGCCGTTATGTGAGTAGAAACACCGACCTTCAAGATTTGCAAAAGGTATTTGATAGCACAATTAGGGAAGCTGTTGAGAAAGTGGTCAGCGCCTCTGTAGTTGGCTCCATGATCAACAGTAATTCGTAAAATGGTTTAGTAGATAAAAACGTGAATGAGGAGGATAGTGCTTATTTCAATCTTTACCCCACTAAGGAAGAGGTTGCTTACCATCAATACATAATCGATAATCCCCGATCACCCATCATTAGGATATGTCCAAAGATTAGGAGAGGAAATCCTTTGAACCTCAAAATCCCTTGTATGATCGGATATAGGAATATCGAGCATGCTTATGAATCTGGAATCTCCCATTAATGTGATGTCATGTTGTTTACAATGACATTATGAATAAGCGACTTAAGATTAGGAGAGACCCTAAGTATCCGGGTGGGGTTTGCAACTTTGTGGGAAGAGTCAAGGATGTATACATCTTTATAGGTAATTTCACCTACTTAGTTGATTTTATGGTCTTAGAAGACATCAGATTTGTCATTGACTATAGCTTATCCCAAGTAGTGCTAGGAAAACAGTTTGTTGAAAGTCTAAAATGAGCCATAACAAGTTTGAAGAACGGTTAGGTTTAAGGAAGGAACAAGAGATCACTTATAGGATGCCTTGGAAAACGAACGGATATGGCCCTTTATCCCTTTTTGAACGAGACAACATTAGAGCTTTTGAGGAAAAAGCGAAGGCGATGTTGAAAAAGGTTTGAATTTCATGTGGGAGAAAAGGAGACTTTATTATAGAGTTGCTTGACCCTAGGGCTAAGTATAGATTCGATGAAAATTTTGTCAATATGATAGAATTCTCATTGAGAATGAAAAATGAGACAACGTAGGGGCGCGACTTGAGTCTAGCTACAAGACTCATAAATAAAGAAAAGCGCTGCGTGGGAGGCAACCCATGCTTAATTGTTTGCTTGTTTGTGTGTCGTATATCTTTTTATTGATTGTTTATTCTCATGTTTAAATTTGTAAAAATGCTTTATTTTGTCTTTAACCTCGTCTTAATTACATATAAGGTATTTTACATAAGGGATAAGTGTAGGGAGGATTACACACGTTTTCAAAGAACGTGAACATGAGAATTACAATTATTTAAAAGATATACATGTGTGTTTGTTCGAGTCAAATACTTGTATCGACTCATAATGGATGTTTTGCGCGGTTTTCAGATTTTAAAGATAAAATTTTCCAGAATGACCGATTCTGTCGGATAACTGACGGCATCAGGATCGCAACCTGGCGTCGGGAGGATAGAAACAACTTATAATTTTTCTCGTTTTAGCTACTTATAAAATTTTGGAATTTTCGGTCTTAATTTTCTAGAAAATCCGTAAACATCCATTCCACAAGCATTATATCCTAGTTTAGTAGAGTCATATATATATATTGTTACCGCCGATTTTACGCGAAGGTTTAGTTTGTTTTCTTCAAGTGTGCAAGTTTAATTTATCAAGAAGAAGATACATAAGATGAGAAGGAGCTTTTCATGCAAACATTCTTCTTGAAGAAAGATGTAACCACTACTTCACAAACGGATCCTACCGAGCTAATCAAGGGAGTACTAGTTTCTTTCGTTTTTAATTACCTTCCATTATCATAACTTTGATACTTTCGGGGAACATTGGGGACAATGTTCAGTTTAAGTGTAGGGAGGGAAAATAAAACGGGAACTTTGAAACTATGCTTATCCTTGACTATTTGCTTTGTCTAATTTCATTTGTGTAATAAACCATGAGAAATATCGGTTAGGGTAATTTTGGCACCAAATTTAAATTTTTTCATGACATGTAGGAGTGGGCCATTAGTCTTAATAAAGCGTCTCATGGATAGAAAATTACCCTTTACCACTTAAATTCCACCCAAAATGTGAGAATCGCCCTTAGATTTGTAGGAATTAAAGCATTCATCTTTAATGCTTAGAGTGTGAACCGGTAGTATAATAGATTCTAGAACTTTTTTGTGATGCATTCGAGATAAGCTAGTAAGACTACACTTGTGTAGTTAGGAATAACTAAATGATAAGAGGCATTAGGATAACCCTTGTTTGATACCCGTAATATAATTACTTCTTCCACATCGGTTGAGTAATTCCCCCCACACCTTTGCGTTATACTCGTCTTTAGTACACGATACCCCTAGTTAACCCCTTAGAGCCTATCCTTTTCGTGGTTCTCGTGATGTTTCAGTTTTCCGGAATATCAATGAAGAGCATTGTTTACAATCCACCCCCAAATGTACACCCAAATCGCCTTAGCCTACCTTGTATGCACTCACTTTTAGTGCGTTATTGTCATCACACTAAACCCTTAGTTCAATTATCTAGTTGCTTGCATAAGTTGCTAAGTCGAGTCATATCTTTTGTACACAGTTTTGGGACGATTGGGACTCATGGGAAAAGTTAAATTTTATGAAATGGCGGGAAGGGCGTTAAATTCAAATTCCTTTATTTGCATAATAATGTACTCCAAGTGTTTTGATCTTTTCAATTCAGGTCAAATTAGTGTTAGAGTAATAAAACTCAAGTGTAGGGATGTGCCTATAAATCCCTATCATTTTGATGTTATCGTAGAGGATGGTAGAGTAAAAGTGTATGAGGAAAAAAAATCAAAAAATCAAAAAGAAGAAAAAGAAAAATAGAAGCGAAAAACATCACGGGCTGCCATCCTACATCTATCTTTAAATTTATGTTTGTTTGTTTCAGTTATCTAGAATTTTGAGTGTCGAGTCTTGGCTTAGCAACGCCATTCTTCACATGCTTGTAATATAAAGATTTTTGACTTGCCACCACTAAATAGCCTATCCCACCAAACCCTTTGTTTCTCTACGTAAGCCTAACGTTACAACCCTTTAAAAGACCTCTTGGATAGTCTTTCCTAGGTGCTTACGACAAAGCGATGGAGGTTTGATCTAGTCTCAAGCCTATGGTAATCTATATACTAGGACGGTTAATGAGTGTTTATCTTCCATTTCCAACTTGTTATATTTCATATACACCCGAGAGATGTGAGTATCAAACACCCCATGTGAGGTGCTAGTATGTAATTCCGTGCTGTTATGACTTTGCGGGGCTTATATGTGTTGTGGATCATTCTAAACTAATGCTTCTTGACCCCTAACTTATAAATTAATTGGCTAAAGCATTTGCTTGAGACCGGCAAATACCAAGTGTAGGGCTATTTGATAAGGATTTAAAATGTACCTTACCTTTT